>JAPYXD010000746.1:1218949-2437898 GCA_030998225.1 Diplolepis rosae
TAAAAATTCTTATACTCCTAAGTATTCGCGCATTACTTGGCCACTCTTTTCAAGACAGACTTCATTTAACTCGCGCATTACTTGATGACCTTACTTAAAGTCAGAGTTCGGAAATCTCGCGCATTACTTGGGCACTTTATAAAAATTCTTAAAATCCTAAGAATTCGTGCATTACTTGGCCACCTTACTTTAAGTCAGAGTTCGGAAATCTCGCGTATTAGTTGGCCACTTTATAACAATTCTCTTACTCCTAAGAATTCGCGCATTACTTGGCCACACTATTCAAGACAGACTTCATTTAACTCGCGCATTACTTGATCACCTTACTTAAAGTCAGAGTGCGGAAATCTCGCGCATTACTTGGCCACTTTATAAAAATTCTTAAAATCCTAAGAATTCGCGCATTGCTTGGCCACCTTACTTTAAGTCAGAGTCCGGAAATCTCGCGTATTACTTGGCCACTTTAGAAAATCTCTTATACTCCTATGAATTCGCTTATTACTTGGCCATCTTACTTCAAGTCAGAGTACGGAAATCTCGCGCATTACTTCGCCACTCTTTTAAGACAGACTTCGTTTAACTCGCGTATTACTTGGCCACTTATAAAAATATATATAAAAATTCTTATACTCCTAAGAACTCGCGCATTACTTGGCCACTGTACTTTCATTCAGAGTCCGGAAATCTCGCGTACTAGTTGGCCACTTTATAACAATTCTTATACTCCTAAGAATTCGCGCATTACTTGGCCACTCTTTTCAGGACAGACTTCGTTTAACTCGCGAATTACGAGGCCACTTATGTATTTATATCAGTCATGAGGTCCATTGAACTCGCGTATTACTTGGCCACCTTTCTTATAGTCAGAGTACGGAAATCTCGCGCATTACTTGGCCACTTTAGAAAAATTCTTATACTCCTATGAATTCGCTTATTACTTGGCCATCTTACTTAAAGTCAGAATACGGAAATCTCGCGCATTACTTGGCCACTTTAGAAAAATTCTTAAAATCCTAAGAACTCGCGCATTACTTGGCCACCTTACTTTAACTCAGAGTTCGGAAATCTCGCGTATTCGTTGGCCACTTTATAACAATTCTTATACTCCTAAGAATTCGTGCATTACTTGGCCACCTTACTTTAAGTCAGAGTTCGGAAATTTCGCTTATTAGTTGGCCACTTTATAACAATTCTCTTACTCCTAAGAATTCGCGCAATACTTGGCCACTCTTTTCAAGACAGACTTCATTTAACTCGCGCATTACTTGATCACCTTACTTAAAGTCAGAGTTCGGAAATCTCGCGCATTACTTGGCCACTTTATAAAAATTCTTAAAATCCTAAGAACTCGCGAATTACTTGGCCACCTTACTTTAACTCAGAGTTCGGAAATCTCGCGTATTAGTTGGCCACTTTATAACAATTCTTATACTCCTAAGAATTCGTGCATTACTTGGCCACCTTACTTTAAGTCAGAGTTCGGAAATCTCGCGTATTAGTTGGCCACTTTATAACAATTCTCTTACTCATAAGAATTCGTGCATTACTTGGCCACACTATTTAAAGTCAGATTCCGGAAATCTCGCGTATTGCTTGGGCACTTTAGAAAAATTCTTATACTCCTATGAATTCGCGTATTACTTGACCACTTTACTTAAAGTCAGAATACGGAAACCTCGCGCATTACTTGGACAGTTTATAAAAATTCTTATACTCCTAAGAATTCGTGCATTACTTGGCCACCTTACTTTAAGTCAGAGTTCGGAAATCTCGCGTATTAGTTGGCCACTTTATAACAATTCTCTTACTCCTAAGAATTCGTGCATTACTTGGCCACCTTATTTAAAGTCAGATTCCGGAAATCTCGCGTATTGCTTGCGCACTTTAGAAAAATTCTTATACTCCTATGAATTCGCGTATTACTTGACCACTTTACTTAAAGTCAGAATACGGAAACCTCGCGCATTACTTGGCCAGTTTATAAAAAATTCTTAAAATCCTAAGAACTCGTGCATTACTTGGCCACCTTACTTTAAGTCAGAGTTCGGAAATCTCGCGTATTAGTTGGCCACTTTATAACAATTCTCTTACTCATAAGAATTCGTGCATTACTTGGCCACACTATTTAAAGTCAGATTCCGGAAATCTCGCGTATTGCTTGGGCACTTTAGAAAAATTCTTATATTCCTATGAATTCGCGTATTACTTGACCACTTTACTTAAAGTCAGAATACGGAAACCTCGCGCATTACTTGGACAGTTTATAAAAATTCTTATACTCCTAAGAATTCGTGCATTACTTGGCCACCTTACTTTAAGTCAGAGTTCGGAAATCTCGCGTATTAGTTGGCCACTTTATAACAATTCTTATACTCCTCAGAATTCGTGCATTACTTGGCCACCTTACTTTAAGTCAGAGTTCGGAAATCTCGCGTATTAGTTGGCCACTTTATAACAATTCTCTTACTCCTAAGAATTCGTTCATTACTTGGCCACCTTATTTAAAGTCAGATTCCGGAAATCTCGCGTATTGCTTGGGCACGTTAGAAAAATTCTTATACTCCTATGAATTCGCGTATTACTTGGCCACTTTACTTAAAATCAGAGTCCGGAAATCTCGCGTATTACTTGGCCACTTATAAAAATTATTATACTCCTAAGAATTCGCGCATTACTTGGCCACTATTTTAAGACATACTTCGCTTAACTCGCGTATTACTTGGCTACTTATAAAAAATCTTATACTCCTAAGAACTCGCGCATTACTTGGCCACCTTACTTTAAGTCAGAGTACGGAAATCTCGCGCATTACTTCGCTACTTATAAAAATTCTTATACTCCTAAGTATTCGCGCATTACTTGGCCACTATTTTCAAGACATACTTCGCTTAACTCGCGTATTACTTGGCTACTTATAAAAAGTCTTATACTCCTAAGAACTCGCGCATTACTTGGCCAACTTAGTTATAGTCAGAGTTCGGTAATCTCGCGTATTACGAGGCTACTTATAAAAATTCTTACACTCCTAAGAATTCGCGCATTACTTGGCCACCTTACTTTAAGTCAGAGTCCGGAAATCTCGCGTATTACTTGGCCACTTTAGAAAAATTCTTATACTCCTCAGAATTCGTGCATTACTTGGCCACCTTACTTTAAGTCAGAGTTCGGAAATCTCGCGCATTACTTGGCCACTTTATAAAAATTCTTAAAATCTTAAGAATTCGCGAATTACTTGCCCACCTTACTTTAACTAAGAGTTCGGAAATCTCGGGAATTAGTTGGCCACTTTATAAAAATTCTTACACTCCTAAGAATTCGCGCATTACTTGGCCACCTTACTTTAAGTCAGAGTACGGAAATCTCGCGCATTACTTCGCTACTTATAAAAATTCTTATACTCCTAAGGATTCGCGCATTACTTGGCCACTCTTTTCAAGACAGACTTCATTTAACTCGCGCATTACTTGATCACCTTATTTTAAGTCAGAGTACGGAAATCTCGCGCATTACTTGGGCACTTTTTACAAATTCTTACACTCCTAAGAATTCGCGCATTACTTGGCCACCTTACTTAAAGTCAGAGTACGGAAATCTCGCGCATTACTTGGCCACTTTATAAAAATTCTTATACTCCTAAGTATTCGCGCATTACTTGGCCACTATTTTCAAGACATACTTCGCTTAACTCGCGTATTACTTGGCTACTTATAAAAAGTCTTATACTCCTAAGAACTCGCGCATTACTTGGCCACCTTACTTAAAGTCAGAGTACGGAAATCTCGCGCATTACTTCGCTACTTATAAAAATTCTTATACTCCTAAGTATTCGCGCATTACTTGGCCACTCTTTTCAAGACAGACTTCATTTAACTCGCGCATTACTTGATCACCTTACTTAAAGTCAGAGTTCGGAAATCTCGCGCATTACTTGGGCACTTTATAAAAATTCTTAAAATCCTAAGAATTCGTGCATTACTTGGCCACCTTACTTTAAGTCAGAGTTCGGAAATCTCGCGTATTAGTTGGCCACTTTATAACAATTCTCTTACTCCTAAGAATTCGCGCATTACTTGGCCACACTTTTAAAGACAGACTTCATTTAACTCGCGCATTACTTGATCACCTTACTTAAAGTCAGATTGCGGAAATCTCGCGCATTACTTGGCCACTTTATAAAAATTCTTAAAATCCTAAGAACTCGCGAATTACTTGGCCACCTTACTTTAACTCAGAGTTATGAAATCTCGCGTATTAGTTGGCCACTTTATAACAATTCTTATACTCCTAAGAATTCGCGTATTACTTGACCACTTTACCTAAAGTCAGAATACGGAAACCTCGCGCATTACTTGATCACCTTACTTCAAGTCAGAGTTCGGAAATCTCGCGCATTACTTGGCCAGTGTATAAAAATTCTTAAAATCCTAAGAACTCCCGCATTACTTGGGCACTTTACTTAAATTCAGTGTCCGGAAAACTCGCGAAATACTTGGCCACTTTATAAAAATTCTTAAAATCCTAAGAACTCGCGAATTACTTGGCCACCTTACTTTAACTCAGAGTTATGAAATCTCGCGTATTACACGGCCACTTTAGAAAAATTCTTATACTCCTATGAATTCGCGTATTACTTGACCACTTTACTTAAAGTCAGAATACGGAAACCTCGCGCATTACTTGGCCACTTTATAAAAATTCTTAAAATCCTAAGAACTCGCGAATTACTTGGCCACCTTACTTTAACTCAGAGTTCGGAAATCTCGCGTATTAGTTGGCCACTTTATTACAATTCTCTTACTCCTAAGAATTCGCGCATTACTTGGCCACTCCTTTCAAGAAAGACTTCATTTAACTCGCGCATTACTTGATCACCTTACTTAAAGTCAGAGTGCGGAAATCTCGCGCATTACTTGGCCACTTTATAAAAATTCTTAAAATCCTAAGAACTCGCGAATTACTTGGCCACCTTACTTTAACTCAGAGTTATGAAATCTCGCGCATTACTTGGCCACTTTAGAAAAATTCTTATACTCCTATGAATTCGCTTATTACTTGGCCATCTTACTTAAAGTCAGAATACGGAAATCGCGCGGATTACTTGGCCACTTTAGAAAAATTCTTAAAATCCTAAGAACTCGCGCATTACTTGGCCACCTTATTTAAAGTCAGATTCCGGAAATCTCGCGTATTACTTGGGCACTTTAGAAAAATTCTTATACTCCTATGAATTCGCGTATTACTTGGCCACCTTACTTAAAGTCAGAGTCCGGAAATTTCGCGCATTACTTGGCCACTCTTTTCAGGACAGGCTTAGTCTAACTCGCGTATTACGAGGCCACTTATGTATTTATATCAGGCATGAGGTCCATTGAACTCGCGCATTACTTGGCCACCTTACTTAAGGACAGAGTACGGAAATCTCGCGCATTACTTGGCCACTTTAGAAAAAATCTTAGACTCCTAAGAAATCGCGCATTACTTGGCCACCTTACTTTAAGTCAGAGTACGGAAATCTCGCGCATTACTTCGCTACTTATAAAAATTCTTATACTCCTAAGTATTCGCGCATTACTTGGCCACTATTTTCAAGACATACTTCGCTTAACTCGCGTATTACTTGGCTACTTATAAAAAGTCTTATACTCCTAAGAACTCGCGCATTACTTGGCCACCTTACTTAAAGTCAGAGTACGGAAATCTCGCGTATTACTTCGCTACTTATAAAAATTCTTACACTCCTAAGAATTCGCGCATTGCTTGGCCACCTTACTTTAAGTCAGAGTCCGGAAATCTCGCGTATTACTTGGCCACTTTAGAAAATCTCTTATACTCCTATGAATTCGCTTATTACTTGGCCATCTTACTTCAAGTCAGAGTACGGAAATCTCGCGCATTACTTCGCCACTCTTTTAAGACAGACTTCGTTTAACTCGCGTATTACTTGGCCACTTATAAAAATATATATAAAAATTCTTATACTCCTAAGAACTCGCGCATTACTTGGCCACTGTACTTTCATTCAGAGTCCGGAAATCTCGCGTACTAGTTGGCCACTTTATAACAATTCTTATACTCCTAAGAATTCGCGCATTACTTGGCCACTCTTTTCAGGACAGACTTCGTTTAACTCGCGAATTACGAGGCCACTTATGTATTTATATCAGTCATGAGGTCCATTGAACTCGCGTATTACTTGGCCACCTTTCTTATAGTCAGAGTACGGAAATCTCGCGCATTACTTGGCCACTTTAGAAAAATTCTTATACTCCTATGAATTCGCTTATTACTTGGCCATCTTACTTAAAGTCAGAATACGGAAATCGCGCGCATTACTTGGCCACTTTAGAAAAATTCTTAAAATCCTAAGAACTCGCGCATTACTTGGCCACCTTACTTTAACTCAGAGTTCGGAAATCTCGCGTATTCGTTGGCCACTTTATAACAATTCTTATACTCCTAAGAATTCGTGCATTACTTGGCCACCTTACTTTAAGTCAGAGTTCGGAAATTTCGCTTATTAGTTGGCCACTTTATAACAATTCTCTTACTCCTAAGAATTCGCGCAATACTTGGCCACTCTTTTCAAGACAGACTTCATTTAACTCGCGCATTACTTGATCACCTTACTTAAAGTCAGAGTTCGGAAATCTCGCGCATTACTTGGCCACTTTATAAAAATTCTTAAAATCCTAAGAACTCGCGAATTACTTGGCCACCTTACTTTAACTCAGAGTTCGGAAATCTCGCGTATTAGTTGGCCACTTTATAACAATTCTTATACTCCTAAGAATTCGTGCATTACTTGGCCACCTTACTTTAAGTCAGAGTTCGGAAATCTCGCGTATTAGTTGGCCACTTTATAACAATTCTCTTACTCATAAGAATTCGTGCATTACTTGGCCACACTATTTAAAGTCAGATTCCGGAAATCTCGCGCATTACTTGGACAGTTTATAAAAATTCTTATACTCCTAAGAATTCGTGCATTACTTGGCCACCTTACTTTAAGTCAGAGTTCGGAAATCTCGCGTATTAGTTGGCCACTTTATAACAATTCTCTTACTCCTAAGAATTCGTGCATTACTTGGCCACCTTATTTAAAGTCAGATTCCGGAAATCTCGCGTATTGCTTGCGCACTTTAGAAAAATTCTTATACTCCTATGAATTCGCGTATTACTTGACCACTTTACTTAAAGTCAGAATACGGAAACCTCGCGCATTACTTGGCCAGTTTATAAAAATTCTTAAAATCCTAAGAACTCGTGCATTACTTGGCCACCTTACTTTAAGTCAGAGTTCGGAAATCTCGCGTATTAGTTGGCCACTTTATAACAATTCTCTTACTCATAAGAATTCGTGCATTACTTGGCCACACTATTTAAAGTCAGATTCCGGAAATCTCGCGTATTGCTTGGGCACTTTAGAAAAATTCTTATACTCCTATGAATTCGCGTATTACTTGACCACTTTACTTAAAGTCAGAATACGGAAACCTCGCGCATTACTTGGACAGTTTATAAAAATTCTTATACTCCTAAGAATTCGTGCATTACTTGGCCACCTTACTTTAAGTCAGAGTTCGGAAATCTCGCGTATTAGTTGGCCACTTTATAACAATTCTTATACTCCTCAGAATTCGTGCATTACTTGGCCACCTTACTTTAAGTCAGAGTTCGGAAATCTCGCGTATTAGTTGGCCACTTTATAACAATTCTCTTACTCCTAAGAATTCGTTCATTACTTGGCCACCTTATTTAAAGTCAGATTCCGGAAATCTCGCGTATTGCTTGGGCACGTTAGAAAAATTCTTATACTCCTATGAATTCGCGTATTACTTGGCCACTTTACTTAAAATCAGAGTCCGGAAATCTCGCGTATTACTTGGCTACTTATAAAAATTCTTATACTCCTAAGAATTCGCGCATTACTTGGCCACTATTTTAAGACATACTTCGCTTAACTCGCGTATTACTTGGCTACTTATAAAAAATCTTATACTCCTAAGAACTCGCGCATTACTTGGCCACCTTACTTTAAGTCAGAGTACGGAAATCTCGCGCATTACTTCGCTACTTATAAAAATTCTTATACTCCTAAGTATTCGCGCATTACTTGGCCACTATTTTCAAGACATACTTCGCTTAACTCGCGTATTACTTGGCTACTTATAAAAAGTCTTATACTCCTAAGAACTCGCGCATTACTTGGCCACCTTACTTAAAGTCAGAGTACGGAAATCTCGCGTATTACTTCGCTACTTATAAAAATTCTTACACTCCTAAGAATTCGCGCATTACTTGGCCACCTTACTTTAAGTCAGAGTCCGGAAATCTCGCGTATTACTTGGCCACTTTAGAAAAATTCTTATACTCCTCCAGAATTCGTGCATTACTTGGCCACCTTACTTTAAGTCAGAGTTCGGAAATCTCGCGCATTACTTGGCCACTTTATAAAAATTCTTAAAATCCTAAGAATTCGCGAATTACTTGCCCACCTTACTTTAACTAAGAGTTCGGAAATCTCGCGTATTAGTTGGCCACTTTATAAAAATTCTTACACTCCTAAGAATTCGCGCATTACTTGGCCACCTTACTTTAAGTCAGAGTACGGAAATCTCGCGCATTAATTCGCTACTTATAAAAATTCTTATACTCCTAAGTATTCGCGCATTACTTGGCCACTATTTTCAAGACATACTTCGCTTAACTCGCGTATTACTTGGCTACTTATAAAAAGTCTTATACTCCTAAGAACTCGCGCATTACTTGGCCACCTTACTTAAAGTCAGAGTACGGAAATCTCGCGCATTACTTCGCTACTTATAAAAATTCTTATACTCCTAAGTATTCGCGCATTACTTGGCCACTCTTTTCAAGACAGACTTCGCTTAACTCGCGTATTACTTGGCCACTTATAAAAATATATATAAAAATTCTTATACTCCTAAGATCTCGCGCATTACATGGCCACCTTACTTTAAGTCAGAGTTCGGAAATCTCGCGTATTAGTTGGCCACTTTATAACAATTCTCTTACTCCTAAGAATTCGCGCATTACTTGGCAACTCTTTTCAAGACAGACTTCATTTATCTCACGTATTACTTGGCCACCTTACTTAAAGTCAGAGTTCGGAAATCTCGCGCATTACTTGGCCACTTTATAAAAATTCTTATACTCCTAAGATCTCGCGCATTGCTTGGCCACCTTACTTAAGGTCAGAGTCCGGTAATCTCGGGTATTACTTGGCCACTTTATAGCAATTCTTATACTCCTAAGAATTCGTGCATTACTTGGCCACCTTTCTTTAAGTCTGAGTTCGGAAATCTCGCGTATTAGTTGGCCACTTTATAACAATTCTTATACTCCTAAGAATTCGTGCAATACTTGGCCACCTTACTTTAAGTCAGAGTTCGGAAATCTCGCGTATTAGTTGGCCACTTTATAACAATTCTCTTACTCCTAAGAACTCGCGTATTACTTGGCCACCTTACTTAATGTCAGAGTACGGAAATCTCGCGTATTAGTTGGCCACTTTAGAAAAATTCTTATACTCCTATGAATTCGCGAATTACTTGGCCACCTTACTTTAACTCAGAGTTATGAAATCTCGCGTATTACACGGCCACTTTAGAAAAATTCTTATACTCCTATGAATTCGCGTATTACTTGACCACTTTACTTAAAGTCAGAATACGGAAACCTCGCGCATTACTTGGCCACTTTATAAAAATTCTTAAAATCCTAAGAACTCGCGAATTACTTGGCCACCTTACTTTAACTCAGAGTTCGGAAATCTCGCGTATTAGTTGGCCACTTTATTACAATTCTCTTACTCCTAAGAATTCGCGCATTACTTGGCCACTCCTTTCAAGAAAGACTTCATTTAACTCGCGCATTACTTGATCACCTTACTTAAAGTCAGAGTGCGGAAATCTCGCGCATTACTTGGCCACTTTATAAAAATTCTTAAAATCCTAAGAACTCGCGAATTACTTGGCCACCTTACTTTAACTCAGAGTTATGAAATCTCGCGCATTACTTGGCCACTTTAGAAAAATTCTTATACTCCTATGAATTCGCTTATTACTTGGCCATCTTACTTAAAGTCAGAATACGGAAATCGCGCGGATTACTTGGCCACTTTAGAAAAATTCTTATAATCCTAAGAACTCGCGCATTACTTGGCCACCTTATTTAAAGTCAGATTCCGGAAATCTCGCGTATTACTTGGGCACTTTAGAAAAATTCTTATACTCCTATGAATTCGCGTATTACTTGGCCACCTTACTTAAAGTCAGAGTCCGGAAATCTCGGGCATTATTTGGCCACTGTTTTCAGGACAGGCTTAGTCTAACTCGCGTATTACGAGGCCACTTATGTATTTATATCAGGCATGAGGTCCATTGAACTCGCGCATTACTTGGCCACCTTACATAAAGTCAGAGTCCGGAAATCTCGCGCATTACTTGGCCACTTTATAAAAATTCTTACACTCCTAAGAATTCGCGCATTACTTGGCCACCTTACTTAAAGTCAGAGTACGGAAATCTCGCGCATTACTTCGCTACTTATAAAAATTCTTATACTCCTAAGTATTCGCGCATTACTTGGCCACTATTTTCAAGACATACTTCGCTTAACTCGCGTATTACTTGGCTACTTATAAAAAGTCTTATACTCCTAAGAACTCGCGCATTACTTGGCCACCTTACTTAAAGTCAGAGTACGGAAATCTCGCGTATTACTTCGCTACTTATAAAAATTCTTACACTCCTAAGAATTCGCGCATTGCTTGGCCACCTTACTTTAAGTCAGAGTCCGGAAATCTCGCGTATTACTTGGCCACTTTAGAAAATCTCTTATACTCCTATGAATTCGCTTATTACTTGGCCATCTTACTTCAAGTCAGAGTACGGAAATCTCGCGCATTACTTCGCCACTCTTTTAAGACAGACTTCGTTTAACTCGCGTATTACTTGGCCACTTATAAAAATATATATAAAAATTCTTATACTCCTAAGAACTCGCGCATTACTTGGCCACTGTACTTTCATTCAGAGTCCGGAAATCTCGCGTACTAGTTGGCCACTTTATAACAATTCTTATACTCCTAAGAATTCGCGCATTACTTGGCCACTCTTTTCAGGACAGACTTCGTTTAACTCGCGAATTACGAGGCCACTTATGTATTTATATCAGTCATGAGGTCCATTGAACTCGCGTATTACTTGGCCACCTTTCTTATAGTCAGAGTACGGAAATCTCGCGCATTACTTGGCCACTTTAGAAAAATTCTTATACTCCTATGAATTCGCTTATTACTTGGCCATCTTACTTAAAGTCAGAATACGGAAATCGCGCGCATTACTTGGCCACTTTAGAAAAATTCTTAAAATCCTAAGAACTCGCGCATTACTTGGCCACCTTACTTTAACTCAGAGTTCGGAAATCTCGCGTATTCGTTGGCCACTTTATAACAATTCTTATACTCCTAAGAATTCGTGCATTACTTGGCCACCTTACTTTAAGTCAGAGTTCGGAAATTTCGCTTATTAGTTGGCCACTTTATAACAATTCTCTTACTCCTAAGAATTCGCGCAATACTTGGCCACTCTTTTCAAGACAGACTTCATTTAACTCGCGCATTACTTGATCACCTTACTTAAAGTCAGAGTTCGGAAATCTCGCGCATTACTTGGCCACTTTATAAAAATTCTTAAAATCCTAAGAACTCGCGAATTACTTGGCCACCTTACTTTAACTCAGAGTTCGGAAATCTCGCGTATTAGTTGGCCACTTTATAACAATTCTTATACTCCTAAGAATTCGTGCATTACTTGGCCACCTTACTTTAAGTCAGAGTTCGGAAATCTCGCGTATTAGTTGGCCACTTTATAACAATTCTCTTACTCATAAGAATTCGTGCATTACTTGGCCACACTATTTAAAGTCAGATTCCGGAAATCTCGCGCATTACTTGGACAGTTTATAAAAATTCTTATACTCCTAAGAATTCGTGCATTACTTGGCCACCTTACTTTAAGTCAGAGTTCGGAAATCTCGCGTATTAGTTGGCCACTTTATAACAATTCTCTTACTCCTAAGAATTCGTGCATTACTTGGCCACCTTATTTAAAGTCAGATTCCGGAAATCTCGCGTATTGCTTGCGCACTTTAGAAAAATTCTTATACTCCTATGAATTCGCGTATTACTTGACCACTTTACTTAAAGTCAGAATACGGAAACCTCGCGCATTACTTGGCCAGTTTATAAAAATTCTTAAAATCCTAAGAACTCGTGCATTACTTGGCCACCTTACTTTAAGTCAGAGTTCGGAAATCTCGCGTATTAGTTGGCCACTTTATAACAATTCTCTTACTCATAAGAATTCGTGCATTACTTGGCCACACTATTTAAAGTCAGATTCCGGAAATCTCGCGTATTGCTTGGGCACTTTAGAAAAATTCTTATACTCCTATGAATTCGCGTATTACTTGACCACTTTACTTAAAGTCAGAATACGGAAACCTCGCGCATTACTTGGACAGTTTATAAAAATTCTTATACTCCTAAGAATTCGTGCATTACTTGGCCACCTTACTTTAAGTCAGAGTTCGGAAATCTCGCGTATTAGTTGGCCACTTTAAAACAATTCTTATACTCCTCAGTATTCGCGCCTTACTTGGCCACCTTACTTTAAGTAAGAGTTCGGAAATCTCGCGTATTAGTTGGCCACTTTATAACAATTCTCTTACTCCTAAGAATTCGTTCATTACTTGGCCACCTTATTTAAAGTCAGATTCCGGAAATCTCGCGTATTGCTTGGGCACGTTAGAAAAATTCTTATACTCCTATGAATTCGCGTATTACTTGGCCACTTTACTTAAAATCAGAGTCCGGAAATCTCGCGTATTACTTGGCTACTTATAAAAATTCTTATACTCCTAAGAATTCGCGCATTACTTGGCCACTATTTTAAGACATACTTCGCTTAACTCGCGTATTACTTGGCTACTTATAAAAAATCTTATACTCCTAAGAACTCGCGCATTACTTGGCCACCTTACTTTAAGTCAGAGTACGGAAATCTCGCGCATTACTTCGCTACTTATAAAAATTCTTATACTCCTAAGTATTCGCGCATTACTTGGCCACTATTTTCAAGACATACTTCGCTTAACTCGCGTATTACTTGGCTACTTATAAAAAGTCTTATACTCCTAAGAACTCGCGCATTACTTGGCCACCTTACTTAAAGTCAGAGTACGGAAATCTCGCGTATTACTTCGCTACTTATAAAAATTCTTACACTCCTAAGAATTCGCGCATTACTTGGCCACCTTACTTTAAGTCAGAGTCCGGAAATCTCGCGTATTACTTGGCCACTTTAGAAAAATTCTTATACTCCTCAGAATTCGTGCATTACTTGGCCACCTTACTTTAAGTCAGAGTTCGGAAATCTCGCGCATTACTTGGCCACTTTATAAAAATTCTTAAAATCCTAAGAATTCGCGAATTACTTGCCCACCTTACTTTAACTAAGAGTTCGGAAATCTCGCGTATTAGTTGGCCACTTTATAAAAATTCTTACACTCCTAAGAATTCGCGCATTACTTGGCCACCTTACTTTAAGTCAGAGTACGGAAATCTCGCGCATTAATTCGCTACTTATAAAAATTCTTATACTCCTAAGTATTCGCGCATTACTTGGCCACTATTTTCAAGACATACTTCGCTTAACTCGCGTATTACTTGGCTACTTATAAAAAGTCTTATACTCCTAAGAACTCGCGCATTACTTGGCCACCTTACTTAAAGTCAGAGTACGGAAATCTCGCGCATTACTTCGCTACTTATAAAAATTCTTATACTCCTAAGTATTCGCGCATTACTTGGCCACTCTTTTCAAGACAGACTTCGCTTAACTCGCGTATTACTTGGCCACTTATAAAAATATATATAAAAATTCTTATACTCCTAAGAACTCGCGCATTACATGGCCACCTTACTTTAAGTCAGAGTTCGGAAATCTCGCGTATTAGAAGGCCACTTTATAAGAATTCTCTTACTCCTAAGAAATCGCGCATTACTTGTCAACTCTTTTCAAGACAGACTTCATTTATCTCACGTATTACTTGGCCACCTTACTTAAAGTCAGAGTTCGGAAATCTCGCGCATTACTTGGCCACTTTATAAAAATTCTTATACTCCTAAGATCTCGCGCATTGCTTGGCCACCTTACTTAAGGTCAGAGTCCGGTAATCTCGGGTATTACTTGGCCACTTTATAGCAATTCTTATACTCCTAAGAATTCGTGCATTACTTGGCCACCTTTCTTTAAGTCTGAGTTCGGAAATCTCGCGTATTAGTTGGCCACTTTATAACAATTCTTATACTCCTAAGAATTCGTGCAATACTTGGCCACCTTACTTTAAGTCAGAGTTCGGAAATCTCGCGTATTAGTTGGCCACTTTATAACAATTCTCTTACTCCTAAGAACTCGCGTATTACTTGGCCACCTTACTTAAAGTCAGAGTACGGAAGTCTCGCGTATTACTTGGCCACATTTGAAAAATTCTTATACTCCTATGAATTCGCGTATTACTTGGCCACCTTACTTAAAGTCAGAGTCCGGAAATTTCGCGCATTACTTGGCCACTCTTTTCAGGACAGGCTTCGTCTAACTCGCGTATTACGAGGCCACTTATGTATTTATATCAGGCATGAGGTCCATTGAACTCGCGTATTATTTGGCCACCTTACTTAAAGACAGAGAACGGAAATCTCGCGCATTACTTGGCTACTTATAAAAATTCTTATACTCCTAAGAACTCGCGCATTACTTGGCCACCTTACTTTAAGTCAGAGTTCGGAAATCTCGCGTATTAGTTGGCCACTTTATAACAATTCTCTTACTCCTAAGAATTCGCGCATTACTTGGCCACTCTTTTCAAGACAGACTTCGTTTAACTCGCGTATTACTTGGCCACTTATGTATTTATATCAGTCACGAGGTACATTGAACTCGCGTATTACTTGGCCACCTTACTTAAAGTCAGAGTACGGAAATCTCGCGCATTACTTGGCCACTTTATACAAATTCTTACACTCCTAAGAATTCGCGCATTACTTGACCACCTTACTTTAAGTCAGAGTTCGGAAATCTCGCGTATTAGTTGGCCACTTTAGAAAAATTCTTATACTCCTATGAATCCGCTTATTACTTGGCCATTTTACTTAAAGTCAGAATACGGAAATCCCGCGCATTACTTGGCCACTCTTTTCAAGACAGACTGCGTTTAACTCGCGTATTACTTGGCCACTTTAGAAAAATTCTTATACGCCTATGAATTCGCGTATTACTTGGCCACCTTACTTAAAGTCAGAGTACGGAAATCTCGCGCATTACTTGGCCACTTATAAACATTCTTATACTCCTAAGAACTCGCGCATTACTTGGCCACCTTACTTTCAGTCAGAGTCCTGAAATCTCGCGTATTATTTGGCCACTTTATAACAATACTTATACTAATTAGAATTCGCGCATTACTTGGCCACTCTTTTGAAGGCAGTCTTCGTTTAACTCGCGTATTACTTGGCCACTTATAAAAATACTTATAAAAATTCTTTTTCTCCTAAGAACTCGCGCATTACATGGCCACCTTACTTTAAGTCAGAGTTCGGAAATCTCGCGTATTAGTTGGCCACTTTATAACAATTCTCTTACTCCTAAGAATTCGCGCATTACTTGGCAACTCTTTTCAAGACAGACTTCATTTATCTCACGTATTACTTGGCCACCTTACTTAAAGTCAGAGTTCGGAAATCTCGCGCATTACTTTGCCACTTTATAAAAATTCTTATACTCCTAAGATCTCGCGCATTGCTTGGCCACCTTACTTAATGTCAGAGTACGGAAATCTCGCGTATTAGTTGGCCACTTTAGAAAAATTCTTATACTCCTATGAATCCGCTTATTACTTGGCCATCTTACTTAAAGTCAGAATACGGAAATCCCGCGCATTACTTGGCCACTCTTTTCAAGACAGACTTCGTTTAACTCGCGTATTACTTGGCCACTTATAAAAATATATATAAAAATTCTTATACTCCTAAGAACTCGCGCATTACTTGGCCACCTTACTTAAAGTCAGAGTACGGAAATCTCGCGCATTACTTCGCTACTTATAAAAATTCTTATACTCCCAAGTATTCGCGCATTTCTTGGCCACTCTTTTCAAGACAGACTTCGCTTAACTCGCGTATTACTTGGCCACTTATAAAAATATATATAAAAATTCTTATACTCCTAAGAACTCGCGCATTACTTGGCCACCATACTTTAAGTCACAGTTTGGAAATCTCGCGTATTAGTTGGCCACTTTATAACAATTCTTATACTCCTAAGAATTCGTGCAATACTTGGCCACCTTACTTTAAGTCAGAGTTCGGAAATCTCGCGTATTAGTTGGCCACTTTATAACAATTCTCTTACTCCTAAGAACTCGCGTATTACTTGGCCACCTTACTTAATGTCAGAGTACGGAAATCTCGCGTATTAGTTGGCCACTTTAGAAAAATTCTTATACTCCTATGAATCCGCTTATTACTTGGCCATCTTACTTAAAGTCAGAATACGGAAATCCCGCGCATTACTTGGCAACTCTTTTCAAGACAGACTTCGTTTAACTCGCGTATTGCTTGGCCACTTTAGAAAAATTCTTATACTCCTATGAATTCGCGTATTACTTGGCCACCTTACTTAAAGTCAGAGTACGGAAATCTCGCGCATTACTTGGCCACTTATAAAAATTCTTATACTGCTAAGAACTCGCGCATTAATTGGCCAACTTACTTAAACTCATATTTCGGAAATCTCGCGTATTATTTGGCCACTTTATAAGAATTCTCTTACTCCTAAGAATTCGCGCATTACTTGGCCACTCTTTTCAAGACAGACTTCGTTTAACTCGCGTATTACTTGGCCACTTATGTATTTATATCAGTCACGAGGTACATTGAACTCGCGTATTACGTGGCCACCTTACTTAAAGTCAGAGTACGGAAATCTCGCGCATTACTTGGCCACTTTTTACAAATTCTTACACTCCTAAGAATTCGCGCATTACTTGGCCACCTTACTTTAAGTCAGAGTTCGGAAATCTCGCGTATTAGTTGGCCACTTTATAACAATTCTCTTACTCCTAAGAACTCGCGTATTACTTGGCCACCTTACTTAATGTCAGAGTACGGAAATCTCGCGTATTAGTTGGCCACTTTAGAAAAATTCTTATACTCCTATGAATCCGCTTATTACTTGGCCATCTTACTTAAAGTCAGAATACGGAAATCCCGCGCATTTCTTGGCCACTCTTTTCAAGACAGACTTCGTTTAACTCGCGTATTACTTGGCCACTTTAGAAAAATTCTTATACTCCTATGAATTCGCGTATTACTTGGCCACTTTACTTAAAGTCAGAGTACGGAAATCTCGCGCATTATTTGGCTACTTATAAAAATTCTTATACTCCTAAGAACTCGCGCATTACTTGGCCACCTTACTTTAAGTCAGAGTTCGGAAATCTCGCGTATTATTTGGCCACTTTATAACAATTCTCTTACTCCTAAGAATTCGCGCATTACTTGGCCACTCTTTTCAAGACAGACTTCGTTTAACTCGCGTATTACTTGGCCACTTTAGAAAAATTCTTATACTCCTATGAACTCGCGCATTACTTGGCCACCTTACTTAAAGTCAGAGTACGGAAATCTCGCGCATTACTTGGCAACTTATAAAAATTCTTATACTCCTAAGAACTCGCGCATTACTTGGCCACCTTACTTTAAGTCAGAGTTCGGAAATCTCGCGTATTATTTGGCCACTTTATAACAATTCTCTTACTCCTAAGAATTCGCGCATTACTTGGCCACTCTTTTCAAGACAGACTTCGTTTAACTCGCGTATTACTTGGCCACTTATGTATTTATATCAGTCACGAGGTACATTGAACTCGCGTATTACGTGGCCACCTTATTTTAAGACAGAGTACGGAAATCTCGCGCATTATTCGGCCACTTTATACAAATTCTTACACTCCTAAGAACTCGCGCATTACTTGGCCACCTTACTTTAAGTCAGAGTTCGGAAATCTCGCGTATTAGTTGGCCACTTTATAACAATTCTCTTACTCCTAAGAATTCGCGCATTACTTGGCCACTCTTTTCAAGACAGACTTCGTTTAACTCGCGTATTACTTGGCCACCTTACTTAAGGTCAGAGTACGGAAATCTCGCGCATTACTTGGGCACTTTATACAAATTCTTACACTCCTAAGAATTCGCGCATTACTTGGCCACCTTACTTTAAGTCAGAGTTCGGAAATCTCGCGTATTAGTTGGCCACTTTATAACAATTCTCTTACTCCTAAGAACTCGCGCATTACTTGGCCACCTTACTTAAAGTCAGAGTACGGAAATCTCGCGTACTAGTTGGCCACTTTAGAAAAATTCTTATACTCCTATGAATCCGCTTATTACTTGGCCATCTTACTTAAAGTCAGAATACGGAAATCCCGCGCATTACTTGGCCACTCTTTTCAAGACAGACTTCGTTTAACTCGCGTATTACTTTGCCACTTTATAACAATTCTTATACTCCTAACAATTCGCGTATTACTTGGCCACTTTACTTAAAGTCAGAGTACGGAAATCTCGCGCATTATTTGTCTACTTATAAAAATTCTTATACTCCTAAGAACTCGCGCATTACTTGGCCACCTTACTTTTACTCAGAGTTCGGAAATCTCGCGTATTAGTTGGCCACTTTATAAAAATTCTCTTACTCCTAAGAATTCGCGCATTACTTGGCCACTCTTTTCAAGACAGACTTCGTTTAACTCGCGTATTACTTGGCCACCTTACTTAAAGTCAGAGTCCGGAAATCTCGCGCACTACTTGGCCACTCTTTTCAGGACAGGCTTCGTCTAACTCGCGCATTACGAGGCCACATATGTATTTATATCAGTCATGAGGTCCATTGAACTCGCGTATTACTTGGCCACCTTACTTTAAGTCAGAGTACGGAAATCTCGCGGATTACTTGGCCACTCTTTTCAAGACAGACTTCGCTTAACTCGCGTATTGCTTGGGCACTTTAGAAAAATTCTTATACTCCTATGAATTCGCGTATTACTTGACCACTTTACTTAAAGTCAGAATACGGAAACCTCGCGCATTACTTGGCCAGTTTATAAAAATTCTTATACTCCTAAGAATTCGTGCATTACTTGGCCACCTTACTTTAAGTCAGAGTTCGGAAATCTCGCGTATTAGTTGGCCACTTTATAACAATTCTCTTACTCCTAAGAATTCGTGCATTACTTGGCCACATTATTTAAAGTCAGATTCCGGAAATCTCGCGTATTGCTTGGGCACGTTAGAAAAATTCTTATACTCCTATGAATTCGCGTATTACTTGACCACCTTACTTAAAGTCAGAATACGGAAACCTCGCGCATTACTTGGCCAGTTTATAAAAATTCTTATACTCCTAAGAATTCGTGCATTACTTGGCCACCTTACTTTAACTCAGAGTTCGGAAATCTCGCGTATTAGTTGGCCACTTTATAACAATTCTTATACTCCTCAGAATTCGTGCATTACTTGGCCACCTTACTGTAAGTCAGAGTTCGGAAATCTCGCGTATTAGTTGGCCACTTTATAACAATTCTCTTACTCCTAAGAATTCGTTCATTACTTGGCCACCTTATTTAAAGTCAGATTCCGGAAATCTCGCGTATTGCTTGGGCACGTTAGAAAAATTCTTATACTCCTATGAATTCGCGTATTACTTGGCCACTTTACTTAAAATCAGAGTCCGGAAATCTCGCGTATTACTTGGCTACTTATAAAAATTCTTATACTCCTAAGAATTCGCGCATTACTTGGCCACTATTTTAAGACATACTTCGCTTAACTCGCGTATTACTTGGCTACTTATAAAAATTCTTATACTCCTAAGAACTCGCGCATTACTTGGCCACCTTACTTTAAGTCAGAGTACGGAAATCTCGCGCATTACTTCGCTACTTATAAAAATTCTTATACTCCTAAGTATTCGCGCATTACTTGGCCACTATTTTCAAGACATACTTCGCTTAACTCGCGTATTACTTGGCTACTTATAAAAAGTCTTATACTCCTCAGAATTCGTGCATTACTTGGCCACCTTACTTTAAGTCAGAGTTCGGAAATCTCGCGCATTACTTGGCCACTTTATAAAAATTCTTAAAATCCTAAGAATTCGCGAATTACTTGGCCACCTTACTTGAATCCGGAGTCCGGAAATCTCGCGTATTAGTTGGCCACTTTATAAAAATGCTTAAACTCCTATGAATTCCCGCATTACTTGGCCACATTACTTTAAGTCAGAGTACGGAAATCTCGCGCATTAATTGGCCACTTTATAAAAATTCTTATACTACTAAGAATTCGCGCATTAATTGGCCACTATTTTCAAGACATACTTCGCTTAACTCGCGTATTACTTGGCTACTTATAAAAAGTCTTATACTCCTAAGAACTCGCGCATTACTTGGCCACCTTACTTAAAGTCAGAGTACGGAAATCTCGCGCATTACTTCGCTACTTATAAAAATTCTTATACTCCTAAGTATTCGCGCATTACTTGGCCACTCTTTTCAAGACAGACTTCGCTTAACTCGCGTATTACTTGGCCACTTATAAAAATATATATAAAAATTCTTATACTCCTAAGAACTCGCGCATTACATGGCCACCTTACTTTAAGTCAGAGTTCGGAAATCTCGCGTATTAGTTGGCCACTTTATAACAATTCTCTTACTCCTAAGAATTCGCGCATTACTTGGCAACTCTTTTCAAGACAGACTTCATTTATCTCACGTATTACTTGGCCACCTTACTTAAAGTCAGAGTTCGGAAATCTCGCGCAGTACTTGGCCACTTTATAAAAATTCTTATACTCCTAAGATCTCGCGCATTGCTTTGCCACCTTACTTAAGGTCAGAGTCCGGTAATCTCGGGTATTACTTGGCCACTTTATAGCAATTCTTATACTCCTAAGAATTCGTGCATTACTTGGCCACCTTTCTTTAAGTCTGAGTTCGGAAATCTCGCGTATTAGTTGGCCACTTTATAACAATTCTTATACTCCTAAGAATTCGTGCAATACTTGGCCACCTTACTTTAAGTCAGAGTTCGGAAATCTCGCGTATTAGTTGGCCACTTTATAACAATTCTCTTACTCCTATGAATTCGCGTATTACTTGGCCACCTTACTTAAAGTCAGAGTACGGAAGTCTCGCGTATTACTTGGCCACCTTAGAAAAATTCTTATACTCCTATGAATTCGCGTATTACTTGGCCACCTTACTTAAAGTCAGAGTCCGGAAATTTCGCGCATTACTTGGCCACTCTTTTCAGGACAGGCTTCGTCTAACTCGCGTATTACGAGACAACGTATTTATTTATATCAGGCATGAGTTCCATTGAACTCGCGTATTATTTGGCCACCTTACTTAAAGACAGAGTACGGAAATCTCGCGCATTACTTGGCTACTTATAAAAATTCTTACACTCCTAAGAATTCGCGCATTACTTGGCCACCTTACTTTAAGTCAGAGTTCGGAAATCTCGCGTATTAGTTGGCCACTTTATAAAAAATATCTTACTCCAAAGAATTCGCGCATTACTTGGCCACTCTTTTCAAGACAGACTTCGTTTAACTCGCGTATTACGAGACCACTTATGTATTTATATCAGTCACGAGGTACATTGAACTCGCGTATTACTTGGCCAACTTACTTAAAGTCAGAGTACGGAAATCTCGCGCATTACTTGGCCACTTTATAAAAATTCTTACACTCCTAAGAATTCGCGCATTACTTGGCCACCTTATTTTAAGTCAGAGTGCGGAAATCTCGCGTATTAGTTGGCCACTTTATAACAATTCTCTTACTCCTAAGAACTCGCGTATTACTTGGCCACCTTACTTAATGTCAGAGTACGGAAATCTCGCGTATTAGTTGGCCACTTTAGAAAAATTCTTATACTCCTATGAATCCGCTTATTACTTGGCCATCTTACTTAAAGTCAGAATACGGAAATCCCGCGCATTACTTGGCCACTCTTTTCAAGACAGACTTCGTTTAACTCGCGTATTACTTGGCCACATTACAAAAATTCATATACTCCTATGAATTCGCGTATTACTTGGCCACTTTACTTAAAGTCAGAGTCCGGAAATCTCTCGCATTAATTGTCTACTTATAAAAATTCTTATACTCCTAAGAACTCGCGCATTACTTGGCCACCTTACTTTAACTCAGAGTTCGGAAATCTCGCGTATTACTTGGCCACTTTATAAAAATTCTCTTACTCCTAAGAATTCGCGCATTACTTGGCCACTCTTTTCAAGACAGACTTCGTTTAACTCGCGTATTACTTGGCCACCTTACTTAAAGTCAGAGTCCGGAAATCTCGCGCACTACTTGGCCACTCTGTTAAGGACAGGCTTCGTCTAACTCGCGTATTACGAGGCCACATATGTATTTATATCAGTCATGAGGTCCATTGAACTCGCGTATTACTTGGCCACCTTACTTTAAGTCAGAGTACGGAAATCTCGCGGATTACTTGGCCACTCTTTTCAAGACAGACTTCGCTTAACTCGCGTATTGCTTGGGCACTTTAGAAAAATTCTTATACTCCTATGAATTCGCGTATTACTTGACCACTTTACTTAAAGTCAGAATACGGAAACCTCGCGCATTACTTGGCCAGTTTATAAAAATTCTTATACTCCTAAGAATTCGTGCATTACTTGGCCACCTTACTTTAAGTCACAGTTCGGAAATCTCGCGTATTAGTTGGACACTTTATAAAAATTCTATTACTACTCATAAATCGAGCATTACTTGGCCACATTATTTAAAGTCAGATTCCTGAAATCTCGCGTATTACTTGGGCACGTTAGAAAAATTCTTATACTCCTATGAATTCGCGTATTACTTGACCACCTTACTTAAAGTCAGAATACGGAAACCTCGCGCATTACTTGGCCAGTTTATAAAAATTCTTATACTCCTAAGAATTCGTGCATTACTTGGCCACCTTACTTTAACTCAGAGTTCGGAAATCTCGCGTATTAGTTGGCCACTTTATAACAATTCTTATACTCCTCAGAATTCGTGCATTACTTGGCCACCTTACTGTAAGTCAGAGTTCGGAAATCTCGCGTATTAGTTGGCCACTTTATAACAATTCTCTTACTCCTAAGAATTCGTTCATTACTTGGCCACCTTATTTAAAGTCAGATTCCGGAAATCTCGCGTATTGCTTGGGCACGTTAGAAAAATTCTTATACTCCTATGAATTCGCGTATTACTTGGCCACTTTACTTAAAATCAGAGTCCGGAAATCTCGCGTATTACTTGGCTACTTATAAAAATTCTTATACTCCTAAGAATTCGCGCATTACTTGGCCACTATTTTAAGACATACTTCGCTTAACTCGCGTATTACTTGGCTACTTATAAAAATTCTTATAATCCTAATAACTCGAGCATTACTTGGCCACCTTACTTTAAGTCAGAGTACGGAAATCTCGCGCATTACTTCGCTACTTATAAAAATTCTTATACTCCTAAGTATTCGCGCATTACTTGGCCACTATTTTCAAGACATACTTCGCTTAACTCGCGTATTACTTGGCTACTTATAAAAAGTCTTATACTCCTCAGAATTCGTGCATTACTTGGCCACCTTACTTTAAGTCAGAGTTCGGAAATCTCGCGCATTACTTGGCCACTTTATAAAAATTCTTAAAATCCTAAGAATTCGCGAATTACTTGCCCACCTTACTTTAACTAAGAGTTCGGAAATCTCGCGTATTAGTTGGCCACTTTATAAAAATTCTTACACTCCTAAGAATTCGCGCATTACTTGGCCACCTTACTTTAAGTCAGAGTACGGAAATCTCGCGCATTAATTCGCTACTTATAAAAAATTCTTATACTCCTAAGTATTCGCGCATTACTTGGCCACTATTTTCAAGACATACTTCGCTTAACTCGCGTATTACTTGGCTACTTATAAAAAGTCTTATACTCCTAAGAACTCGCGCATTACTTGGCCACCTTACTTAAAGTCAGAGTACGGAAATCTCGCGCATTACTTCGCTACTTATAAAAATTCTTATACTCCTAAGTATTCGCGCATTACTTGGCCACTCTTTTCAAGACAGACTTCGCTTAACTCGCGTATTACTTGGCCACTTATAAAAATATATATAAAAATTCTTATACTCCTAAGAACTCGCGCATTACATGGCCACCTTACTTTAAGTCAGAGTTCGGAAATCTCGCGTATTAGTTGGCCACTTTATAACAATTCTCTTACTCCTAAGAATTCGCGCATTACTTGGCAACTCTTTTCAAGACAGACTTCATTTATCTCACGTATTACTTGGCCACCTTACTTAAAGTCAGAGTTCGGAAATCTCGCGCATTACTTGGCCACTTTATAAAAATTCTTATACTCCTAAGATCTCGCGCATTGCTTTGCCACCTTACTTAAGGTCAGAGTCCGGTAATCTCGGGTATTACTTGGCCACTTTATAGCAATTCTTATACTCCTAAGAATTCGTGCATTACTTGGCCACCTTTCTTTAAGTCTGAGTTCGGAAATCTCGCGTATTAGTTGGCCACTTTATAACAATTCTTATACTCCTAAGAATTCGTGCAATACTTGGCCACCTTACTTTAAGTCAGAGTTCGGAAATCTCGCGTATTAGTTGGCCACTTTATAACAATTCTCTTACTCCTATGAATTCGCGTATTACTTGGCCACCTTACTTAAAGTCAGAGTACGGAAGTCTCGCGTATTACTTGGCCACTTTAGAAAAATTCTTATACTCCTATGAATTCGCGTATTACTTGGCCACCTTACTTAAAGTCAGAGTCCGGAAATTTCGCGCATTACTTGGCCACTCTTTTCAGGACAGGCTTCGTCTAACTCGCGTATTACGAGGCCACCTTATGTATTTATATCAGGCATGAGTTCCATTGAACTCGCGTATTATTTGGCCACCTTACTTAAAGACAGAGTACGGAAATCTCGCGCATTACTTGGCTACTTATAAAAATTCTTATACTCCTAAGAACTCGCGCATTACTTGGCCACCTTACTTTAAGTCAGAGTTCGGAAATCTCGCGTATTATTTGACCACTTTATAACAATTCTCTTACTCCTAAGAATTCGCGCATTACTTGGCCACTCTTTTCAAGACAGACTTCGTTTAACTCGCGTATTACTTGGCCACTTATGTATTTATATCAGTCACGAGGTACATTGAACTCGCGTATTACTTGGCCACCTTACTTAAAGTCAGAGTACGGAAATCTCGCGCATTACTTGGCCACTTTATAAAAATTCTTACACTCCTAAGAATTCGCGCATTACTTGGCCACCTTATTTTAAGTCAGAGTTCGGAAATCTCGCGTATTAGTTGGCAACTTTATAACCATTCTCTTACTCCTAAGAACTCGCGTATTACTTGGCCACCTTACTTAATGTCAGAGTACGGAAATCTCGCGTATTAGTTGGCCACTTTAGAAAAATTCTTATACTCCTATGAATCCGCTTATTACTTGGCCATCTTACTTAAAGTCAGAATACGGAAATCCCGCGCATTACTTGGCCACTCTTTTCAAGACAGACTTCGTTTAACTCGCGTATTACTTGGCCACTTTAGAAAAATTCTTATACTCCTATGAATGCGCGTATTACTTGGCCACTTTACTTAAAGTCAGAGTACGGAAATCTCGCGCATTACTTGGCTACTTATAAAAATTCTTATACTCCTAAGAACTCGCCCATTACTTGGCCACCTTACTTTAAGTCAGAGTTCGGAAATCTCGCGTATTATTTGGCCACTTTATAACAATTCTCTTACTCCTAAGAATTCGCGCATTACTTGGCCACTCTTTTCAAGACAGACTTCGTTTAACTCGCGTATTACTTGGCCACTTATGTATTTATATCAGTCACGAGGTACATTGAACTCGCGTATTACTTGGCCACCTTACTTAAAGTCAGAGTACGGAAATCTCGCGTATTACTTCGCTACTTATAAAAATTCTTACACTCCTAAGAACTCGCGCATTACTTGGCCACCTTACTTTCAGTCAGAGTCCGGAAATCTCGTGTATTACTTGGCCACTTTAGAAAAATTCTTATACGCCTATGAATTCGCGTATTACTTGGCCACCTTACTTAAGGTCAGAATACGGAAACCTCGCGCATTACTTGGCCACTTTATAAAAATTCTTAAAATCCTAAGAACTCGCGAATTACTTGCCCACCTTACTTTAACTAAGAGTTCGGAAATCTCTCGTATTTTTTGGCCACTTTATAAAAATTCTTACACTCCTAAGAATTCGCGCATTACTTGGCCACCTTACTTTAAGTCAGAGTACGGAAATCTCGCGCATTACTTCGCTACTTATAAAAATTCTTATACTCCTAAGAACTCGCGCATTACTTGGCCACTATTTTCAAGACAGACTTCGCTTAACTCGCGTATTACTTGGCCCCTTATAAAAATATATATAAAAATTCTTATAATCCTAAGAATTCGCGCATTACATGGCCACCTTACTTTAAGTCAGAGTTCGGAAATCTCGCGTATTAGTTGGCCACTTTATAACAATTCTCTTACTCCTAAGAATTCGCGCATTACTTGGCAACTCTTTTCAAGACAGACTTCATTTATCTCACGTATTACTTGGCCACCTTACTTAAAGTCAGAGTTCGGAAATCTCGCGCATTACTTGGCCACTTTATAAAAATTCTTATACTCCTAAGATCTCGCGCATTGCTTGGCCACCTTACTTAATGTCAGAGTACGGAAATCTCGCGTATTAGTTGGCCACTTTAGAAAAATTCTTATACTCCTATGAATCCGCTTATTACTTGGCCATCTTACTTAAAGTCAGAATACGGAAATCCCGCGCATTACTTGGCCACTCTTTTCAAGACAGACTTCGTTTAACTCGCGTATTACTTGGCCACTTATAAAAATATATATAAAAATTCTTATACTCCTAAGAACTCGCGCATTAATTGGCCACCTTACTTAAAGTCAGAGTACGGAAATCTCGCGCATTACTTCGCTACTTATAAAAATTCTTATACTCCTAAGTATTCGCGCATTACTTGGCCACTCTTTTCAAGACAGACTTCGCTTAACTCGCGTATTACTTGGCCACTTATAAAAATATATATAAAAATTCTTATACTCCTAAGAACTCGCGCATTACATGGCCACCTTACTTTAAGTCAGAGTTCGGAAATCTCGCGTATTAGTTGGCCACTTTATAACAATTCTTATACTCCTAAGAATTCGTGCAATACTTGGCCACGTTACTTTAAGTCAGAGTTCGGAAATCTCGCGTATTAGTTGGCCACTTTATAACAATTCTCTTACTCCTAAGAACTCGCGTATTACTTGGCCACCTTACTTAATGTCAGAGTACGGAAATCTCGCGTATTAGTTGGCCACTTTAGAAAAATTCTTATACTCCTATGAATCCGCTTATTACTTGGCCATCTTACTTAAAGTCAGAATACGGAAATCCCGCGCATTACTTGGCCACTCTTTTCAAGACAGACTTCGTTTAACTCGCGTATTACTTGGCCACTTTAGAAAAATTCTTATACTCCTATGAATTCGCGTATTACTTGGCCACCTTACTTAAAGTCAGAGTACGGAAATCTCGCGCATTACTTGGCCACATTATAAAAATTCTTATACTCCTAAGAACTCGCGCATTACTTGGCCACCTTACTTTAAGTCAGAGTTCGGAAATCTCGCGTATTATTTGGCCACTTTATAAGAATTCTCTTACTCCTAAGAATTCGCGCATTACTTGGCCACTCTTTTCAAGACAGACTTCGTTTAACTCGCGTATTACTTGGCCACTTATGTATTTATATCAGTCACGAGGTCCATTGAACTCGCGTATTACTTGGCCACCTTACTTAAAGTCAGAGTACGGAAATCTCGCGCATTACTTGGGCACTTTTTACAAATTCTTACACTCCTAAGAATTCGCGCATTACTTGGCCACCTTACTTTAAGTCAGAGTTCGGAAATCTCGCGTATTAGTTGGCCACTTTATAACAATTCTCTTACTCCTAAGAACTCGCGTATTACTTGGCCACCTTACTTAATGTCAGAGTACGGAAATCTCGCGTATTAGTTGGCCACTTTAGAAAAATTCTTATACTCCTATGAATCCGCTTATTACTTGGCCATCTTACTTAAAGTCAGAATACGGAAATCCCGCGCATTACTTGGCCACACTTTTCAAGATCGACTTCGTTTAACTCGCGTAGTACTTGGCCACTTTAGAAAAATTCTTATACTCCTATGAATTCGCGTATTACTTGGCCACTTTACTTAAAGTCAGAGTACGGAAATCTCGCGCATTATTTGGCTACTTATAAAAATTCTAAAACTCCTAAGAAATCGCGCATTACTTGCCCACCTTACTTAAAGTCAGAGTTCGGAAATCTCGCGTATTATTTGGCCACTTTATAACAAATCTCTTACTCCAAAGAATTGGCGCATTACTTGGCCACTCTTTTCAAGACAGACTTCGTTTAACTCGCGTATTACTTGGCCACTTATGTATTTATGTCAGTCCTGAGGTACATTGAACTCGCGTATTACTTGGCCACCTTACTTAAAGTCAGAGTACGGAAATCTCGCGCATTACTTGGACACTTTATAAAAATTCTTAAAATCCTAAGAACTCGCGCATTACTTGGCCACCTTACTTTAACTCAGAGTTCGGAAATCTCGCGTATTAGTTGGCCACTTTATAACAACTCTTATACTCCTAAGAATTCGTGCATTACTTGGCCACTCTTTTCAAGACAGACTTCGCTTAACTCGCGTATTAATTGGCCACTTATAAAAATATATATAAAAATTCTTATACTCCTAAGAACTCGTTCATTACTTGGCCACCTTAATTAAAGTCAGAGTCCGGAAATCTCGCGCATTACGTGGCCACTCTTTTCAGGACTGGCTTCGTCTAACTCGCGTATCACGAGGCCAGTTATGTATTTATAACAGTCATGAGGTACATTGAACTCGCGTATTACTTGGCTACTTATAAAAATTCTTATACTCCTAAGAATTCGTGCATTACTTGGCCACTCTTTTCAAGACAGACTTCGCTTAACTCGCGTATTAATTGGCCACTTATAAAAATATATATAAAAATTCTTATACTCCTAAGAACTCGTTCATTACTTGGCCACCTTACTTAAAGTCAGAGTCCGGAAATCTCGCGCATTACGTGGCCACTCTTTTCAGGACTGGCTTCGTCTAACTCGCGTATCACGAGGCCAGTTATGTATTTATAACAGTCATGAGGTCCATTGAACTCGTTCATTACTTGGCCACCTTACTTAAAGTCAGAGTCCGGAAATCTCGCGCATTACGTGGCCACTCTTTTCAGGACTGGCTTCGTCTAACTCGCGTATCACGAGGCCAGTTATGTATTTATAACAGTCATGAGGTCCATTGAACTCGCGCATTATTTGGCCACCTTACTTTAAGTCAGAGTCCGGAAATCTCGCGTATCACTTGGCTACTTATAAAAAATCTTATACTCCTAAGATCTCGCGCATTACTTGGCCACCTTGCTTAAGGTCAGAGTTCGGTAATCTCGGGTATTAATTGGCCTCTTTAGAAAAATTCTTATACTCCTAAGAACTCGCGCATTACTTGGCCACCTTACTTTAAGTCAGAGTTCGGAAATCTCGCGTATTATTTGGCCACTTTATAACAATTCTCTTACTCCTAAGAATTCGCGCATTACTTGGCCACTCTTTTCAAGACAGACTTCGTTTAACTCGCTTATTACTTGGCCACTTATGTATTTATATCAGTCACGAGGTACATTGAACTCGTGTATTACTTGGCCACCTTATTTAAAGTCAGAGTCCGGAAATCTCGCGCATTACTTGGCCACTCTTTTCAGGACAGGCTTCGTCTAACTCGCGCATTACGAGGCCACATATGTATTTATATCAGTCATGAGGTCCATTGAACTCGCGTATTACTTGGCCACCTTACTTTAAGTCAGAGTACGGAAATCTCGCGGATTATTTGTCTACTTATAAAAATTCTTATACTCCTAAGAACTCGCGCATTACTTGGCCACCTTACTTTAATTCAGAGTTCGGAAATCTCGCGTATTATTTGGCCACTTTATAACAATTCTCTTACTCCTAAGAATTCGCGCATTACTTGGCCACTCTTTTCAAGACAGACTTCGCTTAACTCGCGTATTAATTGGCCACTTATAAAAATATATATAAAAATTCTTATACTCCTAAGAACTCGTTCATTACTTGGCCACCTTACTTAAAATCAGAGTCCGGAAATCTCGCGCATTACGTGGCCACTCTTTTCAGGACTGGCTTCGTCTAACTCGCGTATCACGAGGCCAGTTATGTATTTATAACAGTCATGAGGTCCATTGAACTCGCGCATTATTTGGCCACCTTACTTTAAGTCACAGTCCGGAAATCTCGCGTATTACTTGGCTACTTATAAAAAATCTTATACTCCTAAGATCTCGCGCATTACTTGGCCACCTTGCTTAAGGTCAGAGTCCGGTAATCTCGGGTATTACTTGGCCACTTTAGAAAAATTCTTAAAATCCTAAGAACTCGCGCATTACTTGGCCACCTTACTTTAACTCAGAGTTCGGAAATCTCGCGTATTAGTTGGCCACTTTATAACAATTCTTATACTCCTAAGAATTCGTGCATTACTTGGCCACTCTTTTCAAGACAGACTTCGCTTAACTCGCGTATTAATTGGCCACTTATAAAAATATATATAAAAATTCTTATACTCCTAAGAACTCGTTCATTACTTGGCCACCTTACTTAAAGTCAGAGTCCGGAAATCTCGCGCATTACGTGGCCACTCTTTTCAGGACTGGCTTCGTCTAACTCGCGTATCACGAGGCCAGTTATGTATTTATAACAGTCATGAGGTCCATTGAACTCGCGCATTATTTGGCCACCTTACTTTAAGTCAGAGTCCGGAAATCTCGCGCATTACTTGGCCACCTTGCTTAAGGTCAGAGTCCGGTAATCTCGGGTATTACTTGGCCACTTTAGAAAAATTCTTAAAATCCTAAGAACTCGCGCATTACTTGGCCACCTTACTTTAACTCAGAGTTCGGAAATCTCGCGTATTAGTTGGCCACTTTATAACAACTCTTATACTCCTAAGAATTCGTGCATTACTTGGCCACTCTTTTCAAGACAGACTTCGCTTAACTCGCGTATTAATTGGCCACTTATAAAAATATATATAAAAATTCTTATACTCCTAAGAACTCGTTCATTACTTGGCCACCTTACTTAAAGTCAGAGTCCGGAAATCTCGCGCATTACGTGGCCACTCTTTTCAGGACTGGCTTCGTCTAACTCGCGTATCACGAGGCCAGTTATGTATTTATAACAGTCATGAGGTCCATTGAACTCGCGCATTATTTGGCCACCTTACTTTAAGTCAGAGTCCGGAAATCTCGCGTATTACTTGGCTACTTATAAAAAATCTTATACTCCTAAGATCTCGCGCATTACTTGGCCACCTTGCTTAAGGTCAGAGTCCGGTAATCTCGGGTATTACTTGGCCACTTTAGAAAAATTCTTAAAATCCTAAGAATTCGCGCATTACTTGGCCACTACTTTAAGACATACTTCGCTTAACTCGCGTATTACTTGGCCACTTATAAGAATTCTTATACTCCTAAGAACTCGCGCATTACTTGGCCACCTTACTTAAAGTCAGAGTACGGAAATCTCGCGTATAATTTTAGGAAATAAAAATAATTTTCTTCTTCGATTAATGCTTTCAGCTGAGGAGCATAAAAGACTTAATTCTAAAATTTACACTCTGCTAAAGAGCATAAGATTAAATTCCTAATAGAGAAAACTGGAAGAAAGGAAGGAATGAAATTGACTTTCGAAATTTATTCATTCTGCTGAAGGGCATAGAAGCCTAAATTTAAGAATTTACTTTCTGCTAAAGAGCATAAAGAGGAATTCTTTAGAACACAATTTCAGCCAATAAAAATAATTTTGTCTTTCGAATTGATGCTTTCTGCTAAAGAGAAAAAGACTTAATTCTGGAACTGACACTCTGCTAAAGAGCATAAGTGTAAATTCCTAATAAAGAAAATTGGAATAGAGATTTAAATAAAATTGTTGTTCAAATTTTATTCTTTCCGCTAAATTGCATAAAAGCCTAAATTCAATAATTTACTTTCTGCTGAAGGGCATAAAGAGGAATTCTTCATAACACAATTTTTGGAAATAAAAATAATTTTCTTCTTCGAATTAATGCTTTCTGCTAAAGAGCATAAAAGACTTAATTCTGGAAATTACACTCTGCTGAAGAGCATAAGTGTAAATTCCTAATAAAGAAAATTGGAATAAAGATTGAAATAAAATTGTTGTTTAAAATTAATTCTTTCTGCTAAAGAGCATAAAAGCCAAAATTTAAGAATTCACTTTCTGCAGAAGAGCATAAAGTGGAATTCTCTAGAACACAATTTGAGGAAATAAAAATAATTTTCTTCTTCGAATTAATGCTTTCTGCTGAAGAGCATAAAAGACTTAATTCTAAAAATGACACTCTGCTAAAGAGCATAAGTGTAAATTCCTAATAAAGAAAATTGGAATAAAGAAAGGAATGAAATTGATTTTCGAAATTTATTCTTTCTGCTGAAGGGCATAGAAGCCTAAATTTAAGAAATATCTTTCTGCTGAATAGCATAAAGAGGAATTCTTTAGAACACAATTATAGGAAATAAAAATAATTTTCTTCTTCGAATTAATGCTTTCTGCTGAAGAGCATAAAAGATTTAATTCTAAAAATGACACTCTGCTAAAGAGCATAAGTGTAAATTCCTAATAAAGAAAATTGGAATAAAGAAAGGAATGAAATTGATTTTCGAAATTTATTCTTTCAGCTGAAGCACATACAAGCCTAAATTTAAGAATTTACTTTCTGCTGAATAGCATAAAGAGAGATTCTGTAGAACACAATATTAGAAAATAAAAATAATTTTATTCTTCGAATTAATGCTTTCTGCTGAAGAGCATAAAAGACTTAATTCTGGAATTGACATTCTGCTAGAGAGCATAAGATTAAATTCCTAATAAAGAAAATTGGAATAAAGAGTGGAATAAAATTAATGTTCGAAATTTATACTTTCTGCTGAAGGGCATAAAAGCCTGAATTTAAGAATTAATTTTCTACTAAAGAGCATAAAGAGGAATTCTTTAGAACACAATTTTAGGAAATAAAAATAATTTTTTCTTTCGAATTAATGCTTTCTGCAAAAGAGCATAAAAGACTTAGTTCTGAATTGACACTCTGCTAGAGAGCATAAGCGTAATTTCCTAATAAAGAAAATTGCAATAAAGGATGGAATAAAATTGATGTTCAAAATTTATTCTTTCTGCTAAAGAGCATAAAAGCCTGAATTTGAAAATTTAGCTTTCTGCTGAATAGCATAAAGAGGAATTCTCTAGAACACAATTTTAGGAATTAAAAATAATTTCACTCTTCAAATTAATCTTTTCTGCTGAAGATAATAAAAGACTTAATTCTGGAATTGACACTCTGCTAAAGAGCATAAGTGTAAATTCCTAATAAAGAAAATTGGAATAAAGAAAGGAATGAAATTGATTTTCGAAATTTATTCTTTCTGCTGAAGGGCATAAAAGCCTAAATTTAAGAATTTACTTTCTGCTGAATAGCATAAAGAGAGATTCTGTAGAACAGAATATTAGAAAATAAAAATAATTTTATTCTTCGAATTGGAATCAAGATTTGAATAAAATTGTTGTTCAAATTTTATTCTTTCTGCTAAAGAGCATAAAAGCCTAAATTTAAGAATTTACTTTCTGCTGAATAGCATAAAGAGGAATTCTCTAGAACACAATTTTAGGAATTAAAAATAATTTCACTCTTACAATTAATCTTTTCTGCCGAAGAGCATAAAAGGCTTAATTCTGGAATTGACACTCTGCTAAAGAGGATAAGTGTAAATTCCTAATAAAGAAAATTGAAATAAAGAAAGGAATGAAATTGATTTTCGAAATTTATTCTATCTGCTGAAGGGCATAGAAGCCTCAATTTAAGAATTTACTTTCTGCAGAAGAGCATAAAGAGGAATTCTCTACAACACAATTTTGGGAATAAAAAAATAATAATTTTCCCTTTCAAATTAATGTATTCTGCTTATGAGCATAAAAGACTTAATTCTAGAATTGACACTCTGCTAGAGAGCATAAGTGTAAATTCCTAATAATGAAAATTAGAATAAAGATTGAAATAAAATTGTTGTTAAAAATTTATTCTTTCTGCTAAAGAGCCTAAAAGCCTAAATTTAAGAATCTACTTTCTGCTAAAGAGCATAAAGAGGAATTCTTTAGAACACAATTTTAGGAAATAAAAATAATTTTATTCTTCAAATTAATGCTCTCTGCTTAAGAGCATAAAAGTCTTAATTCTGGAAATTACACTCTGCTGAAGAGCATAAGTGTAAATTCCTAATAAAGAAAATTGGAATAAAGATTGAAATAAAATTGTTGTTTAAAATTAATTCTTTCTGCTAAAGAGCATAAAAGCCAAAATTTAATAATTCACTTTCTGCAGAAGAGCATAAAGGGGAATTCTCTACAACACAATTTTGGGAATAAAAAAAAATAATTTTCCCTTCCAAATTAATGTATTCTGCTTATGAGCATAAAAGACTTAATTCTAGAATTGAGACTCTGCTGAAGAGCATATGTGTAAATTCCTAATAAAGAAAATTAGAATAAAGATTGAAATAAAATTGATGTTCAAATTTTATTCTTTCTGCTGAAGCGCATAAAAGCCTAAATTTAAGAATTTACTTTCTGCTGAATAGCATAAAGAGAGATTCTGTAGAACACAATATTAGAAAATAAAAATAATTTTATACATCGAATTAATGCTTTCTGCTGAAGAGCATAAAAGACTTAGTTCTAGAATTGACACTCTGCTAGAGAGCATAAGTGTAATTCTCTCGAAAACAATATTAGAAAATAAAACCAATTTTATTCATCGAATTAATGCTTTCTGCTGAAGAGCATAAAAGACTTAATTCTGGAATTGACATTCTGCTAAAGAGCATAAGTGTAATTTCCTAATAAAGAAAATTGCAATAAAGGATGGAATAAAATTGATGTTCAAAATTTATTCTTTCTGCTGAAGCGCATAAAAGCCTAAATTTAGGGATTTACTTTCTGCTGAATAGCATAAAGAAGAAATCTCTAAAACACAATTTTAGGAAATAAAAATAATTTTCTTCTTCGACTAATGCTTTCAGCTGAGGAGCATAAAAGACTTAATTCTGGAATTGACACTCTGCTAGAGAGCATAAGTGTAAATTCCAAATAGAGATAATTGGAATAAAAATTGAAATAAAATTGTTGTTCAAATATTATTCATTCTGCTGAAGCGCATAAAAGCCTAAATTTAGGAATTTACTTTCTGCTGAATAGGATAAAGAGGAATTCTCTAGAACACAATTTTAGGAAGTAAAAATAATTTTATTCTTCGAAATAATGCTTTCTGCTGAAGAGCATAAAAGACTTAATTCTGGAAATTACACTCTGCTGAAGAGCATAAGTGTAAATTCCTAATAGAGAAAATTGGAATAAAGTATGAAATCAATTTGATCTTCGAAGTTTATTCTTTTTGCTAAAGAGCATAAAAGCCTAAATTTAAGAATTTACTTTCTGCTGAATAGGATAAAGAGGAATTCTCTAGAACACAATTTTAGGAAGTAAAAATAATTTTATTCTTCGAAATAATGCTTTCTGCTGAAGAGCATAAAAGACTTAATTCTGGAATTGACACTCTGCTAGAGAGCATAAGAGTAAATTCCTCATAGAGAAAATTGGAATAAAGAATGAAATAAATTTGATCTTCGAAGTTTATCCGTTCTGCTAAAGAGCATAAACCCCTAAATTTGAGAATTTACTTTCTGCTGAATAGGATGAGGAGGATTTCACGAGAGAACCCATTTTAGGAAATAAAAATAATTTTTTCTTTCGAATTGATGCTTTCTGCTAAAGAGAAAAAGACTTAATTCTGGAACTGACACTCTGCTAAAGAGCATAAGTGTAAATTCCTAATAAAGAAAATTGGAATAAAGAAAGGAATGAAAATGATTTTCGAAATTTATACTTTCTGCTGAAGGGCATAGAAGCCTAAATTTAAGAATTTACTTTCTGCTAAAGAGCATAAAGAGGAATTCTTTAGAACACAATTTCAGCCAATAAAAATAATTTTGTCTTTCGAATTGATGCTTTCTGCTAAAGAAAAAAAGACTTAATTCTGGAACTGACACTCTGCTAAAGAGGATAAGTGTAAATTCCTAATAAAGAAAATTGGAATAGAGATTTAAATAAAATTGTTGTTCAAATTTTATTCTTTCCGCTAAATTGCATAAAAGCCTAAATTCAATAATTTACTTTCTGCTGAAGGGCATAAAGAGGAATTCTTCATAACACAATTTTTGGAAATAAAAATAATTTTCTTCTTCGAATTAATGCTTTCTGCTAAAGAGCATAAAAGACTTAATTCTGGAAATTACACTCTGCTGAAGAGCATAAGTGTAAATTCCTAATAAAGAAAATTGGAATAAAGAATGAAATCACTTTCATCTTCGAAGTTTATCCGTTCTTCTAAAGAGCATAAACGCCTAAATTTGAGAGTTTACTTTCTGCTGAATATCATAAAGAGGAATTCACTAGTACACAATTTAAGGAAATAAAAATAAATTTATTCTTCGAATTATTACACTCTGCTGAAGATAATAAAATACTTAATTCTGGAACTGACACTGTTCTAAAGAGCATAAGTCTAAATTTCTTATAATGAAAATTGGAATGAAGATATAAATAAAATTGATTTACGAAATTAATTCTTTCTGCTAAAGAGCATAAAAGCCAAAATTTAAGAATTCACTTTCTGCAGAAGAGCATAAAGAGGAATTCTCTAGAACCCAATTTTAGGAAATAAAAACAATTTTCTTCTTCGATTAATTCTTTTAGCTGAGGAGCATAAAAGACTGAATTCTGGAATTGACACTCTGCTAGAGAGCATAAGAGTAAATTCCTAATAGAGAAAATTGGAATAAAGAATGAAATCAATTTGATCTCCGAAGTTTATCCGTTCTGCTAAAGAGCATAAACGCCTAATATTGAGAATTTACTTTCTGCTGAATAGGATAAAGAGGAATTCTGTAGAACACAATTTTAGGATATAAAAATAATTTTATTCTTCGCATTATTACATTCTGCTGAAGATAATAAAATACTTAATTCTGGAATTGACACAGTTCTAAAGAGCATAAGTCTAAATTCCTAATAAAGAAAATTGAAATCAAGATTTAAATAAAATTGTTGTTTTAAATTTATTCTTTCTGCTAAAGAGCATAAAAGCCAAAATTTAAGAATTCACTTTCTGCAGAAGAGCATAAAGAGGAATTCTCTACAACACAATTTGGGGAATAAAAAAATAATAATTTTCCCTTCCAAATTAATGTATTCTGCTTATGAGCATAAAAGACTTAATTCTAGAATTGACACTCTGCTAGAGAGCATAAGTCTAAATTCCTAATAATGAAAATTAGGATAAAGATTGAAATAAAATTGTTGTTAAAAATATAATCTTTCTGCTGAAGGGCATAGAAGCCTCAATTTAAGAATTTACTTTCTGCAGAAGAGCATAAAGAGGAATTCTCTACAACACAATTTCGGGAATAAAAAAATAATAATTTTCCCTTCCAAATTAATGTATTCTGCTTATGAGCATAAAAGACTTAATTCGAGAATTGACACTCTGCTGATGAGCATATGTGTAAATTCCTAATAAAGAAAATTAGAATAAAGATTGAAATAAAATTGATGTTCAAATTTTATTCTTTCTGCTAAATAACATAAAAGCCTAAATTTAAGAAATTACTTTCTGCTAAAGGACATAAAGAGGAATTCTTTAGAACACAATTTTAGGAAATAAAAATAATTTTCTTCTTCGAATTAATGCTTTCTGCTGAAGAGCATAAACTACTTAATTCTAAAAATGACACTCTAATAAAGAGCATAAGTGTAAATTCCTAATAAAGAAAATTGGAATAAAGAAAGGAATGAAATTGATTTTCGAAATTTATTCTTTTTGCTGAAGGGCATAGAAGCCTAAATTTAAGAAATATCTTTCTGCTGAATAGCATAAAGAGGAATTCTTTAGAACACAATTATAGGAAATAAAAATAATTTTCTTCTTCGAATTAATGCTTTCTGCTGAAGAGCATAAAAGATTTAATTCTAAAAATGACACTCTGCTAAAGTGCATAAGTGTAAATTCCTAATAAAGAAAATTGGAATAAAGAAAGGAATGAAATTGATTTTCGAAATTTATTCTTTCAGCTGAAGCACATACAAGCCTAAATTTAAGAATTTACTTTCTGCTGAATAGCATAAAGAGGAATTCTCTAGAACACAATTTTAGGAATTAAAAATAATTTTACTCTTCAAATTAATCCTTTCTGCTGAAGAGCATAAAAGACTTAATTCTGGAATTGACACTCTGCTAAAGAGGATAAGTGTAAATTCCTAATAAAGAAAATTGAAATAAAGAAAGGAATGAAATTAATGTTCGAAATTTATTCTTTCTGCTAAAGGGCATAAAAGCCTAAATTTAAGATGATACTTTCTGCTAAAGAGCATAAAGAGGAATTCTTTAGAACACAATTTTAGGAAATAAAAATAATTTTATTCTTCGAATTAATGCTTTCAGCTGAGGAGCATAAAAGACTTAATTCTGGAATTGACACTCTGCTAGAGAGCATAAGATTAAATTCCTAATAAAGAAAATTGGAATAAAGAGTGGAATAAAATTAATGTTCGAAATTTATTCTTTCTGCTAAAGGGCATAAAAGCCTAAATTTAAGATGTTACTTTCTGCTAAAGAGCATAAAGAGGAATTCTTTAGAACACAATTTTAGGAAATAAAAATAATTTAACTCTTCAAATTAATGCTCTCTGCTGAAGAGCATAAAAGTGTTAATTCTGGAATTGACACTCTGCTGAAGAGCATAAGTGTAAATTCCTAATAGAGAAAATTGGAATAAAGATTGAAATAAAATTGTTGTTCAAATTTTATTCATTCTGCTGAAGCGCATAATAGCCTAAATTTAGGGATTTACTTTCTGCTGAATAGGATAAAGAGGAATTCTCTAGAACACAATTTTAGGAAGTTAAAATAATTTGACTCTTCAAATTAATGCTTTCTGCTGAAGAGCATAAAAGACTTAGTTCTAGAATTGACACTCTGCTAGAGAGCATAAGTGTAATTCTCTCGAAAACAATATTAGAAAATAAAAATAATTTTATTCATCGAATTAATGCTTTCTGCTGAAGAGCATAAAAGACTTAATTCTGGAATTGACATTCTGCTAAAGAGCATAAGTGTAATTTCCTAATAAAGAAAATTGCAATAAAGGATGGAATAAAATTGATGTTCAAAATTTATTCTTTCTGCTGAAGAGCATAAAAGCCTGAATTTAAGACTTTACTTTCTGCTGAATAGCATAAAGAAGAAATCTCTAAAACACAATTTTAGGAAATAAAAATAATTTTCTTCTTCGATTAATGCTTTCAGCTGAGGAGCATAAAAGACTTAATTCTGGAATTGACACTCTGCTAGAGAGCATAAGTGTAAATTCCTAATAGAGATAATTGGAATAAAAATTGAAATAAAATTGTTGTTCAAATTTTATTCATTCTGCTGAAGCGCATAATAGCCTAAATTTAGGGATTTACTTTCTGCTGAATAGGATAAAGAGGAATTCTCTAGAACACAATTTTAGGAAATAAAAATAATTTTATTCTTCGAATTAATGCTTTCTGCTGAAGAGCATAAAAGACTTAATTCTGGAATTGACACTCTGCTAGAGAGCATAAGTGTAAATTCCTAATAGAGAAAATTGGAATAAAGTATGAAATCAATTTGATCTTCGAAGTTTATTCTTTTTGCTAAAGAGCATAAAAGCCTAAATTTAAGAATTTACTTTCTGCGGAAAAGCATAAAGAGGAATTCTCTAGAACACAATTTTAGGAATAAAAAAATAATTTTCATCTTCGAAATAATGCTTTCTGCTGAAGAGCATAAAAGACTTAATTCTGGAATTGACACTCTGCTAAATAGCATAAGTATTAATTCCAAATAAAGAAAATTGGAATAAAGAAAGGAATAAAATTGATATTCGAAATTTATTCCTTCTGCTAAAGAGCATAAAAGCCTAAATTTAAGAATTTACTTTCTGCTGAAGAGCATAAAGAGGAATTCTCTAGAACACAATTTTAGGAAATAAAAATAATTTTACTCTTCAAATTAATGCTCTCTGCTGAAGAGCATAAAAGACTTAATTCTGGAATTGAAACTCTGCTAAAGAGCATAAGTATTAATTCCAAATAAAGAAAATTGGAATAAAGAAAGGAATAAAATTGATATTCGAAATTTATTCCTTCTGCTAAAGAGCATAAAAGCCTGAATTTAAGAATTTACTTTCTGCTGAATAGCATAAAGAGGAATTCCTTAGAACACAATTTTAGGAAATAAAAATAATTTTATTCTTCAAATTAATGCTCTATGCTGAAGAGCATAAAAGACTTATTTCTGGAAATGACACTCTGCTAGAGGGCATAAGAGTAAATTCCTAATAGAGAAAATTGGAATAAAGAATGAAATCAATTTGATCTTCGAAGTTTATCCGTTCTGCTAAAGAGCATAAACGCCTAAATTTAAGAATTTACTTTCTGCTGAATTGGATAAAGAGGAATTCCCTAGTACACAATTTAAGGAAATAAAAATAATTTCATTCTTTCGAAATAATGCTTTCAGCTGAGGAGCATAAAAGACTGAATTCTGGAAATGACACTCTGCTAGAGGGCATAAGTGTAAATTCCTAATATAGAAAATTGGAATAAAGAATGAAATCACTTTCATCTTCGAAGTTTATCCGTTCTTCTAAAGAGCATAAACGCCTAAATTTGAGAGTTTACTTTCTGCTGAATATTATGAGGAGGATTGCTCGAGAGAACCCATTTTAGGAAATAAAAATAATTTTTTCTTTCGAATTGATGCTTTCTGCTAAAGAGAAAAAGACTTAATTCTGGAACTGACACTCTGCTAAAGAGCATAAGTGTAAATTCGTAATAAAGAAAATTGGAATAAAGAAAGGAATGAAAATGATTTTCGAAATTTATTCTTTCTGCTGAAGGGCATAGAAGCCTAAATTTAAGAATTAACTTTCTGCTGAATAGCATAAAGAGGAATACTCTAGAACACAATTTTAGGAAATAAAAATAATTTTAATCTTCAAATTAATGCTCTCTGCTGAAGAGCATAAAAGACTTAATTATGGAAATGACACTCTGCTAGAGGGCATAAGTATTAATTCCAAATAAAGAAAATTGGAATAAAGAAAGGAATGAAAATGATTTTCGAAATTTATTCTTTCTGCTGAAGGGCATAGGAGCCTAAATTTAAGAATTCACTTTCTTCAGAAGAGCATAAAGAGGAATTCTCTAGAACACAATTTTAGGAAATAAAAATAATTTTCTTCTTCAAATTAATGCTCTCTGCTGAAGAGCATAAAAGACTGAATTCTGGAAATGACACTCTGCTAGAGAGCATAAGAGTAAATTCCTAATAGAGAAAATTGGAATAAAGAATGAAATAAATTTGATCTTCGAAGTTTATCCGTTCTGCTAAAGAGCATAAAAGCCTAAATTTAAGAATTTACTTTCTGCGGAAAAGCATAAAGAGGAATTCTCTAGAACACAATTTTAGGAATAAAAAAATAATTTTCATCTTCGAAATAATGCTTTCTGCTGAAGAGCATAAAAGACTTAGTTCTAGAATTGACACTCTGCTAGAGAGCATAAGTGTAATTCTCTCGAAAACAATATTAGAAAATAAAACCAATTTTATTCATCGAATTAATGCTTTCTGCTGAAGAGCATAAAAGACTTAATTCTGGAATTGACACTCTGCTAAAGAGCATAAGTGTAATTTCCTAATAAAGAAAATTGCAATAAAGGATGGAATAAAATTGATGTTCAAAATTTATTCTTTCTGCTGAAGCGCATAAAAGCCTAAATTTAGGGATTTACTTTCTGCTGAATAGCATAAAGAAGAAATCTCTAAAACACAATTTTAGGAAATAAAAATAATTTTCTTCTTCGATTAATGCTTTCAGCTGAGGAGCATAAAAGACTTAATTCTGGAATTGACACTCTGCTAGAGAGCATAAGTGTAAATTCCTAATAGAGATAATTGGAATAAAAATTGAAATAAAATTGTTGTTCAAATTTTATTCATTCTGCTGAAGCGCATAAAAGCCTAAATTTAGGAATTTACTTTCTGCTGAATAGGATAAAGAGGAATTCTCTAGAACACAATTTTAGGAAGTAAAAATAATTTTATTCTTCGAAATAATGCTTTCTGCTGAAGAGCATAAAAGACTTAATTCTGGAATTGACACTCTGCTAGAGAGCATAAGAGTAAATTCCTAATAGAGAAAATTGGAATAAAGAATGAAATCAATTTGATCTTCGAAGTTTATTCTTTTTGCTAAAGAGCATAAAAGCCTAAATTTAAGAATTTACTTTCTGCGGAAAAGCATAAAGAGGAATTCTCTAGAACACAATTTTAGGAATAAAAAAAAAATTTTCATCTTCGAAATAATGCTTTCTGCTGAAGAGCATAAAAGACTTAATTCTGGAATTGACACTCTGCTAAATAGCATAAGTATTAATTCCAAATAAAGAAAATTGGAATAAAGAAAGGAATAAAATTGATATTCGAAATTTATTCCTTCTGCTAAAGAGCATAAAAGCCTAAATTTAAGAATTTACTTTCTGCTGAAGAGCATAAAGAGGAATTCTCTAGAACACAATTTTAGGAAATAAAAATAATTTTACTCTTCAAATTAATGCTCTCTGCTGAAGAGCATAAAAGACTTAATTCTGGAATTGAAACTCTGCTGAAGAGCATAAGTATTAATTCCAAATAAAGAAAATTGGAATAAAGAAAGGAATAAAATTGATATTCGAAATTTATTCCTTCTGCTAAAGAGCATAAAAGCCTAAATTTAAGAATTTACTTTCTGCTGAAGAGCATAAAGAGGAATTCTCTAGAACACAATTTTAGGAAATAAAAATAATTTTATTCTTCAAATTAATGCTCTCTGCTGAAGAGCATAAAAGACTTATTTCTGGAAATGACACTCTGCTAGAGGGCATGAGAGTAAATTCCTAATAGAGAAAATTGGAATAAAGAATGAAATAAATTTGATCTTCGAAGTTTATCCGTTCTGCTAATGAGCATAAACGCCTAAATTTAAGAATTTACTTTCTGCTGAATTGGATAAAGAGGAATTCCCTAGAACACAATTTTAGGAAGTAAAAATAATTTCATTCTTCGAAATAATGCTTTCTGCTGAAGAGCATAAAAGACTTAATTCTGGAATTGACACTCTGCTAGAGAGCATAAGTGTAAATTCCTAATATAGAAAATTGGAATACAGAATGAAATCACTTTCATCTTCGAAGTTTATCCGTTCTTCTAAAGAGCATAAACGCCTAAATTTGAGAGTTTACTTTCTGCTGAATATTATGAGGAGGATTTCTCGAGAGAACCCATTTTAGGAAATAAAAATAATTTTTTCTTTCGAATTGATGCTTTCTGCTAAAGAGAAAAAGACTTAGTTCTGGAACTGACACTCTGCTAAAGAGCATAAGTGTAAATTCCTAATAAAGAAAATTGGAATAAAGAAAGGAATGAAAATGATTTTCGAAATTTATTCTTTCTGCTGAAGGGCATAGAAGCCTAAATTTAAGAATTAACTTTCTGCTGAATAGCATAAAGAGGAATACTCTAGAACACAATTTTAGGAAATAAAAATAATTTTATTCTTCAAATTAATGCTCTCTGCTGAAGAGCATAAAAGACTTATTTCTGGAAATGACACTCTGCTAGAGGGCATGAGAGTAAATTCCTAATAGAGAAAATTGGAATAAAGAATGAAATAAATTTGATCTTCGAAGTTTATCCGTTCTGCTAATGAGCATAAACGCCTAAATTTAAGAATTTACTTTCTGCTGGAGAGCATAAAGAGGAATTCTTTAGAACACAATTTTAGGAAGTAAAAATAATTTTATTCTTCGAAATAATGCTTTCTGCTGAAGAGCATAGAAGACTTAATTCTAAAATTTACACTCTGCTAAAGAGCATAAGTGTAAATTCCTAATAGAGAAAATTGGAATAAAGAATGAAATAAATTTGATCTTCGAAGTTTATCCGTTCTGCTGAAGCGCATAAAAGCCTAAATTTAAGAATTAACTTTCTGCTGAATAGGATGAGGAGGATTTCTCGAGAGAACCCATTTTAGGTAATAAAAATAATTTTTTCTTTCGAATTGATGCTTTCTGCTAAAGAGAAAAAGACTTAGTTCTGGAACTGACACTCTGCTAAAGAGCATAAGTGTAAATTCCTAATAAAGAAAATTGGAATAAAGAAAGGAATGAAAATGATTTTCGAAATTTATTCTTTCTGCTGAAGGGCATAGAAGCCTAAATTTAAGAATTAACTATCTGCTGAATAGCATAAAGAGGAATTCTTTAGAACACAATTTTAGGAAATAAAAATAATTTTATTCTTCAAATTAATGCTCTCTGCTGAAGAGCATAAAAGACTTATTTCTGGAAATGACACTCTGCTCGAGAGCATAAGAGTAAATTCCTAATAGAGAAAATTGGAATAAAGAATGAAATAAATTTGATCTTCGAAGTTTATTCTTTTTGCTAAAGAGCATAAAAGCCTAAATTTAAGAATTAACTTTCTGCTGAATAGGATGAGGAGGATTTCTCGAGAGAACCCATTTTAGGTAATAAAAATAATTTTTTCTTTCGAATTGATGCTTTCTGCTAAAGAGAAAAAGACTTAGTTCTGGAACTGACACTCTGCTAAAGAGCATAAGTGTAAATTCCTAATAAAGAAAATTGGAATAAAGAAAGGAATGAAAATGATTTTCGAAATTTATTCTTTCTGCTAAAGAGCATAAAAGCCTAAATTTAAGAACTTACTTTCTGCTAAAGAGCATAAAGAGGAATTCTTTAGAACACAATTTTAGGAAATAAAAATAATTTTATTCTTCAAATTAATGCTCTCTGCTGAAGAGCATAAAAGACTTAATTCTGGAAATTACACTCTGCTAAAGAGCATAAGTGTAAATTCCTAATAAAGAAAATTGGAATAAAGAAAGGAATGAAAATGATTTTCGAAATTTATTCTTTCTGCTGAAGGGCATAGAAGCCTAAATTTAAGAATTAACTTTCTGCTGAATAGCATAAAGAGGAATACTCTAGAACACAATTTTAGGAAATAAAAATAATTTTATTCTTCAAATTAATGCTCTCTGCTGAAGAGCATAAAAGACTGAATTCTGGAAATGACACTCTGCTAGAGAGCATAAGAGTAAATTCCTAATAGAGAAAATTGGAATAAAGAATGAAATCAATTTGATCTTCGAAGTTTATCCGTTCTGCTAAAGAGCATAAAAGCCTAAATTTAAGAATTTACTTTCTGCTAAAGAGCATAAAGAGGAATTCTTTAGAACACAATTTTAGGAAATAAAAATAATTTTATTCTTCGAAATAATGCTTTCTGCTGAAGAGCATAAAAGACTTAATTCTGGAATTGACACTCTGCTAGAGAGCATAAGAGTAAATTCCTAATAGAGAAAATTGGAATAAAGAATGAAATAAATTTGATCTTCGAAGTTTATCCGTTCTGCTGAAGCGCATATAAGACTAAATTTAAGAATTTACTTTCTGCTGAATAGGATGAGGAGGATTTCTCGAGAGAACCCATTTTAGGAAATAAAAATAATTTTTTCTTTCGAATTGATGCTTTCTGCTAAAGAGAAAAAGACTTAATTCTGGAACTGACACTCTGCTAAAGAGCATAAGTGTAAATTCCTAATAAAGAAAATTGGAATAAAGAAAGGAATGAAAATGATTTTCGAAATTTATTCTTTCTGCTGAAGGGCATAGAAGCCTAAATTTAAGAATTAACTTTCTGCTGAATAGCATAAAGAGGAATACTCTAGAACACAATTTTAGGAAATAAAAATAATTTTATTCTTCAAATTAATGCTCTCTGCTGAAGAGCATAAAAGACTTATTTCTGGAAATGACACTCTGCTAGAGAGCATAAGAGTAAATTCCTAATAGAGAAAATTGGAATAAAGAATGAAATAAATTTGATCTTCGAAGTTTATTCTTTTTGCTAAAGAGCATAAAAGCCTAAATTTAAGAATTAACTTTCTGCTGAATAGGATGAGGAGGATTTCTCGAGAGAACCCATTTTAGGTAATAAAAATAATTTTTTCTTTCGAATTGATGCTTTCTGCTAAAGAGAAAAAGACTTAATTCTGGAACTGACACTCTGCTAAAGAGCATAAGTGTAAATTCCTAATAAAGAAAATTGGAATAAAGAAAGGAAAAATGATTTTCGAAGTTTATCCGTTCTGCTAAAGAGCATAAAAGCCTAAATTTAAGAATTTACTTTCTGCTAAAGAGCATAAAGAGGAATTCTTTAGAACACAATTTTAGGAAATAAAAATAATTTTATTCTTCAAATTAATGCTCTCTGCTGAAGAGCATAAAAGACTTAATTCTGGAAATTACACTCTGCTAAAGAGAATTAGTGTAAATTCATAATAAAGAAAATTGGAATAAAGAAAGGAATGAAAATGATTTTCGAAATTTATTCTTTCTGCTGAAGGGCATAGAAGCCTAAATTTAAGAATTAACTTTCTGCTGAATAGCATAAAGAGGAATTCTTTAGAACACAATTTTAGGAAATAAAAATAATTTTATTCTTCAAATTAATGCTCTCTGCTGAAGAGCATAAAAGACTTAATTCTGGAAATTACACTCTGCTGAAGAGCATAAGTGTAAATTCCTAATAGAGAAAATTGGAATAAAAATTGGAATAAAATTGATCTTCGAAGTTTATCCGTTCTGCAAAAGAGCATAAACGCCTAAATTTGAGAATTTACTTTCTGCTAAAGAGCATAAAGAGGAATTCTTTAGAACACAATTTTAGGAAATAAAAATAATTTTCATCTTCGCAATAATGCTTTCTGCTGAAGAGCATAAAAGACTTAATTCTGCAATTTACACTCTGCTAAAGAGCATAAGTGTAAATTCCTAATAAAGAAAATTGGAATAAAGAAAGGAATGAAAATGATTTTCGAAATTTATTCTTTCTGCTGAAGGGCATAGAAGCCTAAATTTAAGAATTAACTTTCTGCTGAATAGCATAAAGAGGAATACTCTAGAACACAATTTTAGGAAATAAAAATAATTTTAATCTTCAAATTAATGCTCTCTGCTGAAGAGCATAAAAGACTTATTTCTGGAAATGACACTCTGCTAGAGGGCATAAGAGTAAATTCCTAATAGAGAAAATTGGAATAAAGAATGAAATAAATTTGATCTTCGAAGTTTATACGTTCTGCTAAAGAGCATAAACGCCTAAATTTGAGAATTTACTTTCTGCTGAATAGGATGAGGAGGATTTCTCGAGAGAACCCATTTTAGGAAATGAAAATAATTTTTTCTTTCGAATTGATGCTTTCTGCTAAAGAGAAAAAGACTTAATTCTGGAATTGACACTCTGCTAAAGAGCATAAGTGTAAATTCCTAATAAAGAAAATTGGAATAAAGAAAGGAATGAAAATGATTTTCGAAATTTATTCTTTCTGCTGAAGGGCATAAAAGCCTAAATTTAAGAATTTACTTTCTGCTAAAGAGCATAAAGAGGAATTCTTTAGAACACAATTTCAGCCAATAAAAATAATTTTGTCTTTCGAATTGATGCTTTCTGCTAAAGAGAAAAAGACTTAATTCTGGAATTGACACTCTGCTAAAGAGCATAAGTATTAATTCCAAATAAAGAAAATTGGAATAAAGAAAGGAATAAAAATGATGTTTGAAATTTATTCCTTCTGCTAAAGAGCATAAAAGCCTATATTTAAGAATTTACTTTCTGCTGAAGAGCATAAAGAGGAACTCTTTAGAACACAATTTTAGGAAATAAAAATAATTTTCTTCTTCGCAATAATGCTTTCTGCTGAAGAGCATAAAAGACTTAATTCTGGAATTGACACTCTGCTAAAGAGCATAAGTATAAATTCCTAATAGAGAAAATTGGAATAAAGAATGAAATAAATTTGATCTTCGAAGTTTATCCGTTCTGCTAAAGAGCATAAACGCCTAAATTTGAGAATTTACTTTCTGCTGAATAGGATGAGGAGGATTTCTCGAGAGAACCCATTTTAGGAAATGAAAATAATTTTTTCTTTCGAATTGATGCTTTCTGCTAAAGAGAAAAAGACTTAATTCTGGAATTGACACTCTGCTAAAGAGCATAAGTGTAAATTCCTAATAAAGAAAATTGGAATAAAGAAAGGAATGAAAATGATTTTCGAAATTTATTCTTCCTGATGAAGGGCATAGAAGCCTAAATTTAAGAATTTACTTTCTGCTAAAGAGCATAAAGAGGAATTCTTTAGAACACAATTTCAGCCAATAAAAATAATTTTGTCTTTCGAATTGATGCTTTCTGCTAAAGAGAAAAAGACTTAATTCTGGAACTGACACTCTGCTAAAGAGCATAAGTGTAAATTCCTAATAAAGAAAATTGGAATAAAGAAAGGAATGAAAATGATTTTCGAAATTTATTCTTTCTGCTGAAGGGCATAAAAGCCAAAATTTAAGAATTCACTTTCTGCAGAAGAGCATAAAGGGGAATTCTCTACAACACAATTTTGGGAATAAAAAAAAATAATTTTCCCTTCCAAATTAATGTATTCTGCTTATGAGCATAAAAGACTTAATTCTAGAATTGACACTCTGCTAGAGAGCATAAGTGTAAATTCCTAATAATAAAAATTAGGATAAAGATTGAAATAAAATTGTTGTTAAAAATTTATTCTTTCTGCTGAAGGGCATAGAAGCCTCAATTTAAGAATTTACTTTCTGCAGAAGAGCATAAAGAGGAATTCTCTACAACACAATTTTGGGAATAAAAAAATAATAATTTTCCCTTCCAAATTAATGTATTCTGCTTATGAGCATAAAAGACTTAATTCTAGAATTGAGACTCTGCTGAAGAGCATATGTGTAAATTCCTAATAAAGAAAATTAGAATAAAGATTGAAATAAAATTGATGTTCAAATTTTATTCTTTCTGCTGAAGCGCATAAAAGCCTAAATTTAAGAATTTACTTTCTGCTGAATAGCATAAAGAGAGATTCTGTAGAACACAATATTAGAAAATAAAAATAATTTTATTCTTCGAATTAATGCTTTCTGCTGAAGAGCATAAAAGACTTAGTTCTAGAATTGACACTCTGCTAGAGAGCATAAGTGTAATTCTCTCGAAAACAATATTAGAAAATAAAACTAATTTTATTCATCGAATTAATGCTTTCTGCTAAAGAGCATAAGTTTAATTTCCTAATAAAGAAAATTGCAATAAAGGATGGAATAAAATTGATGTTCAAAATTTATTCTTTCTGCTGAAGCGCATAAAAGCCTAAATTTAAGAATTTACTTTCTGCTAAAGAGCATAAAGAGGAATTCTTTAAAACAAAATTTGAGGAAATAAATATAATTTTATTCTTCAAATTAATGCTCTCTGCTGATGGGCATAAAAGACTTAATTCTGAAATGAAACTCTGCTGAAAAGCATAAAAGACTTATTTCTGGAATTGACACTCTGCTAAAGAGGATAAGTGTAAATTCAATATAAAGAAAGTTGGAATAAAGATTGATATAAAATTGTTGTTTAAAATTTATTCTTCCTGCTAAAGAGCATAAAAGCCTAAATTTAAGAATTCACTTTCTGCAGAAGAGCATAAAGAGGAATTCTTTAGAACACAATTTCAGCAAATAAAAATAATTTTTTCTTTCGAATTGATGCGTTCTGCTAAAGAGCATAAAAGACTTAGTTCTGGAATTGACACTCTGCTAAAGAGCATAAGTGTTAATTCCTAATGAAGAAAATTGGAATAAAGAATGGAATAAAATTGATGTTCGAAGTTTATTCTTTTTGCTGATGCGCATAGAAGCCTAATTTTAGGAATTTACTTTCTGCTGAATAGCATAAAGAGTAATTCTCTAGAACACAATTTTAGTAATAAAAAAAAAATAATTTTCTCATTCAAATTAATGCTTTCTGCTGAAGAGCATGAAAGACTTAATTCTGGATTGACACTCTGCTAAAGAGCTTAAATGTAAATTCCTAATGAAGAAAATTGGAATCAAGATTTAAATAAAATTGTTGTGCAAATTTTATTCTTTCTGCTAAAGGGCATAAAATCCTAAATTTAAGAATTTTCTTTCTGCAGAAGAGCATAAAGAGTAATTCTCTAGAACACAATTTTAGTAATAAAAAAAAAATAATTTTCTCATTCAAATTAATGCTTTCTGCTGAAGAGCATGAAAGACTTAATTCTGGATTGACACTCTGCTAAAGAGCTTAAATGTAAATTCCTAATGAAGAAAATTGGAATCAAGATTGAAATAAAATTGTCGTTCAAATTTTATTCTTTCTGCTAAAGAGCATAAAAGCCTGATTTTAAGAATTTACTTTCTGCTAAAGGACATAAAGGGGAATTCTTTAGAACACAATTTTAGGAAACAAAAATAATTTTATTCTTCGAATTAATGCTTTCTCCTGAAGAGCATAGAAGACTTAATTCTAAAATTTACACTCTGCTAAAGAGCATTAGTGTGAATTCCTAATGAAGAAAATTGGAATCAAGATTTAAATAAAATTGTTGTTCAAATTTTATTCTTTCTGCTAAAGGGCATAAAAGCCTAAATTTAAGAATTTACTTTCTGCAGAAGAGCATAAAGAGGAATTCTCTAGAACACAATTTTAGGAAATAAAAATAATTTTCTTCTTCGATTAATGCTTTCAGCTGAGGAGCATAAAAGACTGAATTCTGGAATTGACACTCCGCTAGAGAGCATAAGAGTAATTTCCTAATAGAGAAAATTGGAATAAAGATTGAAATAAATTTGATCTTCGAAGTTTATTCTTTTTGCTGAAGCACATAGAAGCCTAATTTTAGGAATTTACTTTCTGCTGAATAGCATAAAGAGTAATTCTCTAGAACCCATTTTAGGAAATAAAAATAATTTTCTTCTTCGAATTAATGCTTTCTGCTGAAGAGCATAAAAGACTTAATTCTGGATTGACACTCTGCTAAAGAGCATAAATGTAAATTCCTTATAAAGAAAATTGGAATAAAGATTGAAATAAAATTGTTGTTGAAATTTTATACTTTCTGCTACAGAGCATAAAAGCCTGAATTTAAGAATTTACTTTCTGCTAAAGGACATAAAGAGGAAGACTTTAGAACACAATTTTAGGAAACAAAAATAATTATATTCTTCGAATTAATGCTTTCTCCTGAAGAGCATAGAAGACTTAATTCTAAAATTTACACTCTGCTAAAGAGCATAAGTGTAAATTCCTAATGAAGAAAATTGGAATCAAGATTTAAATAAAATTGTTGTTCAAATTTTATTCTTTCTGCTAAAGGGCATAAAAGCCTAAATTTAAGAATTTACTTTCTGCAGAAGAGCATAAAGAGTAATTCTCTAGAACACAATTTTAGTAATAAAAAAAATAATTTTCTCATTCAAATTAATGCTTTCTGCTGAAGAGCATGAAAGACTTAATTCTGGATTGACACTCTGCTAAAGAGCTTAAATGTAAATTCCTAATGAAGAAAATTGGAATCAAGATTTAAATAAAATTGTTGTTCAAATTTTATTCTTTCTGCTAAAGGGCATAAAAGCCTAAATTTAAGAATTTGTTTTCTGCAGAAGAGCATAAAGAGTAATTCTCTAGAACACAATTTTAGTAATAAAAAAAAAATAATTTTCTCATTCAAATTAATGCTTTCTGCTGAAGAGCATGAAAGACTTAATTCTGGATTGACACTCTGCTAAAGAGCATAAGTGTAAATTCCTAATGAAGAAAATTGGAATAAAGATTGAAATAAAATTGTTGTTCAAATTTTATTCTTCCTGATAAAGAGCATAAAAGCCTGAATTTAAGAATTTAATTTCTGCTAAAGGATATAAAGAGGAATACTTTAGAACACAATTTTAGGAAACAAAAATAATTTTTTTCTTCGAATTAATGCTTTCTCCTGAAGAGCATAGAAGACTTAATTCTAAAATTTACACTCTGCTAAAGAGCATAAGTGTAAATTCCTAATGAAGAAAATTGGAATCAAGATTTAAATAAAATTGTTGTTCAAATTTTATTCTTTCTGCTAAAGGGCATAAAAGCCTAAATTTAAGAATTTACTTTCTGCAGAAGAGCATAAAGAGTAATTCTCTAGAACACAATTTTAGTAATAAAAAAAATAATTTTCTCATTCAAATTAATGCTTTCTGCTGAAGAGCATAAAAGACTTAATTCTGGATTGACACTCTGCTAAAGAGCATAAGTGTAAATTCCTAATAAAGAAAATTGCAATAAAGGATGGAATAAAATTGATGTTCAAAATCTATTCTTTCTGCTGAAGCGCATAAAAGACTAAATTTAAGAATTTACTTTCTGCTGAATACCACATAGAGAGATTCTCTAGAACACAATATTAGAAAATAAAAATAATTTTATTCTTCGAATTAATGCTTTCTGCTAAAGAGCATAAAAGACTTAGTTCTGGAATTGACACTCTGCTAAAGAGCATAAGTGTTAATTCCTAATGAAGAAAATTGGAATAAAGAATGGAATAAAATTGATGTTCGAAGTTTATTCTTTTTGCTGAAGCGCATAGAAGCCTAAATTTAAGAATTTACTTTCTGCAGAAGAGCATAAAGTGTAATTCTCTAGAACACAATTTTAGTAATAAAAAAAAAATAATTTTCTCATTCAAATTAATGCTTCCTGCTGAAGAGCATGAAAGACTTAATTCTGGATTGACACTCTGCTAAAGAGCTTAAGTGTAAATTCCTTATAAAGAACATTGGAATAAAGATTGAAATAAAATTGTTGTTCAAATTTTATTCTTTCTGCTAAAGAGCATAAAAGCCTGATTTTAAGAATTTACTTTCTGCTAAAGGACATAAAGAGGAATTCTTTAGAACACAATTTTAGGAAACAAAAATAATTTTATTCTTCGAATTAATGCTTTCTCCTGAAGAGCATAGAAGACTTAATTCTAAAATTTACACTCTGCTAGAGAGCATAACTGTAAATTCAATATAAAGAAAATTGGAATAAAGATTGAAATAAAATTGTTGTTTAAAATTTATTCTTCCTGCTAAAGAGCATAAAAGCCTAAATTTAAGAATTCACTTTCTGCAAAAGAGCATAAAGAGGAATTCTTTAGAACACAATTTCAGCAAATAAAAATAATTTTTTCTTTCGAATTGATGCTTTCTGCTAAAGAGAAAAAGACTTAATTCTGGAACTGACACTCTGCTAAAGAGCATAAGTGTAAATTCCTAATAAAGAAAATTGCAATAAAGGATGGAATAAAATTGATGTTCAAAATTTATTCTTTCTGCTGAAGCGCATAAAAGACTAAATTTAAGAATTTACTTTCTGCTGAATACCACAAAGAGAGATTCTCTAGAACACAATATTAGAAAATAAAAATAATTTTCATCTTCGAAATAATGCTTTCTGCTGAAGAGCATAAAAGACTTAATTCTGGAATTGACACTCTGCTAAATAGCATAAGTGTTAATTCCGAATGAAGAAAATTGGAGTAAAGAATGGAATAAAATTGATGTTCTAAATTTATTCTTTCTGCTAAAGAGCATAAAAGCCTGAATTTAAGAATTTACTTTCTGCTAAAGGACATAAATAGGAATTCTTTAGAAAACAATTTTAGGAAACAAAAATAATTATATTCTTCGAATTAATGCTTTCTCCTGAAGAGCATAGAAGACTTAATTCTAAAATTTACACTCTGCTAAAGAGCATTAGTGTGAATTCCTAATGAAGAAAATTGGTATCAAGATTTAAATAAAATTGTTGTGCAAATTTTATTCTTTCTGCTAAAGGGCATAAAAGCCTAAATTTAAGAATTTACTTTCTGCAGAAGAGCATAAAGAGTAATTCTCTAGAACACAATTTTAGTAATAAAAAAAAAATAATTTTCTCATTCAAATTAATGCTTTCTGCTGAAGAGCATGAAATACTTAATTCTGGATTGACACTCTGCTAAAGAGCTTAAGTGTAAATTCCAGATAAAGAACATTGGAATAAAGATTGAAATAAAATTGTTGTTCAAATTTTATTCTTTCTGCTAAAGAGCATAAAAGCCTGAATTTAAGAATTTACTTTCTGCTGAAGAGCATAAAGAGGAACTCTTTAGAACACAATTTTAGGAAATAAAAATAATTTTCTTCTTCGATTAATGCTTTCAGCTGAGGAGCATAAAAGACTGAATTCTGGAATTGACACTCCGCTAGAGAGCATAAGAGTAAATTCCTAATAGAGAAAATTGGAATAAAGAATGAAATAAATTTGATCTTCGAAGTTTATCCGTTCTGCAAAAGATCATAAACGCCTAAATTTGAGAATTTACTTTCTGCTGAATAGGATAAGGAGGATTTCTCTAGAGAACCCATTTTAGGAAATAAAAATAATTCTCTTCTTCGATTAATGCTTTCTGCTGAAGAGCATAAAAGACTTAATTCTGGATTGACACTCTGCTAAAGAGCTTAAATGTAAATTCCTTATAAAGAAAATTGGAATAAAGATTGAAATAAAATTGTTGTTGAAATTTTATTCATTCTGCTAAAGAGCATAAAAGCCTAAATTTAAGAATTTACTTTCTGCTAAATACCATAAAGAGGAATTCTTTAGAAAACAATTTTAGGAAACAAAAATAATTATATTCTTCGAATTAATGCTTTCTCCTGAAGAGCATAGAAGACTTAATTCTAAAATTTACACTCTGCTAAAGAGCATTAGTGTGAATTCCTAATGAAGAAAATTGGAATCAAGATTTAAATAAAATTGTTGTTCAAATTTTATTCTTTCTGCTAAAGGGCATAAAAGCCTAAATTTAAGAATTTACTTTCTGCAGAAGAGCATAAAGAGGAATTCTCTAGAACACAATTTTAGGAAATAAAAATAATTTTCTTCTTCGATTAATGCTTTCAGCTGAGGAGCATAAAAGACTGAATTCTGGAATTGACACTCCGCTAGAGAGCATAACAGTAAATTCCTAATAGAGAAAATTGGAATAAAGAATGAAATAAATTTGATCTTCGAAGTTTATCCGTTCTGCTAAAGAGCATAAAAGCCTAAATTTAAGAATTAACATTCTGCTGAATAGGATAAGGAGGATTTCTCTAGAGAACCCATTTTAGGAAATAAAAATAATTTTCTTCTTCGAATTAATGCTTTCTGCTGAAGAGCATAGAAGACTTAATTCTAAAATTTACACTCTGCTAAAGAGCATAAAATGGAATTCTCTAGAACACAATTTTAGGAAATAAAAATAATTTTACTCTTCAAATTAATGCTCTCTGCTGAAGAGCATAAAAGAGTTAATTCTGGATTGACACTCTGCTAAAGAGCAGAAATGTAAATTCCTTATAAAGAAAATTGGAATAAAGATTGAAATAAAATTGTTGTTCAACTTTTATTTTTTCTACTAAAGAGCATAAAATCCTGAATTTAAGAATTTATTTTCAAAAGAGCATAAAGAGGAATTCTTTAGAAAACAAATTTAGGAAACAAAAATAATTATCTTATTCGAATTAGTGCTTTCTGCTGAAGATAATAAAATACTTAATTCTGGAATTGACACTCTGCTAAAGAGAATAAGTGTAAATTCCTGATAAAGAAAATTTGAATCAAGATTTGAATAAAATTGTTGTTCAAATTTTATTCCTTCTGCTAAAGAGCATAAAAGCCTAAATTTAAGAATTTACTTTCTGCAGAAGAGCATAAAGAGGAATTCTCTAGAACACAATTTTAGGAAATAAAAATAATTCTCTTCTTCGATTAATGCTTTCTGCTGAAGAGCATAAAAGACTTAATTCTGGATTGACACTCTGCTAAAGAGCTTAAGTGTAAATTCCTTATAAAGAAAAATGGAATAAAGGTTGAAATAAAATTGTTGTTCAAATTTTATTCTTTCTGCTACAGTGCATAAAAGCCTGAATTTAAGAATTTACTTTCTGCTAAAGAGCATAAAGAGGAACTCTTTAGAACACAATTTTAGCAAATAAAAATAATTTTGTCTTTCGAATTGATGCTTTCTGCTAAAGAGAAAAAGACTTAATTCTGGAACTGACACTCTGCTAAAGAGCATAAGTGTAAATTCCTAATAAAGAAAATTGGAATAAAGAAAGGAATGAAATTGATTTTCGAAATTTATTCTTTCTGCTGAAGGGCATAAAAGCCAAAATTTAAGAATTCACTTTCTGCAGAAGAGCATAAAGGGGAATTCTCTACAACACAATTTTGGGAATAAAAAAATAATAATTTTCCCTTCCAAATTAATGTATTCTGCTTATGAGCATAAAAGACTTAATTCTAGAATTGACACTCTGCTAGAGAGCATAAGTGTAAATTCCTAATAATAAAAATTAGGATAAAGATTGAAATAAAATTGTTGTTAAAAATTTATTCTTTCTGCTGAAGGGCATAGAAGCCTCAATTTAAGAATTTACTTTCTGCAGAAGAGCATAAAGAGGAATTCTCTACAACACAATTTTGGGAATAAAAAAATAATAATTTTCCCTTCCAAATTAATGTATTCTGCTTATGAGCATAAAAGACTTAATTCTAGAATTGAGACTCTGCTGAAGAGCATATGTGTAAATTCCTAATAAAGAAAATTAGAATAAAGATTGAAATAAAATTGATGTTCAAATTTTATTCTTTCTGCTGAAGCGCATAAAAGCCTAAATTTAAGAATTTACTTTCTGCTGAATAGCATAAAGAGAGATTCTGTAGAACACAATATTAGAAAATAAAAATAATTTTATTCTTCGAATTAATGCTTTCTGCTGAAGAGCATAAAAGACTTAGTTCTAGAATTGACACTCTGCTAGAGAGCATAAGTGTAATTCTCTCGAAAACAATATTAGAAAATAAAACTAATTTTATTCATCGAATTAATGCTTTCTGCTAAAGAGCATAAGTGTAATTTCCTAATAAAGAAAATTGCAATAAAGGATGGAATAAAATTGATGTTCAAAATTTATTCTTTCTTCTAAAGAGCATAAAAGCCTGAATTTGAAAATTTAGCTTTCTGCTAAAGAGCATAAAGAGGAATTCTTTAAAACAAAATTTGAGGAAATAAATATAATTTTATTCTTCAAATTAATGCTCTCTGCTGATGGGCATAAAAGACTTAATTCTGAAATGAAACTCTGCTGAAAAGCATAAAAGGCTTATTTCTGGAATTGACACTCTGCTAAAGAGGATAAGTGTAAATTCAATATAAAGAAAGTTGGAATAAAGATTGATATAAAATTGTTGTTTAAAATTTATTCTTCCTGCTAAAGAGCATAAAAGCCTAAATTTAAGAATTCACTTTCTGCAGAAGAGCATAAAGAGGAATTCTTTAGAACACAATTTCAGCAAATAAAAATAATTTTTTCTTTCGAATTAATGCTTTCTGCTAAAGAGCATAAAAGACTTAGTTCTGGAATTGACACTCTGCTAAAGAGCATAAGTGTTAATTCCTAATGAAGAAAATTGGAATAAAGAATGGAATAAAATTGATGTTCGAAGTTTATTCTTTCTGCTGAAGCGCATAGAAGCCTAATTTTAGGAATTTACTTTCTGCTGAATAGCATAAAGAGTAATTCTCTAGAACACAATTTTAGTAATAAAAAAAAAATAATTTTCTCATTCAAATTAATGCTTTCTGCTGAAGAGCATGAAAGACTTAATTCTGGATTGACACTCTGCTAAAGAGCTTAAATGTAAATTCCTAATGAAGAAAATTGGAATCAAGATTTAAATAAAATTGTTGTGCAAATTTTATTCTTTCTGCTAAAGGGCATAAAAGCCTAAATTTAAGAATTTTCTTTCTGCAGAAGAGCATACAGAGTAATTCTCTAGAACACAATTTTAGTAATAAAAATAATTTTCTCATTCAAATTAATGCTTTCTCCTGAAGAGCATAGAAGACTTAATTCTAAAATTTACACTCTGCTAAAGAGCATTAGTGTGAATTCCTAATGAAGAAAATTGGAATCAAGATTTAAATAAAATTGTTGTTCAAATTTTATTCTTTCTGCTAAAGGGCATAAAAGCCTAAATTTAAGAATTTACTTTCTGCAGAAGAGCATAAAGAGGAATTCTCTAGAACACAATTTTAGGAAATAAAAATAATTTTCTTCTTCGATTAATGCTTTCAGCTGAGGAGCATAAAAGACTGAATTCTGGAATTGACACTCCGCTAGAGAGCATAAGAGTAAATTCCTAATAGAGAAAATTGGAATAAAGATTGAAATAAATTTGATCTTCGAAGTTTATTCTTTTTGCTGAAGCACATAGAAGCCTAATTTTAGGAATTTACTTTCTGCTGAATAGCATAAAGAGTAATTCTCTAGAGAACCCATTTTAGGAAATAAAAATAATTTTCTTCTTCGAATTAATGCTTTCTGCTGAAGAGCATAAAAGACTTAATTCTGGAATTGAAACTCTGCTAAAGAGCATAAGTATTAATTCCTTATAAAGAAAATTGGAATAAAGATTGAAATAAAATTGTTGTTCAAATTTTATTCTTTCTGCTACAGAGCATAAAAGCCTGAATTTAAGAATTTACTTTCTGCTAAAGGACATAAAGTGGTATTCTTTAGAACACAATTTTAGGAAACAAAAATAATTTTTTTATTCGAATTAATGCTTTCTCCTGAAGAGCATAGAAGACTTAATTCTAAAATTTACACTCTGCTAAAGAGCATAAGTGTAAATTCCTAATGAAGAAAATTGGAATCAAGATTTAAATAAAATTGTTGTTCAAATTTTATTCTTTCTGCTAAAGGGCATAAAAGCATAAATTTAAGAATTTACTTTCTGCAGAAGAGCATAAAGAGTAATTCTCTAGAACACAATTTTAGTAATAAAAAAAATAATTTTCTCATTCAAATTAATGCTTTCTGCTGAAGAGCATGAAAGACTTAATTCTGGATTGACACTCTGCTAAAGAGCTTAAATGTAAATTCCTAATGAAGAAAATTGGAATCAAGATTTAAATAAAATTGTTGTGCAAATTTTATTCTTTCTGCTAAAGGGCATAAAAGCCTAAATTTAAGAATTTTCTTTCTGCAGAAGAGCATAAAGAGTAATTCTCTAGAACACAATTTTAGTAATAAAAAAAAAATAATTTTCTCATTCAAATTAATGCTTTCTGCTGAAGAGCATGAAAGACTTAATTCTGGATTGACACTCTGCTAAAGAGCTTAAGTGTAAATTCCAGATAAAGAACATTGGAATAAAGATTGAAATAAAATTGTTGTTCAAATTTTATTCTTTCTGCTAAAGAGCATAAAAGCCTGATTTTAAGAATTTACTTTCTGCTAAAGGACATAAAGGGGAATTCTTTAGAACACAATTTTAGGAAACAAAAATAATTTTATTCTTCGAATTAATGCTTTCTCCTGAAGAGCATAGAAGACTTAATTCTAAAATTTACACTCTGCTAAAGAGCATTAGTGTGAATTCCTAATGAAGAAAATTGGAATCAAGATTTAAATAAAATTGTTGTTCAAATTTTATTCTTTCTGCTAAAGGGCATAAAAGCCTAAATTTAAGAATTTACTTTCTGCAGAAGAGCATAAAGAGGAATTCTCTAGAACACAATTTTAGGAAATAAAAATAATTTTCTTCTTCGATTAATGCTTTCAGCTGAGGAGCATAAAAGACTGAATTCTGGAATTGACACTCCGCTAGAGAGCATAAGAGTAAATTCCTAATAGAGAAAATTGGAATAAAGATTGAAATAAATTTGATCTTCGAAGTTTATTCTTTTTGCTGAAGCACATAGAAGCCTAATTTTAGGAATTTACTTTCTGCTGAATAGCATAAAGAGTAATTCTCTAGAGAACCCATTTTAGGAAATAAAAATAATTTTATTCTTCGAATTAATGCTTTCTGCTGAAGAGCATAAAAGACTTAGTTCTGAATTGACACTCTGCTAAAGAGCATAAGTGTAATTTCCTAATAAAGAAAATTGGAATAAAGATTGAAATAAAATTGTTGTTCAAATTTTATTCTTCCTGATAAAGAGCATAAAAGCCTGAATTTAAGAATTTAATTTCTGCTAAAGGATATAAAGAGGAATACTTTAGAACACAATTTTAGGAAACAAAAATAATTTTTTTCTTCGAATTAATGCTTTCTCCTGAAGAGCATAGAAGACTTAATTCTAAAATTTACACTCTGCTAAAGAGCATAAGTGTAAATTCCTAATGAAGAAAATTGGAATCAAGATTTAAATAAAATTGTTGTTCAAATTTTATTCTTTCTGCTAAAGGGCATAAAAGCCTAAATTTAAGAATTTACTTTCTGCAGAAGAGCATAAAGAGGAATTCTCTAGAACACAATTTTAGTAATAAAAAAAAAATAATTTTCTCATTCAAATTAATGCTTTCTGCTGAAGAGCATGAAAGACTTAATTCTGGATTGACACTCTGCTAAAGAGCATAAGTGTAAATTCCTAATAAAGAAAATTGCAATAAAGGATGGAATAAAATTGATGTTCGAAGTTTATTCTTTCTGCTGAAGCGCATAGAAGCCTAATTTTAGGAATTTACTTTCTGCTGAATAGCATAAAGAGTAATTCTCTAGAACACAATTTTAGTAATTAAAAATAATTTTCTTCTTCGAATTAATGCTTTCTGCTAAAGAGCATAAAAGACTTAGTTCTGGAATTGACACTCTGCTAAAGAGCATAAGTATTAATTCCTAATGAAGAAAATTGGAATAAAGAATGGAATAAAATTGATGTTCGAAGTTTATTCTTTTTGCTGAAGCGCATAGAAGCCTAATTTTAGGAATTTACTTTCTGCTGAATAGCATAAAGAGGAATTCTTTAGAACACAATTTCAGCAAATAAAAATAATTTTTTCTTTCGAATTGATGCTTTCTGCTGAAGAGCATAAAAGAGTTAATTCTGGATTGACACTCTGCTAAAGAGCAGAAATGTAAATTCCTTATAAAGAAAATTGGAATAAAGATTGAAATAAAATTGCTGTTCAAATTTTATTCCTTCTGCTAAAGAGCATAAAAGCCTGAATTTAAGAATTTAATTTCTGCTAAAGGATATAAAGAGGAATACTTTAGAACACAATTTTAGGAAACAAAAATAATTTTTTTCTTCGAATTAATGCTTTCTCCTGAAGAGCATAGAAGACTTAATTCTAAAATTTACACTCTGCTAAAGAGCATAAGTGTAAATTCCTAATGAAGAAAATTGGAATCAAGATTTAAATAAAATTGTTGTTCAAATTTTATTCTTTCTGCTAAAGGGCATAAAAGCCTAAATTTAAGAATTTACTTTCTGCAGAAGAGCATAAAGAGTAATTCTCTAGAACACAATTTTAGTAATAAAAGAAAAATAATTTTCTCATTCAAATTAATGCTTTCTGCTGAAGAGCATGAAAGACTTAATTCTGGATTGACACTCTGCTAAAGAGCATAAGTGTAAATTCCTAATAAAGAAAATTGCAATAAAGGATGGAATAAAATTGATGTTCAAAATCTATTCTTTCTGCTGAAGCGCATAAAAGACTAAATTTAAGAATTTACTTTCTGCTGAATACCACATAGAGAGATTCTCTAGAACACAATATTAGAAAATAAAAATAATTTTATTCTTCGAATTAATGCTTTCTGCTAAAGAGCATAAAAGACTTAGTTCTGGAATTGACACTCTGCTAAAGAGCATAAGTGTTAATTCCTAATGAAGAAAATTGGAATAAAGAATGGAATAAAATTGATGTTCGAAGTTTATTCTTTTTGCTGAAGCGCATAGAAGCCTAAATTTAAGAATTTACTTTCTGCAGAAGAGCATAAAGTGTAATTCTCTAGAACACAATTTTAGTAATAAAAAAAAAATAATTTTCTCATTCAAATTAATGCTTCCTGCTGAAGAGCATGAAAGACTTAATTCTGGATTGACACTCTGCTAAAGAGCTTAAGTGTAAATTCCTTATAAAGAACATTGGAATAAAGATTGAAATAAAATTGTTGTTCAAATTTTATTCTTTCTGCTAAAGAGCATAAAAGCCTGATTTTAAGAATTTACTTTCTGCTAAAGGACATAAAGAGGAATTCTTTAGAACACAATTTTAGGAAACAAAAATAATTTTATTCTTCGAATTAATGCTTTCTCCTGAAGAGCATAGAAGACTTAATTCTAAAATTTACACTCTGCTAGAGAGCATAACTGTAAATTCAATATAAAGAAAATTGGAATAAAGATTGAAATAAAATTGTTGTTTAAAATTTATTCTTCCAGCTAAAGAGCATAAAAGCCTAAATTTAAGAATTCACTTTCTGCAAAAGAGCATAAAGAGGAATTCTTTAGAACACAATTTCAGCAAATAAAAATAATTTTTTCTTTCGAATTGATGCTTTCTGCTAAAGAGAAAAAGACTTAATTCTGGAACTGACACTCTGCTAAAGAGCATAAGTGTAAATTCCTAATAAAGAAAATTGCAATAAAGGATGGAATAAAATTGATGTTCAAAATTTATTCTTTCTGCTGAAGCGCATAAAAGACTAAATTTAAGAATTTACTTTCTGCTGAATACCACAAAGAGAGATTCTCCAGAAGACAATATTAGAAAATAAAAATAATTTTCATCTTCGAAATAATGCTTTCTGCTGAAGAGCATAAAAGACTTAATTCTGGAATTGACACTCTGCTAAATAGCATAAGTGTTAATTCCGAATGAAGAAAATTGGAGTAAAGAATGGAATAAAATTGATGTTCTAAATTTATTCTTTCTGCTAAAGAGCATAAAAGCCTGAATTTAAGAATTTACTTTCTGCTAAAGGACATAAATAGGAATTCTTTAGAAAACAATTTTAGGAAACAAAAATAATTATATTCTTCGAATTAATGCTTTCTCCTGAAGAGCATAGAAGACTTAATTCTAAAATTTACACTCTGCTAAAGAGCATTAGTGTGAATTCCTAATGAAGAAAATTGGAATCAAGATTTAAATAAAATTGTTGTTCAAATTTTATTCTTTCTGCTAAAGGGCATAAAAGCCTAAATTTAAGAATTTACTTTCTGCAGAAGAGCATAAAGAGGAATTCTCTAGAACACAATTTTAGGAAATAAAAATAATTTTCTTCTTCGATTAATGCTTTCAGCTGAGGAGCATAAAAGACTGAATTCTGGAATTGACACTCCGCTAGAGAGCATAACAGTAAATTCCTAATAGAGAAAATTGGAATAAAGAATGAAATAAATTTGATCTTCGAAGTTTATCCGTTCTGCTAAAGAGCATAAAAGCCTAAATTTAAGAATTTACTTTCTGCTGAATAGGATAAGGAGGATTTCTCTAGAGAACCCATTTTAGGAAATAAAAATAATTCTCTTCTTCGATTAATGCTTTCTGCTGAAGAGCATAAAAGACTTAATTCTGGATTGACACTCTGCTAAAGAGCTTAAATGTAAATTCCTTATAAAGAAAATTGGAATAAAGATTGAAATAAAATTGTTGTTGAAATTTTATTCATTCTGCTAAAGAGCATAAAAGCCTGATTTTAAGAATTTACTTTCTGCTAAAGGACATAAATAGGAATTCTTTAGAAAACAATTTTAGGAAACAAAAATAATTATATTCTTCGAATTAATGCTTTCTCCTGAAGAGCATAGAAGACTTAATTCTAAAATTTACACTCTGCTAAAGAGCATTAGTGTGAATTCCTAATGAAGAAAATTGGAATCAAGATTTAAATAAAATTGTTGTTCAAATTTTATTCTTTCTGCTAAAGGGCATAAAAGCCTAAATTTAAGAAGTTACTTTCTGCTAAAGAGCATAAAATGGAATTCTTTAGAACACAATTTTAGGAAATAAAAATAATTTTACTCTTCAAATTAATGCTCTCTGCTGAAGAGCATAAAAGAGTTAATTCTGGATTGACACTCTGCTAAAGAGCAGAAATGTAAATTCCTTATAAAGAAAATTGGAATAAAGATTGAAATAAAATTGTTGTTCAACTTTTATTTTTTCTACTAAAGAGCATAAAATCCTGAATTTAAGAATTTATTTTCAAAAGAGCATAAAGAGGAATTCTTTAGAAAACAAATTTAGGAAACAAAAATAATTATCTTATTCGAATTAGTGCTTTCTGCTGAAGATAATAAAATACTTAATTCTGGAATTGACACTCTGCTAAAGAGCATAAGTGTAAATTCCTGATAAAGAAAATTGGAATCAAGATTTAAATAAAATTGTTGTTCAAATTTTATTCTTTCTGCTAAAGAGCATAAAAGCCTAAATTTAAGAATTTACTTTCTGCAGAAGAGCATAAAGAGGAATTCTCTAGAACACAATTTTAGGAAATAAAAATAATTCTCTTCTTCGATTAATGCTTTCTGCTGAAGAGCATAAAAGACTTAATTCTGGATTGACACTCTGCTAAAGAGCTTAAATGTAAATTCCTTATAAAGAAAATTGGAATAAAGATTGAAATAAAATTGTTGTTCAAATTTTATTCATTCTGCTAAAGAGCATAAAAGCCTAAATTTAAGAATTTACTTTCTGCTAAAGGACATAAATAGGAATTCTTTAGAAAACAATTTTAGGAAACAAAAATAATTATATTCTTCGAATTAATGCTTTCTCCTGAAGAGCATAGAAGACTTAATTCTAAAATTTACACTCTGCTAAAGAGCATTAGTGTGAATTCCTAATGAAGAAAATTGGAATCAAGATTGAAATAAAATTGTTGTTGAAATTTTATTCATTCTGCTAAAGAGCATAAAAGCCTAAATTTAAGAATTTACTTTCTGCTGAATACCATAAAGAGGAATTCTCTAGAACACAATTTTAGGAAATAAAAATAATTTTCTTCTTCGATTAATGCTTTCAGCTGAGGAGCATAAAAGACTGAATTCTGGAATTGACACTCCGCTAGAGAGCATAAGAGTAAATTCCTAATAGAGAAAATTGGAATAAAGAATGAAATAAATTTGATCTTCGAAGTTTATCCGTTCTGCTAAAGAGCATAAAAGCCTAAATTTAAGAATTTACTTTCTGCTGAATAGGATAAGGAGGATTTCTCTAGAGAACCCATTTTAGGAAATAAAAATAATTTTCTTCTTCGAATTAATGCTTTCTGCTGAAGAGCATAGAAGACTTAATTCTAAAATTTACACTCTGCTAAAGAGCATAAGTGTAAATTCCTAATGAAGAAAATTGGAATCAAGATTTAAATAAAATTGTTGTTCAAATTTTATTCTTTCTGCTAAAGGGCATAAAAGCCTAAATTTAAGAAGTTACTTTCTGCTAAAGAGCATAAAGTGGAATTCTTTAGAACACAATTTTAGGAAATAAAAATAATTTTACTCTTCAAATTAATGCTCTCTGCTAAAGAGCATAAAAGAGTTAATTCTGGAATTGACACTCTGCTGAAGAGCATAAGTGTAAATTCCTAATAGAGAAAATTGGAATCAAGATTTAAATAAAATTGTTGTTCAAATTTTATTCTTTCTGCTAAAGAGCATAAAAGCCTAAATTTAAGAATTTACTTTCTGCTAAAGAGCATAAAGAGGAATTCTTTAAAACAAAATTTGAGGAAATAAATATAATTTTATTCTTCAAATTAATGCTCTCTGCTGATTGGCATAAAAGACTTAATCCTGGATTGACACTCTGCTAAAGAGCTTAAGTGTAAATTCCTTATAAAGAACATTGGAATAAAGATTGAAATAAAATTGTTGTTCAAATTTTATTCATTCTACTAAAGAGCATAAAATCCTGAATTTAAGAATTTACTTTCTACTAAAGAGCATAAAGAGGAATTCTTTAGAACATAATTTTAGGAAACAAAAATAATTATCTTATTCGAATTATTGCTTTCTGCTGAAGATAATAAAAGACTTAATTCTGGAATTGACACTCTGCTAAAGAGCATAAGTGTAAATTCCTTATAAAGAACATTGGAATAAAGATTGAAATAAAATTGTTGTTCAAATTTTATTCTTTCTGCTAAAGAGATTAAATGTAAATTCCTAATGAAGAAAATTGGAATCAAGATTTAAATAAAATTGTTGTGCAAATTTTATTCTTTCTGCTAAAGGGCATAAAAGCCTAAATTTAAGAATTTACTTTCTGCAGAAGAGCATAAAGAGTAATTCTCTAGAACACAATTTTAGTAATAAAAAAAAAATAATTTTCTCATTCAAATTAATGCTTTCTGCTGAAGAGCATGAAAGACTTAATTCTGGATTGACACTCTGCTAAAGAGCTTAAGTGTAAATTCCTAATGAAGAAAATTGGAATCAAGATTTAAATAAAATTGTTGTTCAAATTTTATTCTTTCTGCTAAAGGGCATAAAAGCCTAAATTTAAGAATTTACTTTCTGCAGAAGAGCATAAAGAGGAATTCTCTAGAACACAATTTTAGGAAATAAAAATAATTTTCTTCTTCGATTAATGCTTTCAGCTGAGGAGCATAAAAGACTGAATTCTGGAATTGACACTCCGCTAGAGAGCATAAGAGTAAATTCCTAATAGAGAAAATTGGAATAAAGAATGAAATAAATTTGATCTTCGAAGTTTATCCGTTCTGCTAAAGAGCATAAAAGCCTAAATTTAAGAATTTACTTTCTGCTGAATAGGATAAGGAGGATTTCTCTAGAGAACCCATTTTAGGAAATAAAAATAATTTTTATCTTCGATTAATGCTTTCAGCTGAGGAGCATAAAAGACTTAATTCTGGATTGACACTCTGCTAAAGAGCTTAAATGTAAATTCCTTATAAAGAAAATTGGAATAAAGATTGAAATAAAATTGTTGTTGAAATTTTATTCATTCTGCTAAAGAGCATAAAAGCCTAAATTTAAGAATTTACTTTCTGCTGAATACCATAAAGAGGAATTCTCTAGAACACAATTTTAGTAATAAAAAAAAGAATTTTCTCATTCAAATTAATGCTTTCTGCTGATGGGCATAAAAGACTTAATCCTGGATTGACACTCTGCTAAAGAGCTTAAGTGTAAATTCCTTATAAAGAACATTGGAATAAAGATTGAAATAAAATTGTTGTTCAAATTTTATTCTTTCTGCAAAAGAGCATAAAAGCCTGAATTTAAGAATTTAATTTCTGCTAAAGGACATAAAGTGGTATTCTTTAGAACACAATTTTAGGAAACAAAAATAATTTTTTTATTCGAATTAATGCTTTCTCCTGAAGAGCATAGAAGACTTAATTCTAAAATTTACACTCTGCTAAAGAGCATTAGTGTGAATTCCTAATGAAGAAAATTGGAATCAAGATTTAAATAAAATTGTTGTTCAAATTTTATTCTTTCTGCTAAAGGGCATAAAAGCCTAAATTTAAGAATTTACTTTCTGCAGAAGAGCATAAAGAGGAATTCTCTAGAACACAATTTTAGGAAATAAAAATAATTTTCTTCTTCGATTAATGCTTTCAGCTGAGGAGCATAAAAGACTGAATTCTGGAATTGACACTCCGCTAGAGAGCATAAGAGTAAATTCCTAATAGAGAAAATTGGAATAAAGAATGAAATAAATTTGATCTTCGAAGTTTATCCGTTCTGCTAAAGAGCATAAAAGCCTAAATTTAAGAATTTACTTTCTGCTGAATAGGATAAGGAGGATTTCTCTAGAGAACCCATTTTAGGAAATAAAAATAATTTTCTTCTTCGAATTATTGCTTTCTGCTGAAGAGCATAGAAGACTTAATTCTAAAATTTACACTCTGCTAAAGAGCATAAGTGTAAATTCCTAATGTAGAAAATTGGAATCAAGATTTACATAAAATTGTTATTCGAAATTTATTCATTCTGCTAAAGAGCATAAAAGCCTGAATTTAAGAATTTACTTTCTGCTGAAGAGCATAAAGGGGAATTCTCTAGAACACAATTTTAGGAAATAAAAATAATTTTACTCTTCAAATTAATGCTCTCTGCTGAAGAGCATAAAAGAGTTAATTCTGGATTGACACTCTGCTAAAGAGCAGAAATGTAAATTCCTAATAAAGAAAATTGGAATCAAGATTTAAATAAAATTGTTGTTCAAATTTTATTCTTTCTGCTAAAGAGCATAAAAGCCTACATTTAAGAAATTACTTTCTGCTAAAGAGCATAAAGAGGAAATCTTTAGAACAAAATTTTAGGAAATAAAAATAATTTTATTCTTCAAATTAATGCTCTCTGCTGATGGGCATAAAAGACTTAATTCTGGATTGACACTCTGCTAAAGAGCAGAAATGTAAATTCCTTATAAAGAAAATTGGAATAAAGATTGAAATAAAATTGTTGTTGAAATTTTATACTTTCTGCTACAGAGCATAAAAGCCTGAATTTAAGAATTTACTTTCTGCTGAAGAGCATAAAGAGGAACTCTTTAGAACACAATTTTAGGAAATAAAAATAATTTTTTTCTTCGCAATAATGCTTTCTGCTGAAGAGCATAAATGACTTAATCCTGGATTGACACTCTGCTAAAGAGCTTAAGTGTAAATTCCTTATAAAGAACATTGGAATAAAGATTGAAATAAAATTGTTGTTCAAATTTTATTCTTTCTGCTAAAGAGCATAAAAGCCTAAATTTAAGAATTTACTTTCTGCTAAAGAGCATAAAGAGGAATTCTTTAAAACAAAATTTGAGGAAATAAATATAATTTTATTCTTCAAATTAATGCTCTCTGCTGATGGGCATAAAAGACTTAATCCTGGATTGACACTCTGCTAAAGAGCTTAAGTGTAAATTCCTTATAAAGAACATTGGAATAAAGATTGAAATAAAATTGTTGTTCAAATTTTAATCTTCCTGCTAAAGAGCATAAAAGCCTGAATTTAAGAATTTAATTTCTGCAGAAGAGCATAAAGAGTAATTCTCTAGAACACAATTTTAGTAATAAAAAAAAAGTAATTTTCTCATTCAAATTAATGCTTTCTGCTGAAGAGCATGAAAGACTTAATTCTGGATTGACACTCTGCTAAAGAGCTTAAGTGTAAATTCCTAATAGAGAAAATTGGAATAAAGATTGAAAAAAAATTGTTGTTCAAATTTTATTCTTTCTACTAAAGAGCATAAAATCCTGAATTTAAGAATTTACTTTCTACTAAAGAGCATAAAGAGGAATTCTTTAGAACATAATTTTAGGAAACAAAAATAATTATCTTATTCGAATTATTGCTTTCTGCTGAAGATAATAAAAGACTTAATTCTGGAATTGACACTCTGCTAAAGAGCATAAGTGTAAATTCCTAATAAAGAAAATTGGAATCAAGATTTAAATAAAATTGTTGTTCAAATTTTATTCTTTCTGCTAAAGAGCATAAAAGCCTAAATTTAAGAATTTACTTTCTGCTAAAGAGCATAAAGAGGAATTCTTTAAAACAAAATTTGAGGAAATAAATATAATTTTATTCTTCAAATTAATGCTCTCTGCTGATGGGCATAAAAGACTTAATCCTGGATTGACACTCTGCTAAAGAGCAGAAATGTAAATTCCTTATAAAGAAAATTGGAATAAAGATTGAAATAAAATTGTTGTTGAAATTTTATACTTTCTGCTACAGAGCATAAAAGCCTGAATTTAAGAATTTACTTTCTGCTGAAGAGCATAAAGAGGAATTCTCTAGAACACAATTTTAGTAATAAAAAAAAAGTAATTTTCTCATTCAAATTAATGCTTTCTGCTGAAGAGCATGAAAGACTTAATTCTGGATTGACACTCTGCTAAAGAGCTTAAGTGTAAATTCCTAATAGAGAAAATTGGAATAAAGATTGAAAAAAAATTGTTGTTCAAATTTTATTCTTTCTACTAAAGAGCATAAAATCCTGAATTTAAGAATATACTTTCTAGTAAAGAGCATAAAGAGGAATTCTTTAGAACACAATTTTAGGAAACAAAAATAATTATCTTATTCGAATTATTGCTTTCTGCTGAAGATAATAAAAGACTTAATTCTGGAATTTACACTCTGCTAAAGAGCATAAGTGTAAATTCCTAATGAAGAAAATTGGAATCAAGATTTAAATAAAATTGTTGTTCAAATTTTATTCTTTCTGCTAAAGGGCATAAAAGCCTAAATTTAAGAATTTACTTTCTGCAGAAGAGCATAAAGAGTAATTCTCTAGAACACAATTTTAGTAATAAAAAAAATAATTTTCTCATTCAAATTAATGCTTTCTGCTGAAGAGCATGAAAGACTTAATTCTGGATTGACACTCTGCTAAAGAGCTTAAGTGTAAATTCCTTATAAAGAACATTGGAATAAAGATTGAAATAAAATTGTTGTTCAAATTTTATTCTTTCTGCTAAAGGGCATAAAAGCCTAAATTTAAGAATTTACTTTCTGCAGAAGAGCATAAAGAGTAATTCTCTAGAACACAATTTTAGTAATAAAAAAAAGAATTTTCTCATTCAAATTAATGCTTTCTGCTGATGGGCATAAAAGACTTAATCCTGGATTGACACTCTGCTAAAGAGCTTAAGTGTAAATTCCTTATAAAGAGCATTGGAATAAAGATTGAAATAAAATTGTTGTTCAAATTTTATTCTTCCTGCTAAAGAGCATAAAAGCCTGAATTTAAGAATTTAATTTCTGCTAAAGGACATAAAGAGGAATTCTTTAGAACATAATTTTAGGAAACAAAAATAATTTTATTCTTCGAATTAATGCTTTCTCCTGAAGAGCATAGAAGACTTAATTCTAAAATTTACACTCTGCTAAAGAGCATTAGTGTGAATTCCTAATGAAGAAAATTGGAATCAAGATTTAAATAAAATTGTTGTTCAAATTTTATTCTTTCTGCTAAAGGGCATAAAAGCCTAAATTTAAGAATTTACTTTCTGCAGAAGAGCATAAAGAGGAATTCTCTAGAACACAATTTTAGGAAATAAAAATAATTTTCTTCTTCGATTAATGCTTTCAGCTGAGGAGCATAAAAGACTGAATTCTGGAATTGACACTCCGCTAGAGAGCATAAGAGTAAATTCCTAATAGAGAAAATTGGAATAAAGAATGAAATAAATTTGATCTTCGACGTTTATCCGTTCTGCAAAAGATCATAAACGCCTAAATTTGAGAATTTACTTTCTGCTGAATAGGATAAGGAGGATTTCTCTAGAGAACCCATTTTAGGAAATAAAAATAATTTTCTTCTTCGAATTAATGCTTTCTGCTGAAGAGCATAGAAGACTTAATTCTAAAACTTACACTCTGCTAAAGAGCATAAGTGTAAATTCCTAATGAAGAAAATTGGAATCAAGATTTCCATAAAATTGTTGTTCAAATTTTATTCTTTCTGCTAAAGGGCATAAAAGCCTAAATTTAAGAAGTTACTTTCTGCTAAAGAGCATAAAATGGAATTCTTTAGAACACAATTTTAGGAAATAAAAATAATTTTACTCTTCAAATTAATGCTCTCTGCTGAAGAGCATAAAAGAGTTAATTCTGGAATTGACACTCTGCTGAAGAGCATAAGTGTAAATTCCTAATAGAGAAAATTGGAATCAAGATTTAAATAAAATTGTTGTTCAAATTTTATTCTTTCTGCTAAAGAGCATAAAAGCCTAAATTTAAGAATTTACTTTCTGCTAAAGAGCATAAAGAGGAATTCTTTAAAACAAAATTTGAGGAAATAAATATAATTTTATTCTTCAAATTAATGCTCTCTGCTGATGGGCATAAAAGACTTAATCCTGGATTGACACTCTGCTAAAGAGCTTAAGTGTAAATTCCTTATAAAGAACATTGGAATAAAGATTGAAATAAAATTGTTGTTCAAATTTTATTCTTTCTACTAAAGAGCATAAAATCCTGAATTTAAGAATTTACTTTCTACTAAAGAGCATAAAGAGGAATTCTTTAGAACACAATTTTAGGAAACAAAAATAATTATCTTATTCGAATTATTGCTTTCTGCTGAAGATAATAAAAGACTTAATTCTGGAATTGACACTCTGCTAAAGAGCATAAGTGTAAATTCCTAATAAAGAAAATTGGAATCAAGATTTAAATAAAATTGTTGTTCAAATTTTATTCTTTCTGCTAAAGAGCATAAAAGCCTAAATTTAAGAATTTACTTTCTGCTAAAGAGCATAAAGAGGAATTCTTTAAAACAAAATTTGAGGAAATAAATATAATTTTATTCTTCAAATTAATGCTCTCTGCTGATGGGCATAAAAGACTTAATCCTGGATTGACACTCTGCTAAAGAGCTTAAGTGTAAATTCCTTATAAAGAACATTGGAATAAAGATTGAAATAAAATTGTTGTTCAAATTTTATTCTTCCTGCTAAAGAGCATAAAAGCCTGAATTTAAGAATTTAATTTCTGCTAAAGGACATAAAGAGGAATTCTTTAGAACACAATTTTAGGAAATAAAAATAATTTTATTCTTCAAATTAATTCTCTCTGCTGAAGAGCATAAAAGACTTAATTCTAAAAATGACACTCTGCTAAAGAGCATAAGTGTAAATTCCTAATGAAGAAAATTGGAATCAAGATTTAAATAAAATTGTTGTTCAAATTTTATTCTTTCTGCTAAAGGGCATAAAAGCCTAAATTTAAGAATTTACTTTCTGCAGAAGAGCATAAAGAGTAATTCTCTAGAACACAATTTTAGTAATAAAAAAAATAATTTTCTCATTCAAATTAATGCTTTCTGCTGAAGAGCATGAAAGACTTAATTCTGGATTGACACTCTGCTAAAGAGCTTAAGTGTAAATTCCTTATAAAGAACATTGGAATAAAGATTGAAATAAAATTGTTGTTCAAATTTTATTCTTCCTGCTAAAGAGCATAAAAGCCTGAATTTAAGAATTTAATTTCTGCTAAAGGACATAAAGAGGAATTCTTTAGAACACAATTTTAGGAAATAAAAATAATTTTATTCTTCAAATTAATGCTCTCTGCTGAAGAGCATAAAAGACTTAATTCTAAAAATGACACTCTGCTAAAGAGCATAAGTGTAAATTCCTAATGAAGAAAATTGGAATCAAGATTTAAATAAAATTGTTGTTCAAATTTTATTCTTTCTGCTAAAGGGCATAAAAGCCTAAATTTAAGAATTTACTTTCTGCAGAAGAGCATAAAGAGTAATTCTCTAGAACACAATTTTAGTAATAAAAAAAATAATTTTCTCATTCAAATTAATGCTTTCTGCTGATGGGCATAAAAGACTTAATCCTGGATTGACACTCTGCTAAAGAGCTTAAGTGTAAATTCCTTATAAAGAACATTGGAATAAAGATTGAAATAAAATTGTTGTTCAAATTTTATTCTTCCTGCTAAAGAGCATAAAAGCCTGAATTTAAGAATTTAATTTCTGCTAAAGGACATAAAGAGGAATTCTTTAGAACATAATTTTAGGAAACAAAAATAATTATCTTATTCGAATTATTGCTTTCTGCTGAAGATAATAAAAGACTTAATTCTGGAATTGACACTCTGCTAAAGAGCATAAGTGTAAATTCCTAAAAAAGAAAATTAGAATCAAGATTTAAATAAAATTGTTGTTCAAATTTTATTCTTTCTGCTAAAGGGCATAAAAGCCTAAATTTAAGAATTTACTTTCTGCAGAAGAGCATAAAGAGTAATTCTCTAGAACACAATTTTAGTAATAAAAAAAATAATTTTCTCATTCAAATTAATGCTTTCTGCTGAAGAGCATGAAAGACTTAATTCTGGATTGACACTCTGCTAAAGAGCTTAAGTGTAAATTCCTTATAAAGAACATTGGAATAAAGATTGAAATAAAATTGTTGTTCAAATTTTATTCTTCCTGCTAAAGAGCATAAAAGCCTGAATTTAAGAATTTAATTTCTGCTAAAGGACATAAAGAGGAATTCTTTAGAACACAATTTTAGGAAATAAAAATAATTTTCTTCTTCGAATTAATGCTTTCTGCTGAAGAGCATAAAAGACTTAATTCTAAAAATGACACTCTGCTAAAGAGCATAAGTGTAAATTCCTAATAAAGAAAATTGGAATCAAGATTTAAATAAAATTGTTGTTCAAATTTTATTCTTTCTGCTAAAGAGCATAAAAGCCTAAATTTAAGAATTTACTTTCTGCTAAAGAGCATAAAGAGGAATTCTTTAGAACAAAATTTTAGGAAATAAAAATAATTTTATTCTTCAAATTAATGCTCTCTGCTGAAGAGCATAAAAGACTTAATTCTAAAAATGACACTCTGCTAAAGAGGATAAGGGTAAATTCCTAATAAAGAAAATTGGAATAAAGATTTAAATTAACATGATTTCCGAAATTTATTCTTTCTGCTGAAGCGCATAAAAGCCTAAATTTAAGAATTTACTTTCTGCTGCATAGCATAAAGAGAGATTCTCTAGAACACAATATAAGAAAATAAAAATAATTTTATTCTTCGAATTAATGCTTTGTGCTAAAGAGCATAAAAGACTTAGTTCTGGAATTGACACTCTGCTAAAGAGCATAAGAGTAAATTCCTAATAGAGAAAATTGGAATAAAGAATGAAATAAATTTGATCTTCGAAGTTTATCCGTTCTGCTAAAGAGCATAAAAGCCTAAATTTAAGAATTTACTTTCTGCAGAAGAGCATAAAGAGGAATTCTCTAGAACACAATTTTAGGAAATAAAAATAATTTTCTTCTTCGATTAATGCTTTCAGCTGAGGAGCATAAAAGACTGAATTCTGGAATTGACACTCCGCTAGAGAGCATAAGAGTAAATTCCTAATAGAGAAAATTGGAATAAAGAATGAAATAAATTTGATCTTCGAAGTTTATCCGTTCTGCTAAAGAGCATAAAAGCCTAAATTTAAGAATTTACTTTCTGCTGAATAGGATAAGGAGGATTTCTCTAGAGAACCCATTTTAGGAAATAAAAATAATTTTCTTCTTCGAATTATTGCTTTCTGCTGAAGAGCATAGAAGACTTAATTCTAAAATTTACACTCTGCTAAAGAGCATAAGTGTAAATTCCTAATGAAGAAAATTGGAATCAAGATTTACATAAAATTGTGGTTCAAATTTTATTCTTTCTGCTAAAGGGCATAAAAGCCTAAATTTAAGAAGTTACTTTCTGCTAAAGAGCATAAAGTGGAATTCTTTAGAACACAATTTTAGGAAATAAAAATAATTATCTTATTCGAATTATTGCTTTCTGCTGAAGATAATAAAAGACTTAATTCTGGAATTGACACTCTGCTAAAGAGCATAAGTGTAAATTCCTATTAAAGAAAATTGAAATCAAGATTTAAATAAAATTGTTGTTCAAATTTTATTCTTTCTGCTAAAGAGCATAAAAGCCTAAATTTAAGAATTTACTTTCTGCTAAAGAGCATAAAGACGAATTCTTTCAAACAAAATTTGAGGACATAAATATAATTTTATTCTTCAAATTAATGCTCTCTGCTGATGGGCATAAAAGACTTAATTCTGGAAATGACACTCTGCTGAAGAGCATAAAAGACTTATTTCTGAAATTGACACTCTGCTAAAGAGCATAAGTATAAGCATAAAGATTGAAAAAAAATTGTTGGTTAAAATTAATTCTTTCTGCTAAAGAGCATAAAAGCCAAAAGTTAAGAATTTACTTTCTGCAGACGAGCATAAAGAGGAATTCTATACAACACAATTTTAGGAATAAAAAAATAATAATTTTACCTTTCAAATTAATGTTTTCTGCTTATGAGCTTAAAAGACTTAATTCTAGAAATGACACTCTGCTAGAGAGCATAACTGTAAATTCAATATAAAGAAAATTGGAATAAAGATTGATATAAAATTGTTGTTTAAAATTTATTCTTCCTGCTAAAGAGCATAAAAGCCTAAATTTAAGAATTCACTTTCTGCAGAAGAGCATAAAGAGGAATTCTTTAGAACACAATTTCAGCAAATAAAAATAATTTTTTCTTTCGAATTGATGCGTTCTGCTAAAGAGAAAAAGACTTAATTCTGGAACTGACACTCTGCTAAAGAGCATAAGTGTAAATTCCTAATAAAGAAAATTGGAATCAAGATTTGAATAAAATTGTTGTTCAAATTTTATTCTTTCTGCTAAAGAGCATAAAAGCCTAAATTTAAGAATTTACTTTCTGCTGAATAGCATAAAGAGAGATTCTCTAGAACACAATATAAGAAAATAAAAATAATTTTATTCTTCCAATTAATGCTTTGTGCTAAAGAGCATAAAAGACTTAGTTCTGGAATTGACACTCTGCTAAAGAGCATAAGAGTAAATTCCTAATAGAGAAAATTGGAATAAAGAATGAAATAAATTTGATCTTCGAAGTTTATCCGTTCTGCTAAAGAGCATAAAAGCCTAAATTTAAGAATTTACTTTCTGCAGAAGAGCATAAAGAGGAATTCTCTAGAACACAATTTTAGTAATAAAAAAAAATAATTTTCTCATTCAAATTAATGCTTTCTGCTGAAGAGCATGAAAGACTTAATTCTGGATTGACACTCTGCTAAAGAGCTTAAGTGTAAATTCCTTATAAAGAACATTGGAATAAAGATTGAAATAAAATTGTTGTTCAAATTTTATTCTTTCTGCTAAAGAGCATAAAAGCCTGATTTTAAGAATTTACTTTCTGCTAAAGGACATAAAGAGGAATTCTTTAGAACACAATTTTAGGAAACAAAAATAATTTTATTCTTCGAATTAATGCTTTCTCCTGAAGAGCATAGAAGACTTAATTCTAAAATTTACACTCTGCTAAAGAGCATAAGTGTAAATTCCTAATGAAGAAAATTGGAATCAAGATTTCAATAAAATCGTTGTTCAAATTTTATTCTTTCTGCTAAAGGGCATAAAAGCCTAAATTTAAGAATTTACTTTCTGCAGAAGAGCATAAAGAGGAATTCTCTAGAACACAATTTTAGGAAATAAAAATAATTTTATTCTTCGAATTAATGCTTTCTGCTGAAGATAATAAAAGACTTAATTCTGGAATTGACACTCTGCTAAAGAGCATATGTGTAATTTCATAATAAAGAAATTTGAAATAAAGATTCAAATAAAATTGTTGTTCAAATTTTATTCATTCTGCTAAAGAGCATAAAAGCCTAAATTTAAGAATTTACTTTCTGCTGAAGAGCATAAAGAGGAATTCTTTAGAACACAATTTTAGGAAATAAAAATAATTTTATTCTTCAAATTAATGCTCTCTGCTGAAGATCATAAAACACTTAATTCTAAAAATGACACTCTGCTAAAGAGCATAAGTGTTAATTCCTAATGAAGAAAATTGGAATAAAGAATTGAATAATGTTTTTCTTCGAAATTTATTCTTTCTGCTAAAGTGCATAAAAGCTTAAATTTAAGAATTTACTTTCTGCTGAATAGTATAAAGAGGAATTCTCTAGAACATAATTTTAGTAATAAAAAAAAATAATTTTCTCTTTCAAATTAATGCTTTCTGCTGAAGAGCATAAAAGACTTAATTCTGGATTGACACTCTGCTGAAGAGCATAAATGTAAATTCCTTATAAAGAAAATTGGAATAAAGATTGAAATAAAATTGTTGTTCAAATTTTATTCTTTCTGCTAAAGAGCATAAAAGCCTAAATTTAAGAATTTACTTTCTGCTAAAGAGCATAAAGAGGAACTCTTTAGAACACAATTTTAGGAAATAAAAATAATTTTATTCTTCGAATTAATGCTTTCTCCTGAAGAGCATAGAAGACTTAATTCTAAAATTTACACTCTGCTAAAGAGCATAAGTGTAAATTCCTAATGAAGAAAATTGGAATCAAGATTTAAATAAAATTGTTGTTCAAATTTTATTCTTTCTGCTAAAGGGCATAAAAGCCTAAATTTAAGAATTTACTTTCTGCAGAAGAGCATAAAGAGGAATTCTCTAGAACACAATTTTAGGAAATAAAAATAATTTTCTTCTTCGATTAATGCTTTCAGCTGAGGAGCATAAAAGACTGAATTCTGGAATTGACACTCCGCTAGAGAGCATAAGAGTAAATTCCTAATAGAGAAAATTGGAATAAGGAATGAAATAAATTTGATCTTCGAAGTTTATCCGTTCTGCTAAAGAGCATAAACGCCTAAATTTGAGAATTTACTTTCTGCTGAATAGGATAAGGAGGATTTCTCTAGAGAACCCATTTTAGGAAATAAAAATAATTTTCTTCTTCGAATGATTGCTTTCTGCTGAAGAGCATAGAAGACTTAATTCTAAAACTTACACTCTGCTAAAGAGCATAAGTGTAAATTCCTAATGAAGAAAATTGGAATCAAGATTTCCATAAAATTGTGGTTCAAATTTTATTCTTTCTGCTAAAGGGCATAAAAGCCTAAATTTAAGAAGTTACTTTCTGCTAAAGAGCATAAAGTGGAATTCTTTAGAACACAATTTTAGGAAATAAAAATAATTTTACTCTTCAAATTAATGCTCTCTGCTGAAGAGCATAAAAGAGTTAATTCTGGAATTGACACTCTGCTGAAGAGCATAAGTGTAAATTCCTAATAGAGAAAATTGGAATAAAGATTGAAATAAAATTGTTGTTCAACAACTATTCTTTCTACTAAAGAGCATAACATCCTGAATTTAAGAATTTACTTTCTACTAAAGAGCATAAAGAGGAATTCTTTAGAACACAATTTTAGGAAACAAAAATAATTTTATTCTTCGAATTAATGCTTTCTCCTGAAGAGCATAGAAGACTTAATTCTAAAATTTACACTCTGCTAAAGAGCATAAGTGTAAATTCCTAATGAAGAAAATTGGAATCAAGATTTAAATAAAATTGTTGTTCAAATTTTATTCTTTCTGCTAAAGGGCATAAAAGCCTAAATTTAAGAATTTACTTTCTGCAGAAGAGCATAAAGAGGAATTCTCTAGAACACAATTTTAGGAAATAAAAATAATTTTCTTCTTCGATTAATGCTTTCAGCTGAGGAGCATAAAAGACTGAATTCTGGAATTGACACTCCGCTAGAGAGCATAAGAGTAAATTCCTAATAGAGAAAATTGGAATAAGGAATGAAATAAATTTGATCTTCGAAGTTTATCCGTTCTGCTAAAGAGCATAAACGCCTAAATTTGAGAATTTACTTTCTGCTGAATAGGATAAGGAGGATTTCTCTAGAGAACCCATTTTAGGAAATAAAAATAATTTTCTTCTTCGAATTATTGCTTTCTGCTGAAGAGCATAGAAGACTTAATTCTAAAATTTACACTCTGCTAAAGAGCATAAGTGTAAATTCCTATTAAAGAAAATTGAAATCAAGATTTAAATAAAATTGTTGTTCAAATTTTATTCTTTCTGCTAAAGAGCATAAAAGCCTAAATTTAAGAATTTACTTTCTGCTAAAGAGCATAAAGAGGAATTCTTTAGAACAAAATTTGAGGAAATAAAAATAATTTTATTCTTCAAATTAATGCTCTCTGCTGATGGGCATAAAAGACTTAATTCTGGAAATGACACTCTGCTGAAGAGAATAAAAGACTTATTTCTGGAATTGACACTGTGCTAAAGAGCATAAGTATAAGCATAAAGATTGAAATAAAATTGTTGGTTAAAATTAATTCTTTCTGCTAAAGAGCATAAAAGCCAAAAGTTAAGAATTTACTTTCTGCAGACGAGCATAAAGAGGAATTCTATACAACACAATTTTAGGAATAAAAAAATAATAATTTTCCCTTTTAAATTAATGTTCTCTGCTTATGAGCTTAAAAGACTTAATTCTAGAAATGACACTCTGCTAGAGAGCATAACTGTAAATTCAATATAAAGAAAATTGGAATAAAGATTGAAATAAAATTGTTGTTTAAAATTTTCTCTTCCTGCTAAGGAGCATAAAAGCCTAAATTTAAGAATTCACTTTCTGCAGAAGAGCATAAAGAGGAATTCTTTAGAACACAATTTCAGCAAATAAAAATAATTTTTTCTTTCGAATTGATGCGTTCTGCTAAAGAGAAAAAGATTTAATTCTGGAACTGACACTCTGCTAAAGAGCATAAGTGTAAATTCCTAATAAAGAAAATTGGAATCAAGATTTGAATAAAATTGTTGTTCAAATTTTATTCTTTCTGCTAAAGAGCATAAAAGCCTAAATTTAAGAATTTACTTTCTGCTGAATAGCATAAAGAGAGATTCTCTAGAACACATTATAAGAAAATAAAAATAATTTTATTCTTCGAATTAATGCTTTCTGCTAAAGAGCATAAAAGACTTAGTTCTGGAATTGACACTCTGCTAAAGAGCATAAGAGTAAATTCCTAATAGAGAAAATTGGAATAAAGAATGAAATAAATTTGATCTTCGAAGTTTATCCGTTCTGCTAAAGAGCATAAAAGCCTAAATTTAAGAATTTACTTTCTGTTGAATAGAATAAAGAGGAATTCTCTAGAACACAATTTTAGGAAAAGAAAATAATTTACATCTTCGAAATAATGCTTTCTGCTGAAGAGCATAAAAGACTTAATTCTGGAATTGACACTCTGCTAGAGAGCATAAGATTAAATTCCTAATAAAGAAAATTGGAATAAAGAGTGGAATAAAATTAATGTTCGAAATTTATTCTTTCTGCTAAAGGGCATAAAAGCCTAAATTTAAGATGTTACTTTCTGCTAAAGAGCATAAAGAGGAATTCTTTAGAACACAATTTTAGGAAATAAAAATAATTTAACTCTTCAAATTAATGCTCTCTGCTGAAGAGCATAAAAGTGTTAATTCTGGAATTGACACTCTGCTGAAGAGCATAAGTGTAAATTCCTAATAGAGAAAATTGGAATAAAGATTGAAATAAAATTGTTGTTCAACTTTTATTTTTTCTACTAAAGAGCAAAAAATCCTGAATTTAAGACTTTACTTTCTGCTGAATAGCATAAAGAGGAATTCTCTAGAACACAATTTTAGGAATTAAAAATAATTTTATTCTTCGAATTAATGCTTTCTGCTGAAGAGCATAAAAGACTTAGTTCTGAATTGACACTCTGCTAGAGAGCATAAGTGTAATTCTCTCGAAAACAATATTAGAAAATAAAACCAATTTTATTCATCGAATTAATGCTTTCTGCTGAAGAGCATAAAAGACTTAATTCTGGAATTGACACTCTGCTAAAGAGCATAAGTGTAATTTCCTAATAAAGAAAATTGCAATAAAGGATGGAATAAAATTGATGTTCAAAATTTATTCTTTCTGCTGAAGAGCATAACAGCCTGAATTTGAATATTTAACTTTCTGCTAAAGAGCATAAAGAGAAATTCTTTAGAACACAATTTTGGGAAATATTAATAATTCTACTCTTCAAATTAATGCTCTCTGCTGAAGAGAATAAAAGTCTTAATTCTAGAATTGACACTCTGATAAAGACCATAAGTTTTAATTCCTAATAAAAAAAATTGGAATAAAGGAAGGAATGAAATTGACTTTCGAAATTTATTCATTCTGCTGAAGCGCATAAAAGCCTAAATTTAGGGATTTACTTTCTGCTGAATAGCATAAAGAAGAAATCTCTAAAACACAATTTTAGGAAATAAAAATAATTTTCTTCTTCGATTAATGCTTTCAGCTGAGGAGCATAAAAGACTTAATTCTGGAATTGACACTCTGCTAGAGAGCATAAGTGTAATTATCTCGAAAACAATATTAGAAAATAAAAATAATTTTCTTCATCGAATTAATGCTTTCTGCTAAAGAGCATAAAAGACTAAGTTCTGGAATTGACACTCTGCTAAAGAGCATGAGTGTAAGTTCCTAATAAAGAAAATTGCAATAAAGGATGGAATAAAATTAATATTCAAAATTTATTCTTTCTGCTAAAGTGCATAAAAGCCTGAATGTAAAACTTTACTTTCTTCTGAAGGGCATAAAGAGAAATTCTTTAGAACACAATTTTGGGAAATAAAAATAATTTGACTCTTCAAATTAATGCTTTCTGCTGAAGAGCATAAAAGACTTAATTCTGGAATTGACACTCTGCTGAAGAGCATAAGTGTAAATTCCTAATAGAGAAAATTGGAATGAAGATTGAAATAAAATTCAACTTGTTCAACTTTTATTCTTTCTACCAAAGAGCATAAAAGCCTGAATTTAAGACTTTACTTTCTGCTGAATAGCATAAAGAAGAAATCTTTAGAACACAATTTTAGGAAATATTAATGATTCTACTCTTCAAATTAATGCTCTCTGCTGAAGAGCATAAAAGTGTTAATTCTGGAATTGAAACTCTGCTGAAGAGCATAAGTTTCATTTCCTAATAAAGAAAATTGGAATAAAGGATGGAATAAGATTGATGTTCAAAATTTATTCATTCTGCTGAAGCGCATAAAAGCCTAAATTTAGGGATTTACTTTCTGCTGAATAGCATAAAGAAGAATTCTCTAAAACACAATTTTAGGAAATAAAAATAATTTTCTTCTTCGATTAATGCTTTCAGCTGAGGGGCATAAAAGACTCAATTCTGGAATTGACACTCTGCTAGAGAGCATAAATGTAAATTCCTAATAGAGAAAATTGGAATAAAAATTGAAATAAAATTGTTGTTCAAATTTTATTCATTCTGCTGAAGCGCATAATAGCCTAAATTTAGGGATTTACTTTCTGCTGAATAGGATAAAGAGGAATTCTCTAGAACACAATTTTAGGAAGTTAAAATAATTTGACTCTTCAAATTAATGCTTTCTGCTGAAGAGCATAAAAGACTTAATTCTGGAATTGACACTCTGCTAGAGAGCATAAGAGTAAATTCCTAATAGAGAAAATTGGAATAAAGAATGAAATAAATTTGATCTTCGAAGTTTATTCTTTTTGCTAAAGAGCATAAAAGCCTAAATTTAAGAATTTACTTTCTGCTGAATAGCATAAACTAGGAATTCTCTAGAACACAATTTTAGTAAATAAAAATAATTTTCTTCTTCGCAATAATGCTTTCTGCTGAAGAGCATAAAAGACTTAATTCTGGAATTGAAACTCTGCTAAAGAGCATAAGTATTAATTCCAAATAAAGAAAATTGGAATAAAGAAAGGAATAAAATTGATATTCGAAATTTATTCCTTCTGCTAAAGAGCATAAAAGCCTAAATTTAAGAATTTACTTTCTGCTGAAAAGCATAAAGAGGAATTCTCTAGAACACAATTTTAGGAAATAAAAATAATTTTACTCTTCAAATTAATGCTCTCTGCTGAAGAGCATAAAAGAGTTAATTCTGGATTGACACTCTGCTAAAGAGCATAAGTGTAAATTCCTAATAAAGAAAATTGGAATAAAGAAAGGAATGAAAATGATTTTCGAAATTTATTCTTTCTGCTAAAGAGCATAAAATCCTAAATTTAAGAATTTACTTTCTGCTGAATAGCATAAAGAGGAATTCTTTAGAACACAATTTTAGGAAATAAAAATAATTTTATTCTTCAAATTAATGCTCTCTGCTGAAGAGCATAAAAGACTTATTTCTGGAAATGACACTCTGCTAGAGGGCATGAGAGTAAATTCCTAATAGAGAAAATTGGAATAAAGAATGAAATAAATTTGATCTTCGAAGTTTATCCGTTCTGCTAATGAGCATAAACGCCTAAATTTAAGAATTTACTTTCTGCTGAATTGGATAAAGAGGAATTCCCTAGAACACAATTTTAGGAAGTAAAAATAATTTCATTCTTCGAAATAATGCTTTCTGCTGAAGAGCATAAAAGACTTAATTCTGGAATTGACACTCTGCTAGAGAGCATAAGAGTAAATTCCTAATAGAGAAAATTGGAATAAAGAATGAAATAAATTTGATCTTCGAAGTTTATCCGTTCTGCAAAAGAGCATAAACGCCTAAATTTGAGAATTTACTTTCTGCTGAATAGGATGAGGAGGATTTCTCGAGAGAACCCATTTTAGGAAATAAAAATAATTTTTTCTTTCGAATTGATGCTTTCTGCTAAAGAGAAAAAGACTTAATTCTGGAACTGACACTCTGCTAAAGAGCATAAGTGTAAATTCCTAATAAAGAAAATTGGAATAAAGAAAGGAATGAAAATGATTTTCGAAATTTATTCTTTCTGCTGAAGGGCATAGAAGCCTAAATTTAAGAATTAACTTTCTGCTGAATAGCATAAAGAGGAATACTCTAGAACACAATTTTAGGAAATAAAAATAATTTTCTTCTTCAAATTAATGCTCTCTGCTGAAGAGCATAAAAGACTTATTTCTGGAAATGACACTCTGCTAGAGGGCATGAGAGTAAATTCCTAATAGAGAAAATTGGAATAAAGAATGAAATAAGTTTGATCTTCGAAGTTTAACCGTTCTGCTAAAGAGCATAAAAGCCTAAATTTAAGAATTTACTTTCTGCTGAATTGCATAAAGAGGAATTCTCTAGAACACAATTTTAGGAAGTAAAAATAATTTTATTCTTCGAAATAATGCTTTCTGCTGAGGAGCATAAAAGACTGAATTCTGGAAATGACACTCTGCTAGAGAGCATAAGAGTAAATTCCTAATAGAGAAAATTGGAATAAAGAATGAAATCAATTTGATCTTCGAAGTTTATCCGTTCTGCTAAAGAGCATAAAAGCCTAAATTTAAGAATTTACTTTCTGCTTAATAGGATGAGGAGGATTTCTCGAGAGAACCCATTTTAGGTAATAAAAATAATTTTTTTCTTCGAATAGATGCTTTCTGCTAAAGAGAAAAAGACTTAATTCTGGAACTGACACTCTGCTAGAGAGCATAAGTGAAAAATCCTAATAAAGAAAAAAGGAATAAAGAATCGAATGAACATGATTTTCGAAATTTATTCTTTCTGCTAAAGGGCATAAAAGCCTAAATTTAAGAAGTTACTTTCTGCTAAAGAGCATAAAGTGGAATTCTTTAGAACACAATTTTAGGAAATAAAAATAATTTTTTCATTCGAATTGATGCTTTCTGCTAAAGAGAAAAAGACTTAATTCTGCAACTGACACTCTGCTAAAGACCATAAGTGTAAATTCCTAATAAAGAAAATTGGAATAAAGAAAGGAATGAAAATGATTTTCGAAATTTATTCTTTCTTCTGAAGGGGATAGAAGCCTAAATTTAAGAATTAACTTTCTGCTGAATAGGATAAAGAGGAATTCTCTAGAAAACAATTTTAGGAAGTAAAAATAATTTTCTTCTTCGATTAATGCTTTCAGCTGAGGGGCATAAAAGACTCAATTCTGGAATTGACACTCTGCTAGAGAGCATAAATGTAAATTCCTAATAGAGAAAATTGGAATAAAAATTGGAATAAAATTGATCTTCGAAGTTTATCCGTTCTGCAAAAGAGGATAAACGCCTAAATTTGAGAATTTACTTTCTGCTGAATAGGATGAGGAGGATTTCTCGAGAGAACCCATTTTAGGAAATAAAAATAATTTTTTCTTTCGAATTGATGCTTTCTGCTAAAGAGAAAAAGACTTAATTCTGGAACTGACACTCTGCTAAAGAGCATAAGTGTAAATTCGTAATAAAGAAAATTGGAATAAAGAAAGGAATGAAAATGATTTTCGAAATTTATTCTTTCTGCTGAAGGGCATAGAAGCCTAAATTTAAGAATTAACTTTCTGCTGAATAGCATAAAGAGGAATACTCTAGAACACAATTTTAGGAAATAAAAATAATTTTATTCTTCAAATTAATGCTCTCTGCTGAAGAGCATAAAAGACTTATTTCTGGAAATGACACTCTGCTAGAGGGCATGAGAGTAAATTCCTAATAGAGAAAATTGGAATAAAGAATGAAATAAGTTTGATCTTCGAAGTTTAACCGTTCTGCTAAAGAGCATAAACGCCTAAATTTAAGAATTTACTTTCTGCTGAATTGGATAAAGAGGAATTCCCTAGAACACAATTTTAGGAAGTAAAAATAATTTCATTCTTCGAAATAATGCTTTCTGCTGAAGAGCATAAAAGACTTAATTCTGGAATTGACACTCTGCTAGAGAGCATAAGAGTAAATTCCTAATATAGAAAATTGGAATAAAGAATGAAATCAATTTCATCTTCGAAGTTTATCCGTTCTGCTAAAGAGCATAAACGCCTAAATTTGAGAATTTACTTTCTGCTGAATAGGATGAGGAGGATTTCTCGAGAGAACCCATTTTAGGAAATGAAAATAATTTTTTCTTTCGAATTGATGCTTTCTGCTAAAGAGAAAAAGACTTAATTCTGGAATTGACACTCTGCTAAAGAGCATAAGTGTAAATTCCTAATAAAGAAAATTGGAATAAAGAAAGGAATGAAAATGATTTTCGAAATTTATTCTTTCTGCTGAAGGGCATAGAAGCCTAAATGTAAGAATTTACTTTCTGCTAAAGAGCATAAAGAGGAATTCTTTAGAACACAATTTCAGCCAATAAAAATAATTTTGTCTTTCGAATTGATGCTTTCTGCTAAAGAGAAAAAGACTTAATTCTGGAACTGACACTCTGCTAAAGAGCATAAGTGTAAATTCCTAATAAAGAAAATTGGAATAAAGAAAGGAATGAAAATGATTTTCGAAATTTATTCTTTCTGCTGAAGCGCATAGAAGGCTAAATTTAAGAATTAACTTTCTGCTGAATAGCATAAAGAGGAATTCTCTAGAAAACAATTTTAGGAAATGAAAATAATTTTATGCTTCGAAGTAATGCTTTCTGCTGAAGAGCATAAAAGACTTAATTCTAGAATTGACACTCTGCTAAAGAGCATAAGTGTAAATTCCTAATAAAGAAAATTGGAATAAAGAATGGAATAAGGTTGTTGTTCAAAGTTTATTCTTTTTGCTAAAGAGCATAAAAGCCTAAATTTAAGAATTAACTTTCTGCTGAATAGGATGAGGAGGATTTCTCGAGAGAACCCATTTTAGGTAATAAAAATAATTTTTTCTTTCGAATTGATGCTTTCTGCTAAAGAGAAAAAGACTTAATTCTGGAACTGACACTCTGCTAAAGAGCATAAGTGTAAATTCCTAATAAAGAAAATTGGAATAAAGAAAGGAATGAAAATGATTTTCGAAATTTATTCTTTCTGCTGAAGGGCATAAAAGCCTAAATTTAAGAATTTACTTTCTGCTAAAGAGCATAAAGAGGAATTCTTTAGAACACAATTTCAGCCAATAAAAATAATTTTGTCTTTCGAATTGATGCTTTCTGCTAAAGAGAAAAGGACTTAATTCTGGAACTGACACTCTGCTAAAGAGCATAAGTGTAAATTCCTAATAAAGAAAATTGGAATAAAGAAAGGAATGAAAATGATTTTCGAAATTTATTCTTTCTGCTGAAGGGCATAGAAGCCTAAATTTAAGAATTAACTATCTGCTGAATAGCATAAAGAGGAATTCTTTAGAACACAATTTTAGGAAATAAAAATAATTTTATTCTTCAAATTAATGCTCTCTGCTGAAGAGCATAAAAGACTTATTTCTGGAAATGACACTCTGCTAGAGGGCATGAGAGTAAATTCCTAATAGAGAAAATTGGAATAAAGAATGAAATAAATTTGATCTTCGAAGTTTATCCGTTCTGCTAATGAGCATAAACGCCTAAATTTAAGAATTTACTTTCTGCTGAATTGGATAAAGAGGAATTCCCTAGAACACAATTTTAGGAAGTAAAAATAATTTCATTCTTCGAAATAATGCTTTCTGCTGAAGAGCATAAAAGACTTAATTCTGGAATTGACACTCTGCTAGAGAGCATAAGAGTAAATTCCTAATAGAGAAAATTGGAATAAAGAATGAAATAAATTTGATCTTCGAAGTTTATACGTTCTGCTAAAGAGCATAAACGCCTAAATTTGAGAATTTACTTTCTGCTGAATAGGATGAGGAGGATTTCTCGAGAGAACCCATTTTAGGAAATAAAAATAATTTTTTCTTTCGAATTGATGCTTTCTGCTAAAGAGAAAAAGACTTAATTCTGGAACTGACACTCTGCTAAAGAGCATAAGTGTAAATTCGTAATAAAGAAAATTGGAATAAAGAAAGGAATGAAAATGATTTTCGAAATTTATTCTTTCTGCTGAAGGGCATAGAAGCCTAAATTTAAGAATTTACTTTCTGCTAAAGAGCATAAAGAGGAATTCTTTAGAACACAATTTCAGCCAATAAAAATAATTTTGTCTTTCGAATTGATGCTTTCTGCTAAAGAGAAAAAGACTTAATTCTGGAACTGACACTCTGCTAAAGAGCATAAGTGTAAATTCGTAATAAAGAAAATTGGAATAAAGAAAGGAATGAAAATGATTTTCGAAATTTATTCTTTCTGCTGAAGGGCATAGAAGCCTAAATTTAAGAATTAACTTTCTGCTGAATAGCATAAAGAGGAATACTCTAGAACACAATTTTAGGAAATAAAAATAATTTTCTTCTTCAAATTAATGCTCTCTGCTGAGGAGCATAAAAGACTCAATTCTGGAATTGACACTCTGCTAGAGAGCATAAGTGTAAATTCCTAATAGAGAAAATTGGAATAAAAATTGGAATAAAATTGATCTTCGAAGTTTATCCGTTCTGCAAAAGAGCATAAACGCCTAAATTTGAGAATTTACTTTCTGCTGAATAGGATGAGGAGGATTTCTCGAGAGAACCCATTTTAGAAAAAATAAAAATAATTTTTTCTTTCGAATTGATGCTTTCTGCTAAAGAGAAAAAGACTTAATTCTGGAACTGACAGTCTGCTAAAGAGCATAAGTGTAAATTCCTAATAAAGAAAATTGGAATAAAGAAAGGAATGAAAATGATTTTCGAAATTTATTCTTTCTGCTAAAGGGCATAAAAGCCTAAATTTAAGAATTTACTTTCTGCTAAAGAGCATAAAGAGGAATTCTTTAGAACACAATTTCAGCCAATAAAAATAATTTTGTCTTTCGAATTGATGCTTTCTGCTAAAGAGAAAAGGACTTAATTCTAGAATTGACACTCTGCTAAAGAGCATAAGTGTAAATTCCTAATAAAGAAAATTGCAATAAATATTTAAATAAAAATGATTTCCGAAATTTATTCTTTCTGCTGAAGCGCATAAAAGCCTAAATTTAAGAATTAACTTTCTGCTGAAGAGCATAAAGAGGAACTCTTTAGAACACAATTTTAGGAAATAAAAATAATTTTCTTCTTCGCAATAATGCTTTCTGCTGAAGAGCATAAAAGACTTAATTCTGGAATTTAAACTCTGCTAAAGAGCATAAGTGTAAATTCCTAATAAAGAAAATTGGAATAAAGAATGAAATAAAATTGATCTTCGAAGTTTATCCGTTCTGCTTAAGATCATAAACGCCTAAATTTGAGAATTTACTTTCTGCTGAATAGGATGAGGAGGATTTCTCGAGAGAACCCATTTTAGGAAATGAAAATAATTTTTTCTTTCGAATTGATGCTTTCTGCTAAAGAGCATCAAAGGCTTAATTCTGCAATTTACACTCTGCTAAAGAGCAGAAGTCTAAATTCCTAATAAAGAAAATTGGAATAAAGAAAGGAATAAAATTGATGTTCGAAATTTATTCCTTCTGCTGAAGCGCATAAAAGCCTAATTTTAGGAATTTACTTTCTGCTGAATAGCATAAAGAGGAATTCTCTAGAACACAATTTCAGCAAATAAAAATAATTTTTTCTTTCGAATTGATGCTTTCTGCTAAAGAGAAAAAGACTTAATTCTGGAACTGACACTCTGCTAAAGAGCATAAGTGTAAATTCCTAATAAAGAAAATTGCAATAAAGGATGGAATAAAATTGATGTTCGAAGTTTATTCTTTCTGCTGAAGCGCATAGAAGCCTAATTTTAGGAATTTACTTTCTGCTGAATAGCATAAAGAGGAATTCTCTAGAACACAATTTTAGTAAATAAAAATAATTTTCTTCTTCGCAATAATGCTTTCTGCTGAAGAGCATAAAAGACTTAATTCTGGAATTGAAACTCTGCTAAAGAGCATAAGTATTAATTCCTAATGAAGAAAATTGGAATAAAGAATGGAATAAAATTGATGTTCGAAGTTTATTCTTTTTGCTGAAGCGCATAGAAGCCTAATTTTAGGAATTTACTTTCTGCTGAATAGCATAAAGAGGAATTCTTTAGAACACAATTTCAGCAAATAAAAATAATTTTTTCTTTCGAATTGATGCTTTCTGCTAAAGAGAAAAAGACTTAATTCTGGAACTGACACTCTGCTAAAGAGCATAAGTGTAAATTCCTAATAAAGAAAATTGCAATAAAGGATGGAATGAAAATGATTTTCGAAATTTATTCTTTCTGCTGAAGGGCATAGAAGCCTAAATTTAAGAATTAACTATCTGCTAAAGAGCATAAGGATGAATTCTCTAGAACACAAATTTAGGAAATAAAAATAATTTGACTCTTCAAATTAATGCTCTCTGCTGAAGAGCATAAAAGACTTAATTCTGGAATTGACACTCTGCTAGAGAGCATAAATGTAAATTCCTAATAGAGAAAATTGGAATAAAGAATGAAATAAATTTGATCTTCGAAGTTTATACGTTCTGCTAAAGAGCATAAACGCCTAAATTTGAGAATTTACTTTCTGCTGAATAGGATGAGGAGGATTTCTCGAGAGAACCCATTTTAGGAAATAAAAATAATTTTTTCTTTCGAATTGATGCTTTCTGCTAAAGAGAAAAAGACTTAATTCTGGAACTGACACTCTGCTAAAGAGCATAAGTGTAAATTCCTAATAAAGAAAATTGGAATAAAGAAAGGAATGAAAATGATTTTCGAAATTTATTCTTTCTGCTAAAGTGCATAAAAGCCTAAATTTAAGAATTTACTTTCTGCTAAAGAGCATAAAGAGGAATTCTTTAGAACACAATTTCAGCCAATAAAAATAATTTTGTCTTTCGAATTGATGCTTTCTGCTGAAGAGCATAAAAGACTTAATTCTGCAATTTACACTCTGCTAAAGAGCAGAAGTCTAAATTCCTAATAAATTAAATTGGAATAAAGAAAGGAATAATGTTTTTCGTCGAATTAATTCTTTCTGCTAAAGTGCATAAAAGCCTAAATTTAAGAATTTACTTTCTGCTGAATAGTATAAAGAGGAATTCTCTAGAACATAATTTTAGTAAACAAAAATAATTTCCTTCTTCGCAATAATGCTTTCTGCTGAAGAGCATAAAAGACTTAATTCTGGAATTGAAACTCTGCTAAAGAGCATAAGTATTAATTCCAAATAAAGAAAATTGGAATAAAGAATGAAATCAATTTGATCTTCGAAGTTTATCCGTTCTGCTAAAGAGCATAAACGCCTAAATTTAAGAATTTACTTTCTGCTGAATAGGATGAGGAGGATTTCTCGAGAGAACCCATTTTAGGAAATAAAAATAATTTTTTCTTTCGAATTGATGCTTTCTGCTAAAGAGAAAAAGACTTAATTCTGGAACTGACACTCTGCTAAAGAGCATAAGTGTAAATTCCTAATAAAGAAAATTGGAATAAAGAAAGGAATGAAAATGATTTTCGAAATTTATTCTTTCTGCTGAAGGGCATAGAAGCCTAAATTTAAGAAGTTACTTTCTGCTAAAGAGCATAAAGTGGAATTCTTTAGAACACAATTTCAGGAAATAAAAATAATTTTGTCTTTCGAATTGATGCTTTCTGCTAAAGAGAATCAAAGACTTAATTCTGCAATTTACACTCTGCTAAAGAGCAGAAGTCTAAATTCTTAATAAATTAAATTGGAATAAAGAAAGGAATAATGTTTTTCGAAATTAATTCTTTCTGCTAAAGTGCATAAAAGCCTAAATTTAAGAATTAACTTTCTGCTGAAGAGCATAAAGAGGAACTCTTTAGAACACAATTTTAGGAAATAAAAATAATTTTCTTCTTCGCAATAATGCTTTCTGCTGAAGAGCATAAAAGACTTAATTCTGGAATTTAAACTCTGCTAAAGAGCAGAAGTCTAAATTCCTAATAGAGAAAATTGGAATAGAGAATGAAATAAATTTGATCTTCGAAGTTTATCCGTTCTGCTAAAGAGCATAAACGCCTAAATTTGAGAATTTACTTTCTGCTGAATAGGATGAGGAGGATTTCTCGAGAGAACCCATTTTAGGAAATAAAAATAATTTTTTCATTCGAATTGATGCTTTCTGCTAAAGAGCATCAAAGGCTTAATTCTGCAATTTACACTCTGCTAAAGAGCAGAAGTCTAAATTCCTAATAAAGAAAATTGAAATAAAGAAAGGAATAAAATTGATGTTCGAAGTTTATTCTTTTTGCTGAAGCGCATAGAAGCCTAATTTTAGGAATTTACTTTCTGCTGAATAGCATAAAGAGGAATTCTTTAGAACACAATTTCAGCAAATAAAAATAATTTTTTCTTTCGAATTGATGCTTTCTGCTAAAGAGAAAAAGACTTAATTCTGGAACTGACACTCTGCTAAAGAGCATAAGTGTAAATTCCTAATAAAGAAAATTGCAATAAAGGATGGAATAAAATTGATGTTCAAAATTTATACTTGCTGCTGAAGCGCATAAAAGACTAAATTTAAGAATTTACTTTCTGCTGAATACCACAAAGAGAGATTCTCTAGAACACAATATTAGAAAATAAAAATAATTTTATTCTTCGAATTAATGCTTTCTGCTAAAGAGCATAAAAGACTTAGTTCTGGAATTGACACTCTGCTAAAGAGCATAAGTATTAATTCCTAATGAAGAAAATTGGAATAAAGAATGGAATAAAATTGATGTTCGAAGTTTATTCTTTTTGCTGAAGCGCATGGAAGCCTAATTTTAGGAATTTACTTTCTGCTGAATAGCATAAAGAGGAATTCTTTAGAACACAATTTCAGCAAATAAAAATAATTTTTTCTTTCGAATTGATGCTTTCTGCTAAAGAGAAAAAGACTTAATTCTGGAACTGACACTCTGCTAAAGAGCATAAGTGTAAATTCCTAATAAAGAAAATTGCAATAAAGGATGGAATAAAATTGATGTTCAAAATCTATTCTTTCTGCTGAAGCGCATAAAAGACTAAATTTAAGAATTTACTTTCTGCTGAATACCACAAAGAGAGATTCTCTAGAACACAATATTAGAAAATAAAAATAATTTTATTCTTCGAATTAATGCTTTCTGCTAAAGAGCATAAAAGACTTAGTTCTGGAATTGACACTCTGCTAAAGAGCATAAGTGTTAATTCCTAATGAAGAAAATTGGAATAAAGAATGGAATAAAATTGATGTTCGAAGTTTATTCTTTCTGCTGAAGCGCATAGAAGCCTAATTTTAGGAATTTACTTTCTGCTGAATAGCATAAAGAGTAATTCTCTAGAACACAATTTTAGTAATAAAAAAAAAATAATTTTCTCATTCAAATTAATGCTTTCTGCTGAAGAGCATGAAAGACTTAATTCTGGATTGACACTCTGCTAAAGAGCTTAAATGTAAATTCCTAATGAAGAAAATTGGAATCAAGATTTAAATAAAATTGTTGTGCAAATTTTATTCTTTCTGCTAAAGGGCATAAAAGCCTAAATTTAAGAATTTACTTTCTGCAGAAGAGCATAAAGAGGAATTCTCTAGAACACAATTTTAGGAAATAAAAATAATTTTCTTCTTCGATTAATGCTTTCAGCTGAGGAGCATAAAAGACTGAATTCTGGAATTGACACTCCGCTAGAGAGCATAAGAGTAAATTCCTAATAGAGAAAATTGGAATAAAGAATGAAATAAATTTGATCTTCGAAGTTTATCCGTTCTGCTAAAGAGCATAAAAGCCTAAATTTAAGAATTTACTTTCTGCTGAATAGAATAAAGAGGATTTCTCTAGAGAACCCATTTTAGGAAATAAAAATAATTTTCTTCTTCGATTAATGCTTTCTGCTGAAGAGCATAGAAGACTTAATTCTAAAATTTACACTCTGCTAAAGAGCATCAGTGTAAATTCCTAATGAAGAAAATTGGAATCAAGACTGAAATAAATTTGATCTTCGAAGTTTATCCGTTCTGCTAAAGAGCATAAAAGCCTAAATTTAAGAATTTACTTTCTGCAGAAGAGCATAAAGAGGAATTCTCTAGAACACAATTTTAGGAAATAAAAATAATTTTCTTCTTCGATTAATGCTTTCAGCTGAGGAGCATAAAAGACTGAATTCTGGAATTGACACTCCGCTAGAGAGCATAAGAGTAAATTCCTAATAGAGAAAATTGGAATAAAGAATGAAATAAATTTGATCTTCGAAGTTTATCCGTTCTGCTAAAGAGCATAAAAGCCTAAATTTAAGAATTTACTTTCTGCTGAATAGGATAAGGAGGATTTCTCTAGAGAACCCATTTTAGGAAATAAAAATAATTTTCTTCTTCGAATTATTGCTTTCTGCTGAAGAGCATAGAAGACTTAATTCTAAAATTTACACTCTGCTAAAGAGCATAAGTGTAAATTCCTAATGAAGAAAATTGGAATCAAGATTTAAATAAAATTGTTGTTCAAATTTTATTCTTTCTGCTAAAGGGCATAAAAGCCTAAATTTAAGAATTTACTTTCTGCTAAAGAGCATAAAGAGGAATTCTTTAGAACACAATTTTAGGAAATAAAAATAATAATTTTCTCATTCAAATTAATGCTTTCTGCTGAAGAGCATGAAAGACTTAATTCTGGATTGACACTCTGCTAAAGAGCTTAAGTGTAAATTCCTAATAAAGAAAATTGCAATAAAGGATGGAATAAAATTGATGTTCGAAGTTTATTCTTTCTGCTGAAGCGCATAGAAGCCTAATTTTAGGAATTTACTTTCTGCTGAATAGCATAAAGAGTAATTCTCTAGAACACAATTTTAGTAATTAAAAATAATTTTCTTCTTCGAATTAATGCTTTCTGCTAAAGAGCATAAAAGACTTAGTTCTGGAATTGACACTCTGCTAAAGAGCATAAGTATTAATTCCTAATGAAGAAAATTGGAATAAAGAATGGAATAAAATTGATGTTCGAAGTTTATTCTTTTTGCTGAAGCGCATGGAAGCCTAATTTTAGGAATTTACTTTCTGCTGAATAGCATAAAGAGGAATTCTTTAGAACACAATTTCAGCAAATAAAAATAATTTTTTCTTTCGAATTGATGCTTTCTGCTAAAGAGAAAAAGACTTAATTCTGGAACTGACACTCTGCTAAAGAGCATAAGTGTAAATTCCTAATAAAGAAAATTGCAATAAAGGATGGAATAAAATTGATGTTCAAAATTTATTCTTTCTGCTGAAGCGCATAAAAGACTAAATTTAAGAATTTACTTTCTGCTGAATACCACAAAGAGAGATTCTCTAGAACACAATATTAGAAAATAAAAATAATTTTATTCTTCGAATTAATGCTTTCTGCTAAAGAGCATAAAAGACTTAGTTCTGGAATTGACACTCTGCTAAAGAGCATAAGTGTTAATTCCTAATGAAGAAAATTGGAATAAAGAATGGAATAAAATTGATGTTCGAAGTTTATTCTTTTTGCTAAAGAGCATAAAAGCCTGATTTTAAGAATTTACTTTCTGCTAAAGGACATAAATAGGAATTCTTTAGAAAACAATTTTAGGAAACAAAAATAATTATATTCTTCGAATTAATGCTTTCTCCTGAAGAGTATAGAAGACTTAATTCGAAAATTTACACTCTGCTAAAGAGCATTAGTGTGAATTCCTAATGAAGAAAATTGGAATCAATATTTAAATAAAATTGTTGTTCAAATTTTATTCTTTCTGCTAAAGAGATTAAATGTAAATTCCTAATGAAGAAAATTGGTATCAAGATTTAAACAAAATTGTTGTGCAAATTTTATTCTTTCTGCTAAAGGGCATAAAAGCCTAAATTTAAGAATTTACTTTCTGCAGAAGAGCATAAAGAGTAATTCTCTAGAACACAATTTTAGTAATAAAAAAAAAATAATTTTCTCATTCAAATTAATGCTTTCTGCTGAAGAGCATGAAAGACTTAATTCTGGATTGACACTCTGCTAAAGAGCTTAAGTGTAAATTCCTTATAAAGAACAGTGGAATAAAGATTGAAATAAAATTGTTGTTCAAATTTTATTCTTTCTGCAAAAGAGCATAAAAGCCTGAATTTAAGAATTTAATTTCTGCTAAAGGACATAAAGATGAATTCTTTAGAACAAAATTTTAGGAAACAAAAATAATTTTATTCTTCGAATTAATGCTTTCTCCTGAAGAGCATAGAAGACTTAATTCTAAAATTTACACTCTGCTAAAGAGCATTAGTGTGAATTCCTAATGAAGAAAATTGGAATCAAGATTTAAATAAAATTGTTGTTCAAATTTTATTCTTTCTGCTAAAGGGCATAAAAGCCTAAATTTAAGAATTTACTTTCTACTGAATAGCATAAAGAAGAATTCTCTAGAACACAATTTTAGGAAATAAAAATAATTTTCTTCTTCGATTAATGCTTTCAGCTGAGGAGCATAAAAGACTGAATTCTGGAATTGACACTCCGCTAGAGAGCATAAGAGTAAATTCCTAATAGAGAAAATTGGAATAAAGAATGAAATAAATTTGATCTTCGAAGTTTATCCGTTCTGCTAAAGAGCATAAACGCCTAAATTTGAGAATTTACTTTCTGCTGAATAGGATAAGGAGGATTTCTCTAGAGAACCCATTTTAGGAAATAAAAATAATTTTCTTCTTCGAATTAATGCTTTCTGCTGAAGAGCATAGAAGACTTAATTCTAAAATTTACACTCTGCTAAAGAGCATAAGTGTAAATTCCTAATGAAGAAAATTGGAATCAAGATTTACATAAAATTGTTGTTCAAATTTTATTCTTTCTGCTAAAGAGCATAAAAGCCTAAATTTAAGAAGTTACTTTCTGCTAAAGAGCATAAAGTGGAATTCTTTAGAACACAATTTTAGGAAATAAAAATAATTTTACTCTTCAAATTAATGCTCTCTGCTGAAGAGCATAAAAGAGTTAATTCTGGAATTGACACTCTGCTGAAGAGCATAAGTGTAAATTCCTAATAGAGAAAATTGGAATAAAGATTGAAAAAAAATTGTTGTTCAAATGTTATTCTTTCTGCTAAAGAGCATAAAAGCCTAAATTTAAGAATTTACTTTCTGCTAAAGAGCATAAAGAGGAATTCTTTAAAACAAAATTTGAGGAAATAAATATAATTTTATTCTTCAAATTAATGCTCTCTGCTGATGGGCATAAAAGACTTAATCCTGGATTGACACTCTGCTAAAGAGCTTAAGTGTAAATTCCTTATAAAGAACATTGGAATAAAGATTGAAATAAAATTGTTGTTCAAATTTTATTCTTTCTACTAAAGAGCATAAAATCCTGAATTTAAGAATTTACTTTCTACTAAAGAGCATAAAGAGGAATTCTTTAGAACATAATTTTAGGAAACAAAAATAATTATCTTATTCGAATTATTGCTTTCTGCTGAAGATAATAAAAGACTTAATTCTGGAATTGACACTCTGCTAAAGAGCATAAGTGTTAATTCCTAATGAAGAAAATTGGAATCAAGATTTAAATAAAATTGTTGTTCAAATTTTATTCTTTCTGCTAAAGAGATTAAATGTAAATTCCTAATGAAGAAAATTGGTATCAAGATTTAAACAAAATTGTTGTGCAAATTTTATTCTTTCTGCTAAAGGGCATAAAAGCCTAAATTTAAGAATTTACTTTCTGCAGAAGAGCATAAAGAGTAATTCTCTAGAACACAATTTTAGTAATAAAAAAAAAATAATTTTCTCATTCAAATTAATGCTTTCTGCTGAAGAGCATGAAAGACTTAATTCTGGATTGACACTCTGCTAAAGAGCTTAAGTGTAAATTCCAGATAAAGAACATTGGAATAAAGATTGAAATAAAATTGTTGTTCAAATTTTATTCTTTCTGCTAAAGAGCATAAAAGCCTCAATTTAAGAATTTACTTTCTGCCGAAGAGCATAAAGAGGAATTCTTTAGAACACAATTTTAGGAAACAAAAATAATTTTATTCTTCGAATTAATGCTTTCTCCTGAAGAGCATAGAAGACTTAATTCTAAAATTTACACTCTGCTAAAGAGCATTAGTGTGAATTCCTAATGAAGAAAATTGGAATAAAGATTTAAATAAAATTGTTGTTCAAATTTTATTCTTTCTGCTAAAGGGCATAAAAGCCTAAATTTAAGAATTTACTTTCTGCAGAAGAGCATAAAGAGGAATTCTCTAGAACACAATTTTAGGAAATAAAAATAATTTTCTTCTTCGATTAATGCTTTCAGCTGAGGAGCATAAAAGACTGAATTCTGGAATTGACACTCCGCTAGAGAGCATAAGAGTAAATTCCTAATAGAGAAAATTGGAATAAAGAATGAAATCAATTTGATCTTTGAAGTTTATCCGTTCTGCTAAAGATCATAAAAGCCTAAATTTAAGAATTTACTTTCTGCTGAATAGGATAAGGAGGATTTCTCTAGAGAACCCATTTTAGGAAATAAAAATAATTTTTATCTTCGATTAATGCTTTCAGCTGAGGAGCATAGAAGACTTAATTCTAAAATTTACACTCTGCTAAAGAGCATAAGTGTAAATTCCTTATAAAGAACATTGGAATAAAGATTGAAATAAAATTGTTGTTCAAATTTTATTCTTTCTGCTAAAGGGCATAAAAGCCTAAATTTAAGAATTTACTTTCTGCAGAAGAGCATAAAGAGGAATTCTCTAGAACATAATTTTAGTAATAAAAAAAAATAATTTTCTCTTTCAAATTAATGCTTTCTGCTGAAGAGCATAAAAGACTTAATTCTGGATTGACACTCTGCTGAAGAGCATAAGTATTAATTCCAAATAAAGAAAATTGGAATAAAGAAAGGAATAAAATTGATATTCGAAATTTATTCCTTCTGCTAAAGAGCATAAAAGCCTGAATTTAAGAATTTACTTTCTGCTGAAGAGCATAAAGAGGAATTCTTTAGAACACAATTTTAGGAAACAAAAATAATTATATTCTTCGAATTAATGCTTTCTCCTGAAGAGCATAGAAGACTTAATTCTAAAATTTACACTCTGCTAAAGAGCATTAGTGTGAATTCCTAATGAAGAAAATTGGAATCAAGATTTAAATAAAATTGTTGTTCAAATTTTATTCTTTCTGCTAAAGGGCATAAAAGCCTAAATTTAAGAATTTACTTTCTGCAGAAGAGCATAAAGAGGAATTCTCTAGAACACAATTTTAGGAAATAAAAATAATTTTCTTCTTCGATTAATGCTTTCAGCTGAGGAGCATAAAAGACTGAATTCTGGAATTGACACTCCGCTAGAGAGCATAAGAGTAAATTCCTAATAGAGAAAATTGGAATAAAGAATTAAATAAAAATGATATTCGAAGTTTATACTTTCTGCTGAAGAGCATAAAAGCCTAAATTTGAGAATTTACTTTCTGCTGAATAGGATAAGGAGGATTTCTCTAGAGAACCCATTTTAGGAAATAAATATAATTTTCGTCTTCGAATTAATGCTTTCTGCTGAAGAGCATAGAAGACTTAATTCGAAAATTGACACTCTGCTAAATAGCATAAGTGTTAATTCCGAATGAAGAAAAATTGGAATCAAGATTTACATAAAATTGTGGTTCAAATTTTATTCTTTCTGCTAAAGGGCATAAAAGCCTAAATTTAAGAAGTTACTTTCTGCTAAAGAGCATAAAGTGGAATTCTTTAGAACACAATTTTAGGAAATAAAAATAATTTTACTCTTCAAATTAATGCTCTCTGCTGAAGAGCATAAAAGAGTTAATTCTGGAATTGACACTCTGCTGAAGAGCATAAGTGTAAATTCCTAATAGAGAAAATTGGAATCAAGATTTAAATAAAATTGTTGTTCAAATTTTATTCTTTCTGCTAAAGAGCATAAAAGCCTAAATTTAAGAATTTACTTTCTGCTAAAGAGCATAAAGAGGAATTCTTTAAAACAAAATTTGAGGAAATAAATATAATTTTATTCTTCAAATTAATGCTCTCTGCTGATTGGCATAAAAGACTTAATCCTGGATTGACACTCTGCTAAAGAGCATAAGTGTAAATTCCTAATAAAGAAAATTGGAATAAAGATTGAAATAAAATTGTTGTTCAAATTTTATTCTTTCTACTAAAGAGCATAAAATCCTGAATTTAAGAATTTACTTTCTACTAAAGAGCATAAAGAGGAATTCTTTAGAACATAATTTTAGGAAACAAAAATAATTATCTTATTCGAATTATTGCTTTCTGCTGAAGATAATAAAAGACTTAATTCTGGAATTGACACTCTGCTAAAGAGCATAAGTGTAAATTCCTAATAAAGAAAATTGGAATCAAGATTTAAATAAAATTGTTGTTCAAATTTTATTCTTTCTGCTAAAGAGCATAAAAGCCTAAATTTAAGAATTTACTTTCTGCTAAAGAGCATAAAGAGGAATTCTTTAAAACAAAATTTGAGGAAATAAATATAATTTTATTCTTCAAATTAATGCTCTCTGCTGATGGGCATAAAAGACTTAATCCTGGATTGACACTCTGCTAAAGAGCTTAAGTGTAAATTCCTTATAAAGAACATTGGAATAAAGATTGAAATAAAATTGTTGTTCAAATTTTATTCTTCCTGCTAAAGAGCATAAAAGCCTGAATTTAAGAATTTAATTTCTGCTAAAGGACATAAAGAGGAATTCTTTAGAACACAATTTTAGGAAATAAAAATAATTTTATTCTTCAAATTAATGCTCTCTGCTGAAGATCATAAAACACTTAATTCTAAAAATGACACTCTGCTAAAGAGCATAAGTGTAAATTCCTAATGAAGAAAATTGGAATAAAGATTGAAATAAAATTGTTGTTCAAATTTTATTCTTTCTGCTAAAGAGCATAAAAGCCTAAATTTAAGAATTTACTTTCTGCAGAAGAGCATAAAGAGTAATTCTCTAGAACACAATTTTAGTAATAAAAAAAATAATTTTCTCATTCAAATTAATGCTTTCTGCTGAAGAGCATGAAAGACTTAATTCTGGATTGACACTCTGCTAAAGAGCTTAAGTGTAAATTCCTAATAGAGAAAATTGGAATAAAGATTGAAAAAAAATTGTTGTTCAAATTTTATTCTTTCTACTAAAGAGCATAAAATCCTGAATTTAAGAATTTACTTTCTACTAAAGAGCATAAAGAGGAATTCTTTAGAACATAATTTTAGGAAACAAAAATAATTATCTTATTCGAATTATTGCTTTCTGCTGAAGATAATAAAAGACTTAATTCTGGAATTGACACTCTGCTAAAGAGCATAAGTGTAAATTCCTAATAAAGAAAATTGGAATCAAGATTTAAATAAAATTGTTCTTCAAATTTTATTCTTTCTGCTAAAGAGCATAAAAGCCTAAATTTAAGAATTTATTTTCTGCTAAAGAGCATAAAGAGGAATTCTTTAAAACAAAATTTGAGGAAATAAATATAATTTTATTCTTCAAATTAATGCTCTCTGCTGATGGGCATAAAAGACTTAATCCTGGATTGACACTCTGCTAAAGAGCTTAAGTGTAAATTCCTTATAAAGAAAATTGGAATAAAGATTGAAATAAAATTGTTGTTGAAATTTTATACTTTCTGCTACAGAGCATAAAAGCCTGAATTTAAGAATTTACTTTCTGCTGAATAGTATAAAGAGGAATTCTCTAGAACATAATTTTAGTAATAAAAAAAAATAATTTTCTCTTTCAAATTAATGCTTTCTGCTGAAGAGCATAAAAGACTTAATTCTGGATTGACACTCTGCTAAAGAGCTTAAGTGTAAATTCCTAATAGAGAAAATTGGAATAAAGATTGAAAAAAAATTGTTGTTCAAATTTTATTCTTTCTACTAAAGAGCATAAAATCCTGAATTTAAGAATTTACTTTCTACTAAAGAGCATAAAGAGAGAATTCTTTAGAACATAATTTTAGGAAACAAAAATAATGATCTTATTCGAATTATTGCTTTCTGCTGAAGAAAATAAAAAGACTTAATTCTGGAATTGACACTCTGCTAAAGAGCATAAGTGTAAATTCCTAATGAAGAAAATTGGAATCAAGATTTAAATAAAATTGTTGTTCAAATTTTATTCTTTCTGCTAAAGGGCATAAAAGCCTAAATTTAAGAATTTACTTTCTGCAGAAGAGCATAAAGAGTAATTCTCTAGAACACAATTTTAGTAATAAAAAAAATAATTTTCTCATTCAAATTAATGCTTTCTGCTGAAGAGCATGAAAGACTTAATTCTGGATTGACACTCTGCTAAAGAGCTTAAGTGTAAATTCCTTATAAAGAACATTGGAATAAAGATTGAAATAAAATTGTTGTTCAAATTTTATTCTTTCTGCTAAAGGGCATAAAAGCCTAAATTTAAGAATTTACTTTCTGCAGAAGAGCATAAAGAGTAATTCTCTAGAACACAATTTTAGTAATAAAAAAATAATTTTCTCATTCAAATTAATGCTTTCTGCTGATGGGCATAAAAGACTTAATCCTGCATTGACACTCTGCTAAAGAGCATAAATGTAAATTCCTTATAAAGAAAATTGAAATAAAGATTGAAATAAAATTGTTGTTGAAATTTTATCCTTTCTGCTAAAGAGCATAAAAGCCTGAATTTGAAATTTTAGATTTCTGCTAAAGAGCATAAAGAGGAACTCTTTAGAACACAATTTTAGGAAATAAAAATAATTTTTTTCTTCGAATTAATGCTTTCTCCTAAAGAGCATAGAAGACTTAATTCTAAAATTTACACTCTGCTAAAGAGCATTAGTGTGAATTCCTAATGAAGAAAATTGGAATCAAGATTTAAATAAAATTGTTGTTCAAATTTTATTCTTTCTGCTAAAGGGCATAAAAGCCTAAATTTAAGAATTTACTTTCTGCAGAAGAGCATAAAGAGGAATTCTCTAGAACACAATTTTAGGAAATAAAAATAATTTTCTTCTTCGATTAATGCTTTCAGCTGAGGAGCATAAAAGACTGAATTCTGGAATTGACACTCCGCTAGAGAGCATAAGAGTAAATTCCTAATAGAGAAAATTGGAATAAAGAATGAAATAAATTTGATCTTCGAAGTTTATCCGTTCTGCTAAAGATCATAAACGCCTAAATTTGAGAATTTACTTTCTGCTGAATAGGATAAGGAGGATTTCTCTAGAGAACCCATTTTAGGAAATAAAAATAATTTTCTTCTTCGAATTAATGCTTTCTGCTGAAGAGCATAGAAGACTTAATTCTAAAATTTACACTCTGCTAAAGAGCATAAGTGTAAATTCCTAATGAAGAAAATTGGAATCAAGATTTACATAAAATTGTGGTTCAAATTTTATTCTTTCTGCTAAAGGGCATAAAAGCCTAAATTTAAGAAGTTACTTTCTGCTAAAGAGCATAAAGTGGAATTCTTTAGAACACAATTTTAGGAAATAAAAATAATTTTACTCTTCAAATTAATGCTCTCTGCTGAAGAGCATAAAAGAGTTAATTCTGGAAGTGACACTCTGCGAAAGAGCATAAGTGTAAATTCCTAATAGAGAAAATTGGAATCAAGATTTAAATAAAATTGTTGTTCAAATTTTATTCTTTCTGCTAAAAGAGCATAAAAGCCTAAATTTAAGAATTTACGTTCTGCTAAAGAGCATAAAGAGGAATTCTTTAAAAACAAAATTTGAGGAAATAAATATAATTTTATTCTTCAAATTAATGCTCTCTGCTGATGGGCATAAAAGACTTAATCCTGGATTGACACTCTGCTAAAGAGCATAAGTGTAAATTCCTAATGAAGAAAATTGGAATCAAGATTTACATAAAATTGTTGTTCAAATTTTATTCTTTCTGCTAAAGGGCATAAAAGCCTAAATTTGAGAAGTTACTTTCTGCTAAAGAGCATAAAGAGGAATTCTTTAGAAAACAATTTTAGGAAATAAAAATAATTTTATTCTTCGAATTAATGCTTTCTCCTGAAGAGCATAGAAGACTTAATTCTAAAATTTACACTCTGCTAAAGAGCATAAGTGTAAATTCCTAATGAAGAAAATTGGAATCAAGATTTAAATAAAATTGTTGTTCAAATTTTATTCTTTCTGCTAAAGGGCATAAAAGCCTAAATTTAAGAATTTACTTTCTGCAGAAGAGCATAAAGAGGAATTCTTTAGAACACAATTTTAGGAAATAAAAATAATTTTACTCTTCGAATTATTGCTTTCTGCTGAAGATAATAAAAGACTTAATTCTGGAATTGACACTCTGCTAAAGAGCATAAGTGTAAATTCCTAATAAAGAAAATTGGAATCAAGATTTGAATAAAATTGTTGTTCAAATTTTATTCTTTCTGCTAAAGAGCATAAAAGCCTGATTTTAAGAATTTACTTTCTGCTAAAGGACATAAAGAGGAATTCTTTAGAACACAATTTTAGGAAATAAAAATAATTTTATTCTTCGAATTAATGCTTTCTCCTGAAGAGCATAGAAGACTTAATTCTAAAATTTACACTCTGCTAAAGAGCATAAGTGTAAATTCCTAATAAAGAAAATTGGAATAAAGATTGAAATAAACATGATTTCCGAAATTTATTCTTTCTGCTGAAGCGCATAAAAGCCTAAATTTAAGAATTTACTTTCTGCTGCATAGCATAAAGAGAGATTCTCTAGAACACAATATAAGAAAATAAAAATAATTTTATTCTTCGAATTAATGCTTTGTGCTAAAGAGCATAAAAGACTTAGTTCTGGAATTGACACTCTGCTAAAGAGCATAAGAGTAAATTCCTAATAGAGAAAATTGGAATAAAGAATGAAATAAATTTGATCTTCGAAGTTTATCCGTTCTGCTAAAGAGCATAAAAGCCTAAATTTAAGAATTTACTTTCTGCAGAAGAGCATAAAGAGGAATTCTCTAGAACACAATTTTAGTAATAAAAAAAAAATAATTTTCTCATTCAAATTAATGCTTTCTGCTGAAGAGCATGAAAGACTTAATTCTGGATTGACACTCTGCTAAAGAGCTTAAGTGTAAATTCCTTATAAAGAACATTGGAATAAAGATTGAAATAAAATTGTTGTTCAAATTTTATTCTTTCTGCTAAAGAGCATAAAAGCCTGATTTTAAGAATTTACTTTCTGCTAAAGGACATAAAGAGGAATTCTTTAGAACACAATTTTAGGAAACAAAAATAATTTTATTCTTCGAATTAATGCTTTCTCCTGAAGAGCAAAAAAGACTTAATTCTAAAGTTTACACTCTGCTAAAGAGCACAAGTGTAAATTCTTAATAACGAAAATTGGAATATAGATTTGAATAAAATTGTTGTTCAAATTTTATTCGTTTTGCTAAAGAGCATAAAAGCCTAAATTTAAGAATTTACTTTCTGCTGAAGAGCATAAAGAGGAATTCTATATAACCCAATTTTAGGAAATAAAAATAATTTTCTTCTTCGAATTAATGCTTTCAGCTGAGGAGCATAAAAGACTGAATTCTGGAATTGACACTCCGCTAGAGAGCATAAGAGTAAATTCCTAATAGAGAAAATTGGAATAAAGAATGAAATAAATTTGATCTTCGAAGTTTATCCGTTCTGCAAAAGAGCATAAACGCCTAAATTTGAGAATTTACTTTCTGCTGAATAGGATGAGGAGGATTGCTCGAGAGAACCCATTTTAGGAAATAAAAATAATTTTCTTCTTCGAATTATTGCTTTCTGCTAAATAGCATAAAAGCCTAATTTTAGGAATTTACTTTCTGCTGAATAGCATAAAGAGGAATTCTTTAGAACAAAATTTGAGGAAATAAAAATAATTTTATTCTTCAAATTAATGCTCTCTGCTGATGGGCATAAAAGACTTAATTCTGGAAATGACACTCTGCTGAAGAGAATAAAAGACTTATTTCTGGAATTGACACTGTGCTAAAGAGCATAAGTATAAGCATAAAGATTGAAATAAAATTGTTGGTTAAAATTAATTCTTTCTGCTAAAGAGCATAAAAGCCAAAAATTAAGAATTTACTTTCTGCAGACGAGCATAAAGTGGAATTCTATACAACACAATTTTAGGAATAAAAAATAATAATTTTCCCTTTCAAATTAATGTTTTCTGCTTATGAGCTTAAAAGACTTAATTCTAGAAATGACACTCTGCTAGAGAGCATAACTGTAAATTCAATATAAAGAAAATTGGAATAAAGATTGAAATAAAATTGTTGTTTAAAATTTATTCTTCCTGCTAAAGAGCATAAAAGCCTAAATTTAAGAATTCACTTTCTGCAGAAGAGCATAAAGAGGAATTCTCTAGAACACAATTTCAGCAAATAAAAATAATTTTATAATTCGAATTGATGCTTTCTGCTAAAGAGAAAAAGACTTAATTCTGGAACTGACACTCTGCTGAAGAGCATAAGTGTAAATTCCTAATAAAGAAAATTGGAATCAAGATTTAAATAAAATTGTTGTTCAAATTTTATTCTTTCTGCTAAAGAGCATAAAAGCCTAAATTTAAGAAATTACTTACTGCTGAATAGCATAAAGAGAGATTCTCTAGAACACAATATAAGAAAATAAAAATAATTTTATTCTTCGAATTAATGCTTTGTGCTAAAGAGCATAAAAGACTTAGTTCTGGAATTGACACTCTGCTAAAGAGCATAAGAGTAAATTCCTAATAGAGAAAATTGGAATAAAGAATGAAATAAATTTGATCTTCGAAGTTTATCCGTTATTCTAAAGAGCATAAAAGCCTAAATTTAAGAATTTACTTTCTGCAGAAGAGCATAAAGAGGAATTCTCTAGAACACAATTTTAGTAATAAAAAAAAAATAATTTTCTCATTCAAATTAATGCTTTCTGCTGAAGAGCATGAAAGACTTAATTCTGGATTGACACTCTGCTAAAGAGCTTAAGTGTAAATTCCTTATAAAGAACATTGGAATAAAGATTGAAATAAAATTGTTGTTCAAATTTTATTCTTTCTGCTAAAGAGCATAAAAGCCTGATTTTAAGAATTTACTTTCTGCTAAAGGACATAAAGAGGAATTCTTTAGAACACAATTTTAGGAAACAAAAATAATTTTATTCTTCGAATTAATGCTTTCTCCTGAAGAGCATAGAAGACTTAATTCTAAAATTTACACTCTGCTAAAGAGCATAAGTGTAAATTCCTAATGAAGAAAATTGGAATCAAGATTTAAATAAAATTGTTGTTCAAATTTTATTCTTTCTGCTAAAGGGCATAAAAGCCTAAATTTAAGAATTTACTTTCTGCAGAAGAGCATAAAGAGGAATTCTCTAGAACACAATTTTAGGAAATAAAAATAATTTTCTTCTTCGATTAATGCTTTCAGCTGAGGAGCATAAAAGACTGAATTCTGGAATTGACACTCCGCTAGAGAGCATAAGAGTAAATTCCTAATAGAGAAAATTGGAATAAGGAATGAAATAAATTTGATCTTCGAAGTTTATCCGTTCTGCTAAAGAGCATAAACGCCTAAATTTGAGAATTTACTTTCTGCTGAATAGGATAAGGAGGATTTCTCTAGAGAACCCATTTTAGGAAATAAAAATAATTTTCTTCTTCGAATTATTGCTTTCTGCTGAAGAGCATAGAAGACTTAATTCTAAAACTTACACTCTGCTAAAGAGCATAAGTGTAAATTCCTAATGAAGAAAATTGGAATCAAGATTTCCATAAAATTGTGGTTCAAATTTTATTCTTTCTGCTAAAGGGCATAAAAGCCTAAATTTAAGAAGTTACTTTCTGCTAAAGAGCATAAAGTGGAATTCTTTAGAACACAATTTTAGGAAATAAAAATAATTTTTTCATTCGAATTGATGCTTTCTGCTGAAGATAACAAAAGACTTAATTCTGGAATTGACACTCTGCTAAAGAGCATAAGTGTAAATTCCTAATAGAGAAAATTGGAATAAAGATTGAAATAAAATTGTTGTTCAACAATTATTCTTTCTACTAAAGAGCATAACATCCTGAATTTAAGAATTTACTTTCTACTAAAGAGCATAAAGAGGAATTCTTTAGAACACAATTTTAGGAAACAAAAATAATTATCTTATTCGAATTATTGCTTTCTGCTGAAGATAATAAAAGACTTAATTCTGGAATTGACACTCTGCTAAAGAGCATAAGTGTAAATTCCTATTAAAGAAAATTGAAATCAATATTTAAATAAAATTGTTGTTCAAATTTTATTCTTTCTGCTAAAGAGCATAAAAGCCTAAATTTAAGAATTTACTTTCTGCTAAAGAGCATAAAGACGAATTCTTTCAAACAAAATTTGAGGACATAAATATAATTTTATTCTTCAAATTAATGCTCTCTGCTGATGGGCATAAAAGACTTAATTCTGGAAATGACACTCTGCTGAAGAGCATAAAAGACTTATTTCTGGAATTGACACTCTGCTAAAGAGAATAAGTATAAGCATAAAGATTGAAAAAAAATTGTTGGTTAAAATTAATTCTTTCTGCTAAAGAGCATAAAAGCCAAAAGTTAAGAATTTACTTTCTGCAGACGAGCATAAAGAGGAATTCTATACAACACAATTTTAGGAATAAAAAAATAATAATATTCCCTTTTAAATTAATGTTTTCTGCTTATGAGCTTAAAAGACTTAATTCTAGAAATGACACTCTGCTAGAGAGCATAACTGTAAATTCAATATAAAGAAAATTGGAATAAAGATTGAAATAAAATTGTTGTTTAAAATTTATTCTTCCTGCTAAAGAGCATAAAAGCCTAAATTTAAGAATTCACTTTCTGCAAAAGAGCATAAAGAGGAATTCTTTAGAACACAATTTCAGCAAATAAAAATAATTTTTTCTTTCGAATTGATGCTTTCTGCTAAAGAGAAAAAGACTTAATTCTGGAACTGACACTCTGCTAAAGAGCATAAGTGTAAATTCCTAATAAAGAAAATTAGAATCAAGATTTAAATAAAATTGTTGTTCAAATTTTATTCTTTCTGCTAAAGAGCATAAAAGCCTAAATTTAAGAAATTACTTACTGCTGAATAGCATAAAGAGAGATTCTCTAGAACACAATATAAGAAAATAAAAATAATTTTATTCTTCGAATTAATGCTTTCTGCTAAAGAGCATAAAAGACTTAGTTCTGGAATTGACACTCTGCTAAAGAGCATAAGAGTAAATTCCTAATAGAGAAAATTGGAATAAAGAATGAAATAAATTTGATCTTCGAAGTTTATCCGTTCTGCTAAAGAGCATAAAAGCCTAAATTTAAGAATTTACTTTCTGCAGAAGAGCATAAAGAGGAATTCTCTAGAACACAATTTTAGTAATAAAAAAAAAATAATTTTCTCATTCAAATTAATGCTTTCTGCTGAAGGGCATAAAAGACTTAATTCTGGATTGACACTCTGCTAAAGAGCTTAAGTGTAAATTCCTTATAAAGAACATTGGAATAAAGATTGAAATAAAATTGTTGTTCAAATTTTATTCTTTCTGCTAAAGAGCATAAAAGCCTGATTTTAAGAATTTACTTTCTGCTAAAGGACATAAAGAGGAATTCTTTAGAACACAATTTTAGGAAACAAAAATAATTTTATTCTTCGAATTAATGCTTTCTCCTGAAGAGCATAGAAGACTTAATTCTAAAATTTACACTCTGCTAAAGAGCATAAGTGTAAATTCCTAATGAAGAAAATTGGAATCAAGATTTAAATAAAATTGTTGTTCAAATTTTATTCTTTCTGCTAAAGGGCATAAAAGCCTAAATTTAAGAATTTACTTTCTGCAGAAGAGCATAAAGAGGAATTCTCTAGAACACAATTTTAGGAAATAAAAATAATTTTCTTCTTCGATTAATGCTTTCAGCTGAGGAGCATAAAAGACTGAATTCTGGAATTGACACTCCGCTAGAGAGCATAAGAGTAAATTCCTAATAGAGAAAATTGGAATAAGGAATGAAATAAATTTGATCTTCGAAGTTTATCCGTTCTGCTAAAGAGCATAAACGCCTAAATTTGAGAATTTACTTTCTGCTGAATAGGATAAGGAGGATTTCTCTAGAGAACCCATTTTAGGAAATAAAAATAATTTTCTTCTTCGAATTATTGCTTTCTGCTGAAGAGCATAGAAGACTTAATTCTAAAATTTACACTCTGCTAAAGAGCATAAGTGTAAATTCCTAATGAAGAAAATTGGAATCAAGATTTACATAAAATTGTGGTTCAAATTTTATTCTTTCTGCTAAAGGGCATAAAAGCCTAAATTTAAGAAGTTACTTTCTGCTAAAGAGCATAAAGTGGAATTCTTTAGAACACAATTTTAGGAAATAAAAATAATTATATTCTTCGAATTATTGCTTTCTGCTGAAGATAACAAAAGACTTAATTCTGGAATTGACACTCTGCTAAAGAGCATAAGTGTAAATTCCTAATAGAGAAAATTGGAATAAAGATTGAAATAAAATTGTTGTTCAACAATTATTCTTTCTACTAAAGAGCATAACATCCTGAATTTAAGAATTTACTTTCTACTAAAGAGCATAAAGAGGAATTCTTTAGAACACAATTTTAGGAAACAAAAATAATTATCTTATTCGAATTATTGCTTTCTGCTGAAGATAATAAAAGACTTAATTCTGGAATTGACACTCTGCTAAAGAGCATAAGTGTAAATTCCTATTAAAGAAAATTGAAATCAAGATTTAAATAAAATTGTTGTTCAAATTTTATTCTTTCTGCTAAAGAGCATAAAAGCCTAAATTTAAGAATTTACTTTCTGCTAAAGAGCATAAAGACGAATTCTTTCAAACAAAATTTGAGGACATAAATATAATTTTATTCTTCAAATTAATGCTCTCTGCTGATGGGCATAAAAGACTTAATTCTGGAAATGACACTCTGCTGAAGAGCATAAAAGACTTATTTCTGAAATTGACACTCTGCTAAAGAGCATAAGTATAAGCATAAAGATTGAAAAAAAATTGTTGGTTAAAATTAATTCTTTCTGCTAAAGAGCATAAAAGCCAAAAGTTAAGAATTTACTTTCTGCAGAAGAGCATAAAGAGGAATTCTATACAACACAATTTTAGGAATAAAAAAATAATAATTTTACCTTTCAAATTAATGTTTTCTGCTTATGAGCTTAAAAGACTTAATTCTAGAAATGACACTCTGCTAGAGAGCATAACTGTAAATTCAATATAAAGAAAATTGGAATAAAGATTGTATAAAATTGTTGTTTAAAATTTTCTCTTCCTGCTAAGGAGCATAAAAGCCTAAATTTAAGAATTCACTTTCTGCAGAAGAGCATAAAGAGGAATACTTTATAACACAATTTCAGCAAATAAAAATAATTTTTTCTTTCGAATTGATGCGTTCTGCTAAAGAGAAAAAGACTTAATTCTGGAACTGACACTCTGCTAAAGAGCATAAGTGTAAATTCCTAATAAAGAATATTGGAATAAAGAAAGGAATGAAATTGATTTTCGAAATTTATTCTTTCTGCTGAAGGGCATAGCAGCCTCAATTTAAGAATTTACTTTCTGCAGAAGAGCATAAAGAGGAATTCTCTAGAACACAATTTTAGGAAATAAAAATAATTTTATTCTTCGAATTAATGCTTTCTCCTGAAGAGCATAGAAGACTTAATTCTAAAATTTACACTCTGCTAAAGAGCATAAGTGTGAATTCCTAATAAAGAAAATTGGAATAAAGATTGAAAAAAAATTGTTGGTTAAAATTAATTCTTTCTGCTAAAGAGCATAAAAGCCAAAAGTTAAGAATTTACTTTCTGCAGACGAGCATAAAGAGGAATTCTATACAACACAATTTTAGGAATAAAAAAATAATAATTTTCGCTTTTAAATTAATGTTCTCTGCTTATGAGCTTAAAAGACTTAGTTCTGGAATTGACACTCTGCTAAAGAGCATAAGTGTAAATTCCTAATGAAGAAAATTGGAATCAAGATTTAAATAAAATTGTTGTTCAAATTTTATTCTTTCTCCTAAAGGGCATAAAAGCCTAAATTTAAGAATTTACTTTCTGCTAAAGAGCATAAAGAGGAATTCTTTAGAACACAATTTTAGGAAATAAAAATAATTTTACTCTTCAAATTAATGCTCTCTGCTGAAGAGCATAAAAGAGTTAATTCTGGATTGACACTCTGCTAAAGAGCAGAAATGTAAATTCCTTATAAAGAAAATTGGAATAAAGATTGAAATAAAATTGTTGTTGAAATTTTATACTTTCTGCTACAGAGCATAAAAGCCTAAATTTAAGAATTTACTTTCTGCTAAAGAGCATAAAGATGAATTCTTTAGAACAAAATTTTAGGAAATAAAAATAATTTTATTCTTCAAATTAGTGCTCTCTGCTGAAGAGCATAAAAGACTTAATTCTAAAAATGACACTCTGCTAAAGAGGATAAGGGTAAATTCCTAATAAAGAAAATTGGAATAAAGATTTAAATAAACATGATTTCCGAAATTTATTCTTTCTGCTGAAGCGCATAAAAGCCTAAATTTAAGAATTTACTTTCTGCTGAATAGCATAAAGAGAGATTCTCTAGAACACAATATAAGAAAATAAAAATAATTTTATTCTTCGAATTAATGCTTTCTGCTAAAGAGCATAAAAGACTTAGTTCTGGAATTGACACTCTGCTAAAGAGCATAAGCGTAAATTCCTAATAGAGAAAATTGGAATAAAGAATGAAATAAATTTGATCTTCGAAGTTTATCCGTTCTGCTAAAGAGCATAAAAGCCTAAATTTAAGAATTTACTTTCTGCAGAAGAGCATAAAGAGGAATTCTCTAGAACACAATTTTAGGAAATAAAAATAATTTTCTTCTTCGATTAATGCTTTCTGCTGAAGAGCATAGAAGACTTAATTCTAAAATTTACACTCTGCTAAAGAGCATAAGTGTAAATTCCTAATAGAGAAAATTGGAATAAAGAATGAAATAAATTTGATCTTCGAAGTTTATCCGTTCTGCTAAAGAGCATAAAAGCCTAAATTTAAGAATTTACTTTCTGCAGAAGAGCATAAAGAGGAATTCTCTAGAACACAATTTTAGAAAATAAAAATAATTTTTTCATTCGAATTGATGCTTTCTGCTAAAGAGAAAAAGACCTAATTCTGCAACTGACACTCTGCTAAAGAACATAAGTGTAAATTCCTATTAAAGAAAATTGCAATAAAGAATGGAATAAAATTGATGTTCGAAGTTTATTCTTTCTGCTGAAGCGCATAGAAGCCTAATTTTAGGAATTTACTTTCTGCTGAATAGCATAAAGAGTAATTCTCTAGAACACAATTTTAGTAATTAAAAATAATTTTCTTCTTCGAATTAATGCTTTCTGCTAAAGAGCATAAAAGACTTAGTTCTGGATTTGACACTCTGCTAAAGAGCATAAGTGTAAATTCCTAATAAAGAAAATTGCAATAAAGAATGGAATAAAATTGATGTTCGAAGTTTATTCTTTTTGCTGAAGCGCATAGAAGCCTAATTTTAAGAATTTACTTTCTGCTGAATAGCATAAAGAGTAATTCTCTAGAACACAATTTTAGTAATAAAAAAAAAATAATTTTCTCATTCAAATTAATGCTTTCTGCTGAAGAGCATGAAAGACTTAATTCTGGATTGACACTCTGCTAAAGAGCTTAAGTGTAAATTCCTTATAAAGAACATTGGAATAAAGATTGAAATAAAATTGTTGTTCAAATTTTATTCATTCTGATAAACAGCATAAAAGCCTGAATTTAAGAATTTACTTTCTGCTAAAGGACATAAAGAGGAATTCTTTAGAACACAATTTTAGGAAACAAAAATAATTTTATTCCTCGAAATAATGCTTTCTCCTGAAGAGCATAGAAGACTTAATTCTAAAATTTACACTCTGCTAAAGAGCATAAGTGTAAATTCCTAATGAAGAAAATTGGAATCAAGATTTAAATAAAATTGTTGTTCAAATTTTATTCTTTCTGCTAAAGGGCATAAAAGCCTAAATTTAAGAATTTACTTTCTGCAGAAGAGCATAAAGAGGAATTCTCTAGAACACAATTTTAGGAAATAAAAATAATTTTATTCTTCGAACTAATGCTTTCTGCTGAAGAGCATAAAAGACTTAATCCTGGATTTGACACTCTGCTAAAGAACATATGTGTAAATTCCTAAAAAGAAAATTAGAATAAAGATTGAAGTAAAATTGATGTTCGAAGTTTATTCTTTTTGCTGAAGCACATAGAAGCCTAATTTTAGGAATTTACTTTCTGCTGAATAGCCTAAAGAGTAATTCTCTAGAACACAATTTTAGTAATAAAAAAAAAATAATTTTCTCATTCAAATTAATGCTTTCTGCTGAAGAGCATGAAAGACTTAATTCTGGAATTGACACTCCGCTAGAGAGCATAAGAGTAAATTCCTAATAAAGAAAATTGGAATAAAGATTTAAATAAACATGATTTCCGAAATTTATTCTTTCTGCTGAAGCGCATAAAAGCCTAAATTTAAGAATTTACTTTCTGCTGAATAGCATAAAGAGAGATTCTCTAGAACACATTATAAGAAAATAAAAATAATTTTCATCTTCGCAATAATGCTTTCTGCTAAAGAGCATAGAAGACTTAATTCTAAAATTTACACTCTGCTAAAGAGCATAAGTGTAAATTCCTAATAGAGAAAATTGGAATAAAGAATGAAATAAATTTGATCTTCGAAGTTTATCCGTTCTGCTGAAGCGCATATAAGACTAAATTTAAGAATTTACTTTCTGCTGAATACCACAAAGAGAGATTCTCTAGAACACAATATTAGAAAATAAAAATAATTTTATTCTTCGAATTAATGCTTTCTGCTAAAGAGCATAAAAGACTTAATTCTGGTATTGACACTCTGCTAAAGAGCATAAGTTTTAATTCCTAATAAAGAAAATTGGAATAAAGAAAGGAATAAAATTGATGTTCGAAATTTATTCCTTCTGCCTAAGCGCATAAAAGCCTAAATTTAAGAATTTACTTTCTGCTGAATAGCATAAAGAGGAATTCTCTAGTACACAATTTAAGGAAATAAAAATAAATTTCCTGTTCGAATTAATGCATTCTGCGAAAGAGCATAAAAGACTTAATTCTAGAATTGACACTCTGCTAGAGAGCACAAGTGTAGTTTTCTAATAAAGAGAATTGGAATAAAGATTTAAATAAAATTGTTGATCAAATTTTATTCTTTATGCTAACGAGCATAAAAGCCTAAATTTAAGAATTTACTTTCTGCTGAAGAGCATAAAGAGGAATTCTTTATAACCCAATTTTAGGAAATAAAAATAATTTCTTATTTCGAATTAATCTTTTCTAGTATAGAGCAAAAAAGACTTAATTCTAAAGTTTACACTCTGCTAAAGAGCCGACTTGTAAATTCCTAATAGAGAAAACTGGAATAAAGGAAGGAATGAAATTGACTTTCGACATTTATTCATTCTGCTGAAGCGCATAAAAGCCTAAATTTAGGAATTTACTTTCTGCTAAAGAGCATAAAGAGGAATTCTTTAGAACAAAATTTGAGGAAATAAAAATAATTTTATTCTTCAAATTAATGCTCTCTGCTGATGGGCATAAAAGACTTAATTCTGGAAATGACACTGCTGAAGAGCATAAAAGACTTATTTCTGGAATTGACACTCTGCTGAAGAGCATAAGTGTTAATTCCTAATGAAGAAAATTGGAATAAAGAATGGAATAAAATTGATGTTCGAAGTTGATTCTTTCTGCTGAAGCGCATAGAAGCCTAATTTTAGGAATTTACTTTCTGCTGAATAGCATAAAGAGGAATTCTTTAGAACAAAATTTGAGGAAATAACAATAATTTTATTCTTCGAATTAATGCTTTCTGCTAAAGAGAAAAAGACTTAATTCTGGAACTGACACTCTGCTAAAGAGCATAAATGTAAATTCCTAATAAAGAAAATTGCAATAAAGGATAGAATAAAATTGATGTTCAAAATTTATTCTTTCTGCAGAAGCGCATAAAAGCCTAAATTTAAGAATTTACTTTCTGCTGAATAGCATAAAGAGAGATTCTCTAGAACACATTATAAGAAAATAAAAATAATTTTATTCTTCGAATTAATGCTTTCTGCTAAAGAGCATAAAAGACTTAGTTCTGGATTTGACACTCTGCTAAAGAGCATAAGTGTTAATTCCTAATGAAGAAAATTGGAATAAAGAATGGAATAAAATTGATGTTCGAAGTTTATTCTTTCTGCTGAAGCGCATAGAAGCCTAATTTTAGGAATTTACTTTCTGCTGAATAGCATAAAGAGGAATTCTTTAGAACACAATTTCAGCAAATAAAAATAATTTTTTCTTTCGAATTGATGATTTCTGCTAAAGAGAAAAAGACTTAATTCTGGAACTGACACTCTGCTAAAGAGCATAAGTGTAAATTCCTAATAAAGAAAATTGGAATCAAGATTTATATAAAAATGTTGTTCGAAATTTATTCATTCTGCTCAAGCGCATAAAAGCCTAAATTTAGATATTTACTTTCTGCTGAAGAGCATAAAGAGGAATTCTCTAGAACACAATTTTAGGAAATAAAAATAATTTTCTTCTTCGATTAATGCTTTCAGCTGAGGAGCATAAAAGACTTAAATCTGGAATTGACACTCTGCTAGAGAGCAGAAGAGTAAATTCCTAATAAAGAAAATTGGAATAAAGAATGCAATAAAATTGATGTTCGAAATTTATTCTTTCTGCTAAATACCATAAAAGCCTAAATTTAAGAATTTACTTTCTGCGGTATAGCATAAAGAGGAATTCTTTAGAACACAATTTTTGGAAATAAAAATAATTTTATTCTTCGAATTAATGCTTTCTGCTAAAGAGCATAAAAGACTTAGTTCTGGAATTGACACTCTGCTAGAGAGCATATGTGTATATTCCTAATAAAGAAAATTAGAATAAGGATTGTAATAAAATTTTTTTCGAAATTTATTCTTTCTGCTAAAGAGCATAAAAGCCTAAATTTGAGAATTTACTTTCTGCTAAAGTGCATAAAGAGGAATTCTTTAGAACACAATTTTAGGAAATAAAAATAATTTTGTTCTTCGAATTAATGCTTTCTGCTGAAGAGCATGAAAGACTTAATACTAAAATTGACACTCTGCTAAAGAGCATAAGTGTAAATTCCTAATAAAGAAAATTGCAATCAAGATTTAAATAAAAATGTTGTTCGAAATTTATTCATTCTGCTGAAGCGCATAAAAGCCTAAATTTAAGAATTTACTTTATGCTGGAGAGCATAAAGAGGAATTCTTTATAACACAATTTTAGGAAATAAAAATAATTTTATTCTTCGAATTAATGCTTTCTGCTGAAGAGCATAAAAGACCTAAATTCTAAAATTTACACTCTGCTAAAGAGCCGACTTGTAAATTCCTAATAGAGAAAACTGGAATAAAGGAAGGAATGAAATTGACTTTCGAAATTTATTCATTCTGCTGCAGCGCATAAAAGCCTAAATTTAGATATTTACTTTCTGCTGAATAGCATAAAGAGGAATTCTCTAGAACACAATTTTAGGAAATAAAAATAATTTTCTTCTTCGATTAATGCTTTCAGCTGAGGAGCATAAAAGACTTAATTCTGGAATTGACACTCTGCTAGAGAGCATAAGTGTAAATTCCTAATAATGAAAATTTGAATAAAGATTGAAAAAAAATTGTTGTTAAAAATTTATTCTTTCTGCTAAAGAGCCTAAAAGCCTAAATTTAAGAATTCACTTTCTTCAGGAGAGCATAAAAAGGAATTCTCTAGAACACAATTTTAGGTAATAAAAATAATTTTCTTCTTCGAATTAATGCTTTCTTGTAAAGAGCATAAAAGTCTTAATTCTAAAATTTACACTCTGCTAAAGAGCAGACTTGTAAATTCCTAATAGAGAAAACTGGAATAAAGGAAGGAATGAAATTGACTTTCGAAATTTTATTCTTTCTGCTGAAGCGCATAAAAGCCTATTTGTAGGAATTTACTTTCTGCTGAATAGCATAAAGACGATTTCTCTAGAACACAATTTTAGGAAATAAAAATAATTTTCTTCTTCGATTAATGCTTTCAGCTGAAGAGCATAAAAGACTTAATTCTGGAATTGACACTGCTAGAGAGCATATGTGTAAATTACTAATAAAGAAAATTGGAATAATGAATGAAATAAAATTGTTTGTTCAAATTTTATTCTTTCTGCTAAATAGCATAAAAGCCTAAATTTAAGTATTCACTTTCTGCTAAATGGCATAAAGCGGAATTCTTTAGAACACAATTTTAGGCAATAAAAATAATTTTCTTCTTCGAATTAATGCTTTCTTGTAAAGAGCATAAAAGTGTTAATTCTAAAATTTACACTCTGCTAAAGTGCAGACTTGTAAATTCCTAAGAGAGAAAACTGGAATAAAAGAAGGAATGAAATTGACTTTCGAAATTTATTCATTCTGCTGAAGCGCATAAAAGCCTAAATTTAGATATTTACTTTCTGCTGAATAGCATAAAGAGGAATTCTCTAGAACACAATTTTAGGAAATAAAAATAATTTTCTTCTTCGAATTAATGCTTTCTTGTAAAGAGCATAAAAGTCTTAATTCTAAAATTTACACTCTGCTAAAGAGCAGACTTGTAAATTCCTAATAGAGAAAACTGGAATAAAGAATGAAATAAAATAGTTTGTTCAAATTTTATTCTTTCTGCTAAATAGCATAAAAGCCTAAATTTAAGAATTTACTTTCTGCTAAAGGGCATAAAGCGGAATTCTTTAGAACACAATTTTAGGAAATAAAAATAATTTTCTTCTTCGAATTAATGCTTTCTTGTAAAGAGCATAAAAGACCTAAATTCTAAAATTTACACTCTGCTAAAGAGCCGACTTGTAAATTCCTAATAGAGAAAACTGGAATAAAGGAAGGAATGAAATTGACTTTCGAAATTTATTCATTCTGCTGAAGCGCATAAAAGCCTAAATTTAGATATTTACTTTCTGCTAAAGCGGAATTCTTTAGAACACAATTTTAGGAAATAAAAATAATTTTGTTCTTCGAATTAATGCTTTCTGCTGAAGAGCATAAAAGACTTAATACTAAAATTGACACTCTGCTAAAGAGCATAAGTGTAAATTCCTAATAAAGAAAATTGGAATCAAGATTTATATAAAAATGTTGTTCGAAATTTATTCATTCTGCTGAAGCGCATAAAAGCCTAAATTTAGATATTTACTTTCTGCTGAATAGCATAAAGAGGAATTCTCTAGAACACAATTTTAGGAAATAAAAATAATTTTCTTCTTCGATTAATGCTTTCAGCTGAGGAGCATAAAAGACTTAAATCTGGAATTGACACTCTGCTAGAGAGCAGAAGAGTAAATTCCTAATAAAGAAAATTGGAATCAAGATTTAAATAAAAATGTTGTTCGAAATTTATTCATTCTGCTGAAGCGCATAAAAGCCTAAATTCAGATACTTACTTTCTGCTGAATAGCATAAAGAGGAATTCTTTAGAACACAATTTTAGGAAATAAAAATAATTTTCTTCTTCGATTAATGCTTTCAGCTGAGGAGCATAAAAGACTTAATTCTGGAATTGACACTCTGCTAGAGAGCATAAGAGTAAATTCCTAATAAAGAAAATTGGAATAAAGAATGCAATAAAATTGATGTTCGAAATTTATTCTTTCTGCTGAAGCGCATAAAAGCCTAAATTTAAGAATTTACTTTCTGCTGAATAGCATAAAGAGGAATTCTTTAGAACACAATTTTAGGAAATAAAAATAATTTTCTTCTTCGATTAATGCTTTCTGCTGAAGAGCATAAAAGACTTAATACTAAAATTGACACTCTGCTACAGAGCATAAGTGTAAATTCCTAATAAAAAAAATTGGAATCAAGATTTAAATGAAAATGTTGTTCGAAATTTAATCTTTCTGCTGAAGCGCATAAAAGCCTAAATTTAAGAATTTACTTTCTGCTGAATAGCATAAGGAGGAATTCTCTAGAACACAATTTTAGGAAATAAAAATAATTTTATTCTTCGAATTATTACTCTCTGCTGAAGATAATAAAAGACTTAATTCTAAAATTTACACTCTGCTAAAGAGCAGACTTGTAAATTCCTAATAGAGAAAACTGGAATAAAGGAAGGAATGAAATTGACTTTCGAAATTTTATTCTTTCTGCTGAAGCGCATAAAAGCCTATTTGTAGGAATTTACTTTCTGCTGAAGAGCATAAAGACGATTTCTCTAGAACACAATTTTAGGAAATAAAAATAATTTTATTCTTCGAATTATTACTTTCTGCTGAAGATAATAAAAGACTTAATTCTAAAATTTACACTCTGCTAAAGAGCAGACTTGTAAATTCCTAATAGAGAAAACTGGAATAAAGGAAGGAATGAAATTGACTTTCGAAATTTTATTCTTTCTGCTGAAGCGCATAAAAGCCTATTTGTAGGAATTTACTTTCTGCTGAATAGCATAAAGACGATTTCTCTAGAACACAATTTTAGGAAATAAAAATAATTTTCTTCTTCGAATTATTACTTTCCGCTGAAGATAATAAAAGACTTAATTCTAAAATTTACACTCTGCTAAAGAGCAGACTTGTAAATTCCTAATAGAGAAAACTGGAATAAAGGAAGGAATGAAATTGACTTTCGAAATTTTATTCTTTCTGCTGAAGCGCATAAAAGCCTATTTGTAGGAATTTACTTTCTGCTGAATAGCATAAAGACGATTTCTCTAGAACACAATTTTAGGAAATAAAAATAATTTTCTTCTTCGAATTAATGCTTTCTTGTAAAGAGCATGAAAGTCTTAATTCTAAAATTTACACTCTGCTAAAGAGCAGACTTGTAAATTCCTAATAGAGAAAACTGGAATAAAGAATGAAATAAAATAGTTTGTTCAAATTTTATTCTTTCTGCTAAATAGCATAAAAGCCTAAATTTAAGAATTTACTTTCTGCTAAAGGGCATAAAGCGGAATTCTTTAGAACACAATTTTAGGAAATAAAAATAATTTTCTTCTTCAAATTAATGCTTTCTTGTAAAGAGCATAAAAGACCTAAATTCTAAAATTTACACTCTGCTAAAGAGCCGACTTGTAAATTCCTAATAGAGAAAACTGGAATAAAGGAAGGAATGAAATTGACTTTCGAAATTTATTCATTCTGCTGAAGCGCATAAAAGCCTAAATTTAAATATTTACTTTCTGCTGAATAGCATAAAGAGGAATTCTTTAGAACACAATTTTAGGAAATAAAAATAATTTTCTTCTTCGATTAATGCTTTCAGCTGAGGAGCATAAAAGACTTAATTCTGGAATTGACACTCTGCTAGAGAGCATAAGAGTAAATTCCTAATAAAGAAAATTGGAATAAAGAATGCAATAAAATTGATGTTCGAAATTTATTCTTTCTGCTGAAGCGCATAAAAGCCTAAATTTAAGAATTTACTTTCTGCTGAATAGCATAAAGAGGAATTCTCTAGAACACAATTTTAGGAAATAAAAATAATTTTCTTCTTCGAATTAATGCTTTCTGCTGAAGAGCATAAAAGACTTAATACTAAAATTGACACTCTGCTACAGAGCATAAGTGTAAATTCCTAATAAAGAAAATTGGAATCAAGATTTAAATAAAAATGTTGTTCGAAATTTAATCTTTCTGCTGAAGCGCATAAAAGCCTAAATTTAAGAATTTACTTTCTGCTGAATAGCATAAGGAGGAATTCTCTAGAACACAATTTTAGGAAATAAAAATAATTTTATTCTTCGAATTATTACTTTCTGCTGAAGATAATAAAAGACTTAATTCTAAAATTTACACTCTGCTAAAGAGCAGACTTGTAAATTCCTAATAGAGAAAACTGGAATAAAGGAAGGAATGAAATTGACTTTCGAAATTTTATTCTTTCTGCTGAAGCGCATAAAAGCCTATTTGTAGGAATTTACTTTCTGCTGAATAGCATAAAGACGATTTCTCTAGAACACAATTTTAGGAAATAAAAATAATTTTATTCTTCGAATTATTACTTTCTGCTGAAGATAATAAAAGACTTAATTCTAAAATTTACACTCTGCTAAAGAGCAGACTTGTCAATTCCTAATAGAGAAAACTGGAATAAAGGAAGGAATGAAATTGACTTTCGAAATTTTATTCTTTCTGCTGAAGCGCATAAAAGCCTATTTGTAGGAATTTACTTTCTGCTGAATAGCATAAAGACGATTTCTCTAGAACACAATTTTAGGAAATAAAAATAATTTTCTTCTTCGAATTATTACTTTCCGCTGAAGATAATAAAAGACTTAATTCTAAAATTTACACTCTGCTAAAGAGCAGACTTGTAAATTCCTAATAGAGAAAACTGGAATAAAGGAAGGAATGAAATTGACTTTCGAAATTTATTCATTCTGCTGAAGCGCATAAAAGCCTAAATTTAGATATTTACTTTCTGCTGAATAGCATAAAGAGGAATTCTCTAGAACACAATTTTAGGAAATAAAAATAATTTTCTTCTTCGAATTAATGCTTTCTTGTAAAGAGCATAAAAGACCTAAATTCTAAAATTTACACTCTGCTAAAGAGCCGACTTGTAAATTCCTAATAGAGAAAACTGGAATAAAGGAAGGAATGAAATTGACTTTCGAAATTTTATTCTTTCTGCTGAAGCGCATAAAAGCCTATTTGTAGGAATTTACTTTCTGCTGAATAGCATAAAGACCATTTCTCTAGAACACAATTTTAGGAAATAAAAATAATTTTCTTCTTCGAATTATTACTTTCTGCTGAAGATAATAAAAGACTTAATTCTAAAATTTACACTCTGCTAAAGAGCAGACTTGTAAATTCCTAATAGAGAAAACTGGAATAAAGGAAGGAATGAAATTGACTTTCGAAATTTTATTCTTTCTGCTGAAGCGCATAAAAGCCTATTTGTAGGAATTTACTTTCTGCTGAATAGCATAAAGACGATTTCTCTAGAACACAATTTTAGGAAATAAAAATAATTTTCTTCTTCGAATTAATGCTTTCTTGTAAAGAGCATAAAAGTCTTAATTCTAAAATTTACACTCTGCTAAAGAGCAGACTTGTAAATTCCTAATAGAGAAAACTGGAATAAAGAATGAAATAAAATAGTTTGTTCAAATTTTATTCTTTCTGCTAAATAGCATAAAAGCCTAAATTTAAGAATTTACTTTCTGCTAAAGGGCATAAAGCGGAATTCTTTAGAACACAATTTTAGGAAATAAAAATAATTTTCTTCTTCGAATTAATGCTTTCTTGTAAAGAGCATAAAAGACCTAAATTCTAAAATTTACACTCTGCTAAAGAGCCGACTTGTAAATTCCTAATAGAGAAAACTGGAATAAAGGAAGGAATGAAATTGACTTTCGAAATTTATTCATTCTTCGGAAGCGCATAAAAGCCTAAATTTAGATATTTACTTTCTGCTGAATAGCATAAAGAGGAATTCTCTAGAACACAATTTTAGGAAATAAAAATAATTTTCTTCTTCGATTAATGCTTTCAGCTGAGGAGCATAAAAGACTTAATTCTGGAATTGACACTCTGCTAGAGAGCATAAGAGTAAATTCCTAATAAAGAAAATTGGAATAAAGAATGCAATAAAATTGATGTTCGAAATTTATTCTTTCTGCTGAAGCGCATAAAAGCCTAAATTTAAGAATTTACTTTCTGCTGAATAGCATAAAGAGGAATTCTCTAGAACACAATTTTAGGAAATAAAAATAATTTTCTTCTTCGAATTAATGCTTTCTGCTGAAGAGCATAAAAGACTTAATACTAAAATTGACACTCTGCTACAGAGCATAAGTGTAAATTCCTAATAAAGAAAATTGGAATCAAGATTTAAATAAAAATGTTGTTCGAAATTTAATCTTTCTGCTGAAGCGCATAAAAGCCTAAATTTAAGAATTTACTTTCTGCTGAATAGCATAAGGAGGAATTCTCTAGAACACAATTTTAGGAAATAAAAATAATTTTATTCTTCGAATTATTACTTTCTGCTGAAGATAATAAAAGACTTAATTCTAAAATTTACACTCTGCTAAAGAGCAGACTTGTAAATTCCTAATAGAGAAAACTGGAATAAAGGAAGGAATGAAATTGACTTTCGAAATTTTATTCTTTCTGCTGAAGCGCATAAAAGCCTAAATTTAAGAATTTACTTTCTGCTGAATAGCATAAGGAGGAATTCTCTAGAACACAATTTTAGGAAATAAAAATAATTTTATTCTTCGAATTATTACTCTCTGCTGAAGATAATAAAAGACTTAATTCTAAAATTTACACTCTGCTAAAGAGCAGACTTGTAAATTCCTAATAGAGAAAACTGGAATAAAGGAAGGAATGAAATTGACTTTCGAAATTTTATTCTTTCTGCTGAAGCGCATAAAAGCCTATTTGTAGGAATTTACTTTCTGCTGAATAGCATAAAGACGATTTCTCTAGAACACAATTTTAGGAAATAAAAATAATTTTATTCTTCGAATTATTACTTTCTGCTGAAGATAATAAAAGACTTAATTCTAAAATTTACACTCTGCTAAAGAGCAGACTTGTAAATTCCTAATAGAGAAAACTGGAATAAAGAATGAAATAAAATAGTTTGTTCAAATTTTATTCTTTCTGCTAAATAGCATAAAATCCTAAATTTAAGAATTTACTTTCTGCTAAAGGGCATAAAGCTGAATTCTTTAGAACACAATTTTAGGAAATAAAAATAATTTTCTTCTTCGAATTAATGCTTTCTTGTAAAGAGCATAAAAGACCTAAATTCTAAAATTTACACTCTGCTAAAGAGCCGACTTGTAAATTCCTAATAGAGAAAACTGGAATAAAGGAAGGAATGAAATTGACTTTCGAAATTTATTCATTCTTCTGAAGCGCATAAAAGCCTAAATTTAGATATTTACTTTCTGCTGAATAGCATAAAGAGAAATTCTCTAGAACACAATTTTAGGAAATAAAAATAATTTTCTTCTTCGAATTAATGCTTTCTTGTAAAGAGCATAAAAGACCTAAATTCTAAAATTTACACTCTCCTAAAGGGCCGACTTGTAAATTCCTAATAGAGTAAACTGGAATAAAGGAAGGAATGAAATTGACTTTCGAATTTTATTCATTCTGCTGAAGCGCATAAAAGCCTAAATTTAGATATTTACTTTCTGCTTGTGACCTGGGTCGCAAGCTGAGGAGAGGGAAAGGAGAGGGCGCCGAGAAGGTGCACACAAAATGAAATGCGCGTATTCGCACTAAAACGCTTTATTGGCATTTACCAGGATCCGACGAACAAAACTGGGAATCCGACGCTCCGCTCCACAACGCGGGCAAGCAGACAGTAACAGGCGACGGCACACGACCGCAGGGCATGCCGGGCCGGGTTCCCCCGAATTCCGGTCGCAGGGCTGTGTCCCCAAGGGGCACTTATGTAACTTTGTTACAACCCCCCTCCCCCTAATCGGGTTGCGGTCTGTTCTTTGCTTCTGTTTTTTATTGTTTGTTTTGTATGGCGTTCCGAGACCCAACAAGACATTTTCTATCATTGTACATTTTATATAACTAAAAAACAATATATATTTTTTCTTGATGATTATATCTATTAAATCAAATAATAAATTTCTTAAAAGTATTTTCTTAATTCTAATTTCTTAACTTTAGTCTTTATTTTCCTTTATATTTTACTGTTCGTGTTGAATTGTCTGATTCCGTGTCGCTGCCGCTGTCTTTGTCCTTTTCTTTCTTGTTTTCTTGTTCCTGTTCTTTCTTCTCTCCCAGTTTGGTTTAGTTTTTCCTCTCTGTATATCTACCTAAATTCGTTTTTTAATTCCATTTCCTTTCTTGCCTCTTTTCTTCTTCTAAATTCTTCCTTATTCTAAAATTTCTGTGGTTAGTGGGGTCTGGAGCAGGTCTAGTAGACTTGGGCACTTGTGCATCAGTAATTCCGTGACGTTCATCTCTTGGTAACACTGCTCACATTTCAGTTTTTTCTATGTATTTTTTAATGTCTTTTACGTTCCAATTGCCAAGTGACTTACCTTTTTTGTTTTTTATTTCGTAAATTGTCGGTGAGATTTTTGTTTTTATGAAAAATGGGCCCTCAAAATTTTTGTTTAACTTTTTTGCTATATTATCTGCTTTATTCGACAACGTTTTTTCGCTTCTTAGTACCTGTTCCCCTATCTCGTAGCTAATTGGTCTACGTCTTAAGTTATAATATGTTGCCTGTCTTTCATTTGCTAATTCTAAATTTTTCTGTACTTCGTCTTTTATTATTTTCAACCTGTTTAGCCTCTCTACCCACTTCCCTACTTCTTTTGATTCTATTTTCTCTATGTTTATTAAATCTTTGTTTAGCGTTTGGATTGGTTCTAATTCCCTTCCAAAGTTTAAAAATGCTGGTGTGAAACCGGTTGACGAATGTTTACTAGTATTTAGCGCGAATTGTATGTCTTCCAAATTTTCATCCCATTCTCTATGGTCTTTTTCGAGGTACGCTTTGATCGCTGTTTTTATTGATCTGTTACATCTTTCTGTTGGGTTTGATTGTGGGTGGTATCGTGGTGTTTTTGAATGTCGTATTCCGAAGTTTTGCGTTAACTTCACCATGATTCTGTTTACGAATTCTTTGCCGTTGTCTGTAAATAATATTCTTGGTGTTCCCCATTTCGATATGATTTTTCTGTGGAATTCTTTTTCTATCGTTGTTGCTACTTTGTTCTTTATTGGAATTATTTCCACCCATTTGGTGAACATGTCTACGCAAACAAGTATATATTGGTTTTTTGCTTTTGACCTTGGCAGTGGGCCCATTATGTCTGCTGCTACTACTGTCCATGGTTCTTCGATTATTCTTTTTCCCAGTAGTCCTACTTGATTGTTCACTTTTGGTTTAATTCTTTGGCATGTGTCGCATTCTTTTACGTATTTTAATGTTTCTGAATACATTCCTGGCCAAAAATAGTTCTCTGCGATTCTTGCATATGTTTTCTCCATGCCCAAGTGTCCTGCTTGTTTACTATCATGGTTTTCTGATAGTGCCTGCTCTCTTAGTTCCTTTGGTACTGTTAGTTTCCAGGGATTATTATCCAGGTTCAAGCTTGATTTTAACGGATCTAGTCTGAAGAAATAAAGTTGGTCGTCCCTTATTCGCCAGTTTGGGTTTTCTGTTGGTTTCTCCTTTACTTGTTTTAGTTTGTGACTATACCATTCATCCTTAACTTCGTCTGTTTTGTTCTTTTTTGTTTCTTTTATTAGCGCTAGTGTACTTGCTGTTGAATTTAACTTTTCGCTTGTTCTTGATAGGGCGTCTGGTGCATAATTTAGTGAGCCTTTTCTGTATACTATCTCGTAGTCGTATTCGAGTAGTTCCAGTGCCCATCTTGCTAGTCGTCCCGTCGGGTTTTTTAAATTATGCAGCCATTTTAAAGCTATATGGTCTGTTAGTACTTTGAAGGTATATCCTTCTAGGTAAGGTCTGAATTTCCGTATTGCCCATACCACTGCTAAGCATTCCTTTTCTGATGTTGAATATTTTTTTTCCGCTTCGTTGAGGCTTCTGCTTGCGAATGCTATTACGTGGTTTTCGTTATTTATATTTTGGGTTAAGACGGCTCCTAATCCCGTATCGCTCGCATCGGTTTCAAGTTGAAATGGATGATGAAAGTTTGGGCATGCCAGTATTGGTTTTGTCGTTAGTAATTTTATTATTTTTTCTAATGCCTGTTCTTGTTCTATGTCCCATTTCCATTCTATTCCTTTCTTTAATAGTGTGTATAAAGGTTCCATTATTTCCGAAAATTTTGGTATAAATCTTCTGTACCATGATGTCATTCCTGTAATTCTTTGCAGTTGTTACACATTTTTTGGTGTTGGGAATTCTAGTATAGGTTTTATTTTGTCTTCGTCCATTAATAGTCCTTTTTCGTTTACTACAAATCCTAAGTATTTCACTTCCGAGCATCCAAATTCGCACTTTTCCAGATTTATCGTTAATCCTGCTTGATTAATTTTCTCTAGAACTGTTTCTAAAGTTTTTAAATGTTCTTCGAAGTTCTTTGTCACTATAATTATATCATCTAAGTAGCAGAATACATTGGGTTTTAAGTCTGGTGTTATTATTTTATCCATTAAGCGCTGAAATGTAGCTGGAGCGTTTGTTAATCCAAATGGCATTCTTTTAAATTGGTACATTCCTTTTCCTGGCACTGTGAATGCTGTTATCTTTTTTGATTGTTCTTCTAGTGGTATTTGGTGGTATGCTGACCTGAGATCGATTTTTGATATGTATTTTGCTGACCTTAGTGCGTCCAAAATTTCTGTCATGATTGGTATCGGGTATAGGTCTTTTTTCGTTATTTTGTTTACCTTTCTGAAATCTAAACAGAATCTATATTTTCCGTTGGGTTTCTTGATCATAACTACCGGGTTTGACCAATCGCTGTCTGAGGGTTCAATTATGTCTTCTTCCAACATTTTATCTATTTCTTCGTACATGTACTCTCTTACTTTGTGTGAGACATGGTAATATCTTTGTTTAATTGGTTCGTGGCCCTGTACGTTTATTTTGTGTTCTGTCATGTGTGTAGGTTCTAGTTTTATTCCTGTTTTGTTAACCTTTCTTTCGATTAATTTTCTTAATTGTTGCTCTTGGTTTTCGTTTAGTTCTATTATCCCCTCGCATTTTTCGTTTTCTTTTTCTAAGGGACTAGAACTAGTGACTTCTTGCCTCTGTTCTTTATTTTCTCGTGAGATTAGACTTCCTTGTCTCACTGGTATTTTGGACCATCTTGTGTCCATTATCTGGCCGACTTCAGGTAGGGTATGGTTGGTTGGGGTACTAGTGGTTATTTCTCTCCATAGTAGGTTGTTTGTTGGTCTTACTTCTTGATTTCGCAACTTTATTTTATTTTTTACTCTCGTTCTTTCTTCTAGACTATCCTTTCTTGGTTCTCTTTCCTTTTCATCCTCGTTCCATATTACTCTGTTTTCCTTTGGGTTTGCTTCTATTTTATATCTAATTTGTGGTTTTTCTGGTAGCCACCAAATTTTCTTTTCGAAGTCTAATTTTAATCCTAGCCTTTCCATCATGTCTGTTCCGAGGATTCCTATAGATCTTAGTTCTGGTACCAGTCTAAATAGCAAATATTTTTTCACATGACCCACTTCGGTAGGACTCAATACTTGTCCTATTATTTGTAATTGCTGGCCGTTTGCTACTATTAACTTGTTATTATTTGGTTTCTTAACCTCGTAATCCAATTCCTTTATTTGTTTAAAAAATTGTTTGCCAATATAGGAGTGGGTTGCCCCTGTGTCTACTAACATTTTATATTTTGTGTCTTTCCACTTAATTATTATGTGAAATCTAGTTTCGTTTGGGGCGTCGCTGTCCGCTTCGATATATTCGGGCGATGTGGTTTGGTATTTACGTCGGCTACTACTCGCCCCTAATAGCCTTCGTTTGCGTTTCCCTGACTGTACCAACAGTCTCGTCGCATATGACCTTTGCCTCCGCAATTATAACATTTTATTTTTTGCTGCATCGTACTATTTTCGTTCTCTTCATTTTGTTTCCTTGACATGGTGTACTCTTGCGCGTTTGGATTCGGTTCAAATTTTCTATTATTCCTTTCTTTTTGGTTATCGTCCTGCGTGTTATACGTTAGTTCTGGCCATTTTGGGATGCTTTCTATTTGTTGTCTGTTACTGTCTTCAGGTGTTTGGTTATCCTTTCTTCCGAAAAATTGGTTTGGATTTGGGTATTCGAAACTACGGTTGTAGTTAAACTTTGTTCTGTTTAGGAATTCATCATTACCTCGAATTCGTGGATATGTGTTTTGATTTTTTGACTTGTTATAAAAATATCTTGTGCTATTGTTAGCGTACCTTGATTGGAATTGTAGTCTATACTGTGTGTTTTGTAATTCATGCCTAAAGTTATTCTGTCTTTCATAATTATTTTCGTAGTTTTGACTATGCTGTTGTTCCTGGTTTATATCTATTATTTTAATTTGTTGTCCTTTCATTCTTGATTTTGCCATTTCTGCTTCCCATTCGCGTCCTAATATTTCTAATTCTGTAAAATTTTTGAATGAATTTCTTGTAATATAAATTTTATATTCGTCTTAAATTCCCGTAAACTTGTTTTAATTGCCATTCCAAGCTGGGAAGTGGTTCTAATTTCTCGAATAACTGTCTCATTTCTATTATGAAACTGTGAATTTCTTGATTTTTCTTTTGATTACAATATCTTATTTTGTTATGAATTACTTCTAGGTACTTTTCATTCAAATAGACTTGTTTGAATTCTTGTATGAAATCTTCCAAGTTATGCCAATTTCTTTTATTTACTTGGTACCAACATTGAGCTTCTCCTATCAATACGGCGTCTAAATTTTCTAAAGTATCCTCTTCGTTGATTTTGTATCCCCTTTTAAATCTTAATAAATTACTTAAGAAAATTGTTGGGCTGTCATTTGTATTGTTTCCGAATTTAACCGGCCAATTCGACATAATTTGGAAAGGTGTTTGGACCATTCCGAATGGGAAAAACGATGCTCGCATTGCTTGTAATTCGTTGTCCTGTATGCATTCGTCGCTTAGATTGTTATTCTCTCTATTTAGGTTTTCGTATAGTTCGACTTGCGCCTCGTTTTGTTTATTTTCTCGATTAGTCAATATCTCGTTCCTTATTAATTTTCGGGGAACCGGTGTTGGCAACTTAAACTTATTCTGGTCTTGTTCGTTTTCTTCTGTATTTACGTTTTCTGACCTTTCTTTGGGTTTTGTTTTCCTATCACTATCGACTTTTATTTAGTTTACTGTTTTGAGGTTAACTATGTTAGGTGCTTCTATAATTTTATTTTGTATATTCTTTAAGATTTGTTCCATTTTTTCTTTTAATGACTCTATTTCTAAGGTTAATTCTTCAATTTTTGACTTGTCGTTTTTTTGTTCTTCGTTTTCGATGAGTATTTTTGCTTCTTTCCAAAATTCATTATTTGTTTCTATAAACGAGTCTATTTCGAATGTCCTATCTTCTTCTTTTCTTTCATTTATTTTGTATATTTCTTGCTCTAATTTATCCCTTTCTAATTTTTCCCTAATTATTTTTTCGATCTCTACCCTCTCCTTATCTAGTTTTTTCGTTTCGCTTCTTCTTATTTCGCGTTCTTTTTTCCAGTACTCTAATTCTAATTCCCGATCTTTTATTTTATCTAAATCTAAATTTTCTTCTTCCTCTAATATTCGCCAATAACCTACCGTATTTTACGTATTAGGAGATAGCATGCCTTTGTAAGTACTATTTATTATTTCTGTGTCTATGTTGTGTTTCTGTAATATGTCCTTGCTTCGTCCGTTTTTGTCGCGTGGTTTTGAAATTGTCTCTATGCTACTTATTGTGGCTTTCGGTATTGTGCCTGTTATGTTGGCATGCTGTCTCTCTCTAATTTCTAATTCTACTTCTTTTATTTTATTTTCCGTTATTTCTTCATTTTCGCTCTTTTCCCCCCTTAATTCATTCTTTGATACTTTATTTTCCAATTCTATTTCTTTTATCTTTTCATTTTCGATAACTTTATTTTTATTGGCCATTTTTCTATTCTTTTTTACTTTTCCGCACCTTAATCTCATCGGCTTATCTTACGTTACTTACTCGTGATGTCTGCTATTCCTTTATTTTATTTTTGTTTTTCACTTAATTTTTTTTATTCACTTGGAAATTTTTCACATGGCAATTTTCACTTATATACGTGTTTTCTCGGCTAAAGGACTTTGTGGGTTATTTTGTTGGGCGCCAAGTTTGTGACCTGGGTCGCAAACTGAGGAGAGGGAAAGGAGAGGGCGCCGAGAAGGTGCACACAAAATGAAATGCGCGTATTCGCACTAAAACGCTTTATTGGCATTTACCAGGATCCGACGAACAAAACTGGGAATCCGACGCTCCGCTCCACAACGCGGGCCAGCAGACAGTAACAGGCGACGGCACACGACCGCAGGGCATGCCGGGCCGGGTTCCCCCGAATTCCGGTCGCAGGGCTGTGTCCCCAAGGGGCACTTATGTAACTTTGTTACATGCTGAACAGCATTAAGAGGAATTCTCTAGAACACAATTTTAGGAAATAAAAATAATTTTCTTCTTCGATTAATGCTTTCAGCTGAGGAGCATAGAAGACTTAATTCTGGAATTGACACTCTGCTAGAGAGCATAAGAGTAAATTCCTAATAGAAAAAATTGGAATAAAGAATGAAATAAAATTGTTTGTTCAAATTTTATTCTTTCTGCTAAATAGCATAAAAGCCTAAATTTAAGAATTTACTTTCTGCTAAAGGGCATAAAGCGGAATTCTTTAGAACACAATTTTAGGAAATAAAAATAATTTTGTTCTTCGAATTAATGCTTTCTGCTGAAGAGCATAAAAGACTTAATACTAAAATTGACACTCTGCTAAAGAGCATAAGTGTAAATTCCTAATAAAGAAAATTGGAATCAAGATTTATATAAAAATGTTGTTCGAAATTTATTCATTCTGCTGAAGCGCATAAAAGCCTAAATTTAGATATTTACTTTCTGCTGAATAGCATAAAGAGGAATTCTCTAGAACACAATTTTAGGAAATAAAAATAATTTTCTTCTTCGAATTAATGCTTTCTTGTAAAGAGCATAAAAGTCTTAATTCTAAAATTTACACTCTGCTAAAGAGCAGACTTGTAAATTCCTAATAGAGAAAACTGGAATAAAGAATGAAATAAAATAGTTTGTTCAAATTTTATTCTTTCTGCTAAATAGCATAAAAGCCTAAATTTAAGAATTTACTTTCTGCTAAAGGGCATAAAGCGGAATTCTTTAGAACACAATTTTAGGAAATAAAAATAATTTTCTTCTTCGAATTAATGCTTTCTTGTAAAGAGCATAAAAGACCTAAATTCTAAAATTTACACTCTGCTAAAGAGCCGACTTGTAAATTCCTAATAGAGAAAACTCGAATAAAGGAAGGAATGAAATTGACTTTCGAAATTTATTCATTCCTCTGAAGCGCATAAAAGCGTAAATTTAGATATTTACTTTCTGCTGAATAGCATAAAGAGGAATTCTCTAGAACACAATTTTAGGAAATAAAAATAATTTTCTTCTTCGAATTAATGCTTTCTTGTAAAGAGCATAAAAGTCTTAATTCTAAAATTTACACTCTGCTAAAGAGCAGACTTGTAAATTCCTAATAGAGAAAACTGGAATAAAGAATGAAATAAAATAGTTTGTTCAAATTTTATTCTTTCTGCTAAATAGCATAAAAGCCTAAATTTAAGAATTTACTTTCTGCTAAAGGGCATAAAGCGGAATTCTTTAGAACACAATTTTAGGAAATAAAAATAATTTTCTTCTTCGAATTAATGCTTTCTTGTAAAGAGCATAAAAGACCTAAATTCTAAAATTTACACTCTGCTAAAGAGCCGACTTGTAAATTCCTAATAGAGAAAACTGGAATAAAGGAAGGAATGAAATTGACTTTCGAAATTTATTCATTCTGCTGAAGCGCATAAAAGCCTAAATTTAGATATTTACTTTCTGCTGAATAGCATTAAGAGGAATTCTCTAGAACACAATTTTAGGAAATAAAAATAATTTTCTTCTTCGATTAATGCTTTCAGCTGAGGAGCATAGAAGACTTAATTCTGGAATTGACACTCTGCTAGAGAGCATAAGTGTAAATTCCTAATAAAGAAAATTGCAATCAAGATTTAAATAAAAATGTTGTTCGAAATTTATTCATCCTGCTGAAGTGCATAAAAGCCTAAATTTAAGAATTTACTTTATGCTGGAGAGCATAAAGAGGAATTCTTTATAACACAATTTTAGGAAATAAAAATAATTTTGTTCTTCGAATTAATGCTTTCTGCTGAAGAGCATAAAAGACTTAATACTAAAATTGACACTCTGCTAAAGAGCATAAGTGTAAATTCCTAATAAAGAAAATTGGAATCAAGATTTATATAAAAATGTTGTTCGAAATTTATTCATTCTGCTGAAGCGCATAAAAGCCTAAATTTAGATATTTACTTTCTGCTGAATAGCATTAAGAGGAATTCTCTAGAACACAATTTTAGGAAATAAAAATAATTTTCTTCTTCGATTAATGCTTTCAGCTGAGGAGCATAAAAGACTTAATTCTGGAATTGACACTCTGCTAGAGAGCATAAGAGTAAATTCCTAATAGAGAAAATTGGAATAAAGAATGAAATAAAATTGTTTGTTCAAATTTTATTCTTTCTGCTAAATAGCATAAAAGCCTAAATTTAAGAATTTACTTTCTGCTAACGGGCATAAAGCGGAATTCTTTAGAACACAATTTTAGGAAATAAAAATAATTTTGTTCTTCGAATTAATGCTTTCTGCTGAAGAGCATAAAAAACTTAATACTAAAATTGACACTCTGTTAAAGAGCATAAGTGTATATTCCTAATAAAGAAAATTGGAATCAAGATTTATATAAAAATGTTGTTCGAAATTTATTCATTCTGCTGAAGCGCATAAAAGCCTAAATTTAGATATTTACTTTCTGCTGAATAGCATAAAGAGGAATTCTCTAGAACACAATTTTAGGAAATAAAAATAATTTTCTTCTTCGATTAATGCTTTCAGCTGAGGAGCATAAAAGACTTAAATCTGGAATTGACACTCTGCTAGAGAGCAGAAGAGTAAATTCCTAATAAAGAAAATTGGAATAAAGAATGCAATAAAATTGATGTTCGAAATTTATTCTTTCTGCTAAATACCATAAAAGCCTAAATTTAAGAATTTACTTTCTGCTAAAGGGCATAAAGCGGAATTCTTTAGAACACAATTTTAGGAAATAAAAATAATTTTGTTCTTCGAATTAATGCTTTCTGCTGAAGAGCATAAAAGACCTAAATTCTAAAATTTACACTCTGCTAAAGAGCCGACTTGTAAATTCCTAATAGAGAAAACTGGAATAAAGGAAGGAATGAAATTGACTTTCGAAATTTATTCATTCTGCTGCAGCGCATAAAAGCCTATTTGTAGGAATTTACTTTCTGCTGAATAGCATAAAGACGATTTCTCTAGAACACAATTTTAGGAAATAAAAATAATTTTCTTCTTCGAATTAATGCTTTCTTGTAAAGAGCATAAAAGTCTTAATTCTAAAATTTACACTCTGCTAAAGAGCAGACTTGTAAATTCCTAATAGAGAAAACTGGAATAAAGAATGAAATAAAATAGTTTGTTCAAATTTTATTCTTTCTGCTAAATAGCATAAAAGCCTAAATTTAAGAATTTACTTTCTGCTAAAGGGCATAAAGCGGAATTCTTTAGAACACAATTTTAGGAAATAAAAATAATTTTCTTCTTCGAATTAATGCTTTCTTGTAAAGAGCATAAAAGACCTAAATTCTAAAATTTACACTCTGCTAAAGAGCGTACTTGGAAATTCCTAATAGAGAAAACTCGAATAAAGGAAGGAATGAAATTGACTTTCGAAATTTATTCATTCCTCTGAAGCGCATAAAAGCGTAAATTTAGATATTTACTTTCTGCTGAATAGCATAAAGAGGAATTCTCTAGAACACAATTTTAGGAAATAAAAATAATTTTCTTCTTCGAATTAATGCTTTCTTGTAAAGAGCATAAAAGTCTTAATTCTAAAATTTACACTCTGCTAAAGAGCAGACTTGTAAATTCCTAATAGAGAAAACTGGAATAAAGAATGAAATAATATTAGTTCGTTCAAATTTTATTCTTTCTGCTAAATAGCACAAAAGCCTAAATTTAAGAATTTACTTTCTGCTACAGGGCATAAAGCGGAATTCTTTAGAACACAATTTTAGGAAATAAAAATAATTTTCTTCTTCGAATTAATGCTTTCTTGTAAAGAGCATAAAAGACCTAAATTCTAAAATTTACACTCTGCTAAAGAGCCGACTTGTAAATTCCTAATAGAGAAAACTCGAATAAAGGAAGGAATGAAATTGACTTTCGAAATTTATTCATTCCTCTGAAGCGCATAAAAGCGTAAATTTAGATATTTACTTTCTGCTGAATAGCATAAAGAGGAATTCTCTAGAACACAATTTTAGGAAATAAAAATAATTTTCTTCTTCGAATTAATGCTTTCTTGTAAAGAGCATAAAAGTCTTAATTCTAAAATTTACACTCTGCTAAAGAGCAGACTTGTAAATTCCTAATAGAGAAAACTGGAATAAAGAATGAAATAAAATAGTTTGTTCAAATTTTATTCTTTCTGCTAAATAGCATAAAAGCCTAAATTTAAGAATTTACTTTCTGCTAAAGGGCATAAAGCGGAATTCTTTAGAACACAATTTTAGGAAATAAAAATAATTTTCTTCTTCGAATTAATGCTTTCTTGTAAAGAGCATAAAAGACCTAAATTCTAAAATTTACACTCTGCTAAAGAGCCGACTTGTAAATTCCTAATAGAGAAAACTGGAATAAAGGAAGGAATGAAATTGACTTTCGAAATTTATTCATTCTGCTGAAGCGCATAAAAGCCTAAATTTAGATATTTACTTTCTGCTGAATAGCATTAAGAGGAATTCTCTAGAACACAATTTTAGGAAATAAAAATAATTTTCTTCTTCGATTAATGCTTTCAGCTGAGGAGCATAGAAGACTTAATTCTGGAATTCACACTCTGCTAGAGAGCATAAGTGTAAATTCCTAATAAAGAAAATTGCAATCAGGATTTAAATAAAAATGTTGTTCGAAATTTATTCATTCTGCTGAAGCGCATAAAAGCCTAAATTTAAGAATTTACTTTATGCTGGAGAGCATAAAGAGGATTTCTTTATAACACAATTTTAGGAAATAATATAATTTTTTTCTTCGAATTAATGCTTTCTGCTGAAGAGCATAAAAGACTTAATACTAAAATTGACACTCTGCTAAAGAGCATAAGTGTATATTCCTAATAAAGAAAATTGGGATCAAGATTTAAATAAAAATGTTGTTCGAAATTTAATCTTTCTGCTGAAGCGCATAAAAGCCTAAATTTAGATATTTACTTTCTGCTGAATAGCATTAAGAGGAATTCTCTAGAACACAATTTTAGGAAATAAAAATAATTTTCTTCTTCGATTAATGCTTTCAGCTGAGGAGCATGGAAGACTTAATTCTGGAATTCACACTCTGCTAGAGAACATAAGTGTAAATTCCTAATAAAGAAAATTGCAATCAGGATTTAAATAAAAATGTTGTTCGAAATTTATTCATTCTGCTGAAGCGCATAAAAGCCTAAATTTAAGAATTTACTTTATGCTGGAGAGCATAAAGAGGATCTCTTTATGACACAATTTTAGGAAACAAAAATAATTTTTTTCTTCGCAATAATGCTTTCTGCTGAAGAGCATAAAAGACTTAATCCTAGAATTAAAACTCTGCTAAAGAGCATAATTATTAATTCCTAATAAAGAAAATTGGAATCAAGATTTATATAAAAATGTTGTTCGAAATTTATTCATTCTGCTGAAGCGCATAAAAGCCTAAATTTAGATATTTACTTTCTGCTGAATAGCATTAAGAGGAATTCTCTAGAACACAATTTTAGGAAATAAAAATAATTTTCTTCTTCGATTAATGCTTTCAGCTGAGGAGCATGGAAGACTTAATTCTGGAATTGACACTCTGCTAGAGAGCATAAGGGTAAATTCCTAATAGAGAAAATTGGAATAAAGAATGAAATAAAATAGTTTGTTCAAATTTTATTCTTTCTGCTAAATAGCATAAAAGCCTAAATTTAAGAATTTACTTTCTGCTAAAGGGCATAAAGCGGAATTCTTTAGAACACAATTTTAGGAAATAAAAATAATTTTGTTCTTCGAATTAATGCTTTCTGCTGAAGAGCATAAAAGACTTAATACTAAAATTGACACTCTGCTAAAGAGCATAAGTGTAAATTCCTAATAAAGAAAATTGGAATCAAGATTTATATAAAAATGTTGTTCGAAATTTATTCATTCTGCTGAAGCGCATAAAAGCCTAAATTTAGATATTTACTTTCTGCTGAATAGCATAAAGAGGAATTCTCTAGAACACAATTTTAGGAAATAAAAATAATTTTCTTCTTCGATTAATGCTTTCAGCTGAGGAGCATAAAAGACTTAAATCTGGAATTGACACTCTGCTAGAGAGCAGAAGAGTAAATTCCTAATAAAGAAAATTGGAATAAAGAATGCAATAAAATTGATGTTCGAAATTTATTCTTTCTGCTAAATACCATAAAAGCCTAAATTTAAGAATTTACTTTCTGCTAAAGGGCATAAAGCGGAATTCTTTAGAACACAATTTTAGGAAATAAAAATAATTTTGTTCTTCGAATTAATGCTTTCTGCTGAAGAGCATAAAAGACCTAAATTCTAAAATTTACACTCTGCTAAAGAGCCGACTTGTAAATTCCTAATAGAGAAAACTGGAATAAAGGAAGGAATGAAATTGACTTTCGAAATTTATTCATTCTGCTGCAGCGCATAAAAGCCTATTTGTAGGAACTTACTTTCTGCTGAATAGCATAAAGACGATTTCTCTGGAACACAATTTTAGGAAATAAAAATAATTTTCTTCTTCGATTAATGCTTTCAGCTGAGGAGCATAAAAGACTGAATTCTGGAATTGACACTCTGCTAGAGAGCATAAGAGTAAATTCCTAATAAAGAAAATTGGAATAAAGAATGCAATAAAATTGATGTTCGAAATTTATTCTTTCTGCTGAAGCGCATAAAAGCCTAAATTTAAGAATTTACTTTCTGCTGAATAGCATAAAGAGGAATTCTCTAGAACACAATTTTAGGAAATAAAAATAATTTTCTTCTTCGATTAATGCTTTCAGCTGAGGAGCATAAAAGACTTAAATCTGGAATTGACACTCTGCTAAAGAGCATAAGTGTAAATTCCTAATAAAGAAAATTGGAATCAAGATTTAAATAAAAATGTTGTTCGAAATTTATTCATTCTGCTGAAGCGCATAAAAGCCTAAATTTAAGAATTTACTTTCTGCTAAAGGGCATAAAGCGGAATTCTTTAGAACACAATTTTAGGAAATAAAAATAATTTTCTTCTTCGAATTAATGCTTTCTGCTGAAGAGCATAAAAGACCTAAATTCTAAAATTTACACTCTGCTAAAGAGCCGACTTGTAAATTCCTAATAGAGAAAACTGGAATAAAGGAAGGAATGAAATTGACTTTCGAAATTTATTCATTCTGCTGCAGCGCATAAAAGCCTATTTGTAGGAATTTACTTTCTGCTGAATAGCATAAAGACGATTTCTCTAGAACACAATTTTAGGAAATAAAAATAATTTTCTTCTTCGAATTAATGCTTTCTTGTAAAGAGCATAAAAGTCTTAATTCTAAAATTTACACTCTGCTAAAGAGCAGACTTGTAAATTCCTAATAGAGAAAACTGGAATAAAGAATGAAATAAAATAGTTTGTTCAAATTTTATTCTTTCTGCTAAATAGCATAAAAGCCTAAATTTAAGAATTTACTTTCTGCTAAAGGGCATAAAGCGGAATTCTTTAGAACACAATTTTAGGAAATAAAAATAATTTTCTTCTTCGAATTAATGCTTTCTTGTAAAGAGCATAAAAGACCTAAATTCTAAAATTTACACTCTGCTAAAGAGCCGACTTGTAAATTCCTAATAGAGAAAACTCGAATAAAGGAAGGAATGAAATTGACTTTCGAAATTTATTCATTCCTCTGAAGCGCATAAAAGCGTAAATTTAGATATTTACTTTCTGCTGAATAGCATAAAGAGGAATTCTCTAGAACACAATTTTAGGAAATAAAAATAATTTTCTTCTTCGAATTAATGCTTTCTTGTAAAGAGCATAAAAGTCTTAATTCTAAAATTTACACTCTGCTAAAGAGCAGACTTGTAAATTCCTAATAGAGAAAACTGGAATAAAGAATGAAATAAAATAGTTTGTTCAAATTTTATTCTTTCTGCTAAATAGCATAAAAGCCTAAATTTAAGAATTTACTTTCTGCTACAGGGCATAAAGCGGAATTCTTTAGAACACAATTTTAGGAAATAAAAATAATTTTCTTCTTCGAATTAATGCTTTCTTGTAAAGAGCATAAAAGACCTAAATTCTAAAATTTACACTCTGCTAAAGAGCCGACTTGTAAATTCCTAATAGAGAAAACTCGAATAAAGGAAGGAATGAAATTGACTTTCGAAATTTATTCATTCCTCTGAAGCGCATAAAAGCGTAAATTTAGATATTTACTTTCTGCTGAATAGCATAAAGAGGAATTCTCTAGAACACAATTTTAGGAAATAAAAATAATTTTCTTCTTCGAATTAATGCTTTCTTGTAAAGAGCATAAAAGTCTTAATTCTAAAATTTACACTCTGCTAAAGAGCAGACTTGTAAATTCCTAATAGAGAAAACTGGAATAAAGAATGAAATAAAATAGTTTGTTCAAATTTTATTCTTTCTGCTAAATAGCATAAAAGCCTAAATTTAAGAATTTACTTTCTGCTAAAGGGCATAAAGCGGAATTCTTTAGAACACAATTTTAGGAAATAAAAATAATTTTCTTCTTCGAATTAATGCTTTCTTGTAAAGAGCATAAAAGACCTAAATTCTAAAATTTACACTCTGCTAAAGAGCCGACTTGTAAATTCCTAATAGAGAAAACTGGAATAAAGGAAGGAATGAAATTGACTTTCGATATTTTATTCTTTCTGCTGAAGCGCATAAAAGCCTAAATTTAAGATATTTACTTTCTGCTGAATAGCATTAAGAGGAATTCTCTAGAACACAATTTTAGGAAATAAAAATAATTTTTTTCTTCGAATTAATGCTTTCAGCTGAGGAGCATGGAAGACTTAATTCTGGAATTCACACTCTGCTAGAGAACATAAGTGTAAATTCCTAATAAAGAAAATTGCAATCAAGATTTAAATAAAAATGTTGTTCGAAATTTTATTCATTCTGCTGAAGCGCATAAAAGCCTGAATTTAAGAATTTACTTTCTGCTAAAGAGCATAAAGAGGAACTCTTTAGAACACAATTTTTGGAAATCAAAATAATTTTTTTCTTCGCAGTAATGCTTTCTGCTAAAGAGCATCAAAGACTTAATTCTAAAATTTACACTCTGCTAAAGAGCAGAAGTCTAAATTCCTAATAAATTAAATTGGAACAAGGATTTATATAAAAATGTTGTTCGAAATTTATTCATTCTGCTGAAGCGCATAAAAGCCTAAATTTAGATATTTACTTTCTTCTGAATTGCATTAACTAGGAATTCTCTAGAACACAATTTTAGGAAATAAAAATAATTTTCTTCTTCTATTAATGCTTTCAGCTGAGGAGCATAGAAGACTTAATTCTGGAATTGACACTCTGCTAGAGAGCATAAGAGTAAATTCCTAATAGAGAAAATTGGAATAAAGAATGAAATAAAATTGTTTGTTCAAATTTTATTCTTTCTGCTAAATAGCATAAAAGCCTAAATTTAAGAATTTACTTTCTGCTGAAGAGCATAAAGGGGAATTCTCTAGAACACAATTTTAGGCAATAAAAATAATTTTCTTCTTCGAATTAATGCTTTCTTGTAAAGAGCATAAAAGACTTAATTCTGGAATTGACACTCTGCTAGAGAGCATAAGAGTAAATTCCTAATAGAGAAAATTGGAATAAAGAATGAAATAAAATTGTTTGTTCAAATTTTATTCTTTCTGCTAAATAGCATAAAAGCCTAAATTTAAGAATTTACTTTCTGCTAAAGGGCATAAAGCGGAACTCTTTAGAACACAATTTTAGGAAATAAAAATAATTTTGTTCTTCGAATTAATGCTTTCTGCTGAAGAGCATAAAAGACTTAATACTATAATTGACACTCTGCTAAAGAGCATAAGTGTAAATTCCTAATAAAGAAAATTGGAATCAAGATTTATATAAAAATGTTGTTCGAAATTTATTCATTCTGCTGAAGCGCATAAAAGCCTAAATTTAGATATTTACTTTCTGCTGAATAGCATAAAGAGGAATTCTCTAGAACACAATTTTAGGAAATAAAAATAATTTTCTTCTTCGATTAATGCTTTCAGCTGAGGAGCATAAAAGACTTAAATCTGGAATTGACACTCTGCTAGAGAGCAGAAGAGTAAATTCCTAATAAAGAAAATTGGAATAAAGAATGCAATAAAATTGATGTTCGAAATTTATTCTTTCTGCTAAATACCATAAAAGCCTAAATATAAGAATTTACTTTCTGCTAAAGGGCATAAAGCGGAATTCTTTAGAACACAATTTTAGGAAATAAAAATAATTTTGTTCTTCGAATTAATGCTTTCTGCTGAAGAGCATAAAAGACCTAAATTCTAAAATTTACACTCTGCTAAAGAGCCGACTTGTAAATTCCTAATAGAGAAAACTGGAATAAAGGAAGGAATGAAATTGACTTTCGAAATTTATTCATTCTGCTGCAGCGCATAAAAGCCTATTTGTAGGAATTTACTTTCTGCTGAATAGCATAAAGACGATTTCTCTGGAACACAATTTTAGGAAATAAAAATAATTTTCTTCTTCGATTAATGCTTTCAGCTGAGGAGCATAAAAGACTTAATTCTGGAATTGACACTCTGCTAGAGAGCATAAGAGTAAATTCCTAATAAAGAAAATTGGAATAAAGAATGCAATAAAATTGATGTTCGAAATTTATTCTTTCTGCTGAAGCGCATAAGAGCCTAAATTTAAGAATTTACTTTCTGCTGAATAGCATAAAGAGGAATTCTCTAGAACACAATTTTAGGAAATAAAAATAATTTTCTTCTTCGATTAATGCTTTCAGCTGAAGAGCATAAAAGACTTAATTCTGGAAATGACACTCTGCTAAAGAGCATAAGTGTAAATTCCTAATAAAGAAAATTGCAATCAAGATTTAAATAAAAATGTTGTTCGAAATTTATTCATTCTGCTGAAGCGCATAAAAGCCTAAATTTAAGAATTTACTTTATGCTGGAGAGCATAAAGAGGAATTCTTTATAACACAATTTTAGGAAATAAAAATAATTTTCTTCTTCGATTAATGCTTTCAGCTGAAGAGCATAAAAGACTTAATTCTGGAAATGTCACTCTGCTAGAGAGCATAGGAGTAAATTCCTAATAGAGAAAACTGGAATAAAGAATGAAATAATATTGTTTGTTCAAATTTTATTCTTTCTGCTAAATAGCATAAAAGCCTAAATTTAAGAATTTACTTTCTGCAGAAGAGCATAAAAAGGAATTCTTTAGAACACAATTTTAGGAAATAAAAATAATTTTCTTCTTCGAATTAGTGCTTTCTTGTAAAGAGCATAAAAGACTTAATCCTGGAATTGACACTCTGCTAGAGAGCATAAGTGTAAATTCCTAATATAGAAAATTGGAATCAAGATTTATATAAAAATGATGTTTGAAATTTATTCTTTCTGCTGAAGCGCATAAAAGCCTATATTTGAGAATTTACTTTCTGCTGAAGAGCATAAAGAGGAACTCTTTAGAACACAATTTTAGGAAATAAATATAATTTTCTTCTTCTAATTAATGCATTCTGCTAAAGAGCATCAAAGACTTAATTCTATAATTGAAAGTCTGCTAAAGAGAATAATTGTTAATTCCTAATAAAAAAAATTGAAATAAAGAAAGGAATAAAATTGATGTTCGAAATTTATTCCTTCTGCTGACGCGCATAAAAGCCTAAATTTAAGAATTTACTTTCTGCTGAATAGCATAAAGAGGAATTCTCTAGAACACAATTTTAGAACATAAAAATAATTTTCATCTTCGAAATAATGCTTTCTGCTGAAGAGCATAAAAGACTTAATTCTGGAATTGATACTCTGCTAAAGAGCATAAGTGTAAATTCCTTATAAAGAAAATTGGAATAAAGATTGAAATAAAACTGATGTTCGAAATTTATTCATTCTGCTGCAGCGCATAAAAGCCTATTTGTAGGAATTTAATTTCTGCTGAATAGCATAAAGACGATTTCTCTAGAACACAATTTTAGGAAATAAAAATAATTTTCTTCTTCGATTAATGCTTTCTGCTGAAGAGCATAAAAGACTTAATTCTGGATTGACACTCTGCTAAAGAGCATAAGTGTAAATTCCTAATAAAGAAAATTGCAATCAAGATTTAAATAAAAATGTTGTTCGAAATTTATTCTTTCTGCTGAAGCGCATAAAACCCTAAATTTACGAATTTACTATCTGCTGAAGAGCGTAACGAGGAATTCATTATAACACAATTTTAGGAAATAAAAATAAATTTCTTCTTCGAATTAATGCTTTCTGCTAAAGAGCATAAAAGACTTAGTTCTGGAATTGACACTCTGCTAAAGAGCATAAGTGTAATTTCCTAATAAAGAAAATTGGAATAAAGAATGGAATAATGTTTTTCGTCGAATTAATTCTTTCTGCTAAAGAGCATAAAAGCCTAAATTTAAGAATTTACTTTCTACTGAATAGCATAAAGAGGAATTCTCTAGAACACAATTTTAGTAAATAAAAATAATTTTCTTCTTCGCAATAATGCTTTCTGCTGAAGAGCATAAAAGACTTAATTCTGGAATTGATACTCTGCTAAAGAGCATAAGTGTAAATTCCTTATAAAGAAAATTGCAATCAAGATTTAAATAAAAATGTTGTTCGAAATTTATTCATCCTGCTGAAGTGCATAAAAGCCTAAATTTAAGAATTTACTTTATGCTGGAGAGCATAAAGAGGAATTCTTTATAACACAATTTTAGGAAATAAAAATAATTTTATTCTTCGAATTAATGCTTTCTGCTGAAGAGCATAAAAGACCTAAATTCTAAAATTTACACTCTGCTAAAGAGCCGACTTGTAAATTCCTAATAGAGAAAACTGGAATAAAGGAAGGAATGAAATTGACTTTCGAAATTTATTCATTCTGCTGCAGCGCATAAAAGCCTATTTGAAGGAATTTACTTTCTGCTGAATAGCATAAAGACGATTTCTCTAGAACACAATTTTAGGAAATAAAAATAATTTTCTTCTTCGATTAATGCTTTCAGCTGAGGAGCATAAAAGACTTAATTCTGGAATTGACACTCTGCTAGAGAGCATATGTGTAAATTACTAATAAAGAAAATTAGAATAAAGATTGAAATAAAATTGATGTTCGAAATTTATTCATCCTGCTGAAGCGCATAAAAGCCTAAATTTAAGAATTTACTTTCTGCAGAAGAGCATAAAGAGGAATTCTCTACAACACAATTTTGGGAATAAAAAAATAATAATTTTCCCTTCCAAATTAATGTATTCTGCTTATGAGCATAAAATACTAAATTCTAGAATTGACATTCTGCTAGAGAGAATAAGTGTAAATTCCTAATAATGAAAATTTGAATAAAGATTGAAAAAAAATTGTTGTTAAAAATTTATTCTTTCTGCTAAAGAGCCTAAAAGCCTAAATTTAAGAATTCACTTTCTTCAGGAGAGCATAAAAAGGAATTCTCTAGAACACAATTTTAGGTAATAAAAATAATTTTCTTCTTCGAATTAATGCTTTCTTGTAAAGAGCATAAAAGTCTTAATTCTAAAATTTACACTCTGCTAAAGAGCAGACTTGTAAATTCCTAATAGAGAAAACTGGAATAAAGGAAGGAATGAAATTGACTTTCGAAATTTTATTCTTTCTGCTGAAGCGCATAAAAGCCTATTTGTAGGAATTTACTTTCTGCTGAATAGCATAAAGACGATTTCTCTAGAACACAATTTTCGGAAATAAAAATAATTTTCTTCTTCGATTAATGCTTTCAGCTGAAGAGCATAAAAGACTTAATTCTGGAAATGACACTCTGCTAGAGAGCATAGGAGTAAATTCCTAATAGAGAAAATTGGAATAAAGAATGAAATAATATTGTTTGTTCAAATTTTATTCTTTCTGCTAAATAGCATAAAAGCCTAAATTTAAGTATTTACTTTCTGCTAAATGGCATAAAGCGGAATTCCTTAGAACACAATTTTAGGCAATAAAAATAATTTTCTTCTTCGAATTAATGCTTTCTTGTAAAGAGCATAAAAGTCTTAATTCTAAAATTTACACTCTGCTAAAGAGCAGACTTGTAAATTCCTAATAGAGAAAACTGGAATAAAGGAAGGAATGAAATTGACTTTCGAAATTTATTCATTCTGCTGAAGCGCATAAAAGCCTAAATTTAGATATTTACTTTCTGCTGAATAGCATAAAGAGGAATTCTCTAGAACACAATTTTAGGAAATAAAAATAATTTTCTTCTTCGAATTAATGCTTTCTTGTAAAGAGCATAAAAGTCTTAATTCTAAAATTTACACTCTGCTAAAGAGCAGACTTGTAAATTCCTAATAGAGAAAACTGGAATAAAGAATGAAATAAAATAGTTTGTTCAAATTTTATTCTTTCTGCTAAATAGCATAAAAGCCTAAATTTAAGAATTTACTTTCTGCTAAAGGGCATAAAGCGGAATTCTTTAGAACACAATTTTAGGAAATAAAAATAATTTTGTTCTTCGAATTAATGCTTTCTGCTGAAGAGCATAAAAGACTTAATACTAAAATTGACACTCTGCTAAAGAGCATAAGTGTAAATTCCTAATAAAGAAAATTGGAATCAAGATTTAAATAAAAATGTTGTTCGAAATTTATTCATTCTGCTGAAGCGCATAAAAGCCTAAATTCAGATACTTACTTTCTGCTGAATAGCATAAAGAGGAATTCTTTAGAACACAATTTTAGGAAATAAAAATAATTTTCTTCTTCGATTAATGCTTTCAGCTGAGGAGCATAAAAGACTTAATTCTGGAATTGACACTCTGCTAGAGAGCATAAGAGTAAATTCCTAATAGAGAAAATTGGAATAAAGAATGAAATAAAATTGTTTGTTCAAATTTTATTCTTTCTGCTAAATAGCATAAAAGCCTAAATTTAAGAATTTACTTTCTGCTAAAGGGCATAAAGCGGAATTCTTTAGAACACAATTTTAGGAAATAAAAATAATTTTGTTCTTCGAATTAATGCTTTCTGCTGAAGAGCATAAAAAACTTAATACTAAAATTGACACTCTGCTAAAGAGCATAAGTGTAAATTCCTAATAAAGAAAATTGGAATCAAGATTTAAATAAAAATGTTGTTCGAAATTTATTCATTCTGCTGAAGCGCATAAAAGCCTAAATTCAGATACTTACTTTCTGCTGAATAGCATAAAGAGGAATTCTTTAGAACACAATTTTAGGAAATAAAAATAATTTTCTTCTTCGATTAATGCTTTCAGCTGAGGAGCATAAAAGACTTAAATCTGGAATTGACACTCTGCTAGAGAGCAGAAGAGTAAATTCCTAATAAAGAAAATTGGAATAAAGAATGCAATAAAATTGATGTTCGAAATTTATTCTTTCTGCTAAATAGCATAAAAGCCTAAATTTAAAAATTTACTTTCTGCTAAAGGGCATAAAGCGGAATTCTTTAGAACACAATTTTAGGAAATAAAAATAATTTTGTTCTTCGAATTAATGCTTTCTGCTGAAGAGCATAAAAGACCTAAATTCTAAAATTTACACTCTGCTAAAGAGCCGACTTGTAAATTCCTAACAGACAAAACTGGAATAAAGGAAGGAATGAAATTGACTCTCGAAATTTATTCATTCTGCTGCAGCGCATAAAAGCCTATTTGTAGGAATTTACTTTCTGCTGAATAGCATAAAGACGATTTCTCTAGAACACAATTTTAGGAAATAAAAATAATTTTCTTCTTCGATTAATGCTTTCAGCTGAGGAGCATAAAAGACTTAATTCTGGAATTGACACTCTGCTAGAGAGCATATGTGTAAATTACTAATAAAGAAAATTAGAATAAAGATTGAAATAAAATTGATGTTCGAAATTTATTCTTTCTGCTAAAGTGCATAAAAGCCTAAATTCAAGAATTTACTTTCTGTTGAATAGCATAAAGAGGAATTCTCTAGAACACAATTTTAGGAAATAAAAATAATTTTCTTCTTCGATTAATGCTTTCAGCTGAGGAGCATAAAAGACTGAATTCTGGAATTGACACTCTGCTAGAGAGAATAAGTGTAAATTCCTAATAAAGAAAATTGCAATCAAGATTTAAATAAAAATGTTGTTCGAAATTTATTCATCCTGCTGAAGTGCATAAAAGCCTAAATTTAAGAATTTACTTTATGCTGGAGAGCATAAAGAGGAATTCTTTATAACACAATTTTAGGAAATAAAAATAATTTTATTCTTCGAATTAATGCTTTCTGCTGAAGAGCATAAATACCTAAATTCTAAAATTTACACTCTGCTAAAGAGCCGACTTGTAAATTCCTAATAGAGAAAACTGGAATAAAGGAAGGAATGAAATTGACTTTCGAAATTTATTCATTCTGCTGAAGCGCATAAAAGCCTATTTGAAGGAATTTACTTTCTGCTGAATAGCATTAAGAGGAATTCTCTAGAACACAATTTTAGGAAATAAAAATAATTTTCTTCTTCGATTAATGCTTTCAGCTGAGGAGCATAAAAGACTTAATTCTGGAATTGACACTCTGCTAGAGAGCATATGTGTAAATTACTAATAAAGAAAATTAGAATAAAGATTGAAATAAAATTGATGTTCGAAATTTATTCTTTCTGCTAAAGAGCCTAAAAGCCTAAATTTAAGAATTTACTTTCTGCAGAAGAGCATAAAGAGGAATTCTCTACAACACAATTTTGGGAATAAAAAAATAATAATTTTCCCTTCCAAATTAATGTATTCTGCTTATGAGCATAAAATACTAAATTCTAGAATTGACATTCTGCTAGAGAGAATAAGTGTAAATTCCTAATAATGAAAATTTGAATAAAGATTGAAAAAAAATTGTTGTTAAAAATTTATTCTTTCTGCTAAAGAGCCTAAAAGCCTAAATTTAAGAATTCACTTTCTTCAGGAGAGCATAAAAAGGAATTCTCTAGAACACAATTTTAGGTAATAAAAATAATTTTCTTCTTCGAATTAATGCTTTCTTGTAAAGAGCATAAAAGTCTTAATTCTAAAATTTACACTCTGCTAAAGAGCAGACTTGTAAATTCCTAATAGAGAAAACTGGAATAAAGGAAGGAATGAAATTGACTTTCGAAATTTTATTCTTTCTGCTGAAGCGCATAAAAGCCTATTTGTAGGAATTTACTTTCTGCTGAATAGCATAAAGACGATTTCTCTAGAACACAATTTTAGGAAATAAAAATAATTTTCTTCTTCGATTAATGCTTTCAGCTGAGGAGCATAAAAGACTTAATTCTGGAATTGACACTCTGCTAGAGAGCATATGTGTAAATTACTAATAAAGAAAATTAGAATAAAGATTGAAATAAAATTGATGTTCGAAATTTATTCTTTCTGCTAAAGAGCCTAAAAGCCTAAATTTAAGAATTTACTTTCTGCAGAAGAGCATAAAGAGGAATTCTCTACAACACAATTTTGGGAATAAAAAAATAATAATTTTCCCTTCCAAATTAATGTATTCTGCTTATGAGCATAAAAGACTTAATTCTGGAAATGACACTCTGCTAGAGAGCATAGGAGTAAATTCCTAATAGAGAAAATTGGAATAAGGAATGAAATAAAATTGTTTGTTCAAATTTTATTCTTTCTGCTAAATAGCATAAAAGCCTAAATTTAAGTATTTACTTTCTGCTGAATAGCATAAAGAGGAATTCTCTAGAACACAATTTTAGGAAATAAAAATAATTTTCTTCTTCGAATTAATGCTTTCTTGTAAAGAGCATAAAAGTCTTAATTCTAAAATTTACACTCTGCTAAAGAGCAGACTTGTAAATTCCTAATAGAGAAAACTGGAATAAAGAATGAAATAAAATAGTTTGTTCAAATTTTATTCTTTCTGCTAAATAGCATAAAAGCCTAAATTTAAGAATTTACTTTCTGCTAAAGGGCATAAAGCGGAATTCTTTAGAACACAATTTTAGGAAATAAAAATAATTTTGTTCTTCGAATTAATGCTTTCTGCTGAAGAGCATAAAAGACTTAATACTAAAATTGACACTCTGCTAAAGAGCATAAGTGTAAATTCCTAATAAAGAAAATTGGAATCAAGATTTATATAAAAATGTTGTTCGAAATTTATTCATTCTGCTGAAGCGCATAAAAGCCTAAATTTAGATATTTACTTTCTGCTGAATAGCATTAAGAGGAATTCTCTAGAACACAATTTTAGGAAATAAAAATAATTTTCTTCTTCGATTAATGCTTTCAGCTGAAGAGCATAAAAGACTTAATTCTGGAAATGACACTCTGCTAGAGAGCATAGGAGTAAATTCCTAATAGAGAAAATTGGAATAAAGAATGAAATAATATTGTTTGTTCAAATTTTATTCTTTCTGCTAAATAGCATAAAAGCCTAAATTTAAGTATTTACTTTCTGCTAAATGGCATAAAGCGGAATTCATTAGAACACAATTTTAGGCAATAAAAATAATTTTCTTCTTCGAATTAATGCTTTCTTGTAAAGAGCATAAAAGTCTTAATTCTAAAATTTACACTCTGCTAAAGAGCAGACTTGTAAATTCCTAATAGAGAAAACTGGAATAAAGGAAGGAATGAAATTGACTTTCGAAATTTATTCATTCTGCTGAAGCGCATAAAAGCCTAAATTTAGATATTTACTTTCTGCTGAATAGCATAAAGAGGAATTCTCTAGAACACAATTTTAGGAAATAAAAATAATTTTCTTCTTCGAATTAATGCTTTCTTGTAAAGAGCATAAAAGTCTTAATTCTAAAATTTACACTCTGTTAAAGAGCAGACTTGTAAATTCCTAATAGAGAAAACTGGAATAAAGAATGAAATAAAATAGTTTGTTCAAATTTTATTCTTTCTGCTAAATAGCATAAAAGCCTAAATTTAAGAATTTACTTTCTGCTAAAGGGCATAAAGCGGAATTCTTTAGAACACAATTTTAGGAAATAAAAATAATTTTGTTCTTCGAATTAATGCTTTCTGCTGAAGAGCATAAAAGACTTAATACTAAAATTGACACTGCTAAAGAGCATAAGTGTAAATTCCTAATAAAGAAAATTGGAATAAAGTTTTTTATTAAATTGTTTTTCGAAATTTATTCATTCTGCTGAAGCGCATAAAAGCCTAAATTTAGATATTTACTTTCTGCTGAATAGCATTAAGAGGAATTCTCTAGAACACAATTTTAGGAAATAAAAATAATTTTCTTCTTCGATTAATGCTTTCAGCTGAGGAGCATAAAAGACTTAAATCTGGAATTGACACTCTGCTAGAGAGCAGAAGAGTAAATTCCTAATAAAGAAAATTGGAATCAAGATTTAAATAAAAATGTTGTTCGAAATTTATTCATTCTGCTGAAGCGCATAAAAGCCTAAATTCAGATACTTACTTTCTGCTGAATAGCATAAAGAGGAATTCTTTAGAACACAATTTTAGGAAATAAAAATAATTTTCTTCTTCGATTAATGCTTTCAGCTGAGGAGCATAAAAGACTTAATTCTGGAATTGACACTCTGCTAGAGAGCATAAGATTAAATTCCTAATAAAGAAAATTGGAATAAAGGAAGGAATAAAATTGATATTCGAAATTTATTTTTTTCTGCTAAATAGCATAAAAGCCTAAATTTAAGTATTTACTTTCTGCTAAATGGCATAAAGCGGAATTCATTAGAACACAATTTTAGGCAATAAAAATAATTTTCTTCTTCGAATTAATGCTTTCTTGTAAAGAGCATAAAAGTCTTATTTCTAAAATTTACACTCTGCTAAAGAGCAGACTTGTAAATTCCTAATAGAGAAAACTGGAATAAAGGAAGGAATGAAATTGAATTTCGAAATTTATTCATTCTGCTGAAGCGCATAAAAGCCTAAATTTAGATATTTACTTTCTGCTGAATAGCATAAAGAGGAATTCTCTAGAACACAATTTTAGGAAATAAAAATAATTTTCTTCTACGAATTAATGCTTTCTAGTAAAGAGCATAAAAGTCTTAATTCTAAAATTTACACTCTGTTAAAGAGCTGACTTGTAAATTCCTAATAGAGAAAACTGGAATAAAGAATGAAATAAAATAGTTTGTTCAAATTTTATTCTTTCTGCTAAATAGCATAAAAGCCTAAATTTAAGAATTTACTTTCTGCTAAAGGGCATAAAGCGGAATTCTTTAGAACACAATTTTAGGAAATAAAAATAATTTTGTTCTTCGAATTAATGCATTCTGCTGAAGAGCATAAAAGTCTTAATTCTAAAATTGACACTCTGCTAAATAGCAGACTTGTAAATTCCTAATAAAGAAAATTGGAATCAAGATTTATATAAAAATGTTGTTCGAAATTTATTCATTCTGCTGAAGCGCATAAAAGCCTAAATTTAGATATTTACTTTCTGCTGAATAGCATTAAGAGGAATTCTCTAGAACACAATTTTAGGAAATAAAAATAATTTTCTTCTTCGATTAATGCTTTCAGCTGAGGAGCATAAAAGACTTAAATCTGGAATTGACACTCTGCTAGAGAGCAGAAGAGTAAATTCCTAATAAAGAAAATTGGAATAAAGAATGCAATAAAATTGATGTTCGAAATTTATTCTTTCTGCTAAATACCATAAAAGCCTAAATATAAGAATTTACTTTCTGCTAAAGGGCATAAAGCGGAATTCTTTAGAACACAATTTTAGGAAATAAAAATAATTTTGTTCTTCGAATTAATGCTTTCTGCTGAAGAGCAAAAAAGACCTAAATTCTAAAATTTACACTCTGCTAAAGAGCCGACTTGTAAATTCCTAATAGAGAAAACTGGAATAAAGGAAGGAATGAAATTGACTTTCGAAATTTATTCATTCTGCTGCAGCGCATAAAAGCCTATTTGTAGGAATTTACTTTCTGCTGAATAGCATAAAGACGATTTCTCTAGAACACAATTTTAGGAAATAAAAATAATTTTCTTCTTCGATTAATGCTTTCAGCTGAGGAGCATAAAAGACTTAATTCTGGAATTGACACTCTGCTAGAGAGCATAAGAGTAAATTCCTAATAGAGAAAATTGCAATCAAGATTTAAATAAAAATGTTGTTCGAAATTTATTCATTCTGCTGAAGCGCATAAAAGCCTAAATTTAAGAATTTACTTTCTGCTGAATAGCATAAAGAGGAATTCTTTAGAACACAATTTTAGGAAATAAAAATAATTTTCTTCTTCGATTAATGCTTTCAGCTGAGGAGCATAAAATACTAAATTCTAGAATTGACATTCTGCTAGAGAGAATAAGTGTAAATTCCTAATAAAGAAAATTGCAATCAAGATTTAAATAAAAATGTTGTTCGAAATTTATTCATCCTGCTGAAGTGCATAAAAGCCTAAATTTAAGAATTTACTTTATGCTGGAGAGCATAAAGAGGAATTCATTATAACACAATTTTAGGAAATAAAAATAAATTTCTTCTTCGAATTAATGCTTTCAGCTGAGGAGCATAAAAGACTTAGTTCCGGAATCGACACTCTGCTAAAGAGCATAAGTGTAAATTCCTAATAAAGAAAATTGCAATCAAGATTTAAATAAAAATGTTGTTCGAAATTTATTCATTCTGCTGAAGTGCATAAAAGCCTAAATTTAAGAATTTACTTTATGCTGGAGAGCATAAGGAGGAATTCTCTAGAACACAATTTTAGGAAATAAAAATAATTTTCTTCTTCGATTAATGCTTTCAGCTGAGGAGCATAAAAGACTTAATTCTGGAATTGACACTCTGCTAGAGAGCATATGTGTAAATTACTAATAAAGAAAATTGCAATCAAGATTTAAATAAAAATGTTCGAAATTTATTCATTCTGCTGCAGCGCATAAAAGCCTATTTGTAGGAATTTACTTTCTGCTGAATAGCATAAAGACGATTTCTCTAGAACACAATTTTAGGAAATAAAAATAATTTTCTTCTTCGATTAATGCTTTCAGCTGAGGAGCATAAAAGACTTAATTCTGGAATTGACACTCTGCTAGAGAGCATAAGTGTAAATTCCTAATAAAGAAAATTGCAATCAAGATTTAAATAAAAATGTTGTTCGAAATTTATTCATCCTGCTGAAGTGCATAAAAGCCTAAATTTAAGAATTTACTTTATGCTGGAGAGCATAAAGAGGAATTCTTTATAACACAATTTTAGGAAATAAAAATAATTTTATTCTTCGAATTAATGCTTTCTGCTAAAGAGCATAAAAGACTTAATTCTGGAATTGACACTCTGCTAAAGAGCATAAGTGTAAATTCCTAATAAAGAAAATTGGAATGAAGTATGGAATAAGGTTGTTGTTCAAAATTCATCCGTTCTGCTCAAGAGCATAAAGGCCTAAATTTGATAATTTACTTTCTGCTGAAGAGCATAAAGGCGTATTCTCTAAAACACAATTTTAGGAAATAAAAATAATTTTCTTCTTCGATTAATGCTTTCAGCTGAGGAGCATAAAAGACTTAATTCTGGAATTGACACTCTGCTAAAGAGCATAAGTGTAAATTCCTAATAAAGAAAATTGCAATCAAGATTTATATAAAAATGTTGTTCGAAATTTATTCATCCTGCTGAAGCGCATAAAAGCCTAAATTTAAGAATTTACTTTATGCTGGAGAGCATAAAGAGGAATTCTTTATAACACAATTTTAGGAAATAAAAATAATTTTATTCTTCGAATTAATGCTTTCTGTTGAAGAGCATAAAAGACCTAAATTCTAAAATTTAAACTCTGCTAAAGAGCCGACTTGTAAATTCCTAATAGAGAAAACTGGAATAAAGGAAGGAATGAAATTGACTTTCGAAATTTATTCATTCTGCTGCAGCGCATAAAAGCCTATTTGAAGGAATTTACTTTCTGCTGAATAGCATAAAGACGATTTCTCTAGAACACAATTTTAGGAAATAAAAATAATTTTCTTCTTCGATTAATGCTTTCTGCTGATGAGCATAAAAGACTTAACTCTGGAATTGACACTCTGCTAGAGAGCATATGAGTAAATTACTAATAAAGAAAATTAGAATAAAGATTGAAATAAAATTGGTGTTCGAAATTTATTCTTTCTTCTAAAGAGCCTAAAAGCCTAAATTTAAGAATTTACTTTATGCTGGAGAGCATAAAGAGGAATTCTCTACAACATAATTTTGGGAATAAAAAAATAATAATTTTCCCTTCCAAATTAATGTATTCTGCTTATGAGCATAAAAGACTAAATTCTAGAATTGACATTCTGCTAGAGAAAATAAGTGTAAATTCCTAATAATGAAAATTTGAATAAAGATTGAAAAAAAATTGTTGTTAAAAATTTATTCTTTCTGCTAAAGAGCCTAAAAGCCTAAATTTAAGAATTCACTTTCTTCAGGAGAGCATAAAAAGGAATTCTCTAGAACACAATTTTAGGTAATAAAAATAATTTTCTTCTTCGAATTAATGCTTTCTTGTAAAGAGCATAAAAGTCTTAATTCTAAAATTTACACTCTGCTAAAGAGCAGACTTGTAAATTCCTAATAAAGAAAATTGGAATAAAGGAAGGAATGAAATTGACTTTCGAAATTTTATTCTTTCTGCTGAAGCGCATAAAAGCCTATTTGTAGGAATTTACTTTCTGCTGAATAGCATAAAGACGATTTCTCTAGAACACAATTTTAGGAAATAAAAATAATTTTCTTCTTCGATTAATGCTTTCAGCTGAAGAGCATAAAAGACTTAATTCTGGAAATGACACTCTGCTAGAGAGCATAAGAGTAAATTCCTAATAGAGAAAATTGGAATAAAGAATGAAATAAAATTGTTTGTTCAAATTTTATTCTTTCTGCTAAATAGCATAAAAGCCTAAATTTAAGTATTTACTTTCTGCTAAATGGCATAAAGCGGAATTCCTTAGAACACAATTTTAGGCAATAAAAATAATTTTCTTCTTCGAATTAATGCTTTCTTGTAAAGAGCATAAAAGTCTTAATTCTAAAATTTACACTCTGCTAAAGAGCAGACTTGTAAATTCCTAATAGAGAAAACTGGAATAAAGAATGAAATAAAATAGTTTGTTCAAATTTTATTCTTTCTGCTAAATAGCATAAAAGCCTAAATTTAAGAATTTACTTTCTGCTAAAGGGCATAAAGCGGAATTCTTTAGAACACAATTTTAGGAAATAAAAATAATTTTGTTCTTCGAATTAATGCTTTCTGCTGAAGAGCATAAAAGACTTAATACTAAAATTGACACTCTGCTAAAGAGCATAAGTGTAAATTCCTAATAAAGAAAATTGGAATCAAGATTTATATAAAAATGTTGTTCGAAATTTATTCATTCTGCTGAAGCGCATAAAAGCCTAAATTCAGATACTTACTTTCTGCTGAATAGCATAAAGAGGAATTCTTTAGAACACAATTTTAGGAAATAAAAATAATTTTCTTCTTCGATTAATGCTTTCAGCTGAGGAGCATAAAAGACTTAATTCTGGAATTGACACTCTGCTAGAGAGCATAAGAGTAAATTCCTAATAGAGAAAATTGGAATAAAGAATGAAATAAAATTGTTTGTTCAAATTTTATTCTTTCTGCTAAATAGCATTAAAGCCTAAATTTAAGAATTTACTTTCTGCTAAAGGGCATAAAGCGGAATTCTTTAGAACACAATTTTAGGAAATAAAAATAATTTTGTTCTTCGAATTAATGCTTTCTGCTGAAGAGCATAAAAGACTTAATACTAAAATTGACACTCTGCTAAAGAGCATAAGTGTAAATTCCTAATAAAGAAAATTGGAATCAAGATTTATATAAAAATGTTGTTCGAAATTTATTCATTCTGCTGAAGCGCATAAAAGCCTAAATTTAGATATTTACTTTCTGCTGAATAGCATAAAGAGGAATTCTCTAGAACACAATTTTAGGAAATAAAAATAATTTTCTTCTTCGATTAATGCTTTCAGCTGAGGAGCATAAAAGACTTAAATCTGGAATTGACACTCTGCTAGAGAGCAGAAGAGTAAATTCCTAATAAAGAAAATTGGAATAAAGAATGCAATAAAATTGATGTTCGAAATTTATTCTTTCTGCTAAATACCATAAAAGCCTAAATTTAAGAATTTACTTTCTGCTAAAGGGCATAAAGCGGAATTCTTTAGAACCCATTTTTAGGAAATAAAAATAATTTTGTTCTTCGAATTAATGCTTTCTGCTGAAGAGCAAAAAAGACCTAAATTCTAAAATTTACACTCTGCTAAAGAGCCGACTTGTAAATTCCTAATAGAGAAAACTGGAATAAAGGAAGGAATGAAATTGACTTTCGAAATTTATTCATTCTGCTGCAGCGCATAAAAGCCTATTTGTAGGAATTTACTTTCTGCTGAATAGCATAAAGACGATTTCTCTAGAACACAATTTTAGGAAATAAAAATAATTTTCTTCTTCGATTAATGCTTTCAGCTGAGGAGCATAAAAGACTTAATTCTGGAATTGACACTCTGCTAGAGAGCATAAGAGTAAATTCCTAATAAAGAAAATTGGAATAAAGAATGCAATAAAATTGATGTTCGAAATTTATTCTTTCTGCTGAAGCGCATAAAAGCCTAAATTTAAGAATTTACTTTCTGCTGAATAGCATAAAGAGGATTTCTCTAGAACACAATTTTAGGAAATAAAAATAATTTTCTTCTTCGATTAATGCTTTCAGCTGAAGAGCATAAAAGACTTAATTCTAGAAATGACATTCTGCTAGAGAGAATAAGTGTAAATTCCTAATAAAGAAAATTGCAATCAAGATTTAAATAAAAATGTTGTTCGAAATTTATTCATCCTGCTGAAGCGCATAAAAGCCTAAATTTAAGAATTTACTTTATGCTGTAGAGCATAAAGAGGAATTCTTTATAACACAATTTTAGGAAATAAAAATAATTTTATTCTTCGAATTAATGCTTTCAGCTGAGGAGCATAAAAAGACTTAATTCTGGAATTGACACTCTGCTAAAGAGCATAAGTGTAAATTCCTAATAAAGAAAATTGCAATCAAAATTTAAATAAAAATGTTGTCCGAAATTTATTCATTCTGCTGAAGCGCATAAAAGCCTAAATTTAAGAATTTACTTTATGCTGGAGAGCATAAAGAGGAATTCTCTAGAACACAATTTTAGGAAATAGAAATAATTTTCTACTTCGATTAATGCTTTCAGCTGAGGAGCATAAAAGACTTAATTCTGGAATTGACACTCTGCTAAAGAGCATAAGTGTAAATTCCTAATAAAAGAAAATTGCAATCAAGATTTAAATAAAAATGTTGTTCGAAATTTATTCATTCTGCTGCAGCGCATAAAAGCCTATTTGTAGGAATTTACTTTCTGCTGAATAGCATAAAGACGATTTCTCTAGAACACAATTTTAGGAAATAAAAATAATTTTCTTCTTCGATTAATGCTTTCAGCTGAGGAGCATAAAAGACTTAATTCTGGAATTGACACTCTGCTAAAGAGCATAAGTGTAAATTCCTAATAAAGAAAATTGCAATCAAGATTTAAATAAAAATGTTCGAAATTTATTCATTCTGCTGAAGCGCATTAAAGCCTAAATTTAAGAATTTACTTTATGCTGGAGAGCATAAAGAGGAATTCTTTATAACACAATTTTAGGAAATAAAAATAATTTTGTTCTTCGAATTAATGCTTTCTGCTGAAGAGCATAAAAGGCTTAATTCTGGAATTGACACTCTGCTAGAGAGCATAAGAGTAAATTCCTAATAAAGAAAATTGGAATAAAGAATGCAATAAAATTGATGTTCGAAATTTATTCTTTCTGCTGAAGCGCATAAAAGCCTAAATTTAAGAATTTACTTTCTGCTGAATAGCATAAAGAGGAATTTTCTAGAACACAATTTTAGTAAATAAAAATAATTTTCTTCTTCGATTTATGCTTTCAGCTGAGGAGCATAAAAGACTTAATTCTGGAATTGAAACTCTGCTAAAGAGCATAAGTATTAATTCCAAATAAAGAAAATTGGAATCAAGATTTAAATAAAAATGTTGTTCGAAATTTATTCATTCTGCTGAAGCGCATAAAAGCCTAAATTTAAGAATTTACTGTATGCTGGAGAGCATAAAGAGGAATTCTTTATAACACAATTTTAGGAAATAAAAATAATTTTATTCTTCGAATTAATGCTTTCTGCTGAAGAGCATAAAAGACCTAAATTCTAAAATTTACACTCTGCTAAAAAGCCGACTTGTAAATTCCTAATAGAGAAAACTGGAATAAAGGAAGGAATGAAATTGACATTCGAAATTTATTCATTCTGCTGCAGCGCATAAAAGCCTATTTGTAGGAATTTACTTTCTGCTGAATAGCATAAAGAGGATTTCTCTAGAACACAATTTTATGAAATAAAAATAATTTTCTTCTTCGATTAATGCTTTCAGCTGATGAGCATAAAAGACTTAATTCTGGAATTGACACTCTGCTAGAGAGCATATGTGTAAATTACTAATAAAGAAAATTAGAATAAAGATTGAAATAAAATTGATGTTCGAAATTTATTCTTTCTGCTAAAGAGCCTAAAAGCCTAAATTTAAGAATTTACTTTCTGCAGAAGAGCATAAAGAGGAATTCTCTACAACACAATTTTGGGAATAAAAAAATAATAATTTTCCCTTCCAAATTAATGTATTCTGCTTATGAGCATAAAATACTAAATTCTAGAATTGACATTCTGCTAGAGAGAATAAGTGTAAATTCCTAATAATGAAAATTTGAATAAAGATTGAAAAAAAATTGTTGTTAAAAATTTATTCTTTCTGCTAAAGAGCCTAAAAGCCTAAATTTAAGAATTTACTTTCTGCTAAAGGGCATAAAGCGGAATTCTTTAGAACACAATTTTAGGAAATAAAAATAATTTTCTTCTTCGAATTAATGCTTTCTTGTAAAGAGCATAAAAGTCTTAATTCTAAAATTTACACTCTGCTAAAGAGCAGACTTGTAAATTCCTAATAGAGAAAACTGGAATAAAGGAAGGAATGAAATTGACTTTCGAAATTTATTCATTCTGCTGAAGCGCATAAAAGCCTAAATTTAGATATTTACTTTCTGCTGAATAGCATAAAGAGGAATTCTCTAGAACACAATTTTAGGAAATAAAAATAATTTTCTTCTTCGAATTAATGCTTTCTTGTAAAGAGCATAAAAGTCTTAATTCTAAAATTTACACTCTGCTAAAGAGCAGACTTGTAAATTCCTAATAGAGAAAACTGGAATAAAGAATGAAATAAAATAGTTTGTTCAAATTTTATTCTTTCTGCTAAATAGCATAAAAGCCTAAATTTAAGAATTTACTTTCTGCTAAAGGGCATAAAGCGGAATTCTTTAGAACACAATTTTAGGAAATAAAAATAATTTTGTTCTTCGAATTAATGCTTTCTGCTGAAGAGCATAAAAGACTTAATACTAAAATTGACACTCTGCTAAAGAGCATAAGTGTAAATTCCTAATAAAGAAAATTGGAATCAAGATTTATATAAAAATGTTGTTCGAAATTTATTCATTCTGCTGAAGCGCATAAAAGCCTAAATTCAGATACTTACTTTCTGCTGAATAGCATAAAGAGGAATTCTTTAGAACACAATTTTAGGAAATAAAAATAATTTTCTTCTTCGATTAATGCTTTCAGCTGAGGAGCATAAAAGACTTAAATCTGGAATTGACACTCTGCTAAAGAGCATAAGTGTAAATTCCTAATAAAGAAAATTGGAATCAAGATTTATATAAAAATGTTGTTCGAAATTTATTCATTCTGCTGAAGCGCATAAAAGCCTAAATTTAGATATTTACTTTCTGCTGAATAGCATAAAGAGGAATTCTCTAGAACACAATTTTAGGAAATAAAAATAATTTTCTTCTTCGATTAATGCTTTCAGCTGAGGAGCATAAAAGACTTAATTCTGGAATTGACACTCTGCTAGAGAGCATAAGAGTAAATTCCTAATAGAGAAAATTGGAATAAAGAATGCAATAAAATTGATGTTCGAAATTTATTCTTTCTGCTAAATACCATAAAAGCCTAAATTTAAGAATTTACTTTCTGCTAAAGGGCATAAAGCGGAATTCTTTAGAACACAATTTTAGGAAATAAAAATAATTTTCTTCTTCGATTAATGCTTTCAGCTGAGGAGCATAAAAGACTTAATTCTGGAATTGACACTCTGCTAGAGAGCATATGTGTAAATTACTAATAAAGAAAATTAGAATAAAGATTGAAATAAAATTGATGTTCGAAATTTATTCTTTCTGCTAAAGTGCATAAAAGCCTAAATTTAAGAATTTACTTTCTGCTGAATAGTATAAAGAGGAATTCTCTAGAACATAATTTTAGGAAATAAATATAATTTTCTTTTTCGATTAATGCTTTCTGCTGAAGAGCATAAAATACTAAATTCTAGAATTGACACTCTGCTAAAGAGCATAAGTGTAAATTCCTAATAAAGAAAATTGCAATCAAGATTTAAATAAAAATGTTGTTCGAAATTTATTCATCCTGCTGAAGCGCATAAAAGCCTAAATTTAAGAATTTACTTTATGCTGGAGAGCATAAAGAGGAATTCTTTATAACACAATTTTAGGAAATAAAAATAATTTTATTCTTCGAATTAATGCTTTCTGCTGAAGAGCATAAAAGACCTAAATTCTAAAATTTACACTCTGCTAAAGAGCCGACTTGTAAATTCCTAATAGAGAAAACTGGAATAAAGGAAGGAATGAAATTGACTTTCGAAATTTATTCATTCTGCTGCAGCGCATAAAAGCCTATTTGTAGGAATTTACTTTCTGCTGAATAGCATAAAGACGATTTCTCTAGAACACAATTTTAGGAAATAAAAATAATTTTCTTCTTCGATTAATGCTTTCAGCTGAAGAGCATAAAAGACTTAATTCTGGAAATGACACTCTGCTAGAGAGCATAAGAGTAAATTCCTAATAGAGAAAATTGGAATAAAGAATGAAATAAAATTATTTGTTCAAATTTTATTCATTCTGCTAAAGAGCATAAAAGCCTAAATTTAAGAATTTACTTTCTGCTGAAGAGCATAAAGAGGAATTCTCTAGAACACAATTTTAGGAAATAAAAATAATTTTCTTCTTCGAATTAATGCTTTCTTGTAAAGAGCATAAAAGTCTTAATTCTAAAATTTACACTCTGTTAAAGAGCAGACTTGTAAATTCCTAATAGAGAAAACTGGAATAAAGAATGAAATAAAATAGTTTGTTCAAATTTTATTCTTTCTGCTAAATAGCATAAAAGCCTAAATTTAAGAATTTACTTTCTGCTAAAGGGCATAAAGCGGAATTCTTTAGAACACAATTTTAGGAAATAAAAATAATTTTGTTCTTCGAATTAATGCTTTCTGCTGAAGAGCATAAAAGACTTAATACTAAAATTGACACTCTGCTAAAGAGCATAAGTGTAAATTCCTAATAAAGAAAATTGGAATCAAGATTTATATAAAAATGTTGTTCGAAATTTATTCATTCTGCTGAAGCGCATAAAAGCCTAAATTTAGATATTTACTTTCTGCTGAATAGCATTAAGAGGAATTCTCTAGAACACAATTTTAGGAAATAAAAATAATTTTCTTCTTCGATTAATGCTTTCAGCTGAAGAGCATAAAAGACTTAATTCTGGAAATGACACTCTGCTAGAGAGCATAAGAGTAAATTCCTAATAGAGAAAATTGGAATAAAGAATGAAATAATATTGTTTGTTCAAATTTTATTCTTTCTGCTAAATAGCATAAAAGCCTAAATTTAAGAATTTACTTTCTGCTGAATAGCATAAAGAGGAATTCTCTAGAACACAATTTTAGGAAATAAAAATAATTTTCTTCTTCGAATTAATGCTTTCTTGTAAAGAGCATAAAAGTCTTAATTCTAAAATTTACACTCTGTTAAAGAGCAGACTTGTAAATTCCTAATAGAGAAAACTGGAATAAAGAATGAAATAAAATAGTTTGTTCAAATTTTATTCTTTCTGCTAAATAGCATAAAAGCCTAAATTTAAGAATTTACTTTCTGCTAAAGGGCATAAAGCGGAATTCTTTAGAACACAATTTTAGGAAATAAAAATAATTTTGTTCTTCGAATTAATGCTTTCTGCTGAAGAGCATAAAATACTCAATACTAAAATTGACAATCTGATAAAGAGAATAAGTGTAAATTCCTAATAACGAAAATTGGAATCAAGATTTATATAAAAATGTTGTTCGAAATTTATTCATTCTGCTGAAGCGCATAAAAGCCTAAATTTAGATATTTACTTTCTGCTGAATAGCATTAAGAGGAATTCTCTAGAACACAATTTTAGGAAATAAAAATAATTTTCTTCTTCGATTAATGCTTTCAGCTGAGGAGCATAAATGACTTAATTCTGGAATTGACACTCTGCTAGAGAGGATAAGAGTAAATTCCTAATAGAGAAAATTGGAATAAAGAATGAAATAAAATTGTTTGTTCAAATTTTATTCTTTCTGCTAAATAGCATAAAAGCCTAAATTTGAGAATTTACTTTCTGCTAAAGGGCATAAAGCGGAATTCTTTAGAACACAATTTTAGGAAATAAAAATAATTTTGTTCTTCGAATTAATGCTTTCTGCTGAAGAGCATAAAAGACTTAATACTAAAATTGACACTCTGCTAAAGAGCATAAGTGTAAATTCCTAATAAAGAAAATTGGAATCAAGATTTAAATAAAAATGTTGTTCGAAATTTAATCTTTCTGCTGAAGCGCATAAAAGCCTAAATTTAAGAATTTACTTTCTGCTGAATAGCATAAAGAGGAATTCTCTAGAACACAATTTTAGGAAATAAAAATAATTTTATTCTTCGAATTATTACTTTCTGCTGAAGATAATAAAAGACTTAATTCTAAAATTTACACTCTGCTAAAGAGCAGACTTGTAAATTCCTAATAGAGAAAACTGGAATAAAGGAAGGAATGAAATTGACTTTCGAAATTTATTCATTCTTCGGAAGCGCATAAAAGCCTAAATTTAGATATTTACTTTCTGCTGAATAGCATAAAGAGGAATTCTCTAGAACACAATTTCAGGAAATAAAAATAATTTTCTTCTTCGAATTAATGCTTTCTTGTAAAGAGCATAAAAGTCTTAATTCTAAAATTTACACTCTGCTAAAGAGCAGACTTGTAAATTCCTAATAGAGAAAACTGGAATAAAGAATGAAATAAAATAGTTTGTTCAAATTTTATTCTTTCTGCTAAATAGCATAAAAGCCTAAATTTAAGAATTTACTTTCTGCTAAAGGGCATAAAGCGGAATTCTTTAGAACACAATTTTAGGAAATAAAAATAATTTTCTTCTTCGAATTAATGCTTTCTTGTAAAGAGCATAAAAGACCTAAATTCTAAAATTTACACTCTGCTAAAGAGCCGACTTGTAAATTCCTAATAGAGAAAACTGGAATAAAGGAAGGAATGAAATTGACTTTCGAAATTTATTCATTCTGCTGAAGCGCATAAAAGCCTAAATTTAGATATTTACTTTCTGCTGAATAGCATTAAGAGGAATTCTCTAGAACACAATTTTAGGAAATAAAAATAATTTTCTTCTTCGATTAATGCTTTCAGCTGAGGAGCATAAATGACTTAATTCTGGAATTGACACTCTGCTAGAGAGCATAAGAGTAAATTCCTAATAGAGAAAATTGGAATAAAGAATGAAATAAAATTGTTTGTTCAAATTTTATTCTTTCTGCTAAATAGCATAAAAGCCTAAATTTAAGAATTTACTTTCTGCTAAAGGGCATAAAGCGGAATTCTTTAGAACACAATTTTAGGAAATAAAAATACTTTTCTTCTTCGAATTAATGCTTTCTGCTGAAGAGCATAAAAGACTTAATACTAAAATTGACACTCTGCTAAAGAGCATAAGTGTAAATTCCTAATAAAGAAAATTGGAATCAAGATTTAAATAAAAATGTTGTTCGAAATTTAATCTTTCTGCTGAAGCGCATAAAAGCCTAAATTTAAGAATTTACTTTCTGCTGAATAGCATAAAGAGGAATTCTCTAGAACACAATTTTAGGAAATAAAAATAATTTTATTCTTCGAATTATTACTTTCTGCTGAAGATAATAAAAGACTTAATTCTAAAATTTACACTCTGCTAAAGAGCCGACTTGTAAATTCCTAATAGAGAAAACTGGAATAAAGGAAGGAATGAAATTGACTTTCGAAATTTATTCATTCTTCGGAAGCGCATAAAAGCCTAAATTTAGATATTTACTTTCTGCTGAATAGCATAAAGAGGAATTCTCTAGAACACAATTTCAGGAAATAAAAATAATTTTCTTCTTTGAATTAATGCTTTCTTGTAAAGCGCATAAATGTCTTAATTCTAAAATTTACACTCTGCTAAAGAGCAGACTTGTAAATTCCTAATAGAGAAAACTGGAATAAAGAATGAAATAAAATAGTTTGTTCAAATTTTATTCTTTCTGCTAAATAGCATAAAAGCCTAAATTTAAGAATTTACTTTCTGCTAAAGGGCATAAAGCGGAATTCTTTAGAACACAATTTTAGGAAATAAAAATAATTTTCTTCTTCGAATTAATGCTTTCTTGTAAAGAGCATAAAAGACCTAAATTCTAAAATTTACACTCTGCTAAAGAGCCGACTTGTAAATTCCTAATAGAGAAAACTGGAATAAAGGAAGGAATGAAATTGACTTTCGAAATTTATTCATTCTGCTGAAGCGCATAAAAGCCCAAATTTAGATATTTACTTTCTGCTGAATAGCATTAAGAGGAATTCTCTAGAACACAATTTTAGGAAATAAAAATAATTTTCTTCTTCGATTAATGCTTTCAGCTGAGGAGCATAAAAGACTTAATTCTGGAATTGACACTCTGCTAGAGAGCATAAGAGTAAATTCCTAATAAAGAAAATTGGAATAAAGAATGCAATAAAATTGATGTTCGAAATTTATTCATTCTGCTGAAGCGCATAAAAGCCTAAATTTAAGAATTTACTTTATGCTGGAGAGCATAAAGAGGAATTCTTTATAACACAATTTTAGGAAATAAAAATAATTTTGTTCTTCGAATTAATGCTTTCTGCTGAAGAGCATGAAAGACTTAATACTAAAATTGACACTCTGCTAAAGAGCATAAGTGTAAATTCCTAATAAAGAAAATTGGAATCAAGATTTATATAAAAATGTTGTTCGAAATTTATTCATTCTGCTGAAGCGCATAAAAGCCTAAATTTAGATATTTACTTTCTGCTGAATAGCATAAAGAGGAATTCTCTAGAACACAATTTTAGGAAATAAAAATAATTTTCTTCTTCGATTAATGCTTTCAGCTGAGGAGCATAAAAGACTTAATTCTGGAATTGACACTCTGCTAGAGAGCATATGTGTAAATTACTAATAAAGAAAATTAGAATAAAGATTGAAATAAAATTGATGTTCGAAATTTATTCATTCTGCTGAAGCGCATAAAAGCCTAAATTTAGATATTTACTTTCTGCTGAATAGCATAAAGAGGAATTCTCTCGAACACAATTTTAGGAAATAAAAATAATTTTCTTCTTCGAATTAATGCTTTCTGCTGAAGAGCATAAAAGTCTTAATACTAAAATTTACACTCTGCTAAAGAGCCGACTTGTAAATTCCTAATAGAGAAAACTGGAATAAAGGAAGGAATGAAATTGACTTTCGAAATTTATTCATTCTGCTGCAGCGCATAAAAGCCTAAATTTAGATATTTACTTTCTGCTGAATAGCGTAAAGAGGAATTCTCTAGAACACAATGTTAGGAAATAAAAATAATTTTGTTCTTCGAATTAATGCTTTCTGCTGAAGAGCATGAAAGACTTAATACTAAAATTGACACTCTGCTAAAGAGCATAAGTGTAAATTCCTAATAAAGAAAATTGCAATCAAGATTTAAATAAAAATGTTCGAAATTTATTCATTCTGCTGCAGCGCATAAAAGCCTAAATTTAGATATTTACTTTCTGCTGAATAGCATAAAGAGGAATTCTCTAGAACACAATTTTAGGCAATAAAAATAATTTTCTTCATCGAATTAATGCTTTCTTGTAAAGAGCATAAAAGACCTAAATTCTAAAATTTACACTCTGCTAAAGAGCAGACTTGTAAATTCCTAATAGAGAAAACTGGAATAAAGGAAGGAATGAAATTGACTTTCGAAATTTATTCATTCTGCTGAAGCGCATAAAAGCCTAAATTTAGATATTTACTTTCTGCTGAATAGCATAAAGAGGAATTCTCTAGAACACAATTTTAGGAAATAAAAATAATTTTCTTCTTCGAATTAATGCTTTCTTGTAAAGAGCATAAAAGTCTTAATTCTAAAATTTACACTCTGCTAAAGAGCAGACTTGTAAATTCCTAATAGAGAAAACTGGAATAAAGAATGAAATAAAATAGTTTGTTCAAATTTTATTCTTTCTGCTAAATAGCATAAAAGCCTAAATTTAAGAATTTACTTTCTGCTAAAGGGCATAAAGCGGAATTCTTTAGAACACAATTTTAGGAAATAAAAATAATTTTCTTCTTCGAATTAATGCTTTCTTGTAAAGAGCATAAAAGACCTAAATTCTAAAATTTACACTCTGCTAAAGAGCCGACTTGTAAATTCCTAATAGAGAAAACTGGAATAAAGGAAGGAATGAAATTGACTTTCGAAATTTATTCATTCTGCTGAAGCGCATAAATGCCTAAATTTAGATATTTACTTTATGCTGGAGAGCATAAAGAGGAATTCTTTATAACACAATTTTAGGAAATAAAAATAATTTTGTTCTTCGAATTAATGCTTTCTGCTGAAGAGCATAAAAGACTTAATACTAAAATTGACACTCTGCTAAAGAGCATAAGTGTAAATTCCTAATAAAGAATATTGGAATCAAGATTTATATAAAAATGTTGTTCGAAATTTATTCATTCTGCTGAAGCGCATAAAAGCCTAAATTTAGATATTTACTTTCTGCTGAATAGCATAAAGAGGAATTCTCTAGAACACAATTTTAGGAAATAAAAATAATTTTCTTCTTCGATTAATGCTTTCAGCTGAGGAGCATAAAAGACTTAAATCTGGAATTGACACTCTGCTAGAGAGCAGAAGAGTAAATTCCTAATAAGGAAAATTGGAATAAAGAATGCAATAAAATTGAGGTTCGAAATTTATTAATTCTGCTAAAGAGCATAAACGCCTAAATTTGAGTATTTACTTTCTGCTGGAGAGCATAAAGAGGAATTCTTTAGAACACAATTTTAGGAAATAAAAATAATTTTCTTCTTCGATTAATGCTTTCAGCTGAGGAGCATAAAAGACTTAATTCTGGAATTGACACTCTGCTAGAGAGCATAAGAGTAAATTCCTAATAGAGAAAATTGGAATAAAGAATGAAATAAAATAGTTTGTTCAAATTTTATTCTTTCTGCTAAATAGCATAAAAGCCTAAATTTAAGAATTTACTTTCTGCTAAAGGGCATAAAGCGGAATTCTTTAGAACACAATTTTAGGAAATAAAAATAATTTTCTTCTTCGAATTAATGCTTTCTGCTGAAGAGCATAAAAGACCTAAATTCTAAAATTTACACTCTGCTAAAGAGCCGACTTGTAAATTCCTAATAGAGAAAACTGGAATAAAGGAAGGAATGAAATTGACTTTCGAAATTTATTCATTCTGCTGAAGCGCATAAAAGCCTAAATTTAGATATTTACTTTCTGCTGAATAGCATTAAGAGGAATTCTCTAGAACACAATTTTAGGAAATAAAAATAATTTTCTTCTTCGATTAATGCTTTCAGCTGAGGAGCATAGAAGACTTAATTCTGGAATTGACACTCTGCTAGAGAGCATAAGGGTAAATTCCTAATAAAGAAAATTGGAATAAAGAATGCAATAAAATTGATGTTCGAAATTTATTCATTCTGCTGAAGCGCATAAAAGCCTAAATTTAAGAATTTACTTTATGCTGGAGAGCATAAAGAGGAATTCTTTATAACACAATTTTAGGAAATAAAAATAATTTTGTTCTTCGAATTAATGCTTTCTGCTGAAGAGCATAAAAGACTTAATACTAAAATTGACACTCTGCTAAAGAGCAGAAGAATAAATTCCTAATAAGGACAATTGGAATCAAGATTTATATAAAAATGTTGTTCGAAATTTATTCATTCTGCTGAAGCGCATAAAAGCCTAAATTTAGATATTTACTTTCTGCTGAATAGCATAAAGAGGAATTCTCTAGAACACAATTTTAGGAAATAAAAATAATTTTCTTCTTCGATTAATGCTTTCAGCTGAGGAGCATAAAAGACTTAATTCTGGAATTGACACTCTGCTAGAGAGCATATGTGTAAATTACTAATAAAGAAAATTAGAATAAAGATTGAAATAAAATTGGTGTTCGAAATTTATTCATTCTGCGAAAGCGCATAAAAGCCTAAATTTAGATATTTACTTTCTGCTGAATAGCATAAAGAGGAATTCTCTAGAACACAATTTTAGGAAATAAAAATAATTTTATTCTTCGAATTAATGCTTTCTGCTGAAGAGCATAAAAGACCTAAATTCTAAAATTTACACTCTGCTAAAGAGACGACTTTTAAATTCCTAATAGAGAAAACTGGAATAAAGGAAGGAATTAAATTGACTTTCTAAATTTATTCATTCTGCTTAATCTCATAAAAGCCTATTTGTAGGAATTTACTTTCTGCTGAATAGCATAAAGAGGAATTCTCTAGAACACAATTTTAGGAAATAAAAATAATTTTCTTCTTCGATTAATGCTTTCAGCTGAGGAGCATAAAAGACTTAATTCTGGAATTGACACTCTGCTAGAGAGCATATGTGTAAATTACTAATAAAGAAAATTAGAATAAAGATTGAAATAAAATTGGTGTTCGAAATTTATTCTTTCTGCTAAAGAGCATAAAAGCCTAAATTTAGATATTTACTTTCTGCTGAATAGCATTAAGAGGAATTCTCTAGAACACAATTTTAGGAAATAAAAATAATTTTATTCCTCGAATTAATGCTTTCTGCTAAAGAGCATAAAAGACCTAAATTCTAAAATTTACACTCTGCTAAAGAGCAGATTTGTAAATTCCTAATAGAGAAAACAGGAATAAAGAATGAAATAAAATTGTTTGTTCAAATTTTATTCTTTCTGCTAAATAGCATAAAAGCCTAAATTTAAGTATTTACTTTCTGCTAAATGGCATAAAGCGGAATTCTTTAGAACACAATTTTAGGCAATAAAAATAATTTTCTTCTTCGAATTAATGCTTTCTTGTAAAGAGCATAAAAGTCTTAATTCTAAAATTTACACTCTGCTAAAGAGCAGACTTGTAAATTCCTAATAGAGAAAACTGGAATAAAGGAAGGAATGAAATTGACTTTCGAAATTTATTCATTCTGCTGAAGCGCATAAAAGCCTAAATTTAGATATTTACTTTCTGCTGAATAGCATAAAGAGGAATTCTCTAGAACACAATTTTAGGAAATAAAAATAATTTTCTTCTTCGAATTAATGCTTTCTTGTAAAGAGCATAAAAGTCTTAATTCTAAAATTTACACTCTGCTAAAGAGCAGACTTGTAAATTCCTAATAGAGAAAACTGGAATAAAGAATGAAATAAAATAGTTTGTTCAAATTTTATTCTTTCTGCTAAATAGCATAAAAGCCTAAATTTAAGAATTTACTTTCTGCTAAAGGGCATAAAGCGGAATTCTTTAGAACACAATTTTAGGAAATAAAAATAATTTTCTTCTTCGAATTAATGCTTTCTTGTAAAGAGCATAAAAGACCTAAATTCTAAAATTTACACTCTGCTAAAGAGCCGACTTGTAAATTCCTAATAGAGAAAACTGGAATAAAGGAAGGAATGAAATTGACTTTCGAAATTTATTCATTCTGCTGAAGCGCATAAAAGCCTAAATTTAGATATTTACTTTCTGCTGAATAGCATTAAGAGGAATTCTCTAGAACACAATTTTAGGAAATAAAAATAATTTTGTTCTTCGATTAATGCTTTCTGCTGAAGAGCATAAAAGACTTAATACTAAAATTGACACTCTGCTAGAGAGCATAAGAGTAAATTCCTAATAGAGAAAATTGGAATAAAGAATGAAATAAAATTGTTCTTCAAATTTTCTTCTTTCTGCTACAGTGCATAAAAGCCTGAATTTAAGAATTTACTTTCTGCTAAAGAGCATAAAGAGGAACTCTTTAGAACACAATTTTTGGAAATGAAAATAATTTTTTTCTTCGCAATAATCCTTTCTGCTGAAGAGCATAAAAGACTTAATTCTAAAATTTACACTCTGCTAAAGAGCATAAGTGTAAATTCCTAATAAAGAAAATTGGAATCAAGATTTATATAAAAATGTTGTTCGAAATTTATTCATTCTGCTGAAGCGCATAAAAGCCTAAATTTAGATATTTACTTTCTGCTAAAGAGCATAAGGATGAATTCTCTAGAACACAAATTTAGGAAATAAAAATAATTTTCTTCTTCGATCAATGCTTTCAGCTGAGGAGCATAAAAGACTTAAATCTGGAATTGACACTCTGCTAGAGAGCAGAAGAGTAAATTCCTAATAAGAAAAATTGGAATAAAGAATGCAATAAAATTGATTTTCGAAATTTATTCATTATGCTGAAGCGCATAAAAGCCTCAAATTTAAGAATTTACTTTATGCTGGAGAGCATAAACAGGAATTCTCTATAACACAATTTTAGGAAATAAAAATAATTTTCTTCTTCGATTAATGCTTTCAGCTGAGGAGCATAAAAGACTTAATTCTGGAATTGACACTCTGCTAGAGAGCATAAGAGTAAATTCCTAATAGAGAAAATTGGAATAAAGAATGAAATAAAATTGTTTGTTCAAATTTTATTCTTTCTGCTAAATAGCATAAAAGCCTAAATTTGAGAATTTACTTTCTGCTAAAGGGCATAAAGCGGAATTCTTTAGAACACAATTTTAGGAAATAAAAATAATTTTGTTCTTCGAATTAATGCTTTCTGCTGAAGAGGATAAAAGACTTAATACTAAAATTGACACTCTGCTACAGAGCATAAGTGTGAATTCCTAATGAAGAAAATTGGAATCAAGATTTAAATAAAAATGTTGTTCGAAATTTAATCTTTCTGCTGAAGCGCATAAAAGCCTAAATTTAAGAATTTACTTTCTGCTGAATAGCATAAGGAGAAATTCTCTAGAACACAATTTTAGGAAATAAAAATAATTTTATTCTTCGAATTATTACTTTCTGCTGAAGATAATAAAAGACTTAATTCTAAAATTTACACTCTGCTAAAGAGCAGACTTGTAAATTCCTAATAGAGAAAACTGGAATAAAGAATGAAATAAAATTGTTTGTTCAAATTTTATTCTTTCTGCTAAATAGCATAAAAGCCTAAATTTAAGAATTTACTTTCTGCTAAAGGGCATAAAGCGGAATTCTTTAGAACACAATTTTAGGAAATAAAAATAATTTTCTTCTTCGAATTAATGCTTTCTTGTAAAGAGCATAAAAGACCTAAATTCTAAAATTTACACTCTGCTAAAGAGCCGACTTGTAAATTCCTAATAGAGAAAACTGGAATAAAGGAAGGAATGAAATTGACTTTCGAAATTTATTCATTCTGCTGAAGCGCATAAAAGCCTAAATTTAGATATTTACTTTCTGCTGAATAGCATTAAGAGGAATTCTCTAGAACACAATTTTAGGAAATAAAAATAATTTTCTTCTTCGATTAATGCTTTCAGCTGAGGAGCATAGAAGACTTAATTCTGGAATTGACACTCTGCTAGAGAGCATAAGGGTAAATTCCTAATAAAGAAAATTGGAATAAAGAATGCAATAAAATTGATGTTCGAAATTTATTCATTCTGCTGAAGCGCATAAAAGCCTAAATTTAAGAATTTACTTTATGCTGGAGAGCATAAAGAGGAATTCTTTTATAACACAATTTTAGGAAATAAAAATAATTTTGTTCTTCGAATTAATGCTTTCTGCTGAAGAGCATAAAAGACTTAATACTAAAATTGACACTCTGCTAAAGAGCATAAGTGTAAATTCCTAATAAAGAAAATTGGAATCAAGATTTATATAAAAATGTTGTTCGAAATTTATTCATTCTGCTGAAGCGCATAAAAGCCTAAATTTAGATATTTACTTTCTGCTGAATAGCATAAAGAGGAATTCTCTAGAACACAATTTTAGGAAATAAAAATAATTTTCTTCTTCGATTAATGCTTTCAGCTGAGGAGCATAAAAGACTTAATTCTGGAATTGACACTCTGCTAGAGAGCATATGTGTAAATTACTAATAAAGAAAATTAGAATAAAGATTGAAATAAAATTGATGTTCGAAATTTATTCATTCTGCGAAAGCGCATAAAAGCCTAAATTTAGATATTTACTTTCTGCTGAATAGCATAAAGAGGAATTCTCTAGAACACAATTTTAGGAAATAAAAATAATTTTATTCTTCGAATTAATGCTTTCTGCTGAAGAGCATAAAAGACCTAAATTCTAAAATTTACACTCTGCTAAAGAGACGACTTTTAAATTCCTAATAGAGAAAACTGGAATAAAGGAAGGAATGAAATTGACTTTCGAAATTTATTCATTCTGCTGCAGCGCATAAAAGCCTAAATTTAGATATTTACTTTCTGCTGAATAGCATAAAGAGGAATTCTCTAGAACACAATTTTAGGAAATGAAAATAATTTTGTTTTTCGAATTAATGCTTTCTGCTGAAGAGCATGAAAGACTTAATACTAAAATTGACACTCTGCTAAAGAGCATAAGTGTAAATTCCTAATAAAGAAAATTGGAATCAAGATTTATATAAAAATGTTGTTCGAAATTTATTCATTCTGCTGAAGCGCATAAAAGCCTAAATTTAGATATTTACTTTCTGCTGAATAGCATAAAGAGGAATTCTCTAGAACACAATTTTAGGAAATAAAAATAATTTTCTTCTTCGATTAATGCTTTCAGCTGAGGAGCATAAAAGACTTAATTCTGGAATTGACACTCTGCTAGAGAGCATATGTGTAAATTACTAATAAAGAAAATTAGAATAAAGATTGAAATAAAATTGATGTTCGAAATTTATTCATTCTGCTGAAGCGCATAAAAGCCTAAATTTAGATATTTACTTTCTGCTGAATAGCATAAAGAGGAATTCTCTAGAACACAATTTTAGGAAATAAAAATAATTATCTTCTTCGAATTAATGCTTTCTGCTGAAGAGCAAAAAAGACCTAAATTCTAAAATTTACACTCTGCTAAAGAGCCGACTTGTAAATTCCTAATAGAGAAATCTGGAATAAAGGAAGGAATGAAATTGACTTTCGAAATTTATTCATTCTGCTGCAGCGCATAATAGCCTAAATTTAGATATTTACTTTCTGCTGAATAGCATAAAGAGGAATTCTCTAGAACACAAATTTATGAAATAAAAAAAATTTTCTTCATCGAATTAATGCTTTCTGCTGAAGAACATGAAAGACTTAATTCTGGAATTGACACTCTGCTAGAGAGCATATGTGTAAATTACTAATAAAGAAAATTGCAATCAAGATTTAAATAAAAATGTTCGAAATTTATTCATTCTGCTGCAGCGCATAAAAGCCTAAATTTAGATATTTACTTTCTGCTGAATAGCATAAAGAGGAATTCTCTAGAACACAATTTTAGGCAATAAAAATAATTTTCTTCATCGAATTAATGCTTTCTTGTAAAGAGCATAAAAGACCTAAATTCTAAAATTTACACTCTGCTAAAGAGCCGACTTGTAAATTCCTAATAGAGAAAACTGGAATAAAGGAAGGAATGAAATTGACTTTCGAAATTTATTCATTCTGCTGAAGCGCATAAAAGCCTAAATTTAGATATTTACTTTCTGCTGAATAGCATAAAGAGGAATTCTCTAGAACACAATTTTAGGAAATAAAAATAATTTTCTTCTTCGAATTAATGCTTTCTTGTAAAGAGCATAAAAGTCTTAATTCTAAAATTTACACTCTGCTAAAGAGCAGACTTGTAAATTCCTAATAGAGAAAACTGGAATAAAGAATGAAATAAAATAGTTTGTTCAAATTTTATTCTTTCTGCTAAATAGCATAAAAGCCTAAATTTAAGAATTTACTTTCTGCTAAAGGGCATAAAGCGGAATTCTTTAGAACACAATTTTAGGAAATAAAAATAATTTTCTTCTTAGAATTATTTTTTTCTTGTTATGATGATTAAATACCTAAATTCTAAAATTTACACTCTGCTAAAGAGCCGACTTGTAAATTCCTAATAGAGAAAACTGGAATAAAGGAAGGAATGAAATTGACTTTCGAAATTTATTCATTCTGCTGAAGCGCATAAATGCCTAAATTTAGATATTTACTTTCTGCTGAATAGCATTAAGAGGAATTCTCTAGAGCACAATTTTAGGAAATAAAAATAATTTTGTTCTTCGAATTAATGCTTTCTGCTGAAGAGCATAAAAGACTTAATACTAAAATTGACACTCTGCTAAAGAGCATAAGTGTAAATTCCTAATAAAGAAAATTGGAATCAAGATTTATATAAAAATGTTGTTCGAAATTTATTCATTCTGCTGAAGCGCATAAAAGCCTAAATTTAGATATTTACTTTCTGCTGAATAGCATAAAGAGGAATTCTCTAGAACACAATTTTAGGAAATAAAAATAATTTTCTTCTTCGATCAATGCTTTCAGCTGAGGAGCATAAAAGACTTAAATCTGGAATTGACACTCTGCTAGAGAGCAGAAGAGTAAATTCCTAATAAGGAAAATTGGAATAAAGAATGCAATAAAATTGATGTTCGAAATTTATTCTTTCTGCTGAAGCGCATAAAAGCCTAAATTTACGAATTTACTATCTGCTGAAGAGCGTAACGAGGAATTCATTATAACACAATTTTAGGAAATAAAAATAATTTTCTTCTTCGATTAATGCTTTCAGCTGAGGAGCATAAAAGACTTAATTCTGGAATTGACACTCTGCTAGAGAGCATAAGAGTAAATTCCTAATAGAGAAAATTGGAATAAAGAATGAAATAAAATTGTTTGTTCAAATTTTATTCTTTCTGCTAAATAGCATAAAAGCCTAAATTTAAGAATTTACTTTCTGCTAAAGGGCATAAAGCGGAATTCTTTAGAACACAATTTTAGGAAATAAAAATAATTTTGTTCTTCGAATTAATGCTTTCTGCTGAAGAGCATAAAAGACTTAATACTAAAATTGACACTCTGCTAAAGAGCATAAGTGTAAATTCCTAATAAAGAAAATTGCAATCAAGATTTATATAAAAATGTTGTTCGAAATTTATTCATTCTGCTGAAGCGCATAAAAGCCTAAATTTAGATATTTACTTTCTGCTGAATAGCATAAAGAGGAATTCTCTAGAACACAATTTTAGGAAATAAAAATAATTTTCTTCTTCGATTAATGCTTTCAGCTGAGGAGCATAAAAGACTTAAATCTGGAATTGACACTCTGCTAGAGAGCAGAAGAGTAAATTCCTAATAAGGAAAATTGGAATAAAGAATGCAATAAAATTGATGTTCGAAATTTATTCATTCTGCTGAAGCGCATAAAAGCCTAAATTTAAGAATTTACTTTATGCTGGAGAGCATAAAGAGGAATTCTTTATAACACAATTTTAGGAAATAAAAATAATTTTATTCTTCGAATTAATGCTTTCTGCTGAAGAGCATAAAAGACCTAAATTCTAAAATTTACACTCTGCTAAAGAGCCGACTTGTAAATTCCTAATAGAGAAAACTGGAATAAAGGAAGGAATGAAATTGACTTTCGAAATTTATTCATTCTGCTGAAGCGCATAAAAGCCTAAATTTAGATATTTACTTTCGGCTGAATAGCATAAAGAGGAATTCTCTACAACACAATTTTGGGAATAAAAAAATAATAATTTTCCCTTCCAAATTAATGTATTCTGCTTATGAGCATAAAATACTAAATTCTAGAATTGACATTCTGCTAGAGAGAATAAGTGTAAATTCCTAATAATGAAAATTTGAATAAAGATTGAAAAAAAAATTGTTGTTAAAAATTTATTCTTTCTGCTAAAGAGCCTAAAAGCCTAAATTTAAGAATTCACTTTCTTCAGGAGAGCATAAAAAGGAATTCTCTAGAACACAATTTTAGGTAATAAAAATAATTTTCTTCTTCGAATTAATGCTTTCTTGTAAAGAGCATAAAAGTCTTAATTCTAAAATTTACACTCTGCTAAAGAGCAGACTTGTAAATTCCTAATAGAGAAAACTGGAATAAAGGAAGGAATGAAATTGACTTTCGAAATTTTATTCTTTCTGCTGAAGCGCATAAAAGCCTATTTGTAGGAATTTACTTTCTGCTGAATAGCATAAGGCGATTTCTCTAGAACACAATTTTAGGAAATAAAAATAATTTTCTTCTTCGATTAATGCTTTCAGCTGAAGAGCATAAAAGACTTAATTCTGGAAATGACACTCTGCTAGAGAGCATAAGAGTAAATTCCTAATAGAGAAAATTGGAATAAAGAATGAAATAAAATTGTTTGTTCAAATTTTATTCTTTCTGCTAAATAGCATAAAAGCCTAAATTTAAGTATTTACTTTCTGCTAAATGGCATAAAGCGGAATTCCTTAGAACACAATTTTAGGCAATAAAAATAATTTTCTTCTTCGAATTAATGCTTTCTTGTAAAGAGCATAAAAGTCTTAATTCTAAAATTTACACTCTGCTAAAGAGCAGACTTGTAAATTCCTAATAGAGAAAACTGGAATAAAGGAAGGAATGAAATTGACTTTCGAAATTTATTCATTCTGCTGAAGCGCATAAAAGCCTAAATTTAGATATTTACTTTCTGCTGAATAGCATTAAGAGGAATTCTCTAGAACACAATTTTAGGAAATAAAAATAATTTTCTTCTTCGATTAATGCTTTCAGCTGAGGAGCATAAAAGACTTAATTCTAAATTTTACACTCTGCTAAAAGAGCAGACCTGTAAATTCCTAATAGAGAAAACTGGAATAAAGGAAGGAATGAAATTGACTTTCGAAATTTTATTCTTTCTGCTGAAGCGCATAAAAGCCTATTTGTAGGAATTTACTTTCTGCTGAATAGCATGAGGCGATTTCTCTAGAACACAATTTTAGGAAATAAAAATAATTTTCTTCTTCGAATTAATGCTTTCTTGTAAAGAGCATAAAAGTCTTAATTCTAAAATTTACACTCTGCTAAAGAGCAGACTTGTAAATTCCTAATAGAGAAAACTGGAATAAAGAATGAAATAAAATAGTTTGTTCAAATTTTATTCTTTCTGCTAAATAGCATAAAAGCCTAAATTTAAGAATTTACTTTCTGCTAAAGGGCATAAAGCGGAATTCTTTAGAACACAATTTTAGGAAATAAAAATAATTTTCTTCTTCGAATTAATGCTTTCTTGTAAAGAGCATAAAAGACCTAAATTCTAAAATTTACACTCTGCTAAAGAGCCGACTTGTAAATTCCTAATAGAGAAAACTGGAATAAAGGAAGGAATGAAATTGACTTTCGAAATTTATTCATTCTGCTGAAGCGCATAAATGCCTAAATTTAGATATTTACTTTCTGCTGAATAGCATTAAGAGGAATTCTCTAGAACACAATTTTAGGAAATAAAAATAATTTTCTTCTTCGATTAATGCTTTCAGCTGAGGAGCATAAAAGACTTAATTCTGGAATTGACACTCTGCTAGAGAGCATAAGAGTAAATTCCTAATAGAGAAAATTGGAATAAAGAATGAAATAAAATTGTTTGTTCAAATTTTATTCTTTCTGCTAAATAGCATAAAAGCCTAAATTTAAGAATTTACTTTCTGCAGAAGAGCATAAAGAGGAATTCTCTACAACACAATTTTGGGAATAAAAAAATAATTTTCTTCTTCGATTAATGCTTTCAGCTGAGGAGCATAAAAAGACTTAATTCTGGAATTGACACTCTGCTAAAGAGCATAAGTGTAAATTCCTAATAAAGAAAATTGGAATCAAGATTTATATAAAAATGTTGTTCGAAATTTATTCATTCTGCTGAAGCGCATAAAAGCCTATTTGTAGGAACTTACTTTCTGCTGAATAGCATAAAGACGATTTCTCTAGAACACAATTTTAGGAAATAAAAATAATTTTCTTCTTCGATTAATGCTTTCAGCTGAAGAGCATAAAATACTAAATTCTAGAATTGACATTCTGCTAGAGAGAATAAGTGTAAATTCCTAATAAAGAAAATTGCAATCAAGATTTAAATAAAAATGTTGTTCGAAATTTATTCATCCTGCTGAAGTGCATAAAAGCCTAAATTTAAGAATTTACTTTATGCTGGAGAGCATAAAGAGGAATTCTTTATAACACAATTTTAGGAAATAAAAATAATTTTATTCTTCGAATTAATGCTTTCTGCTGAAGAGCATAAAAGACTTAATTCTGGAATTGACACTCTGCTAAAGAGCATAAGTATTAATTCCAAATAAAGAAAATTGGAATAAAGAAAGGAATAAAATTGATGTTTGAAATTTATTCTTTCTGCTGAAGCGCATAAAAGCATATAATTTAAGAATTTACTTTCTGCTGAATAGCATAAAGAGGAATTCTCTAGAACACAATTTTAGGAAATAAAAATAATTTTCTTCTTCGATTAATGCTTTCAGCTGAGGAGCATAAAAGACTTAAATCTGGAATTGACACTCTGCTAGAGAGCATAAGAGTAAATTCCTAATAGAGAAAATTGGAATAAAGAATGAAATAAAATTGTTTGTTCAAATTTTATTCTTTCTGCTAAATAGCATAAAAGCCTAAATTTAAGAATTTACTTTCTGCTAAAGGGCATAAAGCGGAATTCTTTAGAACACAATTTTAGGAAATAAAAATAATTTTGTTCTTCGAATTAATGCTTTCTGCTGAAGAGCATGAAAGACTTAATACTAAAATTGACACTCTGCTAAAGAGCATAAGTGTAAATTCCTAATAAAGAAAATTGCAATCAAGATTTAAATAAAAATGTTGTTCGAAATTTATTCATTCTGCTGAAGCGCATAAAAGCCTAAATTTAGATATTTACTTTCTGCTGAATAGCATAAAGAGGAATTCTCTAGAACACAATTTTAGGAAATAAAAATAATTTTCTTCTTCGATTAATGCTTTCAGCTGAGGAGCATAAAAGACTTAAATCTGGAATTGACACTCTGCTAGAGAGCAGAAGAGTAAATTCCTAATAAGGAAAATTGGAATAAAGAATGCAATAAAATTGATGTTCGAAATTTATTCATTCTGCTGAAGCGCATAAAAGCCTAAATTTAAGAATTTACTTTATGCCGGAGAACATAAAGAGGATTTCTTTATAACACAATTTTAGGAAATGAAAATAATTTTATTCTTCGAATTAATGCTTTCTGCTGAAGAGCATAAAAGACCTAAATTCTAAAATTTACACTCTGCTAAAGAGCCGACTTGTAAATTCCTAATAGAGAAAACTGGAATAAAGGAAGGAATGAAATTGACTTTCGAAATTTATTCATTCTGCTGAAGCGCATAAAAGCCTAAATTTAGATATTTACTTTCGGCTGAATAGCATAAAGAGGAATTCTCTACAACACAATTTTGGGAACAAAAAAATAATAATTTTCCCTTCCAAATTAATGTATTCTGCTTATGAGCATAAAAGACTAAATTCTAGAATTGACATTCTGCTAGAGAGAATAAGTGTAAATTCCTAATAATGAAAATTTGAATAAAGATTGAAAAAAAATTGTTGTTAAAAATTTATTCTTTCTGCTAAAGAGCCTAAAAGCCTAAATTTAAGAATTCACTTTCTTCAGGAGAGCATAAAAAGGAATTCTCTAGAACACAATTTTAGGAAATAAAATATAATTTTCTTTCTTCGAATTAATGCTTTCTTGTAAAGAGCATAAAAGTCTTAATTCTAAAATTTACACTCTGCTAAAGAGCAGACTTGTAAATTCCTAATAGAGAAAACTGGAATAAAGGAAGGAATGAAATTGACTTTCGAAATTTTATTCTTTCTGCTGAAGCGCATAAAAGCCTATTTGTAGGAATTTACTTTCTGCTGAATAGCATGAGGCGATTTCTCTAGAACACAATTTTAGGAAATAAAAATAATTTTCTTCTTCGATTAATGCTTTCAGCTGAGGAGCATAAAAGACTTAATTCTGGAAATGACACTCTGCTAGAGAGCATAAAAGTAAATTCCTAATAGAGAAAATTGGAATAAAGAATGAAATAAAATTGTTTGTTCAAATTTTATTCTTTCTGCTAAATAGCATAAAAGCCTAAATTTAAGAATTTACTTTCTGCTAAAGGGCATAAAGCGGAATTCTTTAGAACACAATTTTAGGCAATAAAAATAATTTTCTTCTTCGAATTAATGCTTTCTTGTAAAGAGCATAAAAGTCTTAATTCTAACATTTACACTCTGCTAAAGAGCAGACTTGTAAATTCCTAATAGAGAAAACCGCAATAAAGGAAGGAATGAAATTGACTTTCGAAATTTATTCATTCTGCTGAAGCGCATAAAAGCCTAAATTTAGATATTTACTTTCTGCTGAATAGCATTAAGAGGAATTCTCTAGAACACAATTTTAGGAAATAAAAATAATTTTCTTCTTCGATTAATGCTTTCAGCTGAGGAGCATAAAAGTCTGAATTCTAAATTTTACACTTCTGCTAAAGAGCAGACATGTAAATTCCTAATAGAGAAAACTGGAATAAAGGAAGGAATGAAATTGACTTTCGAAATTTTATTCTTTCTGCTGAAGCGCATAAAAGCCTATTTGTAGGAATTTACTTTCTGCTGAATAGCATAAAGACGATTTCTCTAGAACACAATTTTAGGAAATAAAAATAATTTTCTTCTTCGAATTAATGCTTTCTTGTAAAGAGCATAAAAGTCTTAATTCTAAAATTTACACTCTGCTAAAGAGCAGACTTGTAAATTCCTAATAGAGAAAACTGGAATAAAGAATGAAATAAAATAGTTTGTTCAAATTTTATTCTTTCTGCTAAATAGCATAAAAGCCTAAATTTAAGAATTTACTTTCTGCTAAAGGGCATAAAGCGGAATTCTTTAGAACACAATTTTAGGAAATAAAAATAATTTTCTTCTTCGAATTAATGCTTTCTTGTAAAGAGCATAAATACCTAAATTCTAAAATTTACACTCTGCTAAAGAGCCGACTTGTAAATTCCTAATAGAGAAAACTGGAATAAAGGAAGGAATGAAATTGACTTTCGAAATTTATTCATTCTGCTGAAGCGCATAAATGCCTAAATTTAGATATTTACTTTCTGCTGAATAGCATTAAGAGGAATTCTCTAGAACACAATTTTAGGAAATAAAAATAATTTTCTTCTTCGATTAATGCTTTCAGCTGAGGAGCATAAAAGACTTAATTCTGGAATTGACACTCTGCTAGAGAGCATAAGAGTAAATTCCTAATAGAGAAAATTGGAATAAAGAATGAAATAAAATTGTTTGTTCAAATTTTATTCTTTCTGCTAAATAGCATAAAAGCCTAAATTTAAGAATTTACTTTCTGCTAAAGGGCATAAAGCGGAATTCTCTAGAACACAATTTTAGGAAATAAAAATAATTTTCTTCTTCGATTAATGCTTTCAGCTGAGGAGCATAAAAGACTTAATTCTGGAATTGACACTCTGCTAGAGAGCATAAGTGTAAATTCCTAATAAAGAAAATTGCAATCAAGATTTAAATAAAAATGTTGTTCGAAATTTATTCTTTCTGCTGAAGCGCATGAAAGCCTATTTGAAGGAATTTACTTTCTGCTGAATAGCATAAAGACGATTTCTCTAGAACACAATTTTAGGAAATAAAAATAATTTTCTTCTTCGATTAATGCTTTCAGCTGATGAGCATAAAAGACTTAATTCTGGAATTGACACTCTGCTGAAGAGCATAAGTGTAAATTCCTAATAAAAGAAAATTGCAATCAAGATTTAAATAAAAATGTTGTTCAGAAATTTATTCATCCTGCTGAAGTGCATAAAAGCCTAAATTTAAGAATTTACTTTATGCTGGAGAGCATAAAGAGGAATTCTTTATAACACAATTTTAGGAAATAAAAATAATTTTATTCTTCGAATTAATGCTTTCTGCTGAAGAGCATAAAAGACTTAATTCTGGAATTGATACTCTGCTAAAGAGCATAAGAGTTAATTCCGAATGAAGAAAATTGGAGTAAAGAATGGAATAAAATTGATGTTCTAAATTTATTCTTTCTGCTAAAGAGCATAAAAAGCCTGAATTTAAGAATTTACTTTCTACTGAATAGCATAAAGAGGAATTCTCTAGAACACAATTTTAGTAAATAAAAATAATTTTCTTCTTCGCAATAATGCTTTCTGCTGAAGAGCATAAAAGACTTAATTCTGGAAATGACACTCTGCTAGAGAGCATAAGAGTAAGTTCCTAATAGAGAAAATTGGAATCAAGATTTAAATAAAAATGTTGTTCGAAATTTATTCATTCTGCTGAAGCGCATAAAAGCCTAAATTTAAGAATTTACTTTATGCTGGAGAGCATAAAGAGGAATTCTTTATAACACAATTTTAGGAAATAAAAATAATTTTATTCTTCGAATTAATGCTTTCTGCTGAAGAGCATAAAAGACCTAAATTCTAAAATTTACACTCTGCTAAAGAGCCGACTTGTAAATTCCTAATAGAGAAAACTGGAATAAAGGAAGGAATGAAATTGACTTTCGAAATTTATTCATTCTGCTGCAGCGCATAAAAGCCTATTTGAAGGAATTTACTTTCTGCTGAATAGCATAAAGACGATTTCTCTAGAACACAATTTTAGGAAATAAAAATAATTTTCTTCTTCGATTAATGCTTTCAGCTGAAGAGCATAAAAGACTTAATTCTGGAAATGACACTCTGCTAGAGAGCATAGGAGTAAATTCCTAATAGAGAAAATTGGAATAAAGAATGAAATAAAATTGTTTGTTCAAATTTTATTCTTTCTGCTAAATAGCATAAAAGCCTAAATTTAAGTATTTACTTTCTGCTAAATGGCATAAAGCGGAATTCATTAGAACACAATTTTAGGCAATAAAAATAATTTTCTTCTTCGAATTAATGCTTTCTTGTAAAGAGCATAAAAGTCTTAATTCTAAAATTTACACTCTGCTAAAGAGCAGACTTGTAAATTCCTAATAGAGAAAACTGGAATAAAGGAAGGAATGAAATTGACTTTCGAAATTTATTCATTCTGCTGAAGCGCATAAAAGCCTAAATTTAGATATTTACTTTCTGCTGAATAGCATAAAGAGGAATTCTCTAGAACACAATTTTAGGAAATAAAAATAATTTTCTTCTTCGAATTAATGCTTTCTTGTAAAGAGCATAAAAGTCTTAATTCTAAAATTTACACTCTGTTAAAGAGCATTATTGTAAATTCCTAATAGAGAAAACTGGAATAAAGAATGAAATAAAATAGTTTGTTCAAATTTTATTCTTTCTGCTAAATAGCATAAAAGCCTAAATTTAAGAATTTACTTTCTGCTAAAGGGCATAAAGCGGAATTCTTTAGAACACAATTTTAGGAAATAAAAATAATTTTGTTCTTCGAATTAATGCTTTCTGCTGAAGAGCATAAAAGACTTAATACTAAAATTGACACTCTGCTAAAGAGCATAAGTGTAAATTCCTAATAAAGAAAATTGGAATCAAGATTTATATAAAAATGTTGTTCGAAATTTATTCATTCTGCTGAAGCGCATAAAAGCCTAAATTCAGATACTTACTTTCTGCTGAATAGCATAAAGAGGAATTCTTTAGAACACAATTTTAGGAAATAAAAATAATTTTCTTCTTCGATTAATGCTTTCAGCTGAGGAGCATAAAAGACTTAATTCTGGAATTGACACTCTGCTAGAGAGCATAAGAGTAAATTCCTAATAAAGAAAATTGGAATCAAGATTTAAATAAAAATGTTGTTCGAAATTTATTCATTCTGCTGAAGCGCATAAAAGCCTAAATTCAGATACTTACTTTCTGCTGAATAGCATAAAGAGGAATTCTTTAGAACACAATTTTAGGAAATAAAAATAATTTTCTTCTTCGATTAATGCTTTCAGCTGAGGAGCATAAAAGACTTAAATCTGGAATTGACACTCTGCTAGAGAGCATAAGTGTAAATTCCTAATACAGAAAATTGGAATCAAGATTTATATAAAAATGTTGTTCGAAATTTATTCATTCTGCTGAAGCGCATAAAAGCCTAAATTTAGATATTTACTTTCTGCTGAATAGCATAAAGAGGAATTCTCTAGAACACAATTTTAGGAAATAAAAATAATTTTCTTCTTCGATTAATGCTTTCAGCTGAGGAGCATAAAAGACTTAAATCTGGAATTGACACTCTGCTAGAGAGCAGAAGAGTAAATTCCTAATAAAGAAAATTGGAATAAAGAATGCAATAAAATTGATGTTCGAAATTTATTCTTTCTGCTAAATACCATAAAAGCCTAAATTTAAGAATTTACTTTCTGCTAAAGGGCATAAAGCGGAATTCTTTAGAACACAATTTTAGGAAATAAAAATAATTATCTTCTTCGAATTAATGCTTTCTGCTGAAGAGCAAAAAAGACCTAAATTCTAAAATTTACACTCTGCTAAAGAGCCGACTTGTAAATTCCTAATAGAGAAAACTGGAATAAAGGAAGGAATGAAATTGACTTTCGAAATTTATTCATTCTGCTGCAGCGCATAATAGCCTATTTGTAGGAATTTACTTTCTGCTGAATAGCATAAAGACGATTTCTCTAGAACATAATTTTAGGAAATAAAAATAATTTTATTCTTCGATTAATGCTTTCAGCTGAGGAGCATAAAAGACTTAATTCTGGAATTGACACTCTGCTAGAGAGCATATGTGTAAATTACTAATAAAGAAAATTAGAATAAAGATTGAAATAAAATTGATGTTCGAAATTTATTCATCCTGCTGAAGCGCATAAAAGCCTAAATTTAAGAATTTACTTTATGCTGGAGAGCATAAAGAGGAATTCTTTATAACACAATTTTAGGAAATAAAAATAATTTTATTCTTCGAATTAATGCTTTCTGCTGAAGAGCATAAAAGACTTAATTCTGGAATTGACACTCTGCTAGAGAGCATAAGAGTAAATTCCTAATAAAGAAAATTGGAATAAAGAAAGGAATAAAATTGATGTTTGAAATTTATTCTTTCTGCTGAAGCGCATAAAAGCCTAAATTTAAGAATTTACTTTCTGCTGAAGAGCATAAAGAGGAATTCTCTAGAACACAATTTTAGGAAATAAAAATAATTTTCTTCTTCGATTAATGCTTTCAGCTGAGGAGCATAAAAGACTTAATTCTGGAATTGACACTCTGCTAAAGAGCATAAGTGTAAATTCCTAATAAAGAAAATTGCAATCAAGATTTAAATAAAAATGTTGTTCGAAATTTATTCATCCTGCTGAAGTGCATAAAAGCCTAAATTTAAGAATTTACTTTATGCTGGAGAGCATAAAGAGGAATTCTTTATAACACAATTTTAGGAAATAAAAATAATTTTATTCTTCGAATTAATGCTTTCTTGTAAAGAGCATAAAAGACTTAATTCTAAAATTTACACTCTGCTAAAGAGCCGACTTGTAAATTCCTAATAGAGAAAACTGGAATAAAGGAAGGAATGAAATTGACTTTCGAAATTTATTCATTCTGCTGAAGCGCATAAAAGCCTAAATTTAGATATTTACTTTCTGCTGAATAGCATAAAGAGGAATTCTCTAGAACACAATTTTAGGAAATAAAAATAATTTTCTTCTTCGAATTAATGCTTTCTTGTAAAGAGCATAAAAGTCTTAATTCTAAAATTTACACTCTGCTAAAGAGCAGACTAGTAAATTCCTAATAGAGAAAACTGGAATAAAGAATGAAATAAAATAGTTTGTTCAAATTTTATTCTTTCTGCTAAATAGCATAAAAGCCTAAATTTAAGAATTTACTTTCTGCTAAAGGGCATAAAGCGGAATTCTTTAGAACACAATTTTAGGAAATAAAAATAATTTTGTTCTTCGAATTAATGCTTTCTGCTGAAGAGCATAAAAGACTTAATACTAAAATTGACACTCTGCTAAAGAGCATAAGTGTAAATTCCTAATAAAGAAAATTGGAATCAAGATTTATATAAAAATGTTGTTCGAAATTTATTCATTCTGCTGAAGCGCATAAAAGCCTAAATTCAGATACTTACTTTCTGCTGAATAGCATAAAGAGGAATTCTCTAGAACACAATTTTAGGAAATAAAAATAATTTTCTTCTTCGATTAATGCTTTCAGCTGAGGAGCATGGAAGACTCTAATTCTTCAATTGACACTCTGCTAGAGAGCATAAGAGTAAATTCCTAATAAAGAAAATTGGAATCAAGATTTATATAAAAATGTTGTTCGAAATTTATTCATTCTGCTGAAGCGCATAAAAGCCTAAATTCAGATACTTACTTTCTGCTGAATAGCATAAAGAGGAATTCTTTAGAACACAATTTTAGGAAATAAAAATAATTTTCTTCTTCGATTAATGCTTTCAGCTGAGGAGCATAAAAGACTTAAATCTGGAATTGACACTCTGCTAAAGAGCATAAGTGTAAATTCCTAATAAAGAAAATTGGAATCAAGATTTATATAAAAATGTTGTTCGAAATTTATTCATTCTGCTGAAGCGCATAAAAGCCTAAATTTAGATATTTACTTTCTGCTGAATAGCATAAAGAGGAATTCTCTAGAACACAATTTTAGGAAATAAAAATAATTTTCTTCTTCGATTAATGCTTTCAGCTGAGGAGCATAAAAGACTTAAATCTGGAATTGACACTCTGCTAGAGAGCAGAAGAGTAAATTCCTAATAAAGAAAATTGGAATAAAGAATGCAATAAAATTGATGTTCGAAATTTATTCTTTCTGCTAAATACCATAAAAGCCTAAATTTAAGAATTTACTTTCTGCTAAAGGGCATAAAGCGGAATTCTTTAGAACACAATTTTAGGAAATAAAAATAATTTTGTTCTTCGAATTAATGCTTTCTGCTGAAGAGCATAAAAGACCTAAATTCTAAAATTTACACTCTGCTAAAGAGCCGACTTGTAAATTCCTAATAGAGAAAACTGGAATAACGGAAGGACTGAAAGGGACGGTCGAAGTTTATTCATTCTGCTGCAGCGCATAAAAGCCTATTTGTAGGAATTTACTTTCTGCTGAATAGCATAAAGACGATTTCTCTAGAACATAATTTTAGGAAATAAAAATAATTTTCTTCTTTGATTAATGCTTTCAGCTGAGGAGCATAAAAGACTTAATTCTGGAATTGACACTCTGCTTGAGAGCATATGTGTAAATTACTAATAAAGAAAATTAGAATAAAGATTGAAATAAAATTGATGTTCGAAATTTATTCATCCTGCTGAAGCGCATAAAAGCCTAAATTTAAGAATTTACTTTATGCTGGTGAGCATAAAGAGGAATTCTTTATAACACAATTTTAGGAAATAAAAATAATTTTATTCTTCGAATTAATGCTTTCTGCTGAAGAGCATAAAAGACTTAATTCTGGAATTGACACTCTGCTAGAGAGCATAAGAGTAAATTCCTAATAAAGAAAATTGGAATAAAGATTGAAATAAAATTGATGTTCGAAATTTATTCTTTCTGCTGAAGCGCATAAAAGCCTAAATTTAAGAATTTACTTTCTGCTGAATAGCATAAAGAGGAATTCTCTAGAACACAATTTTAGGAAATAAAAATAATTTTCTTCTTCGATTAATGCTTTCAGCTGAGGAGCATAGAAGACTTAATTCTGGAATTGACATTCTGCTAGAGAGAATAAGTGTAAATTCCTAATAAAGAAAATTGCAATCAAGATTTAAATAAAAATGTTGTTCGAAATTTATTCATCCTGCTGAAGTGCATAAAAGCCTAAATTTAAGAATTTACTTTATGCTGGAGAGCATAAAGAGGAATTCTTTATAACACAATTTTAGGAAATAAAAATAATTTTATTCTTCGAATTAATGCTTTCTGCTGAAGAGCATAAAAGACCTAAATTCTAAAATTTACACTCTGCTAAAGAGCCGACTTGTAAATTCCTAATAGAGAAAACTGGAATAAAGGAAGGAATGAAATTGACTTTCGAAATTTATTCATTCTGCTGAAGCGCATAAAAGCCTAAATTTAGATATTTACTTTCTGCTGAATAGCATAAAGAGGAATTCTCTAGAACACAATTTTAGGAAATAAAAATAATTTTCTTCTTCGAATTAATGCTTTCTTGTAAAGAGCATAAAAGTCTTAATTCTAAAATTTACACTCTGCTAAAGAGCAGACTAGTAAATTCCTAATAGAGAAAACTGGAATAAAGAATGAAATAAAATAGTTTGTTCAAATTTTATTCTTTCTGCTAAATAGCATAAAAGCCTAAATTTAAGAATTTACTTTCTGCTAAAGGGCATAAAGCGGAATTCTTTAGAACACAATTTTAGGAAATAAAAATAATTTTGTTCTTCGAATTAATGCTTTCTGCTGAAGAGCATAAAAGACTTAATACTAAAATTGACACTCTGCTAAAGAGCATAAGTGTAAATTCCTAATAAAGAAAATTGGAATCAAGATTTATATAAAAATGTTGTTCGAAATTTATTCATTCTGCTGAAGCGCATAAAAGCCTAAATTCAGATACTTACTTTCTGCTGAATAGCATAAAGAGGAATTCTTTAGAACACAATTTTAGGAAATAAAAATAATTTTCTTCTTCGATTAATGCTTTCAGCTGAGGAGCATAAAAGACTTAATTCTGGAATTGACACTCTGCTAGAGAGCATAAGAGTAAATTCCTAATAAAGAAAATTGGAATCAAGATTTAAATAAAAATGTTGTTCGAAATTTATTCATTCTGCTGAAGCGCATAAAAGCCTAAATTCAGATACTTACTTTCTGCTGAATAGCATAAAGAGGAATTCTTTAGAACACAATTTTAGGAAATAAAAATAATTTTCTTCTTCGATTAATGCTTTCAGCTGAGGAGCATAAAAGACTTAAATCTGGAATTGACACTCTGCTAAAGAGCATAAGTGTAAATTCCTAATAAAGAAAATTGGAATCAAGATTTATATAAAAATGTTGTTCGAAATTTATTCATTCTGCTGCAGCGCATAAAAGCCTAAATTTAGATATTTACTTTCTGCTGAATAGCATAAAGAGGAATTCTCTAGAACACAATTTTAGGAAATAAAAATAATTTTCTTCTTCGATTAATGCTTTCAGCTGAGGAGCATAAAAGACTTAAATCTGGAATTGACACTCTGCTAGAGAGCAGAAGAGTAAATTCCTAATAAAGAAAATTGGAATAAAGAATGCAATAAAATTGATGTTCGAAATTTATTCTTTCTGCTAAATACCATAAAAGCCTAAATTTAAGAATTTACTTTCTGCTAAAGGGCATAAAGCGGAATTCTTTAGAACACAATTTTAGGAAATAAAAATAATTTTGTTCTTCGAATTAATGCTTTCTGCTGAAGAGCATAAAAAACTTAATTCTAAAATTTACACTCTGCTAAAGAGCAGACTTGTAAATTCCTAATAGAGAAAACTGGAATAAAGGAAGGAATGAAATTGACTTTCGATATTTTATTCTTTCTGCTGCAGCGCATAAAAGCCTATTTGTAGGAATTTACTTTCTGCTTAAGAGCATAAAGAGGAATTATCTAGAACACAATTTTAGGAAATAAAAATAATTTTATTCTTCGATTAATGCTTTCAGCTGAGGAGCATAAAAGACTTAATTCTGGAATTGACACTCTGCTAGAGAGCATATGTGTAAATTACTAATAAAGAAAATTAGAATAAAGATTGAAATAAAATTGATGTTCGAAATTTATTCTTTCTGCTAAAGAGCCTAAAAGCCTAAATTTAAGAATTTACTTTCTGCAGAAGAGCATAAAGAGGAATTCTCTAGAACACAATTTTAGGAAATAAAAATAATTTTCTTCTTCGATTAATGCTTTCAGCTGAGGAGCATAAAAGACATAATTCTGCAATTGACACTCTGCTAAAGAGCATAAGTGTAAATTCCTAATAAAGAAAATTGCAATCAAGATTTAAATAAAAATGTTGTTCGAAATTTATTCATCCTGCTGAAGTGCATAAAAGCCTAAATTTAAGAATTTACTTTATGCTGGAGAGCATAAAGAGGAATTCTTTATAACACAATTTTAGGAAATAAAAATAATTTTATTCTTCGAATTAATGCTTTCTGCTGAAGAGCATAAATACCTAAATTCTAAAATTTACACTCTGCTAAAGAGCCGACTTGTAAATTCCTAATAGAGAAAACTGGAATAAAGGAAGGAATGAAATTGACTTTCGAAATTTATTCATTCTGCTGCAGCGCATAAAAGCCTATTTGTAGGAATTTACTTTCTGCTGAATAGCATAAAGACGATTTCTCTAGAACACAATTTTAGGAAATAAAAATAATTTTCTTCTTCGATTAATGCTTTCAGCTGAAGAGCATAAAAGACTTAATTCTGGAAATGACACTCTGCTAGAGAGCATAGGAGTAAATTCCTAATAGAGAAAATTGGAATAAAGAATGAAATAAAATTGTTTGTTCAAATTTTATTCTTTCTGCTAAATAGCATAAAAGCCTAAATTTAAGTATTTACTTTCTGCTAAATGGCATAAAGCGGAATTCATTAGAACACAATTTTAGGCAATAAAAATAATTTTCTTCTTCGAATTAATGCTTTCTTGTAAAGAGCATAAAAGTCTTAATTCTAAAATTTACACTCTGCTAAAGAGCAGACTTGTAAATTCCTAATAGAGAAAACTGGAATAAAGGAAGGAATGAAATTGACTTTCGAAATTTATTCATTCTGCTGAAGCGCATAAAAGCCTAAATTTAGATATTTACTTTCTGCTGAATAGCATAAAGAGGAATTCTCTAGAACACAATTTTAGGAAATAAAAATAATTTTCTTCTTCGAATTAATGCTTTCTTGTAAAGAGCATAAAAGTCTTAATTCTAAAATTTACACTCTGTTAAAGAGCAGACTTGTAAATTCCTAATAGAGAAAACTGGAATAAAGAATGAAATAAAATAGTTTGTTCAAATTTTATTCTTTCTGCTAAATAGCATAAAAGCCTAAATTTAAGAATTTACTTTCTGCTAAAGGGCATAAAGCGGAATTCTTTAGAACACAATTTTAGGAAATAAAAATAATTTTGTTCTTCGAATTAATGCTTTCTGCTGAAGAGCATAAAAGACTTAATACTAAAATTGACACTCTGCTAAAGAGCATAAGTGTAAATTCCTAATAAAGAATATTGGAATCAAGATTTAAATAAAAATGTTGTTCGAAATTTATTCATTCTGCTGAAGCGCATAAAAGCCTAAATTCAGATACTTACTTTCTGCTGAATAGCATAAGGCGATTTCTCTAGAACACAATTTTAGGAAATAAAAATAATTTTCTTCTTCGATTAATGCTTTCAGCTGAAGAGCATAAAAGACTTAATTCTGGAAATGACACTCTGCTAGAGAGCATAAGAGTAAGTTCCTAATAGAGAAAAATTGGAATCAAGATTTATATAAAAATGTTGTTTGAAATTTATTCATTCTGCTGAAGCGCATAAAAGCCTAAATTCAGATACTTACTTTCTGCTGAATAGCATAAAGAGGAATTCTTTAGAACACAATTTTAGGAAATAAAAATAATTTTCTTCTTCGATTAATGCTTTCAGCTGAGGAGCATGGAAGACTTAATTCTGGAATTGACACTCTGCTAAAGAGCATAAGTGTAAATTCCTAATAAAGAAAATTGGAATCAAGATTTATATAAAAATTTTGTTAGAAATTTATTCATTCTGCTGAAGCGCATAAAAGCCTAAATTTAGATATTTACTTTCTGCTGAATAGCATAAAGAGGAATTCTCTAGAACACAATTTTAGGAAATAAAAATAATTTTCTTCTTCGATTAATGCTTTCAGCTGAGGAGCATAAAAGACTTAAATCTGGAATTGACACTCTGCTAGAGAGCAGAAGAGTAAATTCCTAATAAAGAAAATTGGAATAAAGAATGCAATAAAATTGATGTTCGAAATTTATTCTTTCTGCTAAATACCATAAAAGCCTAAATTTAAGAATTTACTTTCTGCTAAAGGACATAAAGCGGAATTCTTTAGAACACAATTTTTAGGAAATAAAAATAATTTTGTTCTTCGAATTAATGCTTTCTGCTGAAGAGCATAAAAGACCTAAATTCTAAAATTTACACTCTGCTAAAGAGCCGACTTGTAAATTCCTAATAGAGAAAACTGGAATAAAGGAAGGAATGAAATTGACTTTCGAAATTTATTCATTCTGCTGCAGCGCATAAAAGCCTATTTGTAGGAATTTACTTTCTGCTGAATAGCATAAAGACGATTTCTCTAGAACATAATTTTAGGAAATAAAAATAATTTTCTTCTTCGATTAATGCTTTCAGCTGAGGAGCATAAAAGACTTAATTCTGGAATTGACACTCTGCTAGAGAGCATATGTGTAAATTACTAATAAAGAAAATTAGAATAAAGATTGAAATAAAATTGATGTTCGAAATTTATTCTTTCTGCTAAAGAGCATAAAAGCCTAAATTTAAGAATTTACTTTCTGCTGAATACCATAAAGAGGAATTCTCTAGAACACAATTTTAGTAAATAAAAATAATTTTCTTCTTCGATTAATGCTTTCAGCTGAGGAGCATAAAAGACTTAATTCTGGAATTGAAACTCTGCTAAAGTGCATAAGTATTAATTCCTAATAAAAGAAAATTGCAATCAAGATTTAAATAAAAATGTTGTTCGAAATTTATTCATTCTGCTGAAGCGCATTGAAGCCTAAATTTAAGAATTTACTTTATGCTGGAGAGCATAAAGAGGAATTCTTTATAACACAATTTTAGGAAATAAAAATAATTTTATTCTTCGAATTAATGCTTTCTGCTGAAGAGCATAAAAGACCTAAATTCTAAAATTTACACTCTGCTAAAGAGCCGACTTGTAAATTCCTAATAGAGAAAACTGGAATAAAGGAAGGAATGAAATTGACTTTCGAAATTTATTCATTCTGCTGCAGCGCATAAAAGCCTATTTGTAGGAATTTACTTTCTGCTGAATAGCATAAAGACGATTTCTCTAGAACACAATTTTGGGAAATAAAAATAATTTTCTTTCTTCGATTAATGCTTTCAGCTGAGGAGCATAAAAGACTTAATTCTGGAATTGACACTCTGCTAGAGAGCATATGTGTAAATTACTAATAAAAGAAAATTAGAATAAAGATTGAAATAAAATTGATGTTCGAAATTTATTCTTTCTGCTAAAGAGCCTAAAAGCCTAAATTTAAGAATTTACTTTCTGCAGAAGAGCATAAAGAGGAATTCTCTACAACACAATTTTGGGAATAAAAAAATAATAATTTTCCCTTCCAAATTAATGTATTCTGCTTATGAGCATAAAAGACTAAATTCTAGAATTGACATTCTGCTAGAGAAAATAAGTGTAAATTCCTAATAATGAAAATTTGAATAAAGATTGAAAAAAAATTGTTGTTAAAAATTTATTCTTTCTGCTAAAGAGCCTAAAAGCCTAAATTTAAGAATTTACTTTATGCTGGAGAGCATAAAAAGGAATTCTCTAGAACACAATTTTAGGTAATAAAAATAATTTTCTTCTTCGAATTAATGCTTTCTTGTAAAGAGCATAAAAGTCTTAATTCTAAAATTTACACTCTGCTAAAGAGCAGACTTGTAAATTCCTAATAGAGAAAACTGGAATAAAGGAAGGAATGAAATTGACTTTCGAAATTTTATTCTTTCTGCTGAAGCGCATAAAAGCCTATTTGTAGGAATTTACTTTCTGCTGAATAGCATAAAGACGATTTCTCTAGAACACAATTTTAGGAAATAAAAATAATTTTCTTCTTCGATTAATGCTTTCAGCTGAAGAGCATAAAAGACTTAATTCTGGAAATGACACTCTGCTAGAGAGCATAAGAGTAAATTCCTAATAGAGAAAATTGGAATAAAGAATGAAATAAAATTGTTTGTTCAAATTTTATTCTTTCTGCTAAATAGCATAAAAGCCTAAATTTAAGAATTTACTTTCTGCTGAATAGCATAAAGAGGAATTCTCTAGAACACAATTTTAGGAAATAAAAATAATTTTCTTCTTCGAATTAATGCTTTCTTGTAAAGAGCATAAAAGTCTTAATTCTAAAATTTACACTCTGCTAAAGAGCAGACTTGTAAATTCCTAATAGAGAAAACTGGAATAAAGAATGAAATAAAATTGTTTGTTCAAATTTTATTCTTTCTGCTAAATAGCATAAAAGCCTAAATTTAAGAATTTACTTTCTGCTAAAGGGCATAAAGCGGTATTCTTTAGAACACAATTTTAGGAAATAAAAATAATTTTGTTCTTCGAATTAATGCTTTCTGCTGAAGAGCATAAAAGACTTAATACTAAAATTGACACTCTGCTAAAGAGCATAAGTGTAAAATTCCTAATAAAGAAAATTGGAATCAAGATTTATATAAAAATGTTGTTCGAAATTTATTCATTCTGCTGAAGCGCATAAAAGCCTAAATTTAGATATTTACTTTCTGCTGAATAGCATAAAGAGGAATTCTCTAGAACACAATTTTAGGAAATAAAAATAATTTTCTTCTTCGATTAATGCTTTCAGCTGAGGAGCATAAAAGACTTAAATCTGGAATTGACACTCTGCTGGAGAGCAGAAGAGTAAATTCCTAATAAAGAAAATTGGAATCAAGATTTAAATAAAATTGATTTTCGAAATTTATTCTTTCTGCTGAAGCGCATAAAAGCCTAAATTCAGATACTTACTTTCTGCTGAATAGCATAAAGAGGAATTCTTTAGAACACAATTTTAGGAAATAAAAATAATTTTCTTCTTCGATTAATGCTTTCAGCTGAGGAGCATAAAAGACTTAATTCTGGAATTGACACTCTGCTAGAGAGCATAAGAGTAAATTCCTAATAAAGAAAATTGGAATAAAGAATGCAATAAAATTGATGTTCGAAATTTATTCTTTCTGCTAAATAGCATAAAAGCCTAAATTTAAAAATTTACTTTCTGCTAAAGGGCATAAAGCGGAATTCATTAGAACACAATTTTAGGCAATAAAAATAATTTTCTTCTTCGAATTAATGCTTTCTTGTAAAGAGCATAAAAGTCTTATTTCTAAAATTTACACTCTGCTAAAGAGCAGACTTGTAAATTCCTAATAGAGAAAACTGGAATAAAGGAAGGAATGAAATTGAATTTCGAAATTTATTCATTCTGCTGAAGCGCATAAAAGCCTAAATTTAGATATTTACTTTCTGCTGAATAGCATAAAGAGGAATTCTCTAGAACACAATTTTAGGAAATAAAAATAATTTTCTTCTTCGAATTAATGCTTTCTTGTAAAGAGCATAAAAAGTCTTAATTCTAAAAATTTACACTCTGTTAAAGAGCAGACTTGCAAATTCCTAATAGAGAAAACTGGAATAAAGAATGAAATAAAATAGTTTGTTCAAATTTTATTCTTTCTGCTAAATAGCATAAAAGCCTCAATTTAAGAATTTACTTTCTGCTAAAGGGCATAAAGCGGTATTCTATAGAACACAATTTTAGGAAATAAAAATAATTTTGTTCTTCGAATTAATGCATTCTGCTGAAGAGCATAAAAGACTTAATACTAAAATTGACACTCTGCTAAAGAGCATAAGTGTAAATTCCTAATAAAGAAAATTGGAATCAAGATTTATATAAAAATGTTGTTCGAAATTTATTCATTCTGCTGAAGCGCATAAAAGCCTAAATTTAGATATTTACTTTCTGCTGAATAGCATAAGGCGATTTCTCTAGAACACAATTTTAGGAAATAAAAATAATTTTCTTCTTCGATTAATGCTTTCAGCTGAAGAGCATAAAAGACTTAATTCTGGAAATGACACTCTGCTAGAGAGCATAAGAGTAAATTCCTAATAAAGAAAATTGGAATAAAGAATGCAATAAAAATGATCTTCGAAGTTTATTCTTTTTGCTAAAGAGCATAAAAGCCTAAATTTAAGAATTTACTTTCTGCTGAAGAGCATAAAGGGGAATTCTCTAGAACACAATTTTAGGCAATAAAAATAATTTTCTTCTTCGAATTAATGCTTTCTTGTAAAGAGCATAAAAGTCTTAATTCTAAAATTTACACTCTGCTAAAGAGCAGACTTGTAAATTCCTAATAGAGAAAACTGGAATAAAGGAAGGAATGAAATTGACTTTCGAAATTTATTCATTCTGCTGAAGCGCATAAAAGCCTAAATTTAGATATTTACTTTCTGCTGAATAGCATAAAGAGGAATTCTCTAGAACACAATTTTAGGAAATAAAAATAATTTTCTTCTTCGAATTAATGCTTTCTTGTAAAGAGCATAAAAGTCTTAATTCTAAAATTTACACTCTGTTAAAGAGCAGACTTGTAAATTCCTAATAGAGAAAACTGGAATAAAGAATGAAATAAAATAGTTTGTTCAAATTTTATTCTTTCTGCTAAATAGCATAAAAGCCTAAATTTAAGAATTTACTTTCTGCTAAAGGGCATAAAGCGGAATTCTTTAGAACACAATTTTAGGAAATAAAAATAATTTTGTTCTTCGAATTAATGCTTTCTGCTGAAGAGCATAAAAGACTTAATACTAAAATTGACACTCTGCTAAAGAGCATAAGTGTAAATTCCTAATAAAGAAAATTGGAATCAAGATTTATATAAAAATGTTGTTCGAAATTTATTCATTCTGCTGAAGCGCATAAAAGCCTAAATTTAGATATTTACTTTCTGCTGAATAGCATAAAGAGGAATTCTCTAGAACACAATTTTAGGAAATAAAAATAATTTTCTTCTTCGATTAATGCTTTCAGCTGAGGAGCATAAAAGACTTAAATCTGGAATTGACACTCTGCTAGAGAGCAGAAGAGTAAATTCCTAATAAAGAAAATTGGAATCAAGATTTAAATAAAAATGTTGTTCGAAATTTATTCATTCTGCTGAAGCGCATAAAAGCCTAAATTCAGATACTTACTTTCTGCTGAATAGCATAAAGAGGAATTCTTTAGAACACAATTTTAGGAAATAAAAATAATTTTCTTCTTCGATTAATGCTTTCAGCTGAGGAGCATAAAAGACTTAATTCTGGAATTGACACTCTGCTAGAGAGCATAAGAGTAAATTCCTAATAAAGAAAATTGGAATAAAGAATGCAATAAAATTGATGTTCGAAATTTATTCTTTCTGCTAAATAGCATAAAAGCCTAAATTTAAGTATTTACTTTCTGCTAAATGGCATAAAGCGGAATTCATTAGAACACAATTTTAGGCAATAAAAATAATTTTCTTCTTCGAATTAATGCTTTCTTGTAAAGAGCATAAAAGTCTTAATTCTAAAATTTACACTCTGCTAAAGAGCAGACTTGTAAATTCCTAATAGAGAAAACTGGAATAAAGGAAGGAATGAAATTGACTTTCGAAATTTATTCATTCTGCTGAAGCGCATAAAAGCCTAAATTTAGATATTTACTTTCTGCTGAATAGCATAAAAGACTTAATACTAAAATTGACACTCTGCTAAAGAGCATAAGTGTAAATTCCTAATAAAGAAAATTGGAATCAAGATTTAAATAAAAATGTTGTTCGAAATTTAATCTTTCTGCTGAAGCGCATAAAAGCCTAAATTTAAGAATTTACTTTCTGCTGAATAGCATAAAGAGGAATTCTCTAGAACACAATTTTCGCAAATAAAAATAATTTCCTTCTTCGAATTAATGCTTTCTTGTAAAGAGCATAAAAGACTTAATTCTAAAATTTACACTCTGCTAAAGAGCCGACTTGTAAATTCCTAATAGAGAAAACTGGAATAAAGGAAGGAATGAAATTGACTTTCGAAATTTATTCATTCTGCTGAAGCGCATAAAAGCCTAAATTTAAAAATTTACTTTCTGCTAAAGGGCATAAAGCGGAATTCTTTAGAACACAATTTTAGGAAATAAAAATAATTTTGTTCTTCGAATTAATGCTTTCTGCTGAAGAGCATAAAAAACTTAATTCTAAAATTTACACTCTGCTAAAGAGCAGACTTGTAAATTCCTAATAGAGAAAACTGGAATAAAGGAAGGGATGAAATTGACTCTCGAAATTTATTCATTCTGCTGCAGCGCATAAAAGCCTATTTGTAGGAATTTACTTTCTGCTGAATAGCATAAAGACGATTTCTCTAGAACACAATTTTAGGAAATAAAAATAATTTTCTTCTTCGATTAATGCTTTCAGCTGAGGAGCATAAAAGACTTAATTCTGGAATTGACACTCTGCTAGAGAGCATATGTGTAAATTACTAATAAAGAAAATTAGAATAAAGATTGAAATAAAATTGATGTTCGAAATTTATTCTTTCTGCTAAAGAGCATAAAAGCCTAAATTTAAGAATTTACTTTCTGTTGAATAGCATAAAGAGGAATTCTCTAGAACACAATTTTAGGAAATAAAAATAATTTTCTTCTTCGATTAATGCTTTCTGCTGAAGAGCATAAAAGACTTAATTCTGGAATTGACGCTCTGCTAAAGAGCATAAGTGTAAATTCCTAATAAAGAAAATTGGGATCAAGATTTAAATAAAAATGTTGTTCGAAATTTATTCATCCTGCTGAAGTGCATAAAAGCCTAAATTTAAGAATTTACTTTATGCTGGAGAGCATAAAGAGGAATTCTTTATAACACAATTTTAGGAAATAAAAATAATTTTATTCTTCGAATTAATGCTTTCTGCTGAAGAGCATAAAAGACCTAAATTCTAAAATTTACACTCTGCTAAAGAGCCGACTTGTAAATTCCTAATAGAGAAAACTGGAATAAAGGAAGGAATGAAATTGACTTTCGAAATTTATTCATTCTGCTGCAGCGCATAAAAGCCTATTTGAAGGAATTTACTTTCTGCTGAATAGCATTAAGAGGAATTCTCTAGAACACAATTTTAGGAAATAAAAATAATTTTCTTCTTCGATTAATGCTTTCAGCTGAGGAGCATAAAAGACTTAATTCTGGAATTGACACTCTGCTAGAGAGCATATGTGTAAATTACTAATAAAGAAAATTAGAATAAAGATTGAAATAAAATTGATGTTCGAAATTTATTCTTTCTGCTAAAGAGCCTAAAAGCCTAAATTTAAGAATTTACTTTCTGCAGAAGAGCATAAAGAGGAATTCTCTACAACACAATTTTGGGAATAAAAAAATAATAATTTTCCCTTCCAAATTAATGTATTCTGCTTATGAGCATAAAATACTAAATTCTAGAATTGACATTCTGCTAGAGAGAATAAGTGTAAATTCCTAATAATGAAAATTTGAATAAAGATTGAAAAAAAAATTGTTGTTAAAAATTTATTCATTCTGCTGAAGCGCATAAAATCCTAAATTTAAGAATTTACTTTCTGCAGGAGAGCATAAAAAGGAATTCTCTAGAACACAATTTTAGGTAATAAAAATAATTTTCTTCTTCGAATTAATGCTTTCTTGTAAAGAGCATAAAAGTCTTAATTCTAAAATTTACACTCTGCTAAAGAGCAGACTTGTAAATTCCTAATAGAGAAAACTGGAATAAAGGAAGGAATGAAATTGACTTTCGAAATTTTATTCTTTCTGCTGAAGCGCATAAAAGCCTATTTGTAGGAATTTACTTTCTGCTGAATAGCATAAAGACGATTTCTCTAGAACACAATTTTAGGAAATAAAAATAATTTTCTTCTTCGATTAATGCTTTCAGCTGAAGAGCATAAAAGACTTAATTCTGGAAATGACACTCTGCTAGAGAGCATAAGAGTAAATTCCTAATAGAGAAAATTGGAATAAAGAATGAAATAAAATTGTTTGTTCAAATTTTATTCTTTCTGCTAAATAGCATAAAAGCCTAAATTTAAGAATTTACTTTCTGCTGAATAGCATAAAGAGGAATTCTCTAGAACACAATTTTAGGAAATAAAAATAATTTTCTTCTTCGAATTAATGCTTTCTTGTAAAGAGCATAAAAGTCTTAATTCTAAAATTTACACTCTGTTAAAGAGCAGACTTGTAAATTCCTAATAGAGAAAACTGGAATAAAGAATGAAATAAAAATGTTTGTACAAATTTTATTCTTTCTGCTAAATAGCATAAAAGCCTAAATTTAAGAATTTACTTTCTGCTAAAGGGCATAAAGCGGTATTCTTTAGAACACAATTTTAGGAAATAAAAATAATTTTGTTCTTCGAATTAATGCTTTCTGCTGAAGAGCATAAAAGACTTAATACTAAAATTGACACTCTGCTAAAGAGCATAAGTGTAAATTCCTAATAAAGAAAATTGGAATCAAGATTTATATAAAAATGTTTTTCGAAATTTATTCATTCTGCTGAAGCGCATAAAAGCCTAAATTTAGATATTTACTTTCTGCTGAATAGCATAAAGAGGAATTCTCTAGAACACAATTTTAGGAAATAAAAATAATTTTCTTCTTCGATTAATGCTTTCAGCTGAGGAGCATAAAAGACTTAAATCTGGAATTGACACTCTGCTGGAGAGCAGAAGAGTAAATTCCTAATAAAGAAAATTGGAATCAAGATTTAAATAAAATTGATTTTCGAAATTTATTCTTTCTGCTGAAGCGCATAAAAGCCTAAATTCAGATACTTACTTTCTGCTGAATAGCATAAAGAGGAATTCTTTAGAACACAATTTTAGGAAATAAAAATAATTTTCTTCTTCGATTAATGCTTTCAGCTGAGGAGCATAAAAGACTTAATTCTGGAATTGACACTCTGCTAGAGAGCATAAGAGTAAATTCCTAATAAAGAAAATTGGAATAAAGAATGCAATAAAATTGATGTTCGAAATTTATTCTTTCTGCTAAATAGCATAAAAGCCTAAATTTAAGTATTTACTTTCTGCTAAATGGCATAAAGCGGAATTCATTAGAACACAATTTTAGGCAATAAAAATAATTTTCTTCTTCGAATTAATGCTTTCTTGTAAAGAGCATAAAAGTCTTATTTCTAAAATTTACACTCTGCTAAAGAGCAGACTTGTAAATTCCTAATAGAGAAAACTGGAATAAAGGAAGGAATGAAATTGAATTTCGAAATTTATTCATTCTGCTGAAGCGCATAAAAGCCTAAATTTAGATATTTACTTTCTGCTGAATAGCATAAAGAGGAATTCTCTAGAACACAATTTTAGGAAATAAAAATAATTTTCTTCTTCGAATTAATGCTTTCTTGTAAAGAGCATAAAAGTCTTAATTCTAAAATTTACACTCTGTTAAAGAGCTGACTTGTAAATTCCTAATAGAGAAAACTAGAATAAAGAATGAAATAAAATAGTTTGTTCAAATTTTATTCTTTCTGCTAAATAGCATAAAAGCCTAAATTTAAGAATTTACTTTCTGCTAAAGGGCATAAAGCGGAATTCTCTAGTACACAATTTAAGGAAATAATAATAAATTTCCTGTTCGAATTAATGCATTCTGCGAAAGAGCATAAAAGACTTAATTCTAGAATTGACACTCTGCTAAAGAGCATAAGTGTAAATTCCTAATAAAGAAAATTGGAATCAAGATTTATATAAAAATGTTGTTCGAAATTTATTCATTCTGCTGAAGCGCATAAAAGCCTAAATTTAGATATTTACTTTCTGCTGAATAGCATAAAGAGGAATTCTCTAGAACACAATTTTAGGAAATAAAAATAATTTTCTTCTTCGATTAATGCTTTCAGCTGAAGAGCATAAAAGACTTAATTCTGGAAATGACACTCTGCTAGAGAGCATAAGAGTAAATTCCTAATAAAGAAAATTGGAATAAAGAATGCAATAAAATTGATGTTCGAAATTTATTCTTTCTGCTGAAGCGCATAAAAGCCTAAATTTAAGAATTTACTTTCTGCTGAATAGCATAAAGAGGAATTCTCTAGAACACAATTTTAGGAAATAAAAATAATTTTCTTCTTCGAATTAATGCTTTCTTGTAAAGAGCATAAAAGTCTTAATTCTAAAATTTACACTCTGCTAAAGAGCAGACTTGTAAATTCCTAATAGAGAAAACTGGAATAAAGGAAGGAATGAAATTGACTTTCGAAATTTATTCATTCTGCTGAAGCGCATAAAAGCCTAAATTTAGATATTTACTTTCTGCTGAATAGCATAAAGAGGAATTCTCTAGAACACAATTTTAGGAAATAAAAATAATTTTCTTCTTCGAATTAATGCTTTCTTGTAAAGAGCATAAAAGTCTTAATTCTAAAATTTACACTCTGTTAAAGAGCAGACTTGTAAATTCCTAATAGAGAAAACTGGAATAAAGAATGAAATAAAATAGTTTGTTCAAATTTTATTCTTTCTGCTAAATAGCATAAAAGCCTAAATTTAAGAATTTACTTTCTGCTAAAGGGCATAAAGCGGAATTCTTTAGAACACAATTTTAGGAAATAAAAATAATTTTGTTCTTCGAATTAATGCTTTCTGCTGAAGAGCATAAAAGACTTAATACTAAAATTGACACTCTGCTAAAGAGCATAAGTGTAAATTCCTAATAAAGAAAATTGGAATCAAGATTTATATAAAAATGTTGTTCGAAATTTATTCATTCTGCTGAAGCGCATAAAAGCCTAAATTTAGATATTTACTTTCTGCTGAATAGCATAAAGAGGAATTCTCTAGAACACAATTTTAGGAAATAAAAATAATTTTCTTCTTCGATTAATGCTTTCAGCTGAGGAGCATAAAAGACTTAAATCTGGAATTGACACTCTGCTGGAGAGCAGAAGAGTAAATTCCTAATAAAGAAAATTGGAATCAAGATTTAAATAAAAATGTTGTTCGAAATTTATTCATTCTGCTGAAGCGCATAAAAGCCTAAATTCAGATACTTACTTTCTGCTGAATAGCATAAAGAGGAATTCTTTAGAACACAATTTTAGGAAATAAAAATAATTTTCTTCTTCGATTAATGCTTTCAGCTGAGGAGCATAAAAGACTTAATTCTGGAATTGACACTCTGCTAGAGAGCATAAGAGTAAATTCCTAATAAAGAAAATTGGAATAAAGAATGCAATAAAATTGATGTTCGAAATTTATTCTTTCTGCTAAATAGCATAAAAGCCTAAATTTAAAAATTTACTTTCTGCTAAAGGGCATAAAGCGGAATTCTTTAGAACACAATTTTAGGCAATAAAAATAATTTTCTTCTTCGAATTAATGCTTTCTTGTAAAGAGCATAAAAGTCTTAATTCTAAAATTTACACTCTGCTAAAGAGCAGACTTGTAAATTCCTAATAGAGAAAACTGGAATAAAGGAAGGAATGAAATTGAATTTCGAAATTTATTCATTCTGCTGAAGCGCATAAAAGCCTAAATTTAGATATTTACTTTCTGCTGAAGAGCATAAAAGACTTAATACTAAAATTGACACTCTGCTAAAGAGCATAAGTGTAAATTCCTAATAAAGAAAATTGGAATCAAGATTTAAATAAAAATGTTGTTCGAAATTTAATCTTTCTGCTGAAGCGCATAAAAGCCTAAATTTAAGAATTTACTTTCTGCTGAATAGCATAAAGAGGAATTCTCTAGAACACAATTTTCGCAAATAAAAATAATTTCCTTCTTCGAATTAATGCTTTCTTGTAAAGAGCATAAAGGTCTTAATTCTAAAATTTACACTCTGCTAAAGAGCCGACTTGTAAATTCCTAATAGAGAAAACTGGAATAAAGGAAGGAATGACATTGACTTTCGAAATTTATTCATTCTGCTGAAGCGCATAAAAGCCTAAATTTAGATATTTACTTTCTGCTGAATAGCATAAAGAGGAATTCTCTAGAACACAATTTTAGGAAATAAAAATAATTTTCTTCTTCGAATTAATGCTTTCTTGTAAAGAGCATAAGAGTCTTAATTCTAAAATTTACACTCTGCTAAAGAGCAGACTTGTAAATTCCTAATAGAGAAAACTGGAATAAAGAATGAAATAAAATAGTTTGTTCAAATTTTATTATTTCTGCTAAATAGCATAAAAGCCTAAATTTAAGAATTTACTTTCTGCTAAAGGGCATAAAGCGGAATTCTTTAGAACACAATTTTAGGAAATAAAAATAATTTTCTTCTTCGAATTAATGCTTTCTTGTAAAGAGCATAAAAGACCTAAATTCTAAAATTTACACTCTGCTAAAGAGCCGACTTGTAAATTCCTAATAGAGAAAACTGGAATAAAGGAAGGAATGAAATTGACTTTCGAAATTTATTCATTCTGCTGAAGCGCATAAATGCCTAAATTTAGATATTTACTTTCTGCTGAATAGCATTAAGAGGAATTCTCTAGAACACAATTTTAGGAAATAAAAATAATTTTCTTCTTCGATTAATTCTTTCAGCTGAGGAGCATAAATGACTTAATTCTGGAATTGACACTCTGCTAGAGAGCATAAGAGTAAATTCCTAATAGAGAAAATTGGAATAAAGAATGAAATAAAATTGTTTGTTCAAATTTTATTCTTTCTGCTAAATAGCATAAAAGCCTAAATTTAAGAATTTACTTTCTGCTAAAGAGCATAAAGAGGAACTCTTTAGAACACAATTTTAGGAAATAAAAATAATTTTTTTATTCGAATTAATGCTTTCTGCTAAAGAGCATAAAAGACTTATTTCTAAAATTGACACTCTGCTAAAGAGCATAAGTGTAAATTCCTAATAAAGAAAATTGGAATCAAGATTTATATAAAAAGGTTGTTCGAAATTTATTCATTCTGCTGAAGCGCATAAAAGTCTAAATTTAGATATTTACTTTCTGCTGAATAGCATAAAGAGGAATTCTCTAGAACACAATTTTAGGAAATAAAAATAATTTTCTTCTTCGATCAATGCTTTCAGCTGAGGAGCATAAAAGACTTAAATCTGGAATTGACACTCTGCTAGAGAGCAGAAGAGTAAATTCCTAATAAGAAAAATTGGAATAAAGAATGCAATAAAATTGATGTTCGAAATTTATTCATTCTGCTGAAGCGCATAAAAGCCTAAATTTGAGAATTTACTTTATGCTGGAGAGCATAAAGAGGAATTCTCTATAACACAATTTTAGGAAATAAAAATAATTTTCTTCTTCGATTAATGCTTTCAGCTGAGGAGCATAAAAGACTTAATTCTGGAATTGACACTCTGCTAGAGAGCATAAGAGTAAATTCCTAATAGAGAAAATTGGAATAAAGAATGAAATAAAATTGTTTGTTCAAATTTTATTCTTTCTGCTAAATAGCATAAAAGCCTAAATTTGAGAATTTACTTTCTGCTAAAGGGCATAAAGCGGAATTCTTTAGAACACAATTTTAGGAAATAAAAATAATTTTGTTCTTCGAATTAATGCTTTCTGCTGAAGAGGATAAAAGACTTAATACTAAAATTGACACTCTGCTACAGAGCATAAGTGTAAATTCCTAATAAAGAAAATTGGAATCAAGATTTAAATAAAAATGTTGTTCGAAATTTAATCTTTCTGCTGAAGCGCATAAAAGCCTAAATTTAAGAATTTACTTTCTGCTGAATAGCATAAAGAGGAATTCTCTAGAACACAATTTTAGGAAATAAAAATAATTTTCTTCTTCGAATTAATGCTTTCTTGTAAAGAGCATAAAAGACCTAAATTCTAAAATTTACACTCTGCTAAAGAGCCGACTTGTAAATTCCTAATAGAGAAAACTGGAATAAAGGAAGGAATGAAATTGACTTTCGAAATTTATTCATTCTGCTGAAGCGCATAAATGCCTAAATTTAGATATTTACTTTCTGCTGAATAGCATTAAGACGATTTCTCTAGAACACAATTTTAGGAAATAAAAATAATTTTCTTCTTCGAATTAATGCTTTCTTGTAAAGAGCATAAAAGTCTTAATTCTAAAATTTACACTCTGCTAAAGAGCAGACTTGTAAATTCCTAATAGAGAAAACTGGAATAAAGAATGAAATAAAAATGTTGTTCGAAATTTATTCATTCTGCTGAAGCGCATAAAAGCCTAAATTTAAGAATTTACTTTATGCTGGAGAGCATAAAGAGGAATTCTTTATAACACAATTTTAGGAAATAAAAATAATTTTGTTCTTCGAATTAATAATTTCTGCTGAAGAGCATGAAAGACTTAATACTAAAATTGACACTCTGCTAAAGAGCATAAGTGTAAATTCCTAATAAAGAAAATTGGAATCAAGATTTATATAAAAATGTTGTTCGAAATTTATTCATTCTGCTGAAGCGCATAAAAGCCTAAATTTAGATATTTACTTTCTGCTGAATAGCATAAAGAGGAATTCTCTAGAACACAATTTTAGGAAATAAAAATAATTTTCTTCTTCGATTAATGCTTTCAGCTGAGGAGCATAAAAGACTTAATTCTGGAATTGACACTCTGCTAGAGAGCATATGTGTAAATTACTAATAAAGAAAATTAGAATAAAGATTGAAATAAAATTGATGTTCGAAATTTATTCTTTCTGCTGAAGCGCATAAAAGCCTAAATTTAGATATTTACTTTCTGCTGAATAGCATAAAGAGGAATTCTCTAGAACACAATTTTAGGAAATAAAAATAATTTTATTCTTCGAATTAATGCTTTCTGCTGAAGAGCATAAAAGACCTAAATTCTAAAATTTACACTCTGCTAAAGAGCCGACTTGTAAATTCCTAATAGAGAAAACTGGAATAAAGGAAGGAATGAAATTGACTTTCGAAATTTATTCATTCTGCTGCAGCGCATAAAAGCCTAAATTTAGATATTTACTTTCTGCTGAATAGCGTAAAGAGGAATTCTCTAGAACACAATTTTAGGAAATAAAAATAATTTTGTTCTTCGAATTAATGCTTTCTGCTGAAGAGCATGAAAGACTTAATACTAAAATTGACACTCTGCTAAAGAGCATAAGTGTAAATTCCTAATAAAGAAAATTGCAATCAAGATTTAAATAAAAATGTTCGAAATTTATTCATTCTGCTGCAGCGCATAAAAGCCTAAATTTAGATATTTACTTTCTGCTGAATAGCATAAAGAGGAATTCTCTAGAACACAATTTTAGGCAATAAAAATAATTTTCTTCATCGAATTAATGCTTTCTTGTAAAGAGCATAAAAGACCTAAATTCTAAAATTTACACTCTGCTAAAGAGCCGACTTGTAAATTCCTAATAGAGAAAACTGGAATAAAGGAAGGAATGAAATTGACTTTCGAAATTTATTCATTCTGCTGAAGCGCATAAAAGCCTAAATTTAGATATTTACTTTCTGCTGAATAGCATAAAGAGGAATTCTCTAGAACACAATTTTAGGAAATAAAAATAATTTTCTTCTTCGAATTAATGCTTTCTTGTAAAGAGCATAAAAGTCTTAATTCTAAAATTTACACTCTGCTAAAGAGCAGACTTGTAAATTCCTAATAGAGAAAACTGGAATAAAGAATGAAATAAAATAGTTTGTTCAAATTTTATTCTTTCTGCTAAATAGCATAAAAGCCTAAATTTAAGAATTTACTTTCTGCTAAAGGGCATAAAGCGGAATTCTTTAGAACACAATTTTAGGAAATAAAAATAATTTTCTTCTTCGAATTAATGCTTTCTTGTAAAGAGCATAAAAGACCTAAATTCTAAAATTTACACTCTGCTAAAGAGCAGACTTGTAAATTCCTAATAGAGAAAACTGGAATAAAGGAAGGAATGAAATTGACTTTCGAAATTTATTCATTCTGCTGAAGCGCATAAATGCCTAAATTTAGATATTTACTTTCTGCTGAATAGCATTAAGAGGAATTCTCTAGAACACAATTTTAGGAAATAAAAATAATTTTCTTCTTCGAATTAATAATTTCTGCTGGAGAGCATCAAAGACTTAATACTAAAATTGACACTCTGCTAAAGAGCATAAGTGTAAATTCCTAATAAAGAAAATTGGAATCAAGATTTATATAAAAATGTTGTTCGAAATTTATTCATTCTGCTGAAGCGCATAAAAGCCTAAATTTAGATATTTACTTTCTGCTGAATAGCATAAAGAGGAATTCTCTAGAACACAATTTTAGGAAATAAAAATAATTTTCTTCTTCGATTAATGCTTTCAGCTGAGGAGCATAAAAGACTTAATTCTGGAATTGACACTCTGCTAGAGAGCATATGTGTAAATTACTAATAAAGAAAATTAGAATAAAGATTGAAATAAAATTGATGTTCGAAATTTATTCTTTCTGCTGAAGCGCATAAAAGCCTAAATTTAGATATTCACTTTTTGCTGAATAGCATAAAGAGGAATTCTCTAGAACACAATTTTAGGAAATAAAAATAATTTTATTCTTCGAATTAATGCTTTCTGCTGAAGAGCATAAAAGACCTAAATTCTAAAATTTACACTCTGCTAAAGAGCCGACTTGTAAATTCCTAATAGAGAAAACTGGAATAAAGGAAGGAATGAAATTGACTTTCGAAATTTATTCATTCTGCTGCAGCGCATAAAAGCCTAAATTTAGATATTTACTTTCTGCTGAATAGCATAAAGAGGAATTCTCTAGAACACAATTTTAGGAAATAAAAATAATTTTGTTCTTCGAATTAATGCTTTCTGCTGAAGAGCATGAAAGACTTAATACTAAAATTGACACTCTGCTAAAGAGCATAAGTGTAAATTCCTAATAAAGAAAATTGCAATCAAGATTTAAATAAAAATGTTCGAAATTTATTCATTCTGCTGCAGCGCATAAAAGCCTAAATTTAGATATTTACTTTCTGCTGAATAGCATAAAGAGGAATTCTCTAGAACACAATTTTAGGCAATAAAAATAATTTTCTTCATCGAATTAATGCTTTCTTGTAAAGAGCATAAAAGACCTAAATTCTAAAATTTACACTCTGCTAAAGAGCCGACTTGTAAATTCCTAATAGAGAAAACTGGAATAAAGGAAGGAATGAAATTGACTTTCGAAATTTATTCATTCTGCTGAAGCGCATAAAAGCCTAAATTTAGATATTTACTTTCTGCTGAATAGCATAAAGAGGAATTCTCTAGAACACAATTTTAGGAAATAAAAATAATTTTCTTCTTCGAATTAATGCTTTCTTGTAAAGAGCATAAAAGTCTTAATTCTAAAATTTACACTCTGCTAAAGAGCAGACTTGTAAATTCCTAATAGAGAAAACTGGAATAAAGAATGAAATAAAATAGTTTGTTCAAATTTTATTCTTTCTGCTAAATAGCATAAAAGCCTAAATTTAAGAATTTACTTTCTGCTAAAGGGCATAAAGCGGAATTCTTTAGAACACAATTTTAGGAAATAAAAATAATTTTCTTCTTCGAATTAATGCTTTCTTGTAAAGAGCATAAAAGACCTAAATTCTAAAATTTACACTCTGCTAAAGAGCCGACTTGTAAATTCCTAATAGAGAAAACTGGAATAAAGGAAGGAATGAAATTGACTTTCGAAATTTATTCATTCTGCTGAAGCGCATAAATGCCTAAATTTAGATATTTACTTTCTGCTGAATAGCATTAAGAGGAATTCTCTAGAACACAATTTTAGGAAATAAAAATAATTTTCTTCTTCGAATTAATGCTTTCTGCTGAAGAGCATAAAAGACTTAATACTAAAATTGACACTCTGCTAAAGAGCATAAGTGTAAATTCCTAATAAAGAAAATTGGAATCAAGATTTATATAAAAATGTTGTTCGAAATTTATTCATTCTGCTGAAGCGCATAAAAGCCTAAATTTAGATATTTACTTTATGCTGGAGAGCATAAAGAGGAATTCTCTATAACACAATTTTAGGAAATAAAAATAATTTTCTTCTTCGATTAATGCTTTCAGCTGAGGAGCATAAAAGACTTAATTCTGGAATTGACACTCTGCTAGAGAGCATAAGAGTAAATTCCTAATAGAGAAAATTGGAATAAAGAATGAAATAAAATTGTTTGTTCAAATTTTATTCTTTCTGCTAAATAGCATAAAAGCCTAAATTTAAGAATTTACTTTCTGCTAAAGGGCATAAAGCGGAATTCTTTAGAACACAATTTTAGGAAATAAAAATAATTTTGTTCTTCGAATTAATGCTTTCTGCTGAAGAGCATAAAAGACTTAATACTAAAATTGACACTCTGCTACAGAGCATAAGTGTAAATTCCTAATAAAGAAAATTGGAATCAAGATTTAAATAAAAATGTTGTTCGAAATTTAATCTTTCTGCTGAAGCGCATAAAAGCCTAAATTTAAGAATTTACTTTCTGCTGAATAGCATAAGGAGGAATTCTCTAGAACACAATTTTAGGAAATAAAAATAATTTTATTCTTCGAATTATTACTCTCTGCTGAAGATAATAAATGACTTAATTCTAAAATTTACACTCTGCTAAAGAGCAGACTTGTAAATTCCTAATAGAGAAAACTGGAATAAAGGAAGGAATGAAATTGACTTTCGAAATTTATTCATTCTGCTGAAGCGCATAAAAGCCTAAATTTAGATATTTACTTTCTGCTGAATAGCATAAAGAGGAATTCTCTAGAACACAATTTTAGGAAATAAAAATAATTTTCTTCTTCGAATTAATGCTTTCTTGTAAAGAGCATAAAAGACCTAAATTCTAAAATTTACACTCTGCTAAAGAGCCGACTTGTAAATTCCTAATAGAGAAAACTGGAATAAAGGAAGGAATGAAATTGACTTTCGAAATTTATTCATTCTGCTGAAGCGCATAAATGCCTAAATTTAGATATTTACTTTCTGCTGAATAGCATTAAGACGATTTCTCTAGAACACAATTTTAGGAAATAAAAATAATTTTCTTCTTCGAATTAATGCTTTCTTGTAAAGAGCATAAAAGTCTTAATTCTAAAATTTACACTCTGCTAAATAGCAGACTTGTAAATTCCTAATAAAGAAAATTGGAATAAAGAATGCAATAAAATTGATGTTCGAAATTTATTCATTCTGCTGAAGCGCATAAAAGCCTAAATTTAAGAATTTACTTTATGCTGGAGAGCATAAAGAGGAATTCTTTATAACACAATTTTAGGAAATAAAAATAATTTTGTTCTTCGAATTAATGCTTTCTGCTGAAGAGCATAAAAGACTTAATACTAAAATTGACACTCTGCTAAAGAGCATAAGTGTAAATTCCTAATAAAGAAAATTGGAATCAAGATTTATATAAAAATGTTGTTCGAAATTTATTCATTCTGCTGAAGCGCATAAAAGCCTAAATTTAGATATTTACTTTCTGCTGAATAGCATAAAGAGGAATTCTCTAGAACACAATTTTAGGAAATAAAAATAATTTTCTTCTTCGATTAATGCTTTCAGCTGAGGAGCATAAAAGACTTAATTCTGGAATTGACACTCTGCTAGAGAGCATATGTGTAAATTACTAATAAAGAAAATTGGAATAAAGAATGAAATAAAATTGATGTTCGAAATTTATTCATTCTGCTGCAGCGCATAAAAGCCTAAATTTAGATATTTACTTTCTGCTGAATAGCATAAAGAGGAATTCTCTAGAACACAATTTTAGGAAATAAAAATAATTTTATTCTTCGAATTAATGCTTTCTGCTGAAGAGCATAAAAGACCTAAATTCTAAAATTTACACTCTGCTAAAGAGCCGACTTGTAAATTTCTAATAGAGAAATCTGGAATAAAGGAAGGAATGAAATTGACTTTCGAAATTTATTCATTCTGCTGGAGCGCATAAAAGCCTAAATTTAGATATTTACTTTCTGCTGAATAGCGTAAAGAGGAATTCTCTAGAACACAATTTTAGGAAATAAAAATAATTTTGTTCTTCGAATTAATGCTTTCTGCTGAAGAGCATGAAAGACTTAATACTAAAATTGACACTCTGCTAAAGAGCATAAGTGTAAATTCCTAATAAAGAAAATTGCAATCAAGATTTAAATAAAAATGTTCGAAATTTATTCATTCTGCTGCAGCGCATAAAAGCCTAAATTTAGATATTTACTTTCTGCTGAATAGCATAAAGAGGAATTCTCTAGAACACAATTTTAGGCAATAAAAATAATTTTCTTCATCGAATTAATGCTTTCTTGTAAAGAGCATAAAAGACCTAAATTCTAAAATTTACACTCTGCTAAAGAGCCGACTTGTAAATTCCTAATAGAGAAAACTGGAATAAAGGAAGGAATGAAATTGACTTTCGAAATTTATTCATTCTGCTGAAGCGCATAAAAGCCTAAATTTAGATATTTACTTTCTGCTGAATAGCATAAAGAGGAATTCTCTAGAACACAATTTTAGGAAATAAAAATAATTTTCTTCTTCGAATTAATGCTTTCTTGTAAAGAGCATAAAAGTCTTAATTCTAAAATTTACACTCTGCTAAAGAGCAGACTTGTAAATTCCTAATAGAGAAAACTGGAATAAAGAATGAAATAAAATAGTTTGTTCAAATTTTATTCTTTCTGCTAAATAGCATAAAAGCCTAAATTTAAGAATTTACTTTCTGCTAAAGGGCATAAAGCGGAATTCTTTAGAACACAATTTTAGGAAATAAAAATAATTTTCTTCTTCGAATTAATGCTTTCTTGTAAAGAGCATAAAAGACCTAAATTCTAAAATTTACACTCTGCTAAAGAGCCGACTTGTAAATTCCTAATAGAGAAAACTGGAATAAAGGAAGGAATGAAATTGACTTTCGAAATTTATTCATTCTGCTGAAGCGCATAAATGCCTAAATTTAGATATTTACTTTCTGCTGAATAGCATTAAGAGGAATTCTCTAGAACACAATTTTAGGAAATAAAAATAATTTTCTTCTTCGAATTAATGATTTCTGCTGAAGAGCATGAAAGAATTATTACTAATATTGTCACTCTGCTAAAGAGCATAAGTGTAAATTCCTAATAAAGAAAATTGGAATCAAAATTTATATAAAAATGTTGCTCAGAAATTTATTCATTCTGCTGAAGCGCATAAAAGCCTAAATTTAGATATTTACTTTCTGCTGAATAGCATTAAGAGGAATTCTCTAGAACACAATTTTAGGAAATAAAAATAATTTTCTTCTTCGATTAATGCTTTCAGCTGAGGAGCATAAAAGACTTAATTCTGGAATTGACACTCTGCTAGAGAGCATATGTGTAAATTACTAATAAAGAAAATTAGAATAAAGATTGAAATAAAATTGATGTTCGAAATTTATTCTTTCTGCTGAAGCGCATAAAAGCCTAAATTTAGATATTTACTTTCTGCTGAATAGCATAAAGAGGAATTCTCTAGAACACAATTTTAGGAAATAAAAATAATTTTCTTCTTCGAATTAATGCTTTCTGCTGAAGAGCATAAAAGACCTAAATTCTAAAATTTACACTCTGCTAAAGAGCCGACTTGTAAATTCCTAATAGAGAAATCTGGAATAAAGGAAGGAATGAAATTGACTTTCGAAATTTATTCATTCTGCTGGAGCGCATAAAAGCCTAAATTTAGATATTTACTTTCTGCTGAATAGCGTAAAGAGGAATTCTCTAGAACACAATGTTAGGAAATAAAAATAATTTTGTTCTTCGAATTAATGCTTTCTGCTGAAGAACATGAAAGACTTAATACTAAAATTGACACTCTGCTAAAGAGCATAAGTGTAAATTCCTAATAAAGAAAATTGCAATCAAGATTTAAATAAAAATGTTCGAAATTTATTCATTCTGCTGCAGCGCATAAAAGCCTAAATTTAGATATTTACTTTCTGCTGAATAGCATAAAGAGGAATTCTCTAGAACACAATTTTAGGCAATAAAAATAATTTTCTTCATCGAATTAATGCTTTCTTGTAAAGAGCATAAAAGACCTAAATTCTAAAATTTACACTCTGCTAAAGAGCCGACTTGTAAATTCCTAATAGAGAAAACTGGAATAAAGGAAGGAATGAAATTGACTTTCGAAATTTATTCATTCTGCTGAAGCGCATAAAAGCCTAAATTTAGATATTTACTTTCTGCTGAATAGCATAAAGAGGAATTCTCTAGAACACAATTTTAGGAAATAAAAATAATTTTCTTCTTCGAATTAATGCTTTCTTGTAAAGAGCATAAAAGTCTTAATTCTAAAATTTACACTCTGCTAAAGAGCAGACTTGTAAATTCCTAATAGAGAAAACTGGAATAAAGAATGAAATAAAATAGTTTGTTCAAATTTTATTCTTTCTGCTAAATAGCATAAAAGCCTAAATTTAAGAATTTACTTTCTGCTAAAGGGCATAAAGCGGAATTCTTTAGAACACAATTTTAGGAAATAAAAATAATTTTGTTCTTCGAATTAATGCTTTCTGCTGAAGAGCATAAAAGACTTAATACTAAAATTGACACTCTGCTAAAGAGCATAAGTGTAAATTCCTAATAAAGAAAATTGGAATCAAGATTTATATAAAAATGTTGTTCGAAATTTATTCATTCTGCTGAAGCGCATAAAAGCCTAAATTTAGATATTTACTTTCTGCTGAATAGCATAAAGAGGAATTCTCTAGAACACATTTTTAGGAAATAAAAATAATTTTCTTCTTCGATCAATGCTTTCAGCTGAGGAGCATAAAAGACTTAAATCTGGAATTGACACTCTGCTAGAGAGCAGAAGAGTAAATTCCTAATAAGGAAAATTGGAATAAAGAACGCATTAAAATTGATGTTCGAAATTTATTCATTCTGCTGATTCGCATAAAAGCCTAAATTTAAGAATTTACTTTATGCTGGAGAGCATAAAGAGGAATTCTTTATAACACAATTTTAGGAAATAAAAATAATTTTCTTCTTCGATTAATGCTTTCAGCTGAGGAGCATAAAAGACTTAATTCTGGAATTGACACTCTGCTAGAGAGCATAAGAGTAAATTCCTAATAGAGAAAATTGGAATAAAGAATGAAATAAAATTGTTTGTTCAAATTTTATTCTTTCTGCTAAATACCATAAAAGCCTAAATTTAAGAATTTACTTTCTGCTAAAGGGCATAAAGCGGAATTCTTTAGAACACAATTTTAGGAAATAAAAATAATTTTGTTCTTCGAATTAATGCTTTCTGCTGAAGAGCATGAAAGACTTAATACTAAAATTGACACTCTGCTAAAGAGCATAAGTGTAAATTCCTAATAAAGAAAATTGCAATCAAGATTTATATAAAAATGTTGTTCGAAATTTATTCATTCTGCTGAAGCGCATAAAAGCCTAAATTTAGATATTTACTTTCTGCTGAATAGCATAAAGAGGAATTCTCTAGAACACAATTTTAGGAAATAAAAATAATTTTCTTCTTCGATCAATGCTTTCAGCTGAGGAGCATAAAAGACTTAAATCTGGAATTGACACTCTGCTAGAGAGCAGAAGAGTAAATTCCTAATAAGGAAAATTGGAATAAAGAATGCAATAAAATTGATGTTCGAAATTTATTCATTCTGCTGAAGCGCATAAAAGCCTAAATTTAAGAATTTACTTTATGCTGGAGAGCATAAAGAGGAATTCTTTATAACACAATTTTAGGAAATAAAAATAATTTTATTCTTCGAATTAATGCTTTCTGCTGAAGAGCATAAAAGACCTAAATTCTAAAATTTACACTCTGCTAAAGAGCCGACTTGTAAATTCCTAATAGAGAAAACTGGAATAAAGGAAGGAATGAAATTGACTTTCGAAATTTATTCATTCTGCTGAAGCGCATAAAAGCCTAAATTTAGATATTTACTTTCGGCTGAATAGCATAAAGAGGAATTCTCTACAACACAATTTTGGGAACAAAAAAATAATAATTTTCCCTTCCAAATTAATGTATTCTGCTTATGAGCATAAAAGACTAAATTCTAGAATTGACATTCTGCTAGAGAGCATAAGTGTAAATTCCTAATAAAGAAAATTGGAATAAAGATTGAAATAAAATTGTTGTTAAAAATTTATTCTTTCTGCTAAAGAGCATAAAAGCCTAAATTTAAGAATTCACTTTCTTCAGAAGAGCATAAAAAGGAATTCTCTAGAACACAATTTTAGGAAATAAAAATAATTTTCTTCTTCGAATTAATGCTTTCTTGTAAAGAGCATAAAAGTCTTAATTCTAAAATTTACACTCTGCTAAAGAGCAGACTTGTAAATTCCTAATAGAGAAAACTGGAATAAAGGAAGGAATGAAATTGACTTTCGAAATTTTATTCTTTCTGCTGAAGCGCATAAAAGCCTATTTGTAGGAATTTACTTTCTGCTGAATAGCATAAGGCGATTTCTCTAGAACACAATTTTAGGAAATAAAAATAATTTTCTTCTTCGATTAATGCTTTCAGCTGAAGAGCATAAAAGACTTAATTCTGGAAATGACACTCTGCTAGAGAGCATAAGAGTAAATTCCTAATAGAGAAAATTGGAATAAAGAATGAAATAAAATTGTTTGTTCAAATTTTATTCTTTCTGCTAAATAGCATAAAAGCCTAAATTTAAGTATTTACTTTCTGCTAAATGGCATAAAGCGGAATTCTTTAGAACACAATTTTAGGCAATAAAAATAATTTTCTTCTTCGAATTAATGCTTTCTTGTAAAGAGCATAAAAGTCTTAATTCTAAAATTTACACTCTGCTAAAGAGCAGACTTGTAAATTCCTAATAGAGAAAACTGGAATAAAGGAAGGAATGAAATTGACTTTCGAAATTTATTCATTCTGCTGAAGCGCATAAAAGCCTTAATTTAGATATTTACTTTCTGCTGAATAGCATAAAGAGGAATTCTCTAGAACACAATTTTAGGAAATAAAAATAATTTTCTTCTTCGAATTAATGCTTTCTTGTAAAGAGCATAAAAGTCTTAATTCTAAAATTTACACTCTGCTAAAGAGCAGACTTGTAAATTCCTAATAGAGAAAACTGGAATAAAGGAAGGAATGAAATTGACTTTCGAAATTTATTCATTCTGCTGAAGCGCATAAAAGCCTAAATTTAGATATTTACTTTCTGCTGAATAGCATTAAGAGGAATTCTCTAGAACACAATTTTAGGAAATAAAAATAATTTTCTTCTTCGATTAATGCTTTCTGCTGAAGAGCATAAAAGACTTAATACTAAAATTGACACTCTGCTAAAGAGCATAAGTGTAAATTCCTAATAAAGAAAATTGGAATCAAGATTTATATAAAAATGTTGTTCGAAATTTATTCATTCTGCTGAAGCGCATAAAAGCCTAAATTTAGATATTTACTTTCTGCTGAATAGCATAAAGAGGAATTCTCTAGAACACAATTTTATGAAATAAAAATAATTTTCTTCTTCGATCAATGCTTTCAGCTGAGGAGCATAAAAGACTTAAATCTGGAATTGACTCTCTGCTAGAGAGCAGAAGAGTAAATTCCTAATAAGGAAAATTGGAATAAAGGATGCAATAAAATTGATGTTCGAAATTTATTCTTTCTGCTAAATAGCATAAAAGCCTAAATTTAAGAATTTAATTTCTGCTAAAGGGCATAAAGCGGAATTCTTTAGAACACAATTTTAGAAAATAAAAATAATTTTGTTCTTCGAATTAATGCTTTCTGCTGAAGAGCATAAAAGACTTAATACTAAAATTGACACTCTGCTAAAGAGCATAATTGTAAATTCCTAATAGAGAAAATTGGAATAAAGAATGAAATAAAATTGTTTGTTCAAATTTTATTCTTTCTGCTAAATAGCATAAAAGCCTAAATTTAAGTATTTACTTTCTGCTAAATGGCATAAAGCGGAATTCTATAGAACACAATTTTAGGCAATAAAAATAATTTTCTTCTTCGAATTAATGCTTTCAGCTGAGGAGCATAAAAGACTTAATTCTGGAATTGACACTCTGCTAGAGAGCATAAGAGTAAATTCCTAATAAAGAAAATTGGAATAAAGAATGCAATAAAATTGATGTTCAAAATTTATTCTTTCTGCTGAAGCGCATAAAAGCCTAAGTTTAAGAATTTACTTTATGCTGAATTGCTTAAAGAGGAATTCTCTAGAACACAATTTTAGGAAATAAAAATAATTTTCTTTCTTCGAATTAATGCTTTCTGCTGAAGAGCATAAAAGACTTAATTCTGGATTGACGCTCTTCTAAAGAGCATAAGTGTAAATTCCTAATAAAGAAAATTGGGATCAAGATTTAAATAAAAATGTTGTTCGAAATTTAATCTTTCTGCTGAAGCGCATAAAAGCCTAAATTTAGATATTTACTTTCTGCTGAATAGCATTAAGAGGAATTCTCTAGAACACAATTTTAGGAAATAAAAATAATTTTCTTCTTCGATTAATGCTTTCAGCTGAGGAGCATAAAAGACTTAATTCTGGAATTGACACTCTGCTAGAGAGCAGAAGAGTAAATTCCTAATAAAGAAAATTGGAATAAAGAAAGGAATAAAATTGATGTTCGAAATTTATTCTTTCTGCTGAAGCGCATAAAAGCCTAAATTTACGAATTTACTATCTGCTGAAGAGCGTAACGAGGAATTCATTATAACACAATTTTAGGAAATAAAAATAAATTTCTTCTTCTATTAATGCTTTCAGCTGAGGAGCATAAAAAGACTTAATTCTGGAATTGACACTCTGCTAGAGAGCATAAGAGTAAATTCCTAATAGAGAAAAATTGGAATAAAGAATGGAATAAAATTGTTTGTTCAAATTTTATTCTTTCTGCTAAATAGCATAAAAGCCTAAATTTAAGAATTTACTTTCTGCTAAAGGGCATAAAGCGGTATTCTTTAGAACACAATTTTAGGAAATAAAAATAATTTTGTTCTTCGAATTAATGCTTTCTGCTGAAGAGCATAAAAGACTTAATACTAAAATTGACACTCTGCTAAAGAGCATAAGTGTAAATTCCTAATAAAGAAAATTGGAATCAAGATTTATATAAAAATGTTGTTCGAAATTTATTCATTCTGCTGAAGCGCATAAAAGCCTAAATTTAGATATTTACTTTCTGCTGAATAGCATAAAGAGGAATTCTCTAGAACACAATTTTAGGAAATAAAAATAATTTTCTTCTTCGATCAATGCTTTCAGCTGAGGAGCATAAAAGACTTAAATCTGGAATTGACACTCTGCTAGAGAGCAGAAGAGTAAATTCCTAATAAGGAAAATTGGAATAAAGAATGCAATAAAATTGATGTTCGAAATTTATTCATTCTGCAGAAGCGCATAAAAGCCTAATTTTAAGAATTTACTATATGCCGGAGAGCATAAAGAGGATTTCTTTATAACACAATTTTAGGAAATAAAAATAATTTTATTCTTCGAATTAATGCTTTCTGCTGAAGAGCATAAAAGACCTAAATTCTAAAATTTACACTCTGCTAAAGAGCCGACTTGTAAATTCCTAATAGAGAAAACTGGAATAAAGGAAGGAATGAAATTGACTTTCGAAATTTATTCATTCTGCTGAAGCGCATAAAAGCCTAAATTTAGATATTTACTATCGGCTGAATAGCATAAAGAGGAATTCTCTACAACACAATTTTGGGAACAAAAAAATAATAATTTTCCCTTCCAAATTAATGTATTCTGCTTATGAGCATAAAAGACTAAATTCTAGAATTGACATTCTGCTAGAGAGCATAAGTGTAAATTCCTAATAACGAAAATTTGAATAAAGATTGAAAAAAAATTGTTGTTAAAAATTTATTCTTTCTGCTAAAGAGCCTAAAAGCCTAAATTTAAGAATTCACTTTCTTCAGAAGAGCATAAAAAGGAATTCTCTAGAACACAATTTTAGGCATTAAAAATAATTTTCTTCTTCGAATTAATGCTTTCTTGTAAAGAGCATAAAAATCTTAATTCTAAAATTTACACTCTGCTAAAGAGCAGACTTTTAAATTCCTAATAGAGAAAACTGGAATAAAGGAAGGAATGAAATTGACTTTCGAAATTTTATTCTTTCTGCTGAAGCGCATAAAAGCCTATTTGTAGGAATTTACTTTCTGCTGAATAGCATAAGGCGATTTCTCTAGAACACAATTTTAGGAAATAAAAATAATTTTCTTCTTCGATTAATGCTTTCAGCTGAAGAGCATAAAAGACTTAATTCTGGAAATGACACTCTGCTAGAGAGCATAAGAGTAAATTCCTAATAGAGAAAATTGGAATAAAGAATGAAATAAAATTGTTTGTTCAAATTTTATTCTTTCTGCTAAATAGCATAAAAGCCTAAATTTAAGTATTTACTTTCTGCTAAATGGCATAAAGCGGAATTCTTTAGAACACAATTTTAGGCAATAAAAATAATTTTCTTCATCGAATTAATGCTTTCTTGTAAAGAGAATAAAAGTCTTAATTCTAAAATTTACACTCTGCTAAAGAGCAGACTTGTAAATTCCTAATAGAGAAAACTGGAATAAAGGAAGGAATGAAATTGACTTTCGAAATTTATTCATTCTGCTGAAGCGCATAAAAGCCTAAATTTAGATATTTACTTTCTGCTGAATAGCATAAAGAGGAATTCTCTAGAACACAATTTTAGGAAATAAAAATAATTTTCTTCTTCGAATTAATGCTTTCTTGTAAAGAGCATAAAAGTCTTAATTCTAAAATTTACACTCTGCTAAAGAGCAGACTTGTAAATTCCTAATAGAGAAAACTGGAATAAAGAATGAAATAAAATAGTTTGTTCAAATTTTATTCTTTCTGCTAAATAGCATAAAAGCCTAAATTTAAGAATTTACTTTCTGCTAAAGGGCATAAAGCGGAATTCTTTAGAACACAATTTTAGGAAATAAAAATAATTTTCTTCTTCGAATTAATGCTTTCTTGTAAAGAGCATAAAAGACCTAAATTCTAAAATTTACACTCTGCTAAAGAGCCGACTTGTAAATTCCTAATAGAGAAAACTGGAATAAAGGAAGGAATGAAATTGACTTTCGAAATTTATTCATTCTGCTGAAGCGCATAAAAGCCTAAATTCAGATACTTACTTTCTGCTGAATAGCATAAAGAGGAATTCTCTAGAACACAATTTTAGGAAATAAAAATAATTTTCTTCTTCGATTAATGCTTTCTGCTGAAGAGCATAAAAGACTTAATACTAAAATTGACACTCTGCTAAAGAGCATAAGTGTAAATTCCTAATAAAGAAAATTGGAATCAAGATTTATATAAAAATGTTGTTCGAAATTTATTCATTCTGCTGAAGCGCATAAAAGCCTAAATTTAAGAATTTACTTTCTGCTGAATAGCATAAAGAGGAATTCTCTAGAACACAATTTTAGGAAATAAAAATAATTTTCTTCTTCGATCAATGCTTTCAGCTGAGGAGCATAAAAGACTTAAATCTGGAATTGACACTCTGCTAGAGAGCAGAAGAGTAAATTCCTAATAAGGAAAATTGGAATAAAGAAAGGAATAAAATTGATGTTCGAAATTTATTCTTTCTGCTGAAGCGCATAAAACCCTAAATTTGAGAATTTACTTTATGCTGGAGAGCATAAAGAGGAATTCTCTATAACACAATTTTAGGAAATAAAAATAATTTTCTTCTTCGATTAATGCTTTCAGCTGAGGAGCATAAAAGACTTAATTCTGGAATTGACACTCTGCTAGAGAGCATAAGAGTAAATTCCTAATAGAGAAAATTGGAATAAAGAATGAAATAAAATTGTTTGTTCAAATTTTATTCTTTCTGCTAAATACCATAAAAGCCTAAATTTAAGAATTTACTTTCTGCTAAATGGCATAAAGCGGAATTCTTTAGAACACAATTTTAGGAAATAAAAATCATTTTGTTCTGCGAATTAATGCTTTCTGCTGAAGAGCATGAAAGACTTAATACTAAAATTGACACTCTGCTAAAGAGCATAAGTGTAAATTCCTAATAAAGAAAATTGGAATCAAGATTTATATAAAAATGTTGTTCGAAATTTATTCATTCTGCTGAAGCGCATAAAAGCCTAAATTTAGATATTTACTTTCTGCTGAATAGCATAAAGAGGAATTCTCTAGAACACAATTTTAGGAAATAAAAATAATTTTCTTCTTCGATTAATGCTTTCTGCTAAATAGGATAAAAGCCTAAATTTAAGAATTTACTATATGCCGGAGAGCATAAAGAGGATTTCTTTATAACACAATTTTAGGAAATAAAAATAATTTTATTCTTCGAATTAATGCTTTCTGCTGAAGAGCATAAAAGACCTAAATTCTAAAATTTACACTCTGCTAAAGAGCCGACTTGTAAATTCCTAATAGAGACAACTGGAATAAAGGAAGGAATGAAATTGACTTTCGAAATTTATTCATTCTGCTGAAGCGCATAAAAGCCTAAATTTAGATATTTACTTTAGGCTGAATAGCATAAAGAGGAATTCTCTACAACACAATTTTGGGAACAAAAAAATAATAATTTTCCCTTCCAAATTAATGTATTCTGCTTATGAGCATAAAAGACTAAATTCTAGAATTGACATTCTGCTAGAGAAAATAAGTGTAAATTCCTAATAATGAAAATTTGAATAAAGATTGAAAAAAAATTGTTGTTAAAAATTTATTCTTTCTGCTAAAGAGCCTAAAAGCCTAAATTTAAGAATTCACTTTCTTCAGGAGAGCATAAAAAGGAATTCTCTAGAACACAATTTTAGGTAATAAAAATAATTTTCTTCTTCGAATTAATGCTTTCTTGTAAAGAGCATAAAAGTCTTAATTCTAAAATTTACACTCTGCTAAAGAGCAGACTTGTAAATTCCTAATAGAGAAAACTGGAATAAAGGAAGGAATGAAATTGACTTTCGAAATTTTATTCTTTCTGCTGAAGCGCATAAAAGCCTATTTGTAGGAATTTACTTTCTGCTGAATAGCATAAAGACGATTTCTCTAGAACACAATTTTAGGAAATAAAAATAATTTTCTTCTTCGAATTAATGCTTTCTTGTAAAGAGCATAAAAGTCTTAATTCTAAAATTTACACTCTGCTAAAGAGCAGACTTGTAAATTCCTAATAGAGAAAACTGGAATAAAGAATGAAATAAAATTGTTTGTTCAAATTTTATTCTTTCTGCTAAATAGCATAAAAGCCTAAATTTAAGTATTTACTTTCTGCTAAATGGCATAAAGCGGAATTCTTTAGAACACAATTTTAGGCAATAAAAATAATTTTCTTCTTCGAATTAATGCTTTCTTGTAAAGAGCATAAAAGTCTTAATTCTAAAATTTACACTCTGCTAAAGAGCAGACTTGTAAATTCCTAATAGAGAAAACTGGAATAAAGGAAGGAATGAAATTGACTTTCGAAATTTATTCATTCTGCTGAAGCGCATAAAAGCCTAAATTTAGATATTTACTTTCTGCTGAATAGCATAAAGAGGAATTCTCTAGAACACAATTTTAGGAAATAAAAATAATTTTCTTCTTCGAATTAATGCTTTCTTGTAAAGAGCATAAAAGTCTTAATTCTAAAATTTACACTCTGCTAAAGAGCAGACTTGTAAATTCCTAATAGAGAAAACTGGAATAAAGAATGAAATAAAATAGTTTGTTCAAATTTTATTCTTTCTGCTAAATAGCATAAAAGCCTAAATTTAAGAATTTACTTTCTGCTAAAGGGCATAAAGCGGAATTCTCTAGAACACAATTTTAGGAAATAAAAATAATTTTCTTCTTCGAATTAATGCTTTCTGCTGAAGAGCATAAAAGACTTAATACTAAAATTGACACTCTGCTAAAGAGCATAAGTGTAAATTCCTAATAAAGAAAATTGGGATCAAGATTTAAATAAAAATGTTGTTCGAAATTTAATCTTTCTGCTGAAGCGCATAAAAGCCTAAATTTAAGAATTTACTTTCTGCTGAATAGCATAAAGAGGAATTCTCTAGAACACAATTTTAGGAAATAAAAATAATTTTATTCTTCGAATTATTACTTTCTGCTGAAGATAATAAAAGACTTAATTCTAAAATTTACACTCTGCTAAAGAGCAGACTTGTAAATTCCTAATAGAGAAAACTGGAATAAAGGAAGGAATGAAATTGACTTTCGATATTTTATTCTTTCTGCTGAAGCGCATAAAAGCCTATTTGTAGGAATTTACTTTCTGCTGAATAGCATAAAGACGATTTCTCTAGAACACAATTTTAGGAAATAAAAATAATTTTCTTCTTCGATTAATGCTTTCAGCTGAAGAGCATAAAAGACTTAATTCTAGAAATGACACTCTGCTAGAGAGCATAAGAGTAAGTTCCTAATAGAGAAAACTGGAATAAAGAATGAAATTAAATATTTTGTTCAAATTTAATCTTTCTGCTGAAGCGCATAAAAGCCTAAATTTAAGAATTTACTTTCTGCTGAATAGCATAAAGAGGAATTCTCTAGAACACAATTTTAGGAAATAAAAATAATTTTATTCTTCGAATTATTACTTTCTGCTGAAGATAATAAAAGACTTAATTCTAAAATTTACACTCTGCTAAAGAGCAGACTTGTAAATTCCTAATAGAGAAAACTGGAATAAAGGAAGGAATGAAATTGACTTTCGATATTTTATTCTTTCTGCTGAAGCGCATAAAAGCCTATTTGTAGGAATTTACTTTCTGCTGAATAGCATAAGGCGATTTCTCTAGAACACAATTTTAGGAAATAAAAATAATTTTCTTCTTCGATTAATGCTTTCAGCTGAAGAGCATAAAAGACTTAATTCTGGAAATGACACTCTGCTAGAGAGCATAAGAGTAAATTCCTAATAGAGAAAATTGGAATAAAGAATGAAATAAAATTATTTGTTCAAATTTTATTCTTTCTGCTCAATAGCATAAAAGCCTAAATTTAAGTATTTACTTTCTGCTAAATGGCATAAAGCGGAATTCTTTAGAACAGAATTTTAGGCAATAAAAATAATTTTCTTCTTCGAATTAATGCTTTCTTGTAAAGAGCATAAAAGTCTTAATTCTAAAATTTACACTCTGCTAAAGAGCAGACTTGTAAATTCCTAATAGAGAAAACTGGAATAAAGGAAGGAATGAAATTGACTTTCGAAATTTATTCATTCTGCTGAAGCGCATAAAAGCCTAAATTTAGATATTTACTTTCTGCTGAATAGCATAAAAGAGGAATTCTCTAGAACACAATTTTAGGAAATAAAAATAATTTTCTTCTTCGAATTAATGCTTTCTTGTAAAGAGCATAAAAGTCTTAATTCTAAAATTTACACTCTGCTAAAGAGCAGACTTGTAAATTCCTAATAGAGAAAACTGGAATAAAGAATGAAATAAAATAGTTTGTTCAAATTTTATTATTTCTGCTAAATAGCATAAAAGCCTAAATTTAAGAATTTACTCTCTGCTAAAGGGCATAAAGCGGAATTCTTTAGAACACAATTTTAGGAAATAAAAATAATTTTGTTCTTCGAATTAATGCTTTCTGCTGAAGAGCATAAAAAACTTAATACTAAAATTGACACTCTGCTAAAGAGCATAAGTGTAAATTCCTAATAAAGAAAATTGGGATCAAGATTTAAATAAAAATGTTGTTCTAAATTTAATCTTTCTGCTGAAGCGCATAAAAGCCTAAATTTAAGAATTTACTTTCTGCTGAATAGCATAAAGAGGAATTCTCTAGAACACAATTTTAGGAAATAAAAATAATTTTATTCTTCGAATTATTACTTTCTGCTGAAGATAATAAAAGACTTAATTCTAAAATTTACACTCTGCTAAAGAGCAGACTTGTAAATTCCTAATAGAGAAAACTGGAATAAAGGAAGGGATGAAATTGACTTTCGATATTTTATTCTTTCTGCTGAAGCGCATAAAAGCCTATTTGTAGGAATTTACTTTCTGCTGAATAGCATAAAGACGATTTCTCTAGAACACAATTTTAGGAAATAAAAATAATTTTCTTCTTCGATTAATGCTTTCAGCTGAAGAGCATAAAAGACTTAATTCTAGAAATGACACTCTGCTAGAGAGCATAAGAGTAAGTTCCTAATAGAGAAAATTGGAATAAAGAATGAAATAAAATTGTTTGTTCAAATTTTAATCTTTCTGCTAAATAGCATAAAAGCCTAAATTTAAGTATTAACTTTCTGCTAAATGGCATAAAGCGGAATTCTTTAGAACACAATTTTAGGCAATAAAAATAATTTTCTTCATCGAATTAATGCTTTCAGCTGAGGAGCATAAAAGACTTAAATCTGGAATTGACACTCTGCTAGAGAGCAGAAGAGTAAATTCCTAATAAGGAAAATTGGAATAAAGAATGCAATAAAATTGATGTTCGAAATTTATTCATTCTGCTGAAGCGCATAAAAGCCTAAATTTAAGAATTTACTTTATGCTGGAGAGCATAAAGTGGAATTCTTTATAACACAATTTTAGGAAATAAAAATAATTTTCTTCTTCGATTAATGCTTTCAGCTGAGGAGCATAAAAGACTTAATTCTGGAATTGACACTCTGCTAGAGAGCATAAGAGTAAATTCCTAATAGAGAAAATTGGAATAAAGAATGAAATAAAATTGTTTGTTCAAATTTTATTCTTTCTGCTAAATAGCATAAAAGCCTAAATTTAAGAATTTACTTTCTGCTAAAGGGCATAAAGCGGAATTCTTTAGAACACAATTTTAGGAAATAAAAATAATTTTGTTCTTCGAATTAATGCTTTCTGCTGAAGAGCATAAAAGACTTAATACTAAAATTGACACTCTGCTAAAGAGCATAAGTGTAAATTCCTAATAAAGAAAATTGGAATCAAGATTTATATAAAAATGTTGTTCGAAATTTATTCATTCTGCTGAAGCGCATAAAAGCCTAAATTTAGATATTTACTTTCTGCTGAATAGCATAAAGAGGAATTCTCTAGAACACAATTTTAGGAAATAAAAATAATTTTCTTCTTCGATCAATGCTTTCTGCTGAAGCGCATAAAAGCCTAAATTTAAGAATTTACTTTATGCTGGAGAGCATAAAGAGGAATTATTTATAACACAATTTTAGGAAATAAAAATTATTTTTTTCTTCGAATTAATGCTTTCTGCTGAAGAGCAAAAAAGACCTAAATTCTAAAATTTACACTCTGCTAAAGAGCCGACTTGTAAATTCCTAATAGAGAAAACTGGAATAAAGGAAGGAATGAAATTGACTTTCGAAATTTATTCATTCTGCTGAAGCGCATAAAAGCCTAAATTTAGATATTTACTTTCTGCTGAATAGCATAAAGAGGAATTCTCTACAACATAATTTTGGGAATAAAAAAATAATAATTTTCCCTTCCAAATTAATGTATTCTGCTTATGAGCATAAAAGACTAAATTCTAGAATTGACATTCTGCTAGAGAAAATAAGTGTAAATTCCTAATAATGAAACTTGGAATAAAGATGGAATAAAATTGTTGTTCGAAATTTATTCTTTCTGCTAAAGAGCCTAAAAGCCTAAATTTAAGAATTCACTTTCTTCAGGAGAGCATAAAAAGGAATTCTCTAGAACACAATTTTAGGTAATAAAAATAATTTTCTTCTTCGAATTAATGCTTTCTTGTAAAGAGCATAAAAGTCTTAATTCTAAAATTTACACTCTGCTAAAGAGCAGACTTGTAAATTCCTAATAGAGAAAACTGGAATAAAGGAAGGAATGAAATTGACTTTCGAAATTTTATTCTTTCTGCTGAAGCGCATAAAAGCCTATTTGTAGGAATTTACTTTCTGCTGAATAGCATAAAGACGATTTCTCTAGAACACAATTTTAGGAAAAAAAAATAATTTTCTTCTTCGAATTAATGCTTTCTTGTAAAGAGCATAAAAGTCTTAATTCTAAAATTTACACTCTGCTAAAGAGCAGACTTGTAAATTCCTAATAGAGAAAACTGGAATAAAGAATGAAATAAAATTGTTTGTTCAAATTTTATTCTTTCTGCTAAATAGCATAAAAGCCTAAATTTAAGTATTTACTTTCTGCTAAATGGCATAAAGCGGAATTCTTTAGAACACAATTTTAGGCAATAAAAATAATTTTCTTCATCGAATTAATGCTTTCTTGTAAAGAGCATAAAAGTCTTAATTCTAAAATTTACACTCTGCTAAAGAGCAGACTTGTAAATTCCTAATAGAGAAAACTGGAATAAAGGAAGGAATGACATTGACTTTCGAAATTTATTCATTCTGCTGAAGCGCATAAAAGCCTAAATTTAGATATTTACTTTCTGCTGAATAGCATAAAGAGGAATTCTCTAGAACACAATTTTAGGAAATAAAAATAATTTTCTTCTTCGAATTAATGCTTTCTTGTAAAGAGCATAAAAGTCTTAATTCTAAAATTTACACTCTGCTAAAGAGCAGACTTGTAAATTCCTAATAGAGAAAACTGGAATAAAGAATGAAATAAAATAGTTTGTTCAAATTTTATTCTTTCTGCTAAATAGCATAAAAGCCTAAATTTAAGAATTTACTTTCTGCTAAAGGGCATAAAGCGGAATTCTTTAGAACACAATTTTAGGACATAAAAATAATTTTCTTCTTCGAATTAATGCTTTCTGCTGAAGAGCATAAAAGACTTAATACTAAAATTGACACTCTGCTAAAGAGCATAAGTGTAAATTCCTAATAAAGAAAATTGGGATCAAGATTTACATAAAAATGTTGTTCGAAATTTAATCTTTCTGCTGAAGCGCATAAAAGCCTAAATTTAAGAATTTACTTTCTGCTGAATAGCATAAAGAGGAATTCTCTAGAACACAATTTTAGGAAATAAAAATAATTTTATTCTTCGAATTATTACTTTCTGCTGAAGATAATAAAAGACTTAATTCTAAAATTTACACTCTGCTAAAGAGCAGACTTGTAAATTCCTAATAGAGAAAACTGGAATAAAGGAAGGAATGAAATTGACTTTCGATATTTTATTCTTTCTGCTGAAGCGCATAAAAGCCTATTTGTAGGAATTTACTTTCTGCTGAATAGCATAAAGACGATTTCTCTAGAACACAATTTTAGGAAATAAAAATAATTTTCTTCTTCGATTAATGCTTTCAGCTGAAGAGCATAAAAGACTTAATTCTAGAAATGACACTCTGCTAGAGAGCATAAGAGTAAGTTCCTAATAGAGAAAATTGGAATAAAGAATGAAATAAAATTGTTTGTTCAAATTTTATTCTTTCTGCTGAAGCGCATAAAAGCCTAAATTTAAGAATTTACTTTCTGCTGAATAGCATAAAGAGGAATTCTCTAGAACACAATTTTAGGAAATAAAAATAATTTTATTCTTCGAATTATTACTTTCTGCTGAAGATAATAAAAGACTTAATTCTAAAATTTACACTCTGCTAAAGAGCAGACTTTTAAATTCCTAATAGAGAAAACTGGAATAAAGGAAGGAATGAAATTGACTTTCGAAATTTTATTCTTTCTGCTGAAGCGCATAAAAGCCTATTTGTAGGAATTTACTTTCTGCTGAATAGCATAAGGCGATTTCTCTAGAACACAATTTTAGGAAATAAAAATAATTTTCTTCTTCGATTAATGCTTTCAGCTGAAGAGCATAAAAGACTTAATTCTGGAAATGACACTCTGCTAGAGAGCATAAGAGTAAATTCCTAATAGAGAAAATTGGAATAAAGAATGAAATAAAATTGTTTGTTCAAATTTTATTCTTTCTGCTAAATAGCATAAAAGCCTAAATTTAAGTATTTACTTTCTGCTAAATGGCATAAAGCGGAATTCTTTAGAACACAATTTTAGGCAATAAAAATAATTTTCTTCTTCGAATTAATGCTTTCTTGTAAAGAGCATAAAAGTCTTAATTCTAAAATTTACACTCTGCTAAAGAGCAGACTTGTAAATTCCTAATAGAGAAAACTGGAATAAAGGAAGGAATGAAATTGACTTTCGAAATTTATTCATTCTGCTGAAGCGCATAAAAGCCTAAATTTAGATATTTACTTTCTGCTGAATAGCATAAAGAGGAATTCTCTAGAACACAATTTTAGGAAATAAAAATAATTTTCTTCTTCGAATTAATGCTTTCTTGTAAAGAGCATAAAAGTCTTAATTCTAAAATTTACACTCTGCTAAAGAGCAGACTTGTAAATTCCTAATAGAGAAAACTGGAATAAAGAATGAAATAAAATAGTTTGTTCAAATTTTATTCATTCTGCTAAATAGCATAAAAGCCTAAATTTAAGAAATAACTTTCTGCTAAAGGGCATAAAGCGGAATTCTTTAGAACACAATTTTAGGACATAAAAATAATTTTCTTCTTCGAATTAATGCTTTCTGCTGAAGAGCATAAAAAACTTAATTCTAAAATTTACACTCTGCTAAAGAGAGCATAAGTGTAAATTCCTAATAAAAAAAATTGGAATCAAGATTTAAATGAAAATGTTGTTCGAAATTTAATCTTTCTGCTGAAGCGCATAAAAGCCTAAATTTAAGAATTTACTTTCTGCTGAATAGCATAAAGAGGAATTCTCTAGAACACAATTTTAGGAAATAAAAATAATTTTCTTCTTCGAATTAATGCTTTCTGCTGAAGATAATAAAAGACTTAATTCTAAAATTTACACTCTGCTAAAGAGCAGACTTGTAAATTCCTAATAGAGAAAACTGGAATAAAGGAAGGAATGAAATTGACTTTCGATATTTTATTCTTTCTGCTGAAGCGCATAAAAGCCTATTTGTAGGAATTTACTTTCTGCTGAATAGCATAAAGACGATTTCTCTAGAACACAATTTTAGGAAATAAAAATAATTTTCTTCTTCGATTAATGCTTTCAGCTGAAGAGCATAAAAGACTTAATTCTAGAAATGACACTCTGCTAGAGAGCATAAGAGTAAGTTCCTAATAGAGAAAATTGGAATAAAGAATGAAATAAAATTGTTTGTTCAAATTTTAATCTTTCTGCTAAATAGCATAAAAGCCTAAATTTAAGTATTTACTTTCTGCTAAATGGCATAAAGCGGAATTCTTTAGAACACAATTTTAGGCAATAAAAATAATTTTCTTCATCGAATTAATGCTTTCTTGTAAAGAGCATAAAAGACCTAAATTCTAAAATTTACACTCTGCTAAAGAGCCGACTTGTAAATTCCTAATAGAGAAAACTGGAATAAAGGAAGGAATGAAATTGACTTTCGAAATTTATTCATTCTGCTGAAGCGCATAAAAGCCTAAATTTAGATATTTACTTTCTGCTGAATAGCATTAAGAGGAATTCTCTAGAACACAATTTTAGGAAATAAAAATAATTTTCTTCTTCGATTAATGCTTTCAGCTGAGGAGCATAAAAGACTTAATTCTGGAATTGACACTCTGCTAGAGAGCATAAGAGTAAATTCCTAATAGAGAAAATTGGAATAAAGAATGAAATAAAATTGTTTGTTCAAATTTTATTCTTTCTGCTAAATAGCATAAAAGCCTAAATTTAAGAATTTACTTTGTGCTAAAGGGCATAAAGCGGAATTCTTTAGAACACAAGTTTAGGAAATAAAAATAATTTTGTTCTTCGAATTAATGCTTTCTGCTGAAGAGGATAAAAGACTTAATACTAAAATTGACACTCTGCTAAAGAGCATAAGTGTAAATTCCTAATAAAGAAAATTGGAATCAAGATTTATATAAAAATGTTGTTCGAAATTTATTCATTCTGCTGAAGCGCATAAAAGCCTAAATTTAGATATTTACTTTCTGCTGAATAGCATAAAGAGGAATTCTCTAGAACACAATTTTATGAAATAAAAATAATTTTCTTCTTCGACCAATGCTTTCAGCTGAGGAGCATAAAAGACTTAAATCTGGAATTGACACTCTGCTAGAGAGCAGAAGAGTAAATTCCTAATAAGGAAAATTGGAATAAAGGATGCAATAAAATTGATGTTCGAAATTTATTCTTTCTGCTAAATAGCATAAAAGCCTAAATTTAAGAATTTACTTTCTGCTAAAGGGCATAAAGCGGAATTCTTTAGAACACAATTTTAGGAAATAAAAATAATTTTGTTCTTCGAATTAATGCTTTCTGCTGAAGAGCATAAAAGACTTAATACTAAAATTGACACTCTGCTAAAGAGCATAATTGTAAATTCCAAATAAAGAAAATTGGAATAAAGAATGAAATAATATTGTTTGTTCAAATTTTATTCTTTCTGCTAAATAGCATAAAAGCCTAAATTTAAGTATTTACTTTCTGCTAAATGGCATAAAGCGGAATTCTTTAGAACACAATTTTAGGCAATAAAAATAATTTTCTTCATCGAATTAATGCTTTCAGCTGAGGAGCATAAAAGTCTTAATTCTGGAATTGACACTCTGCTAGAGAGCATAAGAGTAAATTCCTAATAGAAAATTGGAATAAAGATGGGATAAAATTGATGTTCGAAATTTATTCATTCTGCTGAAGCGCATAAAAGCCAAAGTTTAAGAATTTACTTTATGCTGAATAGCTTAAAGAGGAATTCTCTAGAACACAATTTTAGGAAATAAAAATAATTTTCTTCTTCGAATTAATGCTTTCTGCTGAAGAGCATAAAAGACTTAATACTAAAATTGACACTCTGCTAAAGAGCATAAGTGTAAATTCCTAATAAAGAAAATTGGAATCAAGATTTAAATAAAAATGTTGTTCGAAATTTAATCTTTCTGCTGAAGCGCATAAAAGCCTAAATTTAAGAATTTACTTTCTGCTGAATAGCATAAAGAGGAATTCTCTAGAACACAATTTTAGGAAATAAAAATAATTTTCTTCTTCGATTAATGCTTTCAGCTGAAGAGCATAAAAGACTTAATTCTGGAAATGACACTCTGCTAGAGAGCATAAGAGTAAATTCCTAATAGAGAAAATTGGAATAAAGAATGAAATAAAATTGTTTGTTCAAATTTTAATCTTTCTGCTAAATAGCATAAAAGCCTAAATTTAAGTATTTACTTTCTGCTAAATGGCATAAAGCGGAATTCTTTAGAACACAATTTTAGGCAATAAAAATAATTTTCTTCATCGAATTAATGCTTTCTTGTAAAGAGCATAAAAGACCTAAATTCTAAAATTTACACTCTGCTAAAGAGCCGACTTGTAAATTCCTAATAGAGAAAACTGGAATAAAGGAAGGAATGAAATTGACTTTCGAAATTTATTCATTCTGCTGAAGCGCATAAAAGCCTAAATTTAGATATTTACTTTCTGCTGAATAGCATAAAGAGGAATTCTCTAGAACACAATTTTAGGAAATAAAAATAATTTTCTTCTTCGAATTAATGCTTTCTTGTAAAGAGCATAAAAGTCTTAATTCTAAAATTTACACTCTGCTAAAGAGCAGACTTGTAAATTCCTAATAGAGAAAACTGGAATAAAGAATGAAATAAAATAGTTTGTTCAAATTTTATTCTTTCTGCTGAAGCGCATAAAAGCCTAAATTTAAGAATTTACTTTCTGCTAAAGGGCATAAAGCGGAATTCTTTAGAACACAATTTTAGGAAATAAAAATAATTTTCTTCTTCGAATTAATGCTTTCTTGTAAAGAGCATAAAAGACCTAAATTCTAAAATTTACACTCTGCTAAAGAGCCGACTTGTAAATTCCTAATAGAGAAAACTGGAATAAAGGAAGGAATGAAATTGACTTTCGAAATTTATTCATTCTGCTGAAGCGCATAAAAGCCTAAATTTAGATATTTACTTTCTGCTGAATAGCATTAAGAGGAATTCTCTAGAACACAATTTTAGGAAATAAAAATAATTTTCTTCTTCGATTAATGCTTTCAGCTGAGGAGCATAAAAGACTTAATTCTGGAATTGACACTCTGCTAGAGAGCATAAGTGTAAATTCCTAATAAAGAAAATTGGAATAAAGAATGCAATAAAATTGATGTTCGAAATTTATTCTTTCTGCTGAAGCGCATAAAAGCCTAAATTTAAGAATTTACTTTCTGCTAAAGGGCATAAAGCGGAATTCTTTAGAACACAATTTTAGGAAATAAAAATAATTTTGTTCTTCGAATTAATGCTTTCTGCTGAAGAGCATAAAAGACTTAATACTAAAATTGACACTCTGCTAAAGAGCATAAGTGTAAATTCCTAATAAAGAAAATTGGGATCAAGATTTAAATAAAAATGTTGTTCGAAATTTAATCTTTCTGCTGAAGCGCATAAAAGCCTAAATTTAAGAATTTACTTTCTGCTAAAGGGCATAAAGCGGAATTCTTTAGAACACAATTTTAGGAAATAAAAATAATTTTGTTCTTCGAATTAATGCTTTCTGCTGAAGAGCATAAAAAACTTAATACTAAAATTGACACTCTGCTAAAGAGCATAAGTGTAAATTCCTAATAAAGAAAATTGTGATACACGCCACGGTCGCATAAATATAGTCTTGACAAAGGAAATCAAACAAATTTGGGACGGAGAAAGGAATCGAAATTCATTCTCTAGTTTGCAGCTGCTAAGGCTTACCCCAAAAAAAAAAAAAAAAAAAAAGAAACTCATATAACTAATAAATCAAGTAATAAAAGAGAATGAAACTTGGATTCCAATCTCCTCTTAAGACGACCTTTTCCAGTGGTCAAATTACTCAGCTATTGGAAAAAATCTTGGAATTTCCAAATGAGATAATAGGGTTAGTAAAACAGATGGTGAAGAGCATCTATTGACCAGGCTCAATTGCGACCCTTCGAAAACATAGACCAATATACCTCATTTGGGAATTTTATACAATTTATACTTTTAAGCTTTTTCTCCGCATCTGGCGGCCAGCCCAGTATAACCCTGCATAAATTTAATTGCCCGCTCTTTTGTCTACGTACTCGGGTCTCCTATTCATAGGCTCGGTACAGTTAGACCCTTACTCTCTCTTTCTAACGCACTCTCCAACCTTCGTACTTCTTTCACTTCGGTGCTAGCCCCCTCTCCCCTCTCCTCTCGTTCTCTCTTTTCAACCAACGCTTTTGTCATCCGTCCTTTGTGCTCCTGTGGCTGGGCTGACGAAATTATATTCTAATGATACGCTTTTTGTTTCATGTTTATTTATTTAATGCTACTTAAATGTTTGTTTTTTCTCCCTTCCCCTTAAGAAATTATCCTCAGCGGCGAACTGGAGTAGGATCCTTTTTTTACAGAGTCTGATTATAACTATAGGTTTTGTTTTTAGTTGCGATATAATATTAATAATAATACTAGGATAAGTTAATATTAAGTTAGATATAATGTTAAATGTAATAATTAAGTTAGTAAGGATATTTTATAACAACCTACTTTTACTTTTATGCAATTAATTTAGTAAGAGTTTTTCAGATATTTCTGTTTTAAACTCATCATTAAGATTATTTCTGTAAACCTTTTTTTTACTATTATAATTCTTCGTAATAATTAATTTAGTGAAATAAGTTAGAATTAAACTTCACGCGCCGCGCGAGACACGGAGAGACGGTAGGAGAGAGCACGTGACATCCCCACCACTCGGCGTGTTTCCCCCGGGCACTACGGGCTCACGCGAGTGGCTGGAATGTTGTTCTTCTATCGCGGTCCTACCCTCTCTCCAAGCGTCAGTTGCGCCCTCAGGAACGCGCTGCAGAACAAGCAGACTCTCTTACGGAGGGTAGTCAGTTGATCTCCGCCACTTGAAGCTAGTAGACGTCCGTCTCTAGTCACCGCACGGCCATTGAATACAGATTAGTGTAAATTTCGGAATTAAAAGTTCGACCAACGAAAGTAAACGTGAGTCAGTTATTAATTCCAACCAGTGTCTTCCTTCATTTTTTTTATTTTCCATTTTTTCCTTCTACCCTGTGCCGCGTTCGTCAGTCACACACACACTCAATCTTCCTGCGCTACGGTGAGGAGACGATTCTTCGTCGTTGAACCGACCAACGGTCGAGAGAGGTGCTGTGATCCTCACTCGTCTTTCTCAGTTTTGTTTGTGTCCCGTTTTTTATTATAAAGTCTTTCCTTTCGGGTAACATATTCTCGGTTCGCACTCGCCCCTCAATCTTCAGACGCCACGGTGAAACGACGCTTGTCATCGTTGAACCGACCGACGGTCGAGGGGGGTGCCGTGGCCCCTATCCGTCATTTTTCCCTGTTTTTATCCGTTTAGTTCATTTATATAGAATATTTCATTTCGGGTAGTGTTCGCGGTCCCCACCCCCCTCATTCCCCGTCGCCACGGTGAAACGACGATTCATCGTCGTCGAACCGACCGACGGACGAAGCGAGGTGAGGCCGCGTCCATTCATTGTTTGTTGTGTCACGCGGTTTAATTAAACCAAGATGTCTTCTTCTAGATCATGGGCAGGAACCGCCCAGGAAAACGAGAACGCCGCGCACGCCAGAAGAAGTTAGGGGCCGCCGCTCTATCCATCGTCGGGAACTTTAACCCGTGCCATCCGGGTTACCTTACCGCTCGGGACTCTTTCCCCGCCGCGGCACCGAGAGGGACCCTCACGGGCGCAGACTTCCAAGAGGATCCAGATTGCCTGGACATCCCCTTGGAATTCTCGCCGATAGTTTCACCGGAAGGGGTTCCCGAACCTCCCCTTCCAACGAGGACCAACGCCCCTCGGCAATCCACGCCCCCACCTGGGCCTCCCACCCCCCCGAGGGGTCCTCTTCCACCCCTCAGGGTTCGCAGGCCCCGGCGTGACCCTAACCGCCGCGAGGGCGACCCGGGAACCCCACGGACTCGTCGGGTATCCCCGGGGACTTCATCGAGATCCCCCCGTGACCGGCTCAGAAGGATCCGGCATCGTCACGCCCGATCCTCCACCGCCCGACGCCGCCTCATTCACGATCCCCGATTTCTTTTGTTCCCGGAGAAGCGGCCCCCGAATCCCCGGAATCCCCTTCCCCGGGAACTACCAGATCGTCCCCCCCGGGTTGTAGTCCGATTACGGGAAGAACGGAACTTCGTGATCGGCTACTTTCTGGACTCAATTCCGGGGAAACTCCTCGACTGCGAATCCCCAGGCAGTCGCGACCCTCCTATCCAACTGGGGAACGCGCCGGATTCACCCCACGTCTAGTCCCCAGGCCATCAATCCCCTGCTCCCCTCCTTCATCCCTTACCTAGTCCCCACGCCCCCCTCCTGCGTCCCTCGACCCTGGAGCCACGGTGAGCCGGGGCGGACGTGCCCCGACGAACCGGCCGTGGGCCTTCCCCTCCACAAAAAAGGAAACGAACAACCAGTTCCCTTAGCAATCCCAGGAGTGTCGTTGCGCGAGCGACACTCACGCTTCAGCGGCCGAACACCACCCCCCCTTTTTTTCGAATCCCCTCCACCTGCAACCTACGCCTCCCTGCACGGGGACGGAACGTAGCAATTGGAATCAAGATTTAAATAAAAATGTTGTTCGAAATTTATTCATTCTGCTGAAGCGCATAAAAGCCTAAATTCAGATACTTACTTTCTGCAGAAGAGCATAAAGCGGAATTCTTTAGAACACAAGTTTAGGAAATAAAAATAATTTTCTTCTTCGATCAATGCTTTCTTGTAAAGAGCATAAAAGACCTAAATTCTAAAATTTACACTCTGCTAAAGAGCCGACTTGTAAATTCCTAATAGAGAAAACTGGAATAAAGGAAGGAATGAAATTGACTTTCGAAATTTATTCATTCTGCTGAAGCGCATAAAAGCCTAAATTTAGATATTTACTTTCTGCTGAATAGCATTAAGAGGAATTCTCTAGAACACAATTTTAGGAAATAAAAATAATTTTCTTCTTCGATTAATGCTTTCAGCTGAGGAGCATAAAAGACTTAATTCTGGAATTGACACTCTGCTAGAGAGCATAAGAGTAAATTCCTAATAGAGAAAATTGGAATAAAGAATGAAATAAAATTGTTTGTTCAAATTTTATTCTTTCTGCTAAATAGCATAAAAGCCTAAATTTAAGAATTTACTTTCTGCTAAAGGGCATAAAGCGGAATTCTTTAGAACACAATTTTAGGAGATAAAAATAATTTTGTTCTTCGAATTAATGCTTTCTGCTGAAGAGCATAAAAGACTTAATACTAAAATTGACACTCTGCTAAAGAGCATAAGTGTAAATTCCTAATAAAGAAAATTGGAATCAAGATTTATATAAAAATGTTGTTCGAAATTTATTCATTCTGCTGAAGCGCATAAAAGCCTAAATTTAGATATTTACTTTCTGCTGAATAGCATAAAGAGGAATTCTCTAGAACACAATTTTAGGAAATAAAAATAATTTTCTTCTTCGATTAATGCTTTCAGCTGAGGAGCATAAAAGACTTAAATCTGGAATTGACACTCTGCTAGAGAGCAGAAGAGTAAATTCCTAATAAAGAAAATTGGAATAAAGAATGCAATAAAATTGATGTTCGAAATTTATTCTTTCTGCTAAATAGCATAAAAGCATAAATTTAGATATTTACTTTCTGCTGAATAGCATTAAGAGGAATTCTCTAGAACACAATTTTAGGAAATAAAAATAATTTTCTTCTTCGATTAATGCTTTCAGCTGAGGAGCATAAAAGACTTAATTCTGGAATTGACACTCTGCTAAAGAGCATAAGTATTAATTCCTAATAAAAAAAATTGGAATAAAGAAAGGAATAAAATTGATGTTCGAAATTTATTCTTTCTGCTGAAGCGCATAAAAGCCTAAATTTAAGAATTTACTTTCTGCTGAATAGCATAAAGAGGAATTCTCTAGAACACAATTTTAGGAAATAAAAATAATTTTCTTCTTCGAATTAATGCTTTCTGCTGAAGAGCATAAAAGACTTAATACTAAAATTGACACTCTGCTAAAGAGCATAAGTGTAAATTCCTAATAAAGAAAATTGGGATCAAGATTTAAATAAAAATGTTGTTCGAAATTTAATCTTTCTGCTGAAGCGCATAAAAGCCTAAATTTAAGAATTTACTTTCTGCTGAATAGCATAAAGAAGAATTCTCTAGAACACAATTTTAGTAAATAAAAATAATTTTCATCTTCGCAATAATGCTTTCTGCTGAAGAGCATAAAAGACTTAATTCTGGAAATGACACTCTGCTAGAGAGCATAGGAGTAAATTCCTAATAGAGAAAATTTGAATAAAGAATGAAATAAAATTGTTTGTTCAAATTTTATTCTTTCTGCTAAATAGCATAAAAGCCTAAATTTAAGAATTTACTTTCTGCTGAATAGCATAAAGAGGAATTCTTTAGAACACAATTTTAGGAAATAAAAATAATTTTCTTCTTCGATTAATGCTTTCAGCTGAGGAGCATAAAAGACTTAAATCTGGAATTGACACTCTGCTAGAGAGCAGAAGAGTAAATTCCTAATAGAGAAAATTGGAATAAAGAATGAAATAAAATTGTTTGTTCAAATTTTATTCTTTCTGCTAAATAGCATAAAAGCCTAAATTTAGATATTTACTTTCTGCTGAATAGCATAAAGAGGAATTCTCTAGAACACAATTTTAGGAAATAAAAATAATTTTCTTCTTCGATTAATGCTTTCAGCTGAGGAGCATAAAAGACTTAAATCTGGAATTGACACTCTGCTAGAGAGCAGAAGAGTAAATTCCTAATAAGGAAAATTGGAATAAAGGATGCAATAAAATTGATGTTCGAAATTTATTCTTTCTGCTAAATAGCATAAAATCCTAAATTTAAAAATTTACTTTCTGCTAAAGGGCATAAAGCGGAATTCTTTAGAACACAATTTTAGAAAATAAAAATAATTTTGTTCTTCGAATGAATGCTTTCTGCTGAAGAGCATAAAAAGACTTAATTCTGGAATTGACACTCTGCTAAAGAGCATAATTGTAAATTCCAAATAAAGAAAATTGGAATCAAGATTTAAATAAAAATGTTGTTCGAAATTTATTCATTCTGCTGAAGCGCATAAAAGCCAAAGTTTAAGAATTTACTTTATGCTGAATAGCTTAAAGAGGAATTCTCTAGAACACAATTTTAGGAAATAAAAATAATTTTCTTCTTCGATTAATGCTTTCAGCTGAGGAGCATAAAAGACTTAATTCTGGAATTGACACTCTGCTAGAGAGCATAAGAGTAAATTCCTAATAAAGAAAATTGGAATAAAGAATGCAATAAAATTGATGTTCAAAATTTATTCTTTCTGCTGAAGCGCATAAAAGCCTAAGTTTAAGAATTTACTTTATGCTGAATTGCTTAAAGAGGAATTCTCTAGAACACAATTTTAGGAAATAAAAATAATTTTCTTCTTCGAATTAATGCTTTCTGCTGAAGAGCATAAAAGACTTAATACTAAAATTGACACTCTGCTAAAGAGCATAAGTGTAAATTCCTAATAAAGAAAATTGGAATCAAGATTTAAATAAAAATGTTGTTCGAAATTTAATCTTTCTGCTGAAGCGCATAAAAGCCTAAATTTAAGAATTTACTTTCTGCTGAATAGCATAAAGAGGAATTCTCTAGAAGCCAATTTTAGGAAATAAAAATAATTTTCTTCTTCGATTAATGCTTTCAGCTGAGGAGCATAAAAGACTTAAATCTGGAATTGACACTCTGCTAGAGAGCAGAAGTCTAAATTCCAAATAAAGAAAATTGGAATAAAGGAAGGAATAAAATTGATGTTCGAAATTTATTCTTTCTGCTAAATAGCATAAAAGCCTAAATTTAAGAATTTACTTTCTGCTAAAGGGCATAAAGCGGAATTCTTTAGAACACAATTTTAGGAAATAAAAATAATTTTCTTCTTCGAATTAATGCTTTCTTGTAAAGAGCATAAAAGTCTTAATTCTAAAATTTACACTCTGCTAAAGAGCAGACTTGTAAATTCCTAATAGAGAAAACTGGAATAAAGAATGAAATAAAATAGTTTGTTCAAATTTTATTCTTTCTGCTAAATAGCATAAAAGCCTAAATTTAAGAATTTACTTTCTGCTGAATAGCATAAAGAGGAATTCTCTAGAACACAATTTTAGGCAATAAAAATAATTTTCTTCTTCGAATTAATGATTTCAGCTGAGGAGCATAAAAGACTCTAATTCTGGAATTGACACTCTGCTAGAGAGCATAAGAGTAAATTCCTAATAAAGAAAATTGGAATAAAGAATACAATAAAATTGATGTTCAAAATTTATTCTTTCTGCTGAAGCGCATAAAAGCCTAATTTTAAGAATTTACTTTCTGCGGAAAAGCATACAGAGGAATTCTCTAGAACACAATTTTAGGAAATAAAAATAATTTTCATCTTCGAAATAATGCTTTCTGCTGAAGAGCATAAAAGACTTAATTCTGGAATTGACACTCTGCTAAATAGCATAAGTGTTAATTCCGAATGGAAGAAAATTGGAATCAAGATTTAAATAAAAATGTTGTTCGAAATTTAATCTTTCTGCTAAATAGCATAAAAGCCTAAATTTAAGTATTTACTTTCTGCTAAATGGCATAAAGCGGAATTCTTTAGAACACAATTTTAGGCAATAAAAATAATTTTCTTCTTCGAAGTAATGATTTCAGCTGAGGAGCATAAAAGACTTAATTCTGGAATTGACACTCTGCTAGAGAGCATAAGAGTAAATTCCTAATAAAGAAAATTGGAATAAAGAATGCAATAAAATTGATGTTCAAAATTTATTCTTTCTGCTGAAGCGCATAAAAGCCTAATTTTAAGAATTTACTTTATGCTGAATAGCTTAAAGAGGAATTCTCTAGAACACAATTTTAGGGAAATAAAAATAATTTTCTTCTTCGAATATAATGCTTTCTGCTGAAGAGCATAAAAGACTTAATACTAAAATTGACACTCTGCTAAAGAGCATAAGTGTAAATTCCTAATAAAGAAAATTGGAATCAAGATTTAAATAAAAATGTTGTTCGAAATTTAATCTTTCTGCTGAAGCGCATAAAAGCCTAAATTTAAGAATTTACTTTCTGCTGAATAGCATAAAGAGGAATTCTCTAGAACACAATTTTAGGAAATAAAAATAATTTTCTTCTTCGATTAATGCTTTCAGCTGAAGAGCATAAAAGGCTTAATTCTGGAAATGACACTCTGCTAGAGAGCATAGGCGTAAATTCCTTATAGAGAAAATTTGAATAAAGAATGAAATAAAATTGTTTGTTCAAATTTTATTCTTTCTGCTAAATAGCATAAAAGCCTAAATTTTAGTATTTACTTTCTGCTAAATGGCATAAAGCGGAATTCTTTAGAACACAATTTTAGGCAATAAAAATAATTTTCTTCTTCGAATTAATGCTTTCTTGTAAAGAGCATAAAAGTCTTAATTCTAAAATTTACACTCTGCTAAAGAGCAGACTTGTAAATTCCTAATAGAGAAAACTGGAATAAAGAATGAAATAAAATAGTTTGTTCAAATTTTATTTTTTCTGCTAAATAGCATAAAAGCCTAAATTTAAGAATTTACTTTCTGCTAAAGGGCATAAAGCGGAATTCTTTAGAACACAATTTTAGGAAATAAAAATATTTTTTATTCTTCGAATTAATGCTTTCTTGTAAAGAGCATAAAAGACCTAAATTCTAAAATTTACACTCTGCTAAAGAGCCGACTTGTAAATTCCTAATAGAGAAAACTGGAATAAAGGAAGGAATGAAATTGACTTTCGAAATTTATTCATTCTGCTGAAGCGCATAAAAGCCTAAATTTAGATATTTACTTTCTGCTGAATAGCATTAAGAGGAATTCTCTAGAACACAATTTTAGGAAATAAAAATAATTTTCTTCTTCGATTAATGCTTTCAGCTGAGGAGCATAAAAGACTTAATTCTGGAATTGACACTCTGCTAGAGAGCATAAGAGTAAATTCCTAATAGAGAAAATTGGAATAAAGAATGAAATAAAATTGTTTGTTCAAAATTTTATTCTTTCTGCTAAATAGCATAAAAGCCTAAATTTAAGAATTTACTTTCTGCTAAAGGGCATAAAGCGGAATTCTTTAGAACACAATTTTAGGAAATAAAAATAATTTTGTTCTTCGAATTAATGCTTTCTGCTGAAGAGCATAAAAGACTTAATACTAAAATTGACACTCTGCTAAAGAGCATAAGTGTAAATTCCTAATAAAGAAAATTGGAATCAAGATTTAAATAAAAATGTTGTTCGAAATTTATTCATTCTGCTGAAGCGCATAAAAGCCTAAATTTAGGGATTTACTTTCTGCTGAATAGCATAAAGAAGAAATCTCTAAAACACAATTTTAGGAAATAAAAATAATTTTCTTCTTCGAATTAATGCTTTCTGCTGAAGAGCATAAAAGACTTAATTCTGGAATTGACACTCTGCTAGAGAGCATAAGTGTAAATTCCTAATAGAGAAAATTTGAATAAAGAATGAAATAAAATTGTTTGTTCAAATTTTATTCTTTCTGTTAAATAGCATAACAGCCTAAATTTAAGTATTTACTTTCTGCTAAATAGCATAAAGAGGAATTCTCTAGAACACAATTTTAGGAAATAAAAATAATTTTCTTCTTCGATTAATGCTTTCAGCTGAGGATCATAAAAGACTTAAATCTGGAATTGACACTCTGCTGGAGAGCAGAAGAGTAAATTCCTAATAGAGAAAATTGGAATAAAGAATGAAATAAAATTGTTTGTTCAAATTTTATTCTTTTCTGCTAAATAGCATAACAGCCTAAATTTAAGTATTTACTTTCTGCTAAATGGCATAAAGAGGAATTCTCTAGAACATAATTTTAGGAAATAAAAATAATTTTCTTCTTCGACTAATGCTTTCAGCTGAGGAGCATAAAAGACTTAAATCTGGAATTGACACTCTGCTAGAGAGCAGAAGAGTAAATTCCTAATAAGGAAAAAATTGGAATAAAGAATGCAATAAAATTGATGTTCGAAATTTATTCTTTCTGCTAAATAGCATAAAAGCCTAAATTTAAGAATTTACTTTCTGCTAAAGGGCATAAAGCGGAATTCTTTAGAACACAATTTTAGGAAATAAAAATAATTTTGTTCTTCGAATTAATGCTTTCTGCTGAAGAGCATAAAAGACTTAATACTAAAATTGACACTCTGCTAAAGAGCATAATTGTAAATTCCAAATAAAGAAAATTGGAATCAAGATTTAAATAAAAATGTTGTTCGAAATTTATTCATTCTGCTGAAGCGCATAAAAGCCAAAGTTTAAGAATTTACTTTATGCTGAATAGCTTAAAGAGGAATTCTCTAGAACACAATTTTAGGAAATAAAAATAATTTTCTTCTTCGATTTATGCTTTCAGCTGAGGAGCATAAAAGACTTAATTCTGGAATTGACACTCTGCTAGAGAGCATAAGAGTAAATTCCTAATAAAGAAAATTGGAATAAAGAATGCAATAAAATTGATGTTCAAAATTTATTCTTTCTGCTGAAGCGCATAAAAGCCTAAGTTTAAGAATTCACTTTATGCTGAATTGCTTAAAGAGGAATTCTCTAGAACACAATTTTAGGAAATAAAAATAATTTTCTTCTTCGAATTAATGCTTTCTGCTGAAGAGCATAAAAGACTTAATACTAAAATTGACACTCTGCTAAAGAGCATAAGTGTAAATTCCTAATAAAGAAAATTGGAATCAAGATTTAAATAAAAATGTTGTTCGAAATTTAATCTTTCTGCTGAAGCGCATAAAAGCCTAAATTTAAGAATTTACTTTCTGCTGAATAGCATAAAGAGGAATTCTCTAGAAGCCAATTTTAGGAAATAAAAATAATTTTCTTCTTCGATTAATGCTTTCAGCTGAGGAGCATAAAAGACTTAATTCTGGAATTGACACTCTGCTAGAGAGCAGAAGAGTAAATTCCTAATAAAGAAAATTGGAATAAAGAATGCAATAAAATTGATGTTAGAAATTTATTCTTTATGCTAAATAGCATAAAAGCCTAAATTTAAAAATTTACTTTCTGCTAAAGGGCATAAAGCGGAATTCTTTAGAACACAATTTTAGGAAATAAAAATAATTTTCTTCTTCGATTAATGCTTTCTTGTAAAGAGCATAAAAGTCTTAATTCTAAAATTTACACTCTGCTAAAGAGCAGACTTGTAAATTCCTAATAGAGAAAACTGGAATAAAGAATGAAATAAAATAGTTTGTTCAAATTTTATTCTTTCTGCTAAATAGCATAAAAGCCTAAATTTAAGAATTTACTTTCTGCTAAATGGCATAAAGCGGAATTCTTTAGAACACAATTTTAGGCAATAAAAATAATTTTCTTCTTCGATTAATGCTTTCAGCTGAGGAGCATAAAAGACTTAATTCTGGAATTGACACTCTGCTAGAGAGCATAAGAGTAAATTCCTAATAAAGAAAATTGGAATCAAGATTTAAATAAAAATGTTGTTCGAAATTTATTCTTTCTGAAAAATAGCATAAAAGCCTAAATTTAAGTATTTACTTTCTGCTAAATGGCATAAAGCGGAATTCTTTAGAACACAATTTTAGGCAATAAAAATAATTTTCTTCTTCGAATTAATGCTTTCAGCTGAGGAGCATAAAAGACTTAATTCTGGAATTGACACTCTGCTAGAGAGCATAAGAGTAAATTCCTAATAAAGAAAATTGGAATAAAGAATGCAATAAAATTGATGTTCAAAATTTATTCTTTCTGCTGAAGCGCATAAAAGCCTAAGTTTAAGAATTTACTTTATGCTGAATAGCTTAAAGAGGAATTCTCTAGAACACAATTTTAGGAAATAAAAATAATTTTCTTCTTCGAATTAATGCTTTCTGCTGAAGAGCATAAAAGACTTAATACTAAAAATTGACACTCTGCTAAAGAGCATAAGTGTAAATTCCTAATAAAGAAAATTGGAATAAAGATTTAAATAAAAATGTTGTTCGAAATTTAATCTTTCTGCTAAATAGCATAAAAGCCTAAATTTAAGTATTTACTTTCTGCTAAATGGCATAAAGCGGAATTCTTTAGAACACAATTTTAGGCAATAAAAATAATTTTCTTCTTCGAATAAATGCTTTCAGCTGAGGAGCATAAAAGACTTAATTCTGGAATTGACACTCTGCTAGAGAGCATAAGAGTAAATTCCTAATAAAGAAAATTGGAATAAAGAATGCAATAAAATTGATGTTCAAAATTTATTCTTTCTGCTGAAGCGCATAAAAGCCTAAGTTTAAGAATTTACTTTATGCTGAATTGCTTAAAGAGGAATTTTCTAGAACACAATTTTAGGAAATAAAAATAATTTTCTTCTTCGAAATAATGCTTTCTGCTGAAGAGCATAAAAGACTTAATACTAAAATTGACACTCTGCTAAAGAGCATAAGTGTAAATTCCTAATAAAGAAAATTGGAATCAAGATTTAAATAAAAATGTTGTTCGAAATTTAATCTTTCTGCTGAAGCGCATAAAAGCCTAAATTTAAGAATTTACTTTCTGCTGAATAGCATAAAGAGGAATTCTCTAGAACACAATTTTAGGAAATAAAAATAATTTTCTTCTTCGATTTATGCTTTCAGCTGAGGAGCATAAAAGACTGAATTCTGGAAATGACACTCTGCTAGAGAGCATAGGCGTAAATTCCTAATAGAGAAAATTTGAATAAAGAATGAAATAAAATTGTTTGTTCAAATTTTATTCTTTCTGCTAAATAGCATAAAAGCCTAAATTTAAGTATTTACTTTCTGCTAAATGGCATAAAGCGGAATTCTTTAGAACACAATTTTAGGCAATAAAAATAATTTTCTTCTTCGAATTAATGCTTTCTTGTAAAGAGCATAAAAGTCTTAATTCTAAAATTTACACTCTGCTAAAGAGCAGACTTGTAAATTCCTAATAGAGAAAACTGGAATAAAGAATGAAATAAAATAGTTTGTTCAAATTTTATTCTTTCTGCTAAATAGCATAAAAGCCTAAATTTAAGAATTTACTTTCTGCTAAAGGGCATAAAGCGGAATTCTTTAGAACACAATTTTAGGAAATAAAAATAATTTTCTTCTTCGAATTAATGCTTTCTTGTAAAGAGCATAAAAGACCTAAATTCTAAAATTTACACTCTGCTAAAGAGCCGACTTGTAAATTCCTAATAGAGAAAACTGGAATAAAGGAAGGAATGAAATTGACTTTCGAAATTTATTCATTCTGCTGAAGCGCATAAATGCCTAAATTTAGATATTTACTTTCTGCTGAATAGCATTAAGAGGAATTCTCTAGAACACAATTTTAGGAAATAAAAATAATTTTCTTCTTCGATTTATGCTTTCAGCTGAGGAGCATAAAAGACTGAATTCTGGAAATGACACTCTGCTAGAGAGCATAAGAGTAAATTCCTAATAGAGAAAATTGGAATAAAGAATGAAATAAAATTGATGTTCAAATTTTATTCTTTCTGCTAAAGAGCATAAAAGCCTGAATTTAAGAATTTACTTTCTACTGAATAGCATAAAGGTGAATTCTCTAGAACACAATTTTAGTAAATAAAAATAATTTTCTTCTTCGCAATAATGCTTTCTGCTGAAGAGCATAAAAGACTTAATTCTGGAATTGAAACTCTGCTAATGAGCATAGGAGTAAATTCCTAATAGAGAAAATTTGAATAAAGAATGAAATAAAATTGTTTGTTCAAATTTTATTCTTTCTGCTAAATAGCATAAAAGCCTAAATTTAGATATTTACTTTCTGCTGAATAGCATAAAGAGGAATTCTCTAGAACACAATTTTAGGAAATAAAAATAATTTTCTTCTTCGATTAATGCTTTCAGCTGAGGAGCATAAAAGACTTAAATCTGGAATTGACACTCTGCTAGAGAGCAGAAGAGTAAATTCATAATAGAGAAAATTTGAATAAAGAATGAAATAAAATTGTTTGTTCAAATTTTATTCTTTCTGCTAAATAGCATAACAGCCTAAATTTAAGTATTTACTTTCTGCTAAATGGCATAAAGAGGAATTCTCTAGAACACAATTTTATGAAATAAAAATAATTTTCTTCTTCGACCAATGCTTTCAGCTGAGGAGCATAAAAGACTTAAATCTGGAATTGACACTCTGCTAGAGAGCAGAAGAGTAAATTCCTAATAAGGAAAATTGGAATAAAGGATGCAATAAAATTGATGTTCGAAATTTATTCTTTCTGCTAAATAGCATAAAAGCCTAAATTTAAGAATTTAATTTCTGCTAAAGGGCATAAAGCGGAATTCTTTAGAACACAATTTTAGAAAATAAAAATAATTTTGTTCTTCGAATTAATGCTTTCTGCTGAAGAGCATAAAAGACTTAATACTAAAATTGACACTCTGCTAAAGAGCATAATTGTAAATTCCAAATAAAGAAAATTGGAATCAAGATTTAAATAAAAATGTTGTTCGAAATTTATTCATTCTGCTGAAGCGCATAAAAGCCTAAGTTTAAGAATTTACTTTCTGCTTAATAGCATAAAGAAGAATTCTCTAGAACACAATTTTAGGAAATAAAAATAATTTTCTTCTTCGATTTATGCTTTCAGCTGAGGAGCATAAAAGACTTAATTCTGGAATTGACACTCTGCTAGAGAGCATAAGAGTAAATTCCTAATAAAGAAAATTGGAATAAAGAATGCAATAAAATTGATGTTCAAAATTTATTCTTTCTGCTGAAGCGCATAAAAGCCTAAGTTTAAGAATTTACTTTATGCTGAATTGCTTAAAGAGGAATTCTCTAGAACACAATTTTAGGAAATAAAAATAATTTTCTTCTTCGAATTAATGCTTTCTGCTGAAGAGCATAAAAGACTTAATACTAAAATTGACACTCTGCTAAAGAGCATAAGTGTAAATTCCTAATAAAGAAAATTGGAATCAAGATTTAAATAAAAATGTTGTTCGAAATTTAATCTTTCTGCTGAAGCGCATAAAAGCCTAAATTTAAGAATTTACTTTCTGCTGAATAGCATAAAGAGGAATTCTCTAGAACACAATTTTAGGAAATAAAAATAATTTTCTTCTTCGATTAATGCTTTCAGCTGAGGAGCATAAAAGACTTAATTCTGGAATTGACACTCTGCTAGAGAGCATAAGAGTAAATTCCTAATAAAGAAAATTGGAATAAAGAATGCAATAAAATTGATGTTCGAAATTTATTCTTTCTGCTAAATAGCATAAAAGCCTAAATTTAAAAATTTACTTTCTGCTAAAGGGCATAAAGCGGAATTCTTTAGAACACAATTTTAGGAAATAAAAATAATTTTCTTCTTCGATTAATGCTTTCTTGTAAAGAGCATAAAAGTCTTAATTCTAAAATTTACACTCTGCTAAAGAGCAGACTTGTAAATTCCTAATAGAGAAAACTGGAATAAAGAATGAAATAAAATAGTTTGTTCAAATTTTATTCTTTCTGCTAAATAGCATAAAAGCCTAAATTTAAGAATTTACTTTCTGCTGAATAGCATAAAGAGGAATTCTTTAGAACACAATTTTAGGAAATAAAAATAATTTTCTTCTTCGAATTAATGATTTCAGCTGAGGAGCATAAAAGACTTAATTCTGGAATTGACACTCTGCTAGAGAGCATAAGAGTAAATTCCTAATAAAGAAAATTGGAATAAAGAATGCAATAAAATTGATGTTCAAAATTTATTCTTTCTGCTGAAGCGCATAAAAGCCTAAGTTTAAGAATTTACTTTATGCTGAATAGCATAAAGAGGAATTCTCTAGAACACAAGTTTAGGAAATAAAAATAATTTTCTTCTTCGAATTAATGCTTTCTGCTGAAGAGCATAAAATACTTAATACTAAAATTGACACTCTGCTAAAGAGCATAAGTGTAAATTCCTAATAAAGAAAATTGGAATCAAGATTTAAATAAAAATGTTGTTCGAAATTTAATCTTTCTGCTAAATAGCATAAAAGCCTAAATTTAAGTATTTACTTTCTGCTAAATGGCATAAAGCGGAATTCTTTAGAACACAATTTTAGGAAATAAAAATAATTTTCTTCTTCGAATTAATGCTTTCAGCTGAGGAGCATAAAAGACTTAATTCTGGAATTGACACTCTGCTAGAGAGCATAAGAGTAAATTCCTAATAAAGAAAATTGGAATAAAGAATGCAATAAAATTGATGTTCAAAATTTATTCTTTCTGCTGAAGCGCATAAAAGCCTAAGTTTAAGAATTTACTTTATGCTGAATTGCTTAAAGAGGAATTCTCTAGAACACAATTTTAGGAAATAAAAATAATTTTCTTCTTCGAATTTATGCTGTCTGCTGATGAGCAAATATCACTTAATACTAAAATTGACACTCTGCTAAAGAGCATAAGTGTAAATTCCTAATTAAGAAAATTGGAATCAAGATTTAAATAAAAATCTTGTTCGAAATTTAATCTTTCTGCTAAATAGCATAAAAGCCTAAATTTAAGAATTTACTTTCTGCTAAATGGCATAAAGCGGAATTCTTTAGAACACAATTTTAGGCAATAAAAATAATTTTCTTCTTCGAATTAATGATTTCAGCTGAGGAGCATAAAAGACTTAATTCTGGAATTGACACTCTGCTAGAGAGCATAAGAGTAAATTCCTAATAAAGAAAATTGGAATAAAGAATGCAATAAAATTGATGTTCAAAATTTATTCTTTCTGCTGAAGCGCATAAAAGCCTAAGTTTAAGAATTTACTTTATGCTGAATTGCTTAAAGAGGAATTCTCTAGAACACAATTTTAGGAAATAAAAATAATTTTCTTCTTCGAATATAATGCTTTCTGCTGAAGAGCATAAAAGACTTAATACTAAAATTGACACTCTGCTAAAGAGCATAAGTGTAAATTCCTAATAAAAGAAAATTGGAATCAAGATTTAAATAAAAATGTTGTTCGAAATTTAATCTTTCTGCTGAAGCGCATAAAAGCCTAAATTTAAGAATTTACTTTCTGCTGAATAGCATAAAGAGGAATTCTCTAGAACACAATTTTAGGAAATAAAAATAATTTTCTTCTTCGATTAATGCTTTCAGCTGTGGAGCATAAAAGACTGAATTCTGGAAATGACACTCTGCTAGAGAGCATAAGAGTAAATTCCTAATAGAGAAAACTGGAATAAAGAATGAAATAAAATTGTTTGTTCAAATTTTATTCTTTCTGCTAAATAGCATAAAAGCCTAAATTTAAGTATTTACTTTCTGCTAAATGGCATAAAGCGGAATTCTTTAGAACACAATTTTAGGCAATAAAAATAATTTTCTTCTTCGAATTAATGCTTTCTTGTAAAGAGCATAAAAGTCTTAATTCTAAAATTTACACTCTGCTAAAGAGCAGACTTGTAAATTCCTAATAGAGAAAACTGGAATAAAGAATGAAATAAAATAGTTTGTTCAAATTTTATTCTTTCTGCTAAATAGCATAAAAGCCTAAATTTAAGAATTTACTTTCTGCTAAAGGGCATAAAGCGGAATTCTTTAGAACACAATTTTAGGAAATAAAAATAATTTTCTTCTTCGAATTAATGCTTTCTTGTAAAGAGCATAAAAGACCTAAATTCTAAAATTTACACTCTGCTAAAGAGCCGACTTGTAAATTCCTAATAGAGAAAACTGGAATAAAGGAAGGAATGAAATTGACTTTCGAAATTTATTCATTCTGCTGAAGCGCATAAAAGCCTAAATTTAGATATTTACTTTCTGCTGAATAGCATTAAGAGGAATTCTCTAGAACACAATTTTAGGAAATAAAAATAATTTTCTTCTTCGATTAATGCTTTCAGCTGAGGAGCATAAAAGACTTAATTCTGGAATTGACACTCTGCTAGAGAGCATAAGAGTAAATTCCTAATAGAGAAAATTGGAATAAAGAATGAAATAAAATTGTTTGTTCAAATTTTATTCTTTCTGCTAAATAGCATAAAAGCCTAAATTTAAGAATTTACTTTCTGCTAAAGGGCATAAAGCGGAATTCTTTAGAACACAATTTTAGGAAATAAAAATAATTTTGTTCTTCGAATTAATGCTTTCTGCTGAAGAGCATAAAAGACTTAATACTAAAATTGACACTCTGCTAAAGAGCATAAGTGTAAATTCCTAATAAAGAAAATTGGAATCAAGATTTATATAAAAATGTTGTTCGAAATTTATTCATTCTGCTGAAGCGCATAAAAGCCTAAATTTAGATATTTACTTTCTGCTGAATAGCATAAAGAGGAATTCTCTAGAACACAATTTTAGGAAATAAAAATAATTTTCTTCTTCGATTAATGCTTTCAGCTGAGGAGCATAAAAGACTTAAATCTGGAATTGAAACTCTGCTGAAGAGCAGAAGTGTAAATTCCTAATAAAGAAAATTGGAATAAAGAATGCAATAAAATTGATGTTCGAAATTTATTCTTTCTGCTAAATAGCATAAAAGCCTAAATTTAAGAATTTACTTTCTGCTAAAGGGCATAAAGCGGAATTCTTTAGAACACAATTTTAGGAAATAAAAATAATTTTGTTCTTCGAATTAATGCTTTCTGCTGAAGAGCATAAAAAACTTAATACTAAAATTGACACTCTGCTAAAGAGCATAAGTGTAAATTCCTAATAAAGAAAATTGGAATCAAGATTTAAATAAAAATGTTGTTCGAAATTTATTCATTCTGCTGAAGCGCATAAAAGCCTAAATTCAGATACTTACTTTCTGCAGAAGAGCATAAAGAGGAATTCTCTAGAACACAATTTTAGGAAATAAAAATAATTTTCTTCTTCGATTAATGCTTTCAGCTGAGGAGCATAAAAGACTTAAATCTGGAATTGACACTCTGCTAGAGAGCAGAAGAGTAAATTCCTAATAAAGAAAATTGGAATCAAGATTTAAATAAAATTGATGTTCGAAATTTATTCTTTCTGCTGAAGCGCATAAAAGCCTAAATTTAAGAATTTACTTTCTGCTGAATAGCATAAAGAGGAATTCTCTAGAACACAATTTTAGGAAATAAAAATAATTTTCTTCTTCGAATTAATGCTTTCTGCTGAAGAGCATAAAAGACTTAATACTAAAATTGACACTCTGCTAAAGAGCATAAGTGTAAATTCCTAATAAAGAAAATTGGAATCAAGATTTAAATAAAAATGTTGTTCGAAATTTAATCTTTCTGCTGAAGCGCATAAAAGCCTAAATTTAAGAATTTACTTTCTGCTGAATAGCATAAAGAGGAATTCTCTAGAACACAATTTTAGGAAATAAAAATAATTTTATTCTTCGAATTATTACTTTCTGCTGAAGATAATAAAAGACTTAATTCTAAAATTTACACTCTGCTAGAGAGCATAGGAGTAAATTCCTAATAGAGAAAATTTGAATAAAGAATGAAATAAAATTGTTTGTTCAAATTTTATTCTTTCTGCTAAATAGCATAAAAGCCTAAATTTAAGTATTTACTTTCTGCTAAATGGCATAAAGCGGAATTCTTTAGAACACAATTTTAGGCAATAAAAATAATTTTCTTCATCGAATTAATGCTTTCTTGTAAAGAGCATAAAAGACCTAAATTCTAAAATTTACACTCTGCTAAAGAGCAGACTTGTAAATTCCTAATAGAGAAAACTGGAATAAAGGAAGGAATGAAATTGACTTTCGAAATTTATTCATTCTGCTGAAGCGCATAAAAGCCTAAATTTAGATATTTACTTTCTGCTGAATAGCATTAAGAGGAATTCTCTAGAACACAATTTTAGGAAATAAAAATAATTTTCTTCTTCGATTAATGCTTTCAGCTGAGGAGCATAAAAGACTTAATTCTGGAATTGACACTCTGCTAGAGAGCATAAGAGTAAATTCCTAATAGAGAAAATTGGAATAAAGAATGAAATAAAATTGTTTGTTCAAATTTTATTCTTTCTGCTAAATAGCATAAAAGCCTAAATTTAAGAATTTACTTTCTGCTGAATAGCATAAAGAGGAATTCTCTAGAACACAATTTTAGGAAATAAAAATAATTTTCTTCTTCGATTAATGCTTTCAGGTGAGGAGCATAAAAGACTTAAATCTGGAATTGACACTCTGCTAGAGAGCAGAAGAGTAAATTCCTAATAAAGAAAATTGGAATAAAGAATGCAATAAAATTGATGTTCGAAATTTATTCTTTCTGCTAAATAGCATAAAAGCCTAAATTTAAGAATTTACTTTCTGCTAAAGGGCATAAAGCGGAATTCTTTAGAACACAATTTTAGGAAATAAAAATAATTTTGTTCTTCGAATTAATGCTTTCTGCTGAAGAGCATAAAAAACTTAATACTAAAATTGACACTCTGCTAAAGAGCATAAGTGTAAATTCCTAATAAAGAAGATTGGAATCAAGATTTAAATAAAAATGTTGTTCGAAATTTATTCATTCTGCTGAAGCGCATAAAAGCCTAAATTCAGATACTTACTTTCTGCAGAAGAGCATAAAGAGGAATTCTCTAGAACACAATTTTAGGAAATAAAAATAATTTTCTTCTTCGATTAATGCTTTCAGCTGAGAAGCATAAAAGACTTAATTCTGGAATTGACACTCTGCTAGAGAGCATAAGTGTAAATTCCTAATAAAGAAAATTGGAATAAAGAAAGGAATAAAATTGATGTTCGAAATTTATTCTTTCTGCTGAAGCGCATAAAAGCCTAAATTTAAGAATTTACTTTCTGCTGAATAGCATAAAGAGGAATTCTCTAGAACACAATTTTAGGAAATAAAAATAATTTTCTTCTTCGAATTAATGCTTTCTGCTGAAGAGCATAAAAGACTTAATACTAAAATTGACACTCTGCTAAAGAGCATAAGTGTAAATTCCTAATAAAGAAAATTGGAATCAAGATTTATATAAAAATGTTGTTCGAAATTTATTCATTCTGCTGAAGCGCATAAAAGCCTAAATTTAGATATTTACTTTCTGCTGAATAGCATAAAGAGGAATTCTCTAGAACACAATTTTAGGAAATAAAAATAATTTTCTTCTTCGATTAATGCTTTCAGCTGAGGAGCATAAAAGACTTAAATCTGGAATTGACACTCTGCTAGAGAGCAGAAGAGTAAATTCCTAATAAAGAAAATTGGAATAAAGAATGCAATAAAATTGATGTTCGAAATTTATTCTTTCTGCTAAATAGCATAAAAGCCTAAATTTAAGAATTTACTTTCTGCTAAAGGGCATAAAGCGGAATTCTTTAGAACACAATTTTAGGAAATAAAAATAATTTTGTTCTTCGAATTAATGCTTTCTGCTGAAGAGCATGAAAGACTTAATACTAAAATTGACACTCTGCTAAAGAGCATAAGTGTAAATTCCTAATAAAGAAAATTGGAATCAAGATTTAAATAAAAATGTTGTTCGAAATTTATTCATTCTGCTGAAGCGCATAAAAGCCTAAATTCAGATACTTACTTTCTGCAGAAGAGCATAAAGAGGAATTCTCTAGAACACAATTTTAGGAAATAAAAATAATTTTCTTCTTCGATTAATGCTTTCAGCTGAGAAGCATAAAAGACTTAATTCTGGAATTGACACTCTGCTAGAGAGCATAAGTGTAAATTCCTAATAAAGAAAATTGGAATAAAGAATGCAATAAAATTGATGTTCGAAATTTATTCTTTCTGCTAAAGAGCATAAAAGCCAATTTGAGAGTTTACTTTCTGCTGAATATCATAAAGAGGAATTCACTAGTACACAATTTAAGGAAATAAAAATAAATTTATTCTTCGAATTATTACACTCTGCTGAAGATAATAAAAGACTTAATTCTAAAATTTACACTCTGCTAGAGAGCATAGGAGTAAATACCTAATAGAGAAAATTTGAATAAAGAATGAAATAAAATTGTTTGATAAAATTTTATTCTTTCTGCTAAATAGCATAAAAGCCTAAATTTAAGTATTTACTTTCTGCTAAATGGCATAAAGCGGAATTCCTTAGAACACAATTTTAGGCAATAAAAATAATTTTCTTCTTCGAATTAATGCTTTCTTGTAAAGAGCATAAAAGTCTTAATTCTAAAATTTACACTCTGCTAAAGAGCAGACTTGTAAATTCCTAATAGAGAAAACTGGAATAAAGGAAGGAATGAAATTGACTTTCGAAATTTATTCATTCTGCTGAAGCGCATAAAAGCCTAAATTTAGATATTTACTTTCTGCTGAATAGCATAAAGAGGAATTCTCTAGAACACAATTTTAGGAAATAAAAATAATTTTCTTCTTCGATTAATGCTTTCAGCTGAGGAGCATAAAAGACTTAATTCTGGAATTGACACTCTGCTAGAGAGCATAAGTGTAAATTCCTAATAAAGAAAATTGGAATAAAGAATGAAATAAAATTGTTTGTTCAAATTTTATTCTTTCTGCTAAATAGCATAAAAGCCTAAATTTAAGAATTTACTTTCTGCTAAAGGGCATAAAGCGGAATTCTTTAGAACACAATTTTAGGAAATAAAAATAATTTTGTTCTTCGAATTAATGCTTTCTGCTGAAGAGCATAAAAAACTTAATACTAAAATTGACACTCTGCTAAAGAGCATAAGTGTAAATTCCTAATAAAGAAAATTGGAATCAAGATTTAAATAAAAATGTTGTTCGAAATTTATTCTTTCTGCTGAAGCGCATAAAAGCCTAAATTTAAGAATTTACTTTCTGCTGAATAGCATAAAGAGGAATTCTCTAGAACACAATTTTAGGAAATAAAAATAATTTTCTTCTTCGATTAATGCTTTCAGCTGAGAAGCATAAAAGACTTAATTCTGGAATTGACACTCTGCTAGAGAGCATAAGTGTAAATTCCTAATAAAGAAAATTGGGATCAAGATTTAAATAAAAATGTTGTTCGAAATTTAATCTTTCTGCTGAAGCGCATAAAAGCCTAAATTTAAGAATTTACTTTCTGCTGAATAGCATAAAGAAGAATTCTCTAGAACACAATTTTAGGAAATAAAAATAATTTTATTCTTCGAATTATTACTTTCTGCTGAAGATAATAAAAGACTTAATTCTAAAATTTACACTCTGCTAAAGAGCATAAATGTAAATTACTAATAAAGAAAATTGGAATAAAGGAAGGAATGAAATTGACTTTCGAAATTTTATTCTTTCTGCTGAAGCGCATAAAAGCCTATTTGTAGAAATTTACTTTCTGCTGAATAGCATAAGGCGATTTCTCTAGAACACAATTTTAGGAAATAAAAATAATTTTCTTCTTCGATTAATGCTTTCAGCTGAAGAGCATAAAAGACTTAATTCTGGAAATGACACTCTGCTAGAGAGCATAAGAGTAAGTTCCTAATAGAGAAAAAAGAATAAAGAATGAAATAAAATTGTTTGTTCAAATTTTATTCTTTCTGCTAAATAGCATAAAAGCCTAAATTTAAGAATTTACTTTCTGCTAAAGGGCATAAAGCGGAATTCTTTAGAACACAATTTTAGGAAATAAAAATAATTTTCTTCTTCGAATTAATGCTTTCTTGTAAAGAGCATAAAAGACCTAAATTCTAAAATTTACACTCTGCTAAAGAGCCGACTTGTAAATTCCTAATAGAGAAAACTGGAATAAAGGAAGGAATGAAATTGACTTTCGAAATTTATTCATTCTGCTGAAGCGCATAAAAGCCTAAATTTAGATATTTACTTTCTGCTGAATAGCATTAAGAGGAATTCTCTAGAACACAATTTTAGGAAATAAAAATAATTTTCTTCTTCGATTAATGCTTTCAGCTGAGGAGCATAAAAGACTTAATTCTGGAATTGACACTCTGCTAGAGAGCATAAGAGTAAATTCCTAATAGAGAAAATTGGAATAAAGAATGAAATAAAATTGTTTGTTCAAATTTTATTCTTTCTGCTAAATAGCATAAAAGCCTAAATTTAAGAATTTACTTTCTGCTAAAGGGCATAAAGCGGAATTCTTTAGAACACAATTTTAGGAAATAAAAATAATTTTAGACTTCGAATTAATGCTTTCAGCTGAGGAGCATAAAAGACTTAATTCTGGAATTGACACTCTGCTAGAGAGCATAAGAGTAAATTCCTAATAAAGAAAATTGGAATAAAGAATGCAATAAAATTGATGTTCGAAATTTATTCTTTCTGCTAAATAGCATAAAAGCCTAAATTTAAAAATTTACTTTCTGCTAAAGGGCATAAAGCGGAATTCTTTAGAACACAATTTTAGGAAATAAAAATAATTTTGTTCTTCGAATTAATGCTTTCTGCTGAAGAGCATAAAAGACTTAATTCTGGAATTGACACTGTGCTAGAGAGCATATGTGTAAATTCCTAATAAAGAAAATTGGAATAAAGAATGAAATAAAATTGTTCTTCAAATTTTATTCTTTCTGCTAAATAGCATAAAAGCCTAAATTTAAGAATTTACTTTCTGCTAAAGGGCATAAAGCGGAATTCTTTAGAACACAATTTTAGGAAATAAAAATAATTTTGTTCTTCGAATTAATGCTTTCTGCTGAAGAGCATAAAAAACTTAATACTAAAATTGACACTCTGCTAAAGAGCATAAGTGTAAATTCCTAATAAAGAAAATTGGAATCAAGATTTAAATAAAAATGTTGTTCGAAATTTATTCATTCTGCTGAAGCGCATAAAAGCCTAAATTTAAGAATTTACTTTCTGCTGAATAGCATAAAGAGGAATTCTCTAGAACACAATTTTAGGAAATAAAAATAATTTTCTTCTTCGAATTAATGCTTTCTGCTGAAGAGCATAAAAGACTTAATACTAAAATTGACACTCTGCTAAAGAGCATAAGTGTAAATTCCTAATAAAGAAAATTGGGATCAAGATTTAAATAAAAATGTTGTTCGAAATTTAATCTTTCTGCTGAAGCGCATAAAAGCCTAAATTTAAGAATTTACTTTCTGCTGAATAGCATAAAGAGGAATTCTCTAGAACACAATTTTAGGAAATAAAAATAATTTTATTCTTCGAATTATTACTTTCTGCTGAAGATAATAAAAGACTTAATTCTAAAATTTACACTCTGCTAAAGAGCATAAATGTAAATTACTAATAAAGAAAATTGGAATAAAGGAAGGAATGAAATTGACTTTCGAAATTTTATTCTTTCTGCTGAAGCGCATAAAAGCCTATTTGTAGAAATTTACTTTCTGCTGAATAGCATAAGGCGATTTCTCTAGAACACAATTTTAGGAAATAAAAATAATTTTCTTCTTCGATTAATGCTTTCAGCTGAAGAGCATAAAAGACTTAATTCTGGAAATGACACTCTGCTAGAGAGCATAGGAGTAAATTCCTAATAGAGAAAATTTGAATAAAGAATGAAATAAAATTGTTTGTTCAAATTTTATTCTTTCTGCTAAATAGCATAAAAGCCTAAATTTAAGTATTTACTTTATGCTAAATGGCATAAAGCGGAATTCTTTAGAAGACAATTAATAGGCAATAAAAATAATTTTCTTCTTCGAATTAATGCTTTCTTGTAAAGAGCATAAAAGTCTTAATTCTAAAATTTACACTCTGCTAAAGAGCAGACTTGTAAATTCCTAATAGAGAAAACTGGAATAAAGGAAGGAATGAAATTGACTTTCGAAATTTATTCATTCTGCTGAAGCGCATAAAAGCCTAAATTTAAGAATTTACTTTCTGCTGAATAGCATAAAGAGGAATTCTCTAGAACACAATTTTAGGAAATAAAAATAATTTTATTCTTCGAATTATTACTTTCTGCTGAAGATAATAAAAGACTTAATTCTGGAATTGACACTCTGCTAAAGAGCATAAATGTAAATTACTAATAAAGAAAATTGGAATAAAGATTTAAATTAAATTGTTGTTCAAATTTTATTCTTTCTGCAAAGGGCATAAAAGCCTAAATTTAAGAATTTACTTTTTGCTAAAGAGCATAAAGAGGAATTCTTTAGAACACAATTTTAGGAAATAAAAATAATTTTCTTCTTCGAACTATTACTTTCTGCTGAAGATAATAAAAGACTTAATTCTGGAATTGACACTCTGCTAAAGAGCATAAGTGTAAATGCCTAATAAAGAAAATTGGAATCAAGATTTAAATAAAATAATTTACTTTCTGCTGTAGAGTATAAAGAGGAATACTTTATAACACAATTTTAGGAAATAAAAATAATTTCATTCTTCGAATTAATGCTTTCTGCTGAAGAGCATAAAAGACTTAATTCTGGAATTGACACTCTGCTAAAGAGCATAAATGTAAATTCCTAATAAAGAAAATTGGAATCAAGATTTAAATTAAATTGTTGTTCAAATTTTATTCTTTCTGCTAAAGAGCATAAAAGCCTAAATTTAAGAATTTACTTTCTGCTGAATAGCATAAAGAGGAATTCTTTATAACACAATTTTTGGAAATAAAAATAATTTTCTTCTTCGAATTAATGCTTTGTGATAAAGAGCATAAAAGTCTTAATTCTGGAATGGACACTCTGCTAGAGAGCATATGTGTAAATTCCTAATAATGAAAATTAGAATAAGGATTGTAATAAAATTTATGTTCGAAATTTATTCTTTCTGCTAAAGAGCATAAAAGCCTAAATTTGAGAATTTACTTTCTGCTAAAGTGCATAAAGAGGAATTCTTTAGAACACATTTTTAGGAAATAAAAATAATTTTCTTCTTCGAATTAATGCTTTCTGCTGAAGAGCATAAAAGACTTAATTCCAAAATTGACACTCTGCTAGAGAGCATGACTGTAAATTCCTAATAAAGAAATATGGAATAAAGATTAAAATAAAATTGTTGTTTAAAATTTATTCTTTCTGCTAAAAAGCATAAAAGCCTAAATTTAAGAATTTATTTATTTAAGATTTTTTTTAGATTTAGGGTACAATATAAGTCTTTAGTAACTATGTGATCTATTCGGACGGGTAATGTTACTTACGTTTCAAAGAAGCTAAGTTCTATCATCCAACAATCCTCCCAAACAAGTTTTTTTTCAAGAACATTCATATAGAAATTCTCGACCAGGGTTGTGCAGCAGTATTCCGACCTTCATTGAAGTTCAAAATACGGCTGATCATCCTGCTCGCTTGCTCGAACTTCTGCGTTGATTGTTTCGATTTCTTGGGGCAGCATTTTTCTGTTTTTCAAATTTGATTCTATCTGCTAAAGAGCATAAAAGCCTAAATTTAAGAATTTATTTTCTGCAGAAAAGCATAATGAGGAATTCTCTAGAACACAATTTTAGAAAATAAAAATAATTTTCATCTTCGAAATAATGCTTTCTGCTGAAGAGCATAAAAGACTTAATTCTGGAATTGACACTCTGCTAAAGAGCATAAGTGTAAATTCCTAATAAAGAAAATTGGAATCAAGATTTAAATTAAATTGTTGTTCATATTTTATTCTTTCTGCTAAAGTGCATAAAAGCCTAAATTTAAGAATTTACTTTCTGCTGAATAGCATAAAGAGGAATTCTTTATAACACAATTTTTGGAAATAAAAATAATTTTCTTCTTCGAATTAATGCTTTGTGATAAAGAGCATAAAAGTCTTAATTCTGGAATGGACACTCTGCTAGAGAGCATATGTGTAAATTCCTAATAATGAAAATTAGAATAAGGATTGTAATAAAATTTATGTTCGAAATTTATTCTTTCTGCTAAAGAGCATAAAAGCCTAAATTTGAGAATTTACTTTCTGCTAAAGTGCATAAAGAGGAATTCTTTAGAACACAATTTTAGGAAATAAAAATAATTTTCTTCTTCGAATTAATGCTTTCTGCTGAAGAGCATAAAAGACTTAATTCCAAAATTGACACTCTGCTAGAGAGCATGACTGTAAATTCCTAATAAAGAAAATTGGAATAAAGAAAGGAATAAAATTGATGTTCGAAATTTATTCTTTCTGCTGAAGCGCATAGAAGGCTAAATTTAAGAATTTATTTATTTAAGATTTTTTTTAGATTTAGGGTACAATATAAGTCTTTAGTAACTATGTGATCTATTCGGACGGGTAATGTTACTTACGTTTCAAAGAAGCTAAGTTCTGTCATCCAACAATCCTCGCAAACAAGTTTTTTTTCAATAACATTCATGTAGAAATTCTAGACCAGGGTTGTGCAACAGTATTCCGACCTTAATTGATGTTCAAAATACGGCTGATCATCCTGCTCGCTTGCTCGAACTTCTTCTGCGTTGATTGTTTCGATTTCTTGGGGCAGCATTTTTCTGTTTTTCAAATTTGATTCTATCTGCTAAAGAGCATAAAAGCCTGAATTTAAGAATTTACTTTCTGCTGGAGAGCATAAAGAGGAATTCTTTAGAACACAATTTTAGGAAGTAAAAATAATTTTCTTCTTCGAATTAATGTTTTCTGCTTATGAGCATAAAAGACTTAATTCTGGAATTGACACTCTGCTGAAGAGCATAAGTGTAAATTCCTAATAGATAAAATTGGAATCAAGATTTAAACAAAATTGTTGTTTAAAATTAATTCTTTCTGCTAAAGAGCATAAAAGCCTAAATTTAAGAATTTACTTTCTGCTGAAGAGCATAAAGAGGAATTCTTTATAACAAAATTTTTGGAAATAAAAATAATTTTATTCTTCGAATTAATGCGTTCTGCTGAAGAGCATAAAAGACTTTATTCCAAAATTGACACTCTGCTAGAGAGCATGACTGTAAATTCCTAATAAAGAAAATTGGAATAAAGATTGAAATAAAATTGTTGTTTAAAATTTATTCTTTCTGCTAAAAAGCATAAAAGCCTAAATTTAAGAATATATTTATTTGAGAATTTTTTTAGATTTAGGGTACAATATAAGTCTTTAGTAACTATGTGATCTATTCGGACGGGTAATGTTACTTACGTTTCAAAGAAGCTAAGTTCTGTCATCATACAATCCTCGCAAACAAGTTTTTTTTCAAGAACATTCATGTAGAAATTCTCGACCAGGGTTGTGCAGCAGTATTCCGACCTTAATTGATGTTCAAAATACGGCTGATCATCCTGCTCGCTTGCTCGAACTTCTTCTGCGTTGATTGTTTTGATTTCTTGGGGCAGCATTTTTCTGTTTTTCAAATTTGAATCTATCTGCTAAAGAGCATAAAAGCCTAAATTTAAGAATTTACTTTCTGCTGGAGAGCATAAAGAGGAATTCTTTATAACACAATTTTAGGAAATAAAAATAATTTTATTCTTCGAATTAATGCTTTCTGCTGAAGAGCATAAAAGACCTAAATTCTAAAATTTACACTCTGCTAAAGAGCCGACTTGTAAATTCCTAATAGAGAAAACTGGAATAAAGGAAGGAATGAAATTGACTTTCGAAATTTATTCATTCTGCTGAAGCGCATAAAAGCCTAAATTTAGATATTTACTTTCTGCTGAATAGCATAAAGAGGAATTCTCTAGAACACAATTTTAGTAATAAAAAAAAATAATTTTCTCTTTCAAATTAATGCTTTCTGCTGAAGAGCATAAAAGACTTAATTCTGGAATTGAAACTCTGCTGAAGAGCATAAGTATTAATTCCAAATAAAGAAAATTGGAATAAAGAAAGGAATAAAATTGATATTCGAAATTTATTCCTTCTGCTAAAGCACATAGAAGCCTAAATTTAAGAACTAACTTTCTGCTGAATAGCATAAAGAGGAATTCTCTAGAACACAATTTTAGGAATTAAAAATAATTTTACTCTTCGAATTAATGCATTCTGCGAAAGAGCATAAAAGACTTAATTCTGGAATTGATACTCTGCTAAAGAGCATAAGTGTAAATTCCTTATAAAGAAAATTGGAATAAAGATTGAAATAAAATTGCTAATCAAATTTTATTCCTTCTGCTAAAGAGCATAAAAGCCTGAATTTAAGAATTTACTTTCTGCTGAAGAGCATAAAGAGGAATTCTTTAGAACACAATTTTAGGAAATAACAATAATTTTATTCTTCGAATTAATGCTTTCTGCTAAAGAAAAAAAGACTTAATTCTGGAATTGGCACTCTGCGAGAGAGCATATGTGTAAATTCCTAATGAAGAAAATTAGAATAAAGATTGAAATAAAATTGATTTACGAAATTTATTCTTTCTGCTAAAGAGCCTAAAAGCCTAAATTTAAGAATTTACTTTCTGCAGAAGAGCATAAAGAGGAATTCTCTACAACACAATTTTGGGAATAAAAAAATAATAATTTTCCCTTCCAAATTAATGTATTCTGCTTATGAGCATAAAATACTAAATTCTAGAATTGACATTCTGCTAGAGAGAATAAGTGTAAATTCCTAATAAAGAAAATTTGAATAAAGATTGAAAAAAAAATGTTTTTAAAAATTTATTCTTTCTGCTAAAGACCCTAAAAGCCTAATTTTAAGAATTTACTTTCTGCAGAAGAGCATAAAGAGGAATTCTCTAGAACACAATTTTAGGCAATAAAAATAATTTTCTTCTTCGAATTAATGCTTTCCTGTAAAGAGCATAAAAGACTTAATTCTGGAATTGACACTCTGCTAGAGAGCAGACTTGTAAATTCCTAATAGAGAAAACTGGAATAAAGGAAGGAATGAAATTGACTTTCGAAATTTTATTCTTTCTTCTGAAGGACATAGACGCCTAAATTTAAGAATTAACTTTCTGCTGAATAGCATATAGAGGAATTCTCTAGAACACAATTTTAGGAAATAAAAATAATTTTATTCTTCAAATTAATGCTTCCTGCTGAAGAGCATAGAAGACTTAATTCTGCAATTCACATTCTGCTAAAGAGCAGGAGTGTAAATTCCTAATAAAGAATATTGGAATAAAGAAAGGAATGAAATTGATTATCGAAATTTATTCTTTCAGCTAAAGCACATAGAAGCCTAAATTTAAGAACTAACTTTCTGCTGAATAGCATAAAGAGGAATTCTCTAGAACACAATTTTAGGAATTAAAAATAATTTTACTCTTCAAATTAATCCTTTCTGCTGAAGAGCATAAAAGACTTAATTCCGGAATCGACACTCTGCTGAAGAGCATAAGTGTAAATTCCTAATAAAGAAAATTGGAATAAAGATTGAAATAAAATTGTTGGTTAAAATTAATTCTTTCTGCTAAAGAGCATAAAAGCCAAAAGTTAAGAATTTACTTTCTGCTGAAGAGCATAAAGGCGTATTCTCTAAAACACAATTTTAGGAAATAACAATAATTTTCTTCTTCTAATTAACGCATTCTGCTAAAGAGCATCAAAGACTTAATTCTATAATTGAAAGTCTGCTAAAGAGCATAATTGTTAATTCCTAATAAAAAAAATTGAAATAAAGAAAGGAATAAAATTGTTGTTCAAATTTTATTCATTCTGCTGAAGCGCATAAAAGCCTATTTGTAGGAATTTACATTCTGCTGAATAGCATAAAGACGATTTCTCTAGAACACAATTTTAGGAAATAAAAATAATTTTCTTTCTTCGATTAATGCTTTCAGCTGAAGAGCATAAAAGACTTAATTCTGGAATTGACACTCTGCTAGAGAGCATAAGAGTAAATTCCTAATAGAGAAAATTGGAATAAAGAATGAAATAAAATTGCTAATCAAATTTTATTCCTTCTGCTAAATAGCATAAAAGCCTTAATTTAAGAATTTATTTTCTGCTAACGGGCATAAAGCGGAATTCTTTAGAACACAATTTTAGGCAAAAAAATAATTTTCTTCTTCGAATTAATGATTTCAGCTGAGGAGCATAAAAGACTTAATTCTGGAATTGACACTCTGCTAGAGAGCAGAAGAGTAAATTCCTAATAAAGAAAATTGGAATAAAGAATGCAATAAAATTGATGTTGAAAATTTATTCTTTCTGCTGAAGCGCATAAAAGCCTAAGTTTAAGAATTTACTTTATGCTGAATAGCTTAAAGAGGAATTCTCTAGAACACAATTTTAGGAAATAAAAATAATTTTCTTCTTCGAATATAATGCTTTCTGCTGATGAGCATAAAAGACTTAATACTAAAATTGTAACTCTGCTAAAGAGCATAAGTGTAAATTCCTAATAAAGAAAAATTGGAATCAAGATTTAAATGAAAATGTTGTTCGAAATTTAATCTTTCTGCTGAAGCGCATAGAAGCCTAAATTTAAGAATTAACTTTCTGCTGAATAGCATAAAGAGGAATACTCTAGAACACAATTTTAGGAAATAAAAATAATTTTCTTCTTCGATTTATGCTTTCAGCTGAGGAGCATAAAAGACTGAATTCTGGAAATGACACTCTGCTAGAGAGCATAGGCGTAAATTCCTTATAGAGAAAATTTGAATAAAGAATGAAATAAAATTGTTTGTTCAAATTTTATTCTTTCTGCTAAATAGCATAAAAGCCTAAATTTAAGTATTTACTTTCTGCTAAATGGCATAAAGCGGAATTCTTTAGAACACAATTTTAGGCAATAAAAATAATTTTCTTCTACGAATTAATGCTTTCTTTTAAAGAGCATAAAAGTCTTAATTCTAAAATTTACACTCTGCTAAAGAGCAGACTTGTAAATTCCTAATGGAGAAATCTGGAATAAAGAATGAAATAAAATAGTTTGTTCAAATTTTATTCTTTCTGCTAAATAGAATTATAGCCTAAATTTAAGAATTTACTTTCTGCTAAAGGGCATAAAGCGGAATTCTTTAGAACACAATTTTAGGAAATAAAAATATTTTTCTTCTTCGAATTAATGCTTTCTTGTAAAGAGCATAAAAATTAAATTTTTAATTTAAAATTTACACTCTGCTAAAGAGCCGACTTGTAAATTCCTAATAGAGAAAACTGGAATAAAGGAAGGAATGAAATTGACTTTCGAAATTTATTCATTCTGCTGAAGCGCATAAAAGCCTAAATTTAGATATTTACTTTCTGCTGAATAGCATAAAGAGGAATTCTGTAGAACACAATTTTAGGAAATAAAAATAATTTTCTTCTTCGATTAATGCTTTCAGCTGAGGAGCATAAAAGACTTAATTCTGGAATTGACACTCTGCTAGAGAGCATAAGAGTAAATTCCTAATAGAGAAAATTGGAATAAAAATTGGAATAAAATTGTTTGTTCAAATTTTATTCTTTCTGCTAAATAGCATAAAAGCCTAAATTTAAGAATTTACTTTCTGCTAAAGGGCATAAAGCGGAATTCTTTAGAACACAATTTTAGGAGATAAAAATAATTTTGTTCTTCGAATTAATGCTTTCTGCTGAAGAGCATAAAAGACTTAATACTAAAATTGACACTCTGCTAAAGAGCATAAGTGTAAATTCCTAATAAAGAAAATTGGAATCAAGATTTATATAAAAATGTTGTTCGAAATTTATTCATTCTGCTGAAGCGCATAAAAGCCTAAATTTAGATATTTACTTTCTGCTGAATAGCATAAAGAGGAATTCTCTAGAACCCAATTTTAGGAAATAAAAATAATTTTCTTCTTCGATTAATGCTTTCAGCTGAGGAGCATAAAAGACTTAATTCTGGAATTGACACTCTGCTAGAGAGCATAAGAGTAAATTCCTAATAAAGAAAATTGGAATAAAGAATGCAATAAAATTGATGTTCGAAATTTATTCTTTCTGCTAAATAGCATAAAAGCCTAAATTTAAGAATTTACTTTCTGCTAAAGGGCATAAAGCGGAATTCTTTAGAACACAATTTTAGGAAATAAAAATAATTTTGTTCTTCGAATTAATGCTTTCTGCTGAAGAGCATAAAAAACTTAATACTAAAATTGACACTCTGCTAAAGAGCATAAGTGTAAATTCCTAATAAAGAAAATTGGAATCAAGATTTAAATAAAAATGTTGTTCGAAATTTATTCATTCTGCTGAAGCGCATAAAAGCCTAAATTCAGATACTTACTTTCTGCAGAAGAGCATAAAGAGGAATTCTCTAGAACACAATTTTAGGAAATAAAAATAATTTTCTTCTTCGATTAATGCTTTCTGCTGAAGAGCATAGAAGACTTAATTCTAAAATTTACACTCTGCTAAAGAGCATAAGTGTAAATTCCTAATAAAGAAAATTGGGATCAAGATTTAAATAAAAATGTTGTTCGAAATTTAATCTTTCTGCTGAAGCGCATAAAAGCCTAAATTTAAGAATTTACTTTCTGCTGAATAGCATAAAGAGGAATTCTCTAGAACACAATTTTAGGAAATAAAAATAATTTTATTCTTCGAATTATTACTTTCTGCTGAAGATAATAAAAGACTTAATTCTAAAATTTACACTCTGCTAGAGAGCATAGGAGTAAATTCCTAATAGAGAAAATTTGAATAAAGAATGAAATAAAATTGTTTGTTCAAATTTTATTCTTTCTGCTAAATAGCATAAAAGCCTAAATTTAAGTATTTACTTTCTGCTAAATGGCATAAAGCGGAATTCTTTAGAACACAATTTTAGGCAATAAAAATAATTTTCTTCTTCGAATTAATGCTTTCTTGTAAAGAGCATAAAAGTCTTAATTCTAAAATTTACACTCTGCTAAAGAGCAGACTTGTAAATTCCTAATAGAGAAAACTGGAATAAAGGAAGGAATGAAATTGACTTTCGAAATTTATTCATTCTGCTGAAGCGCATAAAAGCCTAAATTTAGATATTTACTTTCTGCTGAATAGCATAAAGAGGAATTCTCTAGAACACAATTTTAGGAAATAAAAATAATTTTCTTCTTCGAATTAATGCTTTCTTGTAAAGAGCATAAAAGTCTTAATTCTAAAATTTACACTCTGCTAGAGAGCATAAGAGTAAATTCCTAATAGAGAAAATTGGAATAAAGAATGAAATAAAATAGGTTGTTCAAAATTTATTCTTTCTGCTAAAGTGCATAAAAGCCTGAATGTAAAACTTTACTTTCTTCTGAAGGGCATAAAGAGAAATTCTTTAGAACACAATTTTGGGAAATAAAAATTATTTTCTTCTTCGAATTAATGCTTTCTTGTAAAGAGCATAAAAGACCTAAATTCTAAAATTTACACTCTGCTAAAGAGCAGACTTGTAAATTCCTAATAGAGAAAACTGGAATAAAGGAAGGAATGAAATTGACTTTCGAAATTTATTCATTCTGCTGAAGCGCATAAAAGCCTAAATTTAGATATTTACTTTCTGCTGAATAGCATAAAGAGGAATACTCTAGAACACAATTTTAGGAAATAAAAATAATTTTCTTCTTCGATTTATGCTTTCAGCTGAGGAGCATAAAAGACTGAATTCTGGAAATGACACTCTGCTAGAGAGCATAAGAGTAAATTCCTAATAGAGAAAATTGGAATAAAGAATGAAATAAAATAGTTTGTTCAAATTTTATTCTTTCTGCTAAATAGCATAAAAGCCTAAATTTAAGAATTTACTTTCTGCTGAATAGCATAAAGAGGAATTCTCTAGAACACAATTTTAGGAAATAAAAATAATTTTCTTCTTCGATTAATGCTTTCAGGTGAGGAGCATAAAAGACTTAAATCTGGAATTGACACTCTGCTAGAGAGCAGAAGAGTAAATTCCTAATAAAGAAAATTGGAATAAAGAATGCAATAAAATTGATGTTCGAAATTTATTCTTTCTGCTAAATAGCATAAAAGCCTAAATTTAAGAATTTACTTTCTGCTAAAGGGCATAAAGCGGAATTCTTTAGAACACAATTTTAGGAAATAAAAATAATTTTGTTCTTCGAATTAATGCTTTCTGCTGAAGAGCATAAAAAACTTAATACTAAAATTGACACTCTGCTAAAGAGCATAAGTGTAAATTCCTAATAAAGAAAATTGGAATCAAGATTTAAATAAAAATGTTGTTCGAAATTTATTCATTCTGCTGAAGCGCATAAAAGCCTAAATTTAAGAATTTACTTTCTGCTGAATAGCATAAAGAGGAATTCTCTAGAACACAATTTTAGGAAATAAAAATAATTTTCTTCTTCGAATTAATGCTTTCTGCTGAAGAGCATAAAAGACTTAATACTAAAATTGACACTCTGCTAAAGAGCATAAGTGTAAATTCCTAATAAAGAAAATTGGAATCAAGATTTATATAAAAATGTTGTTCGAAATTTATTCATTCTGCTGAAGCGCATAAAAGCCTAAATTTAGATATTTACTTTCTGCTGAATAGCATAAAGAGGAATTCTCTAGAACACAATTTTAGGAAATAAAAATAATTTTCTTCTTCGATTAATGCTTTCAGCTGAGGAGCATAAAAGACTTAATTCTGGAATTGACACTCTGCTAGAGAGCATAAGAGTAAATTCCTAATAAAGAAAATTGGAATAAAGAATGCAATAAAATTGATGTTCGAAATTTATTCTTTCTGCTAAATAGCATAAAAGCCTAAATTTAAGAATTTACTTTCTGCTAAAGGGCATAAAGCGGAATTCTTTAGAACACAATTTTAGGAAATAAAAATAATTTTGTTCTTCGAATTAATGCTTTCTGCTGAAGAGCATAAAAAACTTAATACTAAAATTGACACTCTGCTAAAGAGCATAAGTGTAAATTCCTAATAAAGAAAATTGGAATCAAGATTTAAATAAAAATGTTGTTCGAAATTTATTCATTCTGCTGAAGCGCATAAAAGCCTAAATTCAGATACTTACTTTCTGCAGAAGAGCATAAAGAGGAATTCTCTAGAACACAATTTTAGGAAATAAAAATAATTTTCTTCTTCGATTAATGCTTTCAGCTGAGAAGCATAAAAGACTTAATTCTGGAATTGACACTCTGCTAGAGAGCATAAGTGTAAATTCCTAATAAAGAAAATTGGAATAAAGAATGCAATAAAATTGATGTTCGAAATTTATTCTTTCTGCTGAAGCGCATAAAAGCCTAAATTTAAGAATTTACTTTCTGCTGAATAGCATAAAGAGGAATTCTCTAGAACACAATTTTAGGAAATAAAAATAATTTTATTCTTCGAATTATTACTTTCTGCTGAAGATAATAAAAGACTTAATTCTAAAATTTACACTCTGCTAGAGAGCATAGGAGTAAATTCCTAATAGAGAAAATTTGAATAAAGAATGAAATAAAATTGTTTGTTCAAATTTTATTCTTTCTGCTAAATAGCATAAAAGCCTAAATTTAAGTATTTACTTTCTGCTAAATGGCATAAAGCGGAATTCTTTAGAACACAATTTTAGGCAATAAAAATAATTTTCTTCTTCGAATTAATGCTTTCTTGTAAAGAGCATAAAAGTCTTAATTCTAAAATTTACACTCTGCTAAAGAGCAGACTTGTAAATTCCTAATAGAGAAAACTGGAATAAAGGAAGGAATGAAATTGACTTTCGAAATTTATTCATTCTGCTGAAGCGCATAAAAGCCTAAATTTAGATATTTACTTTCTGCTGAATAGCATAAAGAGGAATTCTCTAGAACACAATTTTAGGAAATAAAAATAATTTTCTTCTTCGAATTAATGCTTTCTTGTAAAGAGCATAAAAGTCTTAATTCTAAAATTTACACTCTGCTAGAGAGCAGAAGAGTAAATTCCTAATAAAGAAAATTGGAATAAAGAATGAAATAAAATAGTTTGTTCAAATTTTATTCTTTCTGCTAAATAGCATAAAAGCCTAAATTTAAGAATTTACTTTCTGCTAAAGGGCATAAAACGGAATTCTTTAGAACACAATTTTAGGAAATAAAAATTATTTTCTTCTTCGAATTAATGCTTTCTTGTAAAGAGCATAAAAGACCTAAATTCTAAAATTTACAATCTGCTAAAGAGCCGACTTGTAAATTGCTAATAGAGAAAACTGGAATAAAGGAAGGAATGAAATTGACTATCGAAATTTATTCATTCTGCTGAAGCGCATAAATGCCTAAATTTAGATATTTACTTTCTGCTGAATAGCATAAAGAGGAATTCTCTAGAACACAATTTTAGGAAATAAAAATAATTTTCTTCTTCGATTAATGCTTTCAGCTGAGGAGCATAAAAGACTTAATTCTGGAAATGACACTCTGCTAGAGAGCATAAGAGTAAATTCCTAATAGAGAAAATTGGAATAAAGAATGAAATAAAATTGTTTGTTCAAATTTTATTCTTTCTGCTAAATAGCATAAAAGCCTAAATTTAAGAATTTACTTTCTGCTGAATAGTATAAAGAGGAATTCTCTAGAACATAATTTTAGTAGTAAAAAAAATAATTTTCTTCTTCGATTAATGCTTTCAGGTGAGGAGCATAAAAGACTTAAATCTGGAATTGACACTCTGCTAGAGAGCAGAAGAGTAAATTCCTAATAAAGAAAATTGGAATAAAGAATGCAATAAAATTGATGTTCGAAATTTATTCTTTCTGCTAAATAGCATAAAAGCCTAAATTTAAGAATTTACTTTCTGCTAAAGGGCATAAAGCGGAATTCTTTAGAACACAATTTTAGGAAATAAAAATAATTTTGTTCTTCGAATTAATGCTTTCTGCTGAAGAGCATAAAAAACTTAATACTAAAATTGACACTCTGCTAAAGAGCATAAGTGTAAATTCCTAATAAAGAAAATTGGAATCAAGATTTAAATGAAAATGTTGTTCGAAATTTATTCATTCTGCTGAAGCGCATAAAAGCCTAAATTCAGATACTTACTTTCTGCAGAAGAGCATAAAAAGGAATTCTCTAGAACACAATTTTAGGAAATAAAAATAATTTTCTTCTTCGATTAATGCTTTCAGCTGAGAAGCATAAAAGACTTAATTCTGGAATTGACACTCTGCTAGAGAGCATAAGTGTAAATTCCTAATAAAGAAAATTGGGATCAAGATTTAAATAAAAATGTTGTTCGAAATTTAATCTTTCTGCTGAAGCGCATAAAAGCCTAAATTTAAGAATTTACTTTCTGCTGAATAGCATAAAGAGGAATTCTCTAGAACACAATTTTAGGAAATAAAAATAATTTTATTCTTCGAATTATTACTTTCTGCTGAAGATAATAAAAGACTTAATTCTAAAATTTACACTCTGCTAAAGAGCAGACTTGTAAATTCCTAATAGAGAAAACTGGAATAAAGGAAGGAATGAAATTGACTTTCGATATTTTATTCTTTCTGCTGAAGCGCATAAAAGCCTATTTGTAGGAATTTACTTTCTGCTGAATAGCATAAAGACGATTTCTCTAGAACACAATTTTAGGAAATAAAAATAATTTTCTTCTTCGATTAATGCTTTCAGCTGAAGAGCATAAAAGACTTAATTCTAGAAATGACACTCTGCTAGAGAGCATAAGAGTAAGTTCCTAATAGAGAAAATTGGAATAAAGAATGAAATAAAATTGTTTGTTCAAATTTTAATCTTTCTGCTAAATAGCATAAAAGCTGGAATTGACACTCTGCTAGAGAGCAGAAGAGTAAATTCCTAATAAAGAAAATTGGAATAAAGAATGCAATAAAATTGATGTTCGAAATTTATTCTTTCTGCTAAAGAGCATAAAAGCATAAATTTAAGAATTTACTTTCTGCTGAATAGCATAAAGAGGAATTCTCTAGAACACAATTTTAGGAAATAAAAATAATTTTATTCTTCGAATTATTACTTTCTGCTGAAGATAATAAAAGACTTAATTCTAAAATTTACACTCTGCTAAAGAGCATAAATGTAAATTACTAATAAAGAAAATTGGAATAAAGGAAGGAATGAAATTGACTTTCGAAATTTTATTCTTTCTGCTGAAGCGCATAAAAGCCTATTTGTAGAAATTTACTTTCTGCTGAATAGCATAAGGCGATTTCTCTAGAACACAATTTTAGGAAATAAAAATAATTTTCTTCTTCGATTAATGCTTTCAGCTGAAGAGCATAAAAGACTTAATTCTGGAAATGACACTCTGCTAGAGAGCATAGGAGTAAATTCCTAATAGAGAAAATTTGAATAAAGAATGAAATAAAATTGTTTGTTCAAATTTTATTCATTCTGCTAAATAGCATAAAAGCCTAAATTTAAGAATTTACTTTCTGCTAAAGGGCATAAAGCGGAATTCTTTAGAACACAATTTTAGGAAATAAAAATAATTTTCTTCTTCGAATTAATGCTTTCTTGTAAAGAGCATAAAAGACCTAAATTCTAAAATTTACACTCTGCTAAAGAGCCGACTTGTAAATTCCTAATAGAGAAAACTGGAATAAAGGAAGGAATGAAATTGACTTTCGAAATTTATTCATTCTGCTGAAGCGCATAAATGCCTAAATTTAGATATTTACTTTCTGCTGAATAGCATTAAGAGGAATTCTCTAGAACACAATTTTAGGAAATAAAAATAATTTTCTTCTTCGATTAATGCTTTCAGCTGAGGAGCATAAAAGACTTAATTCTGGAATTGACACTCTGCTAGAGAGCATAAGAGTAAATTCCTAATAGAGAAAATTGGAATAAAGAATGAAATAAAATTGTTTGTTCAAATTTTATTCTTTCTGCTAAATAGCATAAAAGCCTAAATTTAAGTATTTACTTTCTGCTAAATGGCATAAAGCGGAATTCTTTAGAACACAATTTTAGGCAATAAAAATAATTTTCTTCTTCGAATTAATGCTTTCTTGTAAAGAGCATAAAAGTCTTAATTCTAAAATTTACACTCTGCTAAAGAGCAGACTTGTAAATTCCTAATAGAGAAAACTGGAATAAAGGAAGGAATGAAATTGACTTTCGAAATTTATTCATTCTGCTGAAGCGCATAAAAGCCTAAATTTAGATATTTACTTTCTGCTGAATAGCATAAAGAGGAATTCTCTAGAACACAATTTTAGGAAATAAAAATAATTTTCTTCTTCGAATTAATGCTTTCTTGTAAAGAGCATAAAAGACCTAAATTCTAAAATTTACACTCTGCTAAAGAGCCGACTTGTAAATTCCTAATAGAGAAAACTGGAATAAAGGAAGGAATGAAATTGACTTTCGAAATTTATTCATTCTGCTGAAGCGCATAAAAGCCTAAATTTAGATATTTACTTTCTGCTGAATAGCATTAAGAGGAATTCTCTAGAACACAATTTTAGGAAATAAAAATAATTTTCTTCTTCGATTAATGCTTTCAGCTGAGGAGCATAAAAGACTTAATTCTGGAATTGACACTCTGCTAGAGAGCATAAGAGTAAATTCCTAATAGAGAAAATTGGAATAAAGAATGAAATAAAATTGTTTGTTCAAATTTTATTCTTTCTGCTAAATAGCATAAAAGCCTAAATTTAAGAATTTACTTTCTGCTAAAGGGCATAAAGCGGAATTCTTTAGAACACAATTTTAGGAAATAAAAATAATTTTGTTCTTCGAATTAATGCTTTCTGCTGAAGAGCATAAAAGACTTAATACTAAAATTGACACTCTGCTAAAGAGCATAAGTGTAAATTCCAAATAAAGAAAATTGGAATAAAGATTTAAATAAAAATGTTGTTCGAAATTTATTCATTCTGCTGAAGCGCATAAAAGCCTAAATTCACAAAATTACTTTCTGCTGAATAGCATAAAGACGAATTCTCTAGAACACAATTTTAGGAAATAAAAATAATTTTCTTCTTCGATTAATGCTTTCTGCTGAGGAGCATAAAAGACTTAATACTAAAATTGACACTCTGCTAAAGAGCATAAGTGTAAATTCCTAATAAAGAAAATTGGGATCAAGATTTACATAAAAATGTTGTTCGAAATTTAATCTTTCTGCTGAAGCGCATAAAAGCCTAAATTTAAGAATTTACTTTCTGCTGAATAGCATAAAGAGGAATTCTCTAGAACACAATTTTAGGAAATAAAAATAATTTTATTCTTCGAATTATTACTTTCTGCTGAAGATAATAAAAGACTTAATTCTAAAATTTACACTCTGCTAAAGAGCAGACTTGTAAATTCCTAATAGAGAAAACTGGAATAAAGGAAGGAATGAAATTGACTTTCGATATTTTATTCTTTCTGCTGAAGCGCATAAAAGCCTATTTGTAGGAATTTACTTTCTGCTGAATAGCATAAAGACGATTTCTCTAGAACACAATTTTAGGAAATAAAAATAATTTTCTTCTTCGATTAATGCTTTCAGCTGAAGAGCATAAAAGACTTAATTCTAGAAATGACACTCTGCTAGAGAGCATAAGAGTAAGTTCCTAATAGAGAAAATTGGAATAAAGAATGAAATAAAATTGTTTGTTCAAATTTTAATCTTTCTGCTAAATAGCATAAAAGCTGGAATTGACACTCTGCTAGAGAGCAGAAGAGTAAATTCCTAATAAAGAAAATTGGAATAAAGAATGCAATAAAATTGATGTTCGAAATTTATTCTTTCTGCTAAATAGCATAAAAGCATAAATTTAAGAATTTACTTTCTGCTGAATAGCATAAAGAGGAATTCTCTAGAACACAATTTTAGGAAATAAAAATAATTTTATTCTTCGAATTATTACTTTCTGCTGAAGATAATAAAAGACTTAATTCTAAAATTTACACTCTGCTAAAGAGCATAAATGTAAATTACTAATAAAGAAAATTGGAATAAAGGAAGGAATGAAATTGACTTTCGAAATTTTATTCTTTCTGCTGAAGCGCATAAAAGCCTATTTGTAGAAATTTACTTTCTGCTGAATAGCATAAGGCGATTTCTCTAGAACACAATTTTAGGAAATAAAAATAATTTTCTTCTTCGATTAATGCTTTCAGCTGAAGAGCATAAAAGACTTAATTCTGGAAATGACACTCTGCTAGAGAGCATAGGAGTAAATTCCTAATAGAGAAAATTTGAATAAAGAATGAAATAAAATTGTTTGTTCAAATTTTATTCTTTCTGCTAAATAGCATAAAAGCCTAAATTTAAGAATTTACTTTCTGCTAAAGGGCATAAAGCGGAATTCTTTAGAACACAATTTTAGGAAATAAAAATAATTTTCTTCTTCGAATTAATGCTTTCTTGTAAAGAGCATAAAAGACCTAAATTCTAAAATTTACACTCTGCTAAAGAGCCGACTTGTAAATTCCTAATAGAGAAAACTGGAATAAAGGAAGGAATGAAATTGACTTTCGAAATTTATTCATTCTGCTGAAGCGCATAAAAGCCTAAATTTAGATATTTACTTTCTGCTGAATAGCATAAAGAGGAATTCTCTAGAACACAATTTTAGGAAATAAAAATAATTTTCTTCTTCGATTAATGCTTTCAGCTGAGGAGCATAAAAGACTTAATTCTGGAATTGACACTCTGCTAGAGAGCATAAGAGTAAATTCCTAATAGAGAAAATTGGAATAAAGAATGAAATAAAATTGTTTGTTCAAATTTTATTCTTTCTGCTAAATAGCATAAAAGCCTAAATTTAAGAATTTACTTTCTGCTAAAGGGCATAAAGCGGTATTCTTTAGAACACAATTTTAGGAAATAAAAATAATTTTGTTCTTCGAATTAATGCTTTCTGCTGAAGAGCATAAAAAACTTAATACTAAAATTGACACTCTGCTAAAGAGCATAAGTGTAAATTCCTAATAAAGAAAATTGGAATCAAGATTTAAATAAAAATGTTGTTCGAAATTTATTCATTCTGCTGAAGCGCATAAAAGCCTAAATTCAGATACTTACTTTCTGCAGAAGAGCATAAAGAGGAATTCTCTAGAACACAATTTTAGGAAATAAAAATAATTTTCTTCTTCGATTTATGCTTTCAGCTGAGGAGCATAAAAGACTTAATTCTGGAATTGAAACTCTGCTAAAGACCATAAGTGTAATTTCCTAATAAAGAAAATTGCAATAAAGGATGGAATAAAATTGATATTCGAAATTTATTCCTTCTGCTAAAGAGCATAAAAGCCTAAATTTAAGAATTTACTTTCTGCGGAAAAGCATAAAGAGGAATTCTCTAGAACACAATTTTAGGAAATAAAAATAATTTTCATCTTCGAAATAATGCTTTCTGCTGAAGATAATAAAAGACTTAATTCTAAAATTTACACTCTGCTAAAGAGCAGACTTGTAAATTACTAATAAAGAAAATTGGAATAAAGGAAGGAATGAAATTGACTTTCGAAATTTTATTCTTTCTGCTGAAGCGCATAAAAGCCTATTTGTAGGAATTTACTTTCTGCTGAATAGCATAAAGACGATTTCTCTAGAACACAATTTTAGGAAATAAAAATAATTTTCTTCTTCGATTAATGCTTTCAGCTGAAGAGCATAAAAGACTTAATTCTAGAAATGACACTCTGCTAGAGAGCATAAGAGTAAGTTCCTAATAGAGAAAATTGGAATAAAGAATGAAATAAAATTGTTTGTTCAAATTTTAATCTTTCTGCTAAATAGCATAAAAGCTGGAATTGACACTCTGCTAGAGAGCATAGGAGTAAATTCCTAATAGAGAAAACTGGAATAAAGAATGAAATAAAATTGTTTGTTCAAATTTTATTCTTTCTGCTAAATAGCATAAAAGCCTAAATTTAAGTATTTACTTTCTGCTAAATGGCATAAAGCGGAATTCTTTAGAACACAATTTTAGGCAATAAAAATAATTTTCTTCTTCGAATTAATGCTTTCTTGTAAAGAGCATAAAAGTCTTAATTCTAAAATTTACACTCTGCTAAAGAGCAGACTTGTAAATTCCTAATAGAGAAAACTGGAATAAAGGAAGGAATGAAATTGACTTTCGAAATTTATTCATTCTGCTGAAGCGCATAAAAGCCTAAATTTAGATATTTACTTTCTGCTGAATAGCATAAAGAGGAATTCTCTAGAACACAATTTTAGGAAATAAAAATAATTTTCTTCTTCGAATTAATGCTTACTTGTAAAGAGCATAAAAGGCCTAAATTCTAAAATTTACTCTCTGCTTAATAGCCGACTTGTAAATTCCTAATAGAGAAAACTGGAATAAAGGAAGGAATGAAATTGACTTTCGAAATTTATTCATTCTGCTGAAGCGCATAAAAGCCTAAATTTAGATATTTACTTTCTGCTGAATAGCATTAAGAGGAATTCTCTAGAACACAATTTTAGGAAATAAAAATAATTTTCTTCTTCGATTAATGCTTTCAGCTGAGGAGCATAAAAAGACTTAATTCTGGAATTGACACTCTGCTAGAGAGCATAAGAGTAAATTCCTAATAGAGAAAATTGGAATAAAGAATGAAATAAAATTGTTTGTTCAAATTTTATTCTTTCTGCTAAATAGCATAAAAGCCTAAATTTAAGAATTTACTTTCTGCTAAAGGGCATAAAGCGGAATTCTTTAGAACACAATTTTAGGAAATAAAAATAATTTTGTTCTTCGAATTAATGCTTTCTGCTGAAGAGCATCAAAGACTTAATACTAAAATTGACACTCTGCTAAAGAGAATAATTGTTAATTCCTAATAAAGAAAATTGGAATAAAGAAAGGAATAAAATTGATGTTCGAAATTTATTCTTTCTGCTGAAGCGCATAAAAGCCTAAATTTACGAATTTAGCTTTCTGGTAAAGAGCATAAAGAGGAATTCTTTAGAACACAATTTTAGGAAATAAAAATAATTTTTTTCTTCGAATTAATGCTTTCTGCTAAAGAGCATAAAAACTTAATACTAAAATTGACACTCTGCTAAAGAGCATAAGTGTAAATTCCTAATAAAGAAAATTGGAATCAAGATTTAAATAAAAATGTTGTTTGAAATTTATTCATTCTGCTGAAGCGCATAAAAGCCTAAATTCAGATACTTACTTTCTGCAGAAGAGCATAAAGAGGAATTCTCTAGAACACAATTTTAGGAAATAAAAATAATTTTCTTCTTCGATTAATGCTTTCAGCTGAGAAGCATAAAAGACTTAATTCTGGAATTGACACTCTGCTAGAGAGCAGAAGTCTAAATTGCTAATAAAGAAAATTGAAATAAAGAAAGGAATAAAATTGATGTTCGAAATTTATTCCTTCTGCTGAAGCGCATAAAAGCCTAAATTTAAGCATTTACTTTCTGCTGAATAGCATAAAGAAGAATTCTCTAGTACACAATTTAAGGAAATAAAAATAAATTTCTTCTTCGAATTATTACTTTCTGCTGAAGATAATAAAAGACTTAATTCTAAAATTTACACTCTGCTAAAGAGCATAAATGTAAATTACTAATAAAGAAAATTGGAATAAAGGAAGGAATGAAATTGACTTTCGAAATTTTATTCTTTCTGCTGAAGCGCATAAAAGCCTATTTGTAGGAATTTACTTTCTGCTGAATAGCATAAAGACGATTTCTCTAGAACACAATTTTAGGAAATAAAAATAATTTTCTTCTTCGATTAATGCTTTCAGCTGAAGAGCATAAAAGACTTAATTCTAGAAATGACACTCTGCTAGAGAGCATAAGAGTAAGTTCCTAATAGAGAAAATTGGAATAAAGAATGAAATAAAATTGTTTGTTCAAATTTTAATCTTTCTGCTAAATAGCATAAAAGCTGGAATTGACACTCTGCTAGAGAGCATAGGAGTAAATTCCTAATAGAGAAAATTTGAATAAAGAATGAAATAAAATTGTTTGTTCAAATTTTATTCTTTCTGCTAAATAGCATAAAAGCCTAAATTTAAGTATTTACTTTCTGCTAAATGGCATAAAGCGGAATTCTTTAGAACACAATTTTAGGCAATAAAAATAATTTTCTTCTTCGAATTAATGCTTTCTTGTAAAGAGCATAAAAGTCTTAATTCTGAAATTTACACTCTGCTAAAGAGCAGACTTGTAAATTCCTAATAGAGAAAACTGGAATAAAGGAAGGAATGAAATTGACTTTCGAAATTTATTCATTCTGCTGAAGCGCATAAAAGCCTAAATTTAGATATTTACTTTCTGCTGAATAGCATAAAGAGGAATTCTCTAGAACACAATTTTAGGAAATAAAAATAATTTTCTTCTTCGAATTAATGCTTTCTTGTAAAGAGCATAAAAGACCTAAATTCTAAAATTTACACTCTGCTAAAGAGCCGACTTGTAAATTCCTAATAGAGAAAACTGGAATAAAGGAAGGAATGAAATTGACTTTCGAAATTTATTCATTCTGCTGAAGCGCATAAATGCCTAAATTTAGATATTTACTTTCTGCTGAATAGCATTAAGAGGAATTCTCTAGAACACAATTTTAGGAAATAAAAATAATTTTCTTCTTCGATTAATGCTTTCAGCTGAGGAGCATAAAAGACTTAATTCTGGAATTGACACTCTGCTAGAGAGCATAAGAGTAAATTCCTAATAGAGAAAATTGGAATAAAGAATGAAATAAAATTGTTTGTTCAAATTTTATTCTTTCTGCTAAAGAGCATAAAAGCCTAAATTTAAGAATTTACTTTCTGCTGAATAGCATAAAGAGGAATTCTCTAGAACACAATTTTAGGAAATAAAAATAATTTACATCTTCGTAAAAATGCTTTCTGCTGAAGAGCATAAAAGACTTAATTCTGGAATTGACACTCTGCTAAAGAGCATAAGTGTAAATGCCTAATAAAGAAAATTGGAATCAAGGTTTAAATAAAATAATTTACTTTCTGCTGAAGAGCATAAAGAGGAATACTTTATAACCCAATTTTATGAAATAAAAATAATTTTCTTCTTCGATCAATGCTTTCTGCTGAAGAGCTTTAAAGACTTAATTCTGGAATTGAAACTCTGCTAAAGAGCATTAGTATTAATTCCTTATAAAGAAAAATGGAATAAAGGTTGAAATAAAATTGTTCTTCAAATTTTCTTCTTTCTGCTACAGTGCATAAAAGCCTGAATTTAAGAATTTACTTTCTGCTAAAGAGCATAAAGAGGAACTCTTTAGAACACAATTTTTGGAAATCAAAATAATTTTTTTCTTCGAATTAATGCTTTGTGATAAAGAGCATAAAAGTCTTAATTCTGGAATGGACACTCTGCTAGAGAGCATATGTGTAAATTCCTAATAATGAAAATTAGAATAAGGATTGTAATAAAATTTATGTTCGAAATTTATTCTTTCTGCTAAAGAGCATAAAAGCCTAAATTTGAGAATTTACTTTCTGCTAAAGTGCATAAAGAGGAATTCTTTAGAACACATTTTTAGGAAATAAAAATAATTTTCTTCTTCGAATTAATGCTTTCTGCTGAAGAGCATAAAAGACTTAATTCCAAAATTGACACTCTGCTAGAGAGCATGACTGTAAATTCCTAATAAAGAAATATGGAATAAAGATTAAAATAAAATTGTTGTTTAAAATTTATTCTTTCTGCTAAAAAGCATAAAAGCCTAAATTTAAGAATTTATTTATTTAAGATTTTTTTTAGATTTAGGGTACAATATAAGTCTTTAGTAACTATGTGATCTATTCGGACGGGTAATGTTACTTACGTTTCAAAGAAGCTAAGTTCTGTCATCCAACAATCCTCGCAAACAAGTTTTTTTTCAAGAACATTCATGTAGAAATTCTAGACCAGGGTTGTGCAACAGTATTCCGACCTTAATTGATGTTCAAAATACGGCTGATCATCCTGCTCGCTTGCTCGAACTTCTTCTGCGTTGATTGTTTCGATTTCTTGGGGCAGCATTTTTCTGTTTTTCAAATTTGATTCTATCTGCTAAAGAGCATAAAAGCCTAAATTTAAGAATGTACTTTCTGCAGAAGAGCATAAAGTGGAATTCTCCAGAACACAATTTTAGGAAATAAAAATAATTTCATTCTTCGAATTAATGCTTTCTGCTGAAGAGCATAAAAGACTTAATTCTGGAATTGACACTCTGCTAAAGAGCATAAATGTAAATTCCTAATAAAGAAAATTGGAATCAAGATTTGAATAAAATTGTTGTTCAAATTTTATTCTTTCTGCTAAAGAGCATAAAAGCCTAAATTTAAGAATTTACTTTCTGCTGAATAGCATAAAGAGGAATTCTTTATAACACAATTTTTGGAAATAAAAATAATTTTCTTCTTCGAATTAATGCTTTGTGATAAAGAGCATAAAAGTCTTAATTCTGGAATGGACACTCTGCTAGAGAGCATATGTGTAAATTCCTAATAATGAAAATTAGAATAAGGATTGTAATAAAATTTATGTTCGTAATTTATTCTTTCTGCTAAAGAGCATAAAAGCCTAAATTTGAGAATTTACTTTCTGCTAAAGTGCATAAAGAGGAATTCTTTAGAACACATTTTTAGGAAATAAAAATAATTTTCTTCTTCGAATTAATGCTTTCTGCTGAAGAGCATAAAAGACTTAATTCCAAAATTGACACTCTGCTAGAGAGCATGACTGTAAATTCCTAATAAAGAAATATGGAATAAAGATTAAAATAAAATTGTTGTTTAAAATTTATTCTTTCTGCTAAAAAGCATAAAAGCCTAAATTTAAGAATTTATTTATTTAAGATTTTTTTTAGATTTAGGGTACAATATAAGTCTTTAGTAACTATGTGATCTATTCGGACGGGTAATGTTACTTACGTTTCAAAGAAGCTAAGTTCTGTCATCCAACAATCCTCGCAAACAAGTTTTTTTTCAAGAACATTCATGTAGAAATTCTAGACCAGGGTTGTGCAACAGTATTCCGACCTTAATTGATGTTCAAAATACGGCTGATCATCCTGCTCGCTTGCTCGAACTTCTTCTGCGTTGATTGTTTCGATTTCTTGGGGCAGCATTTTTCTGTTTTTCAAATTTGATTCTATCTGCTAAAGAGCATAAAAGCCTAAATTTAAGAATTTACTTTCTGCGGGAAAGCATAAAGAGGAATTCTCTAGAACACAATTTTAGAACATAAAAATAATTTTCATCTTCGAAATAATGCTTTCTGCTGAAGAGCATAAAAGACTTAATTCTGGAATTGACACTCTGCTAAAGAGCATAAGTGTAAATTCCTTATAAAGAAAATTGGAATAAAGATTGAAATAAAATTGTTGTTCAAATTTTATTCTTTCTGCTAAAGAGCATAAAAGCCTGAATTTAAGAATTTACTTTCTGCTGAAGAGCATAAAGAGGAATTCTTTAGAACACAATTTTAGGAAATAAAAATAATTTTCTTCTTCGAATTAATGCTTTCTGCTGAAGAGCATAAAAGACTTAATTCCAAAATTGACACTCTGCTAGAGAGCATGACTGTAAATTCCTAATAAAGAAAATTGGAATAAAGATTGAAATAAAATTGTTGTTCGAAATTTATTCTTTCTGCTAAAAAGCATAAAAGCCTAAATTTAAGAATTTATTTATTTAAGATTTTTTTTAGATTTAGGGTACAATATAAGTCTTTAGTAACTATGTGATCTATTCGGACGGGTAATGTTACTTACGTTTCAAAGAAGCTAAGTTCTGTCATCCAACAATCCTCGCAAACAAGTTTTTTTTCAAGAACATTCATGTAGAAATTCTAGACCAGGGTTGTGCAACAGTATTCCGACCTTAATTGATGTTCAAAATACGGCTGATCATCCTGCTCGCTTGCTCGAACTTCTTCTGCGTTGATTGTTTCGATTTCTTGGGGCAGCATTTTTCTGTTTTTCAAATTTGATTCTATCTGCTAAAGAGCATAAAAGCCTAAATTTAAGAATTTACTTTCTGCTGGAGAGCATAAAGAGGAATTCTTTAGAACACAATTTTAGGAAGTAAAAATAATTTTCTTCTTCGAATTAATGTTTTCTGCTTATGAGCATAAAAGACTTAATTCTGGAATTGACACTCTGCTGAAGAGCATAAGTGTAAATTCCTAATAGAGAAAATTGGAATCAAGATTTAAATAAAATTGTTGTTCAACTTTTATACTTTCTACCAAAGAGCATAAAAGCCTGAATTTAAGAATTTACTTTCTGCTGGAGAGCATAAAGAGGAATTCTTTAGAACACAATTTTAGGAAATAAAAATAATTTTCTTCTTCGAATTAATCTTTTCTGGTATAGAGCATAAAAGACTTAATTTTAAAGTTTACACTCTGATAAAGAGCAGAAGTGTAAATTCTTAATAAGGAAAATTGGAATAAAGATTGAAATAAAATTGTTGTTAAAAATTTATTCTTTCTGCTAAAGAGCCTAAAAGCCTAAATTAAAGAATTCATTTATTTAAGATTTTTTTAGATTTAGGGTACAATATAAGTCTTTAGTAACTATGTGATCTATTCGGACGGGTAATGTTACTTACGTTTCAAAGAAGCTATGTTCTGTCATCCAACAATCCTCGCAAACAAGTTTTTTTTCAAGAACATTCATGTAGAAATTCTAGACCAGGGTTGTGCAACAGTATTCCGACCTTAATTGATGTTCAAAATACGGCTGATCATCCTGCTCGCTTGCTCGAACTTCTTCTGCGTTGATTGTTTCGATTTCTTGGGGCAGCATTTTTCTGTTTTTCAAATTTGAATCTATCTGCTAAAGAGCATAAAAGCCTAAATTTAAGAATTTACTTTCTGCTGGAGAGCATAAAGAGGAATTCTTTATAACACAATTTTAGGAAATAAAAATAATTTTATTCTTCGAATTAATGCTTTCTGCTGAAGAGCATAAAAGACCTAAATTCTAAAATTTACACTCTGCTAAAGAGCCGACTTGTAAATTCCTAATAGAGAAAACTGGAATAAAGGAAGGAATGAAATTGACTTTCGAAATTTATTCATTCTGCTGAAGCGCATAAAAGCCTAAATTTAGGGATTTACTTTCTGCTGAATAGCATAAAGAGGAATTCTTTAGAACACAATTTTAGGAAATAAAAATAATTTTCTTTTTCGAATTAATGCTTTCTGCTGAAGAGCATAAAAGACTTAATTCTGGAATTGACACTCTGCTAAAGAGCATAAGTATTAATTCCAAATAAAGAAAATTGGAATAAAGAAAGGAATAAAATTGATATTCGAAATTTATTCCTTCTGCTAAAGAGCATAAAAGCCTGAATTTAAGAATTTACTTTCTGCTGAATAGCATAAAGAGGAATTCTCTAGAACACAATTTTAGGAAATAAAAATAATTTTACTCTTCAAATTAATGCTTTCTGCTTAAGAGCATAAAAGACTTAATTCTGGAATTGACACTCTGCTGAAGAGCATAAGTGTAAATTCCTAATAAAGAAAATTGGAATAAAGATTGAAATAAAATTGTTGTTTAAAATTAATTCTTTCTGCTAAAGAGCATAAAAGCCAATATTGAGAATATTTCTGCTGAATAGGATAAAGACGAATTCTTTAGAACACAACTTTAGGAAATAAAAATAATTTTATTCTTCGAATTAATGCTTTCTGCTGAAGAGTATAAAAGACTTAATTCTGGAACTGACACTCTGCTAAAGAGCATATGTGTAAATTCCTAATAAAGAAAATTAGAATAAAGATTGAAATAAAATTGATTTACGAAATTTATTCTTTCTGCTAAAGACCCTAAAAGCCTAAATTTAAGAATTTACTTTCTGCAGAAGAGCATAAAGAGGAATTCTCTACAACACAATTTTGGGAATAAAAAAATAATAATTTTCCCTTCCAAATTAATGTATTCTGCTTATGAGCATAAAATACTAAATTCTAGAATTGACATTCTGCTAGAGAGAATAAGTGTAAATTCCTAATAAAGAAAATTGCAATCAAGATTTAAATAAAAATGTTGTTCGAAATTTATTCTTTCTGCTGAAGAGCATAAAAGCCTAAATTTAAGAATTCACTTTCTTCAGAAGAGCATAAAAAGGAATTCTCTAGAACACAATTTTAGCCAATAAAAATAATTTTCTTCTTCGAATTAATGCTTTCTTGTAAAGAGCATAAAAGACTTAATCCTGGAATTGACACTTTGCTAGAGAGCATAAGTGTAAATTCCTAATAGAGAAAACTGGAATAAAAGGAAGGAATGAAATTGACTTTCGAAATTTTATTCTTTCTTCTGAAGGACATAAACGCCTAAATTTGAGAGTTTACTTTCTGCTGAATATCATAAAGAGGAATTCACTAGTACACAATTTAAGGAAATAAAAATAAATTTATTCTTCGAATTATTACTTTCTGCTGAAGAGCATAAAAGACTTAATTCTGGAAATTACACTCTGCTGAAGAGCATAAGTGTAAATTCCTAATAAAGAAAATTGGAATAAAGAAAGGAATGAAATTGATTATCGAAATTTATTCTTTCAGCTAAAGCACATAGAAGCCTAAATTTAAGAACTAACTTTCTGCTGAATAGCATAAAGAGGAATTCTCTAGAACACAATTTTAGGAATTAAAAATAAATTTCCTGTTCGAATTAATGCTTTGTGCTGAAGAGCATAAAAGACTTAATTCTGGAATTGACACTCTGCTAAAGAGCATAAGTGTAAATTCCTAATAAAGAAAATTGGAATAAAGATTGAAATAAAATTGTTGGTTAAAATTAATTCTTTCTGCTAAAGAGCATAAAAGCCAAAAATTAAGAATTTACTTTCTGCTGAAGAGCATAAAGGCGTATTCTCTAAAACACAATTTTAGGAAATAACAATAATTTTCTTCTTCTAATTAATGCATTCTGCTAAAGAGCATCAAAGACTTAATTCTATAATTGAAAGTCTGCTAAAGAGAATAATTGTTAATTCCTAATAAAGAAAATTGGAATAAAGATTGAAATAAAATTGTTGTTTAAAATTTATTCTTTCTGCTGAAGCGCATAAAAGCCTATTTGTAGGAATTTACTTTCTGCTGAATAGCATAAAGACGATTTCTCTAGAACACAATTTTCGGAAATAAAAATAATTTTCTTCTTCGATTAATGCTTTCAGCTGAAGAGCATAAAAGACTTAATTCTGGAATTGACACTCTGCTAGAGAGCATAAGATTAAATTCCTAATAGAGAAAACTGGAATAAAGAATGAAATAAAATTGTTAGTTCAAATTTTATTCTTTCTGCTAAATAGCATAAAAGCCTAAATTTAAGAATTTATTTTCTGCTAACGGGCATAAAGCGGAATTCTATATAACCCAAATTTAGGAAATAAAAATAATTTTCTTCTTCGAATTAATGCTTTCTTGTAAAAAGCATAAAAGACTTAATTCTAAAATTTACACTCTGCTAAGGAGCCGACTTGTAAATTCCTAATAGAGAAAACTGGAATAAAGGAAGGAATGAAATTGACTTTCGAAATTTATTCATTCTGCTGAAGCGCATAAAAGCCTAAATTTAGGGATTTACTTTCTGCTGAATAGCATAAAGAAGAATTCTCTAAAACACAATTTTAGGAAATAAAAATAATTTTCTTCTTCGATTAATGCTTTCAGCTGAGGAGCATAAAAGACTCAATTCTGGAATTGACACTCTGCTAGAGCGCAGACGAGTACATTCCTAATAGAGAAAATTGGAATAAAGAATGAAATAAAATAGTTTGTTCAAATTTTATTCTTTCTGCTACAAGAACATAAAAGCCTGAATTTAAGAATTTACTTTCTGCTAAAGGGCATAAAGCGGAATTCTTTAGAACACAATTTTTGGAAATGAAAATAATTTTTTTCTTCGCAATAATCCTTTCTGCTGAAGAGCATAAAAGACTTAATCCTAGAATTAAAACTCTGCTAAAGAGCATAATTATTAATTCCTTATAAAGAGAATTGGAATAAAGGTTGGAATAAAATTGTTCTTCAAATTTTATTCTTTCTGCTAAAGAGCATAAAAGCCTAAATTTAAGAATTTACTTTCTGCTGAATAGCATAAAGAGGAATTCTTTAGAACACAATTTTAGGAAATAAAAATAATTTTTTCTTTCGAAATGATGCTTTCTGCTAAAGAAAAAAAGACTTAATTCTGGAATTGACACTCTGCTAGAGAGCATAAGTGTAAATTCCTAATAGAGATAATTGGAATGAAGATTGAAATAAAATTGTTGTTCAACTTTTATTCTTTCTACCAAAGAGCATAAAAGCCTGAATTTAAGAATTAACTTTCTACTAAAGAGCATAAAGAGGAATTCTTTAGAACACAATTTTAGGAAACAAAAATAATTATCTTATTCGAATTATTGCTTTCTCCTGAAGATAATAAAAGACTTAATTCTGGAATTGACACTCTGCTAAAGAGCATATGTGTAAATTCCTAATAAAGAAAATTGGAATCAAGATTTAAATAAAATTGTTGTTCAAATTTTATTCTTTCTGCTAAAGAGCATAAAATCCTACATTTAAGAAATTACTTTCTGCTAAAGAGCATAAAGAGGAACTCTTTAGAACACAATTTTTGGAAATGAAAATAATTTTTTTCTTCGCAATAATGCTTTCTTCTGAAGAGCATAAAAGACTTAATTCTGGAATTGACACTCTGCTAAAGAGCATAAGTGTAATTTCCTAATAAAGAAAATTGCAATAAAGGATGGAATAAAATTGATGTTCAAATTTATTCTTCCTGCTAAAGAGCATAAAAGCCAAAATTTAAGTATTCACTTTCTGCAGAAGAGCATAAAGAGGAATTCTTTAGAACACAATTTCAGCAAAAAAAATAATTTTTTCTTTCGAATTGATGCGTTCTGCTAAAGAGAAAAAGATTTAATTCTGGAACTGACACTCTGCTAAAGAGCATAAGTGTAAATTCCTAATAAAGAATATTGGAATAAAGAAAGGAATGAAATTGATTATCGAAATTTATTCTTTCAGCTAAAGCACATAGAAGCCTAAATTTAAGAACTAACTTTCTGCTGAATAGCATAAAGAGGAATTCTCTAGAACACAATTTTGGGAATAAAAAAATAATAATTTTCCCTTCCAAATTAATGTATTCTGCTTATGAACATAAAAGTCTAAATTCTAGAATTGACATTCTGCTAGAGAGCATAAGTGTAAATTCCTAATGATGAAAATTTGAATAAAGATTGAAATAAAATTGTTGTTTAAAATTTATTGTTTCTGCTAAAGAGCATAAAAGCCAAAATTTAAGAATTTACTTTCTGCTGAAGAGCATAAAAGCCTAAATTTAAGAATTTACTTTCTGCAGACGAGCATAAAGGGGAATTCTCTACAACACAATTTTGGGAATAAAAAAATAATAATTTTCCCTTCCAATTTAATGTATTCTGCTTAAGAGCATAAAAGACTTAATTCTGGAATTGACACTCTGCTAAAGAGCATAAGATTAAATTCCTAATAGAGAAAACTGGAATAAAGGAAGGAATGAAATTGACTTTCGAAATTTTATTCTTTCTGCTGAAGCGCATAAAAGCCTATTTGTAGGAATTTACTTTCTGCTGAATAGCATAAAGACGATTTCTCTAGAACACAATTTTAGGAAATAAAAATAATTTTCTTCTTCGATTAATGCTTTCTGCTAAATAGCATAAAAGACTTAATTCTGGAAATGACACTCTGCTAGAGAGCATAAGAGTAAATTCCTAATAGAGAAAATTGGAATAAAGAATGAAATAAAATTGTTTGTTCAAATTTTATTCTTTCTGCTAAATAGCATAAAAGCCTAAATTTAAGAATTTACTTTCTGCTAAAGGGCATAAAGCGGAATTCTTTAGAACACAATTTTAGGCAATAAAAATAATTTTCTTCATCGAATTAATGCTTTCTTGTAAAGAGCATAAAAGACCTAAATTCTAAAATTTACACTCTGCTAAAGAGCAGACTTGTAAATTCCTAATAGAGAAAACTGGAATAAAGAATGAAATAAAATAGTTTGTTCAAATTTTATTCTTTCTGCTAAATAGCATAAAAGCCTAAATTTAAGAATTTACTTTCTGCTAAAGGGCATAAAGCGGAATTCTTTAGAACACAATTTTAGGAAATAAAAATAATTTTCTTCTTCGAATTAATGCTTTCTTGTAAAGAGCATAAAAGACCTAAATTCTAAAATTTACACTCTGCTAAAGAGCCGACTTGTAAATTCCTAATAGAGAAAACTGGAATAAAGGAAGGAATGAAATTGACTTTCGAAATTTATTCATTCTGCTGAAGCGCATAAATGCCTAAATTTAGATATTTACTTTCTGCTGAATAGCATTAAGACGATTTCTCTAGAACACAATTTTAGGAAAAAAAAATAATTTTCTTCTTCGAATTAATGCTTTCTTGTAAAGAGCATAAAAGTCTTAATTCTAAAATTTACACTCTGCTAAAGAGCAGACTTGTAAATTCCTAATAGAGAAAACTGGAATAAAGAATGAAATAAAATAGTTTGTTCAAATTTTATTCTTTCTGCTAAATAGCATAAAAGCCTAAATTTAAGAATTTACTTTCTGCTAAAGGGCATAAAGCGGAATTCTTTAGAACACAATTTTAGGAAATAAAAATAATTTTCTTCTTCGAATTAATGCTTTCTTGTAAAGAGCATAAAAGACCTAAATTCTAAAATTTACACTCTGCTAAAGAGCAGACTTGTAAATTCCTAATAGAGAAAACTGGAATAAAGGAAGGAATGAAATTGACTTTCGAAATTTATTCATTCTGCTGAAGCGCATAAAAGCCTAAATTTAGATATTTACTTTCTGCTGAATAGCATTAAGAGGAATTCTCTAGAACACAATTTTAGGAAATAAAAATAATTTTCTTCTTCGATTAATGCTTTCAGCTGAGGAGCATAAAAGACTTAATTCTGGAATTGACACTCTGCTAGAGAGCATAAGTGTAAATTCCTAATAGAGAAAATTGAATAAAGAATGAAATAAAATTGTTTGTTCAAATTTTATTCTTTCTGATAAATAGCATAAAATCCTAAATTTAAAAATTTACTTTCTGCTAAAGGGCATAAAGCGGAATTCTTTAGAACACAATTTTAGGAAATAAAAATAATTTTGTTCTTCGAATTAATGCTTTCTGCTGAAGAGCATAAAAAACTTAATACTAAAATTGACACTCTGCTAAAGAGCATAAGTGTAAATTCCTAATAAAGAAAATTGGAATCAAGATTTAAATAAAAATGTTGTTCGAAATTTATTCATTCTGATGAAGCGCATAAAAGCCTAAATTTAGATTTTTACTTTCTGCTGAATAGCATAAAGAGGAATTCTCTAGAACACAATTTTAGGAAATAAAAATAATTTTCTTCTTCGATTAATGCTTTCAGCTGAGGAGCATAAAAGACTTAATTCTGGAATTGACACTCTGCTAGAGAGCATAAGAGTAAATTCCTAATAAAGAAAATTGGAATAAAGAATGCAATAAAATTGATGTTCGAAATTTATTCTTTCTGCTGAAGCGCATAAAAGCCTAAATTTAAGAATTTACTTTCTGCTGAATAGCATAAAGAGGAATTCTCTAGAACACAATTTTAGGAAATAATAATAATTTTATTCTTCGAATTATTACTTTCTGCTGAAGATAATAAAAGACTTAATTCTGGAATTGACACTCTGCTAAAGAGCATAATTGTAAATTCCAAATAAAGAAAATTGGAATCAAGATTTAAATAAAAATGTTGTTCGAAATTTAATCTTTCTGCTGAAGCGCATAAAAGCCTAAATTTAAGAATTTACTTTCTGCTGAATAGCATAAAGAGGAATTCTCTAGAACACAATTTTAGGAAATAAAAATAATTTTATTCTTCGAACTATTACTTTCTGCTGAAGATAATAAAAGACTTAATTCCAAAATTGACACTCTGCTAAAGAGCATAAGTGTAAATGCCTAATAAAGAAAATTGGAATCAAGGTTTAAATAAAATAATTTACTTTCTGCTGAAGAGCATAAAGAGGAATACTTTAGAACACAATTTTAGGACATAAGAATAATTATATTCTTCGAATTATTACTTTCTGCTGAAGATAATAAAATACTTAATTCTGGAATTGACACTGTTCTAAAGAGCATAAGTCTAAATTTCTAATAATGAAAATTGGAATGAAGATATAAATAAAATTGTTGTTTAAAATTTATTCTTTCTGCTAAAGAGCATAAAAGCCAAAATTTAAGAATTAACTTTCTGCAGAAGAGCATAAAGAGGAATTCTGTAGAACACAACTTTAGGAAATAAAAATAATTTTATTCTTCGAATTAATGCTTTCTGCTGAAGAGTATAAAAGACTTAATTCTGGAACTGACACTCTGCTAAAGAGCATAAATGTAAATTCCTAATAAAGAAAATTGGAATCAAGATTTAAATTAGATTGTTGTTCAAATTTTATTCTTTCTGCTAAAGAGCATATAAGCCTAAATTTAAGAATTTACTTTCTGCTGAATAGCATAAAGAGGAATTCTGTAGAACACAATTTTTGGAAATAAAAATAAATTTCTTCTGCGAATTAATGCTTTCTGCTAAAGAGCATAAAAGACTTAATTCTGGAATTGACACTCTGCTAGAGAGCATAAGTGTAAATTCCTAATAAAGAAAATTGGAATCAAGATTTAAATAAAATTGTTGTTCAACTTTTATTCTTTCTACCAAAGAGCATAAAAGCCTGAATTTAAGAATTTACTTTCTGCTGGAGAGCATAAAGAGGAATTCTTTAGAACACAATTTTAGGAAGTTAAAATAATTTAACTCTTCAAATTAATGCTTTCTGCTAAAGAGCATAAAAGACTTAGTTCCGGAATCGACACTCTGCTAAAGAGCATATGTTTAATTTCATAATAAAAAAATTTGAAATAAAGATTCAAATAAAATTGTTGTTCAAATTTTATTCATTCTGCTAAAGAGCATAAAAGCCTAAATTTAAGAATTTACTTTCTGCTGAAGAGCATAAAGAGGAATTCTCTAGAAAACAATTTTAGGAAATGAAAATAATTTTATGCTTCGAAGTAATGCTTTCTGCTGAAGAGCATAAAAGACTTAATTCTAGAATTGACACTCTGCTAGAGAGGATAAGTGTAAATTACTAATAAAGAAAATTGGAACAAAGATTTAAATAAAATTGTTGTTCAAATTTTATTCTTTCAGCTGAAGCACATAGAAGCCTAAATTCTATAATTTACACTCTGCTAAAGAGCCGACTTTTAACTTCCTAACAGAGACAACGGCAATAAAGGAAGTAATGAAATTGAATGTCGAAATTATATTCTTTCTGCTGAAGCGCATAAAAGCCTAAATTTAGGAATTTACTTTCTGCTGAATAGCATAAAGAGGATTTCTCTAGAACACAATTTTAGGAAATAAACAAAATTTTATTCTTCGAGTTAATGCTTTCTGCTGAAGAGCATTAAAGATTTAATTCTGGAATTGTCACTCTGCAAAAGAGCATAAGTGTAAATTCCTAATAGAGAAAATTGGAATAAAGATTGAAATAAATTATTTTGTTCAAATTTTATTCTTTCTGCTAAATAGCATAAAATCCTAAAATTAAGAATTTATTTATTTAAGAATTTTTTTAGATTTAGGGTACAATATAAGTCTTTAGTAACTATGAGATCTATTCGGACGGGTAATGTTACTTCAGTTTCAAAGAAGCTAAGTTCTATCATCCAACAATCCTCCCAAACAAGTTTTTTTTCAAGAACATTCATATAGAAATTCTCGACCAGGGTTGTGCAGCAGTATTCCGACCATAATTGATGTTCAAAATACGGCTGAACATCCTGCTCGCTTGCTCGAACTTCTTCTGCGTTGATTGTTTCGATTTCTTGGGGCAGCATTTTTCTGTTTTTGAAATTTTATTCTTTCTGCTAAAGAGCATAAAAGCCTAAATTTAAGAATTTACTTTCTGCTAAAGAGCATAAAGAGGAATTCTTTAGAACACAATTTTAGGAAATAAAAATAATTTTCTTCTTCGAATTAATGCTTTCTGCTGAAGAGCATAAAAGACTTAATTCTGGAATTGATACTCTGCTAAAGAGCATAAGTGTAAATTCCTTATAAAGAAAATTGGAATAAAGATTGAAATAAAATTGCTGTTCAAATTTTATTCCTTCTGCTACAGAGCATAAAAGCCTGAATTTAAGAATTTACTTTCTGCTGAAGAGCATAAAGAGGAACTCTTTAGAACACAATTTTAGGAAATAAAAATAATTTTTTTCTTCGCAATAATGCTTTCTGCTGAAGAGCATAAAAGACTTAATTCTGGAATTGAAACTCTGCTAAAGAGCATAAGTATTAATTCCTTATAAAGAAAATTGGAATAAAGATTGAAATAAAATTGTTGTTCAAATTTTATTCTTTCTGCTAAACAGCATAAAAGCCTAAATTTAAGAATTTACTTTCTTTAGAAGAGCATAAAGAGGAATTCTCTAGAATACAATTTTAGGAAATAACAATAATTTTCTTCTTCTAATTAATGCATTCTGCTAAAGAGCATCAAAGACTTAATTCTATAATTGAAAGTCTGCTAAAGAGAATAATTGTTAATTCCTAATAAAGAAAATTGGAATAAAGAAAGGAATAAAATTGATGTTCGAAATTTATTCTTTCAGCTGAAGCACATAGAAGCCTAAATTTAAGAATTAACTTTCTGCTGAATAGCATAAAGAGGAATTCTCTAGAACACAATTTTAGGTATTAAAAATAATTTTATTCTCCAAATTAATGCTTTCTGCTGAAGATAATAAAAGACATAATTCTAGAATTGACCCTCTGCTAAAGAGCATAAGTATTAGTCCTAATAAAGAAAATTGAAATAAAGAAAGGAATAAAATTGATGTTCGAAATTTATTCCTTCTGCTGAAGCGCATAAAAGCCTAAATTTAAGAATTTACTTTCTGCATGAAGAGCATTAAATACTTAATCCGAGAATTGGCACTCTGCTAGAGAGCATAAGTGTAAATTCCTGATAATGAAAATTGGAATAAAGATTGAAATAAAATTGTTGTTCAAAATTTATTCTTTCTGCTAAAGAGCAGAAAAGCCTAAGTTTAAGAATTTACTTTCTGCTGAAGAGAATAAAGAGGAATTCTCTAGAACACAATTTTAGTAATAAAAAATAATAATTTTCTCTTGAATCGGTCACAATTCACGTCAGCTGATTGCGCCCAACGACATACTAAAGTTATAGTCCACGCGGCCCAGTAGAAACTCAGGGGTAGTGGTACCAACAGTCTCCGCTAGGCTCGCAGCGCAAGCTTGCCTGCGTTAATCCTGATACCGCGTGTCTATAACCGAGCTCACTCAAATCTCAGCGGTACCTCCAGCCGGGGTCTCAGGACCTCCAACCAGGGTTCCACTTACCCGGCATCGGTCAGACTCTCAGTGTGAACTGTCCACCCTTCAGAGAAGCTGCCAAAGGGCCATCAAAGAAGATAGTGGTGACTCTAGGTACGCTGCCTAGGCTCTGGAGCGCTCATTAATTTTAGATAATTGTTTACTTGCATTAGGCGTGTTCGATTCTTCAAAAATAATCGATTCCTGAATCGAATCTGAACCGAATAAAAGAGAATCGATTCACGTACATAACCGAAACAAAAGAATCGATTCTGCGAAAATCGATCGTAAAAAATCGAAGTTTTTTAAACTACTGTATTTCTCTTCTAAATATTTTTTGATACTCAACTATTTCTTTTGAAATCCTTGGTGCAGTCGTCTTTCCCAAAGGAAAGCCCAATAATCTATTCGTAAAAAATATTTTTTTTCTCATAGATATAAATTCATAATAGCGATATCTCTACCGAAAGTATCGGATAGGAATTCATTCCGAGCCAATCAGAACTATCCTGATTAATTCCGATATCTGTATCCGAGCCAATGCGAATCATTCAGAACCAATCTGAAAAACTATTTGTATCTCGTTTGATTAAAAACGGTGAAAAATCGACCCGACCTAATCCGATTCAATCTGAAGCAACAATCTGACAATTTCGATTCGTATTGATTCTAATTCAAAATTTGGTTTCGGATTGGTTTGAATTAAAACGGATTCACCGTTATTCATCAAACGAGATACAAAACGTTTTTCAGATTGGTTGGGAATGATTCGCATTGGCTCTGATACAGATATCGGAATGCTTAGGAATAGTTTTGATTGGTTCGGAATGAATTGCTATCCGATACTTTCGCCAGGGATACGCTTAACAAATCATTTGTTACGTAGGCATGTTTCAATCTTTGAGATCAGAAATTTGTTTTTTCTACACTACTGGCAATAATACTGATCAGGCAATACTAATATCTTCTGCATTTACACCTGAAAAAAAGAAAATTTTATATCAGATCAGAATTTGGAAAATAAACAAAATCAGTTTTAAGAATTTTTAAATTTTTAGATTCATTACCTATAGTTGCCATTCTAATTTTGACAAAGAGTGTAAGAATAGTAATTGCTGCAAATGCGCAGATGAAAGTCGGCTTCGATATTCAGCATTGTTAGGATTTTATACTTATTGCGGATTCGAAATACTTTTTCCATTTTACATTGTCTCGTTTCACGCTTGTGCTTTGTGCGTAGCTTACAATGCCGGATGCTCGCATAAGGGTGCCGTTCTATGTGAGCGCAAAGTGCAAAGCAGAAAACGAAAAGCTAATTACATAACACCTTTAAGAAGAAAGAAATCTTAAGCTTTTCTGTAATTGGTAGTTCGTTTTCTGCTTTGCACTTTGCGCTCACATGGAATGACACCTCAACACTTGGTTTAATTAGGTCAATAAATATGGCTGCCTTGGGCGGTTTAATATCTTCTTTCTATGCAGATGGAAAATACCACACGATCCACGAGATCATGCTTTCTTCCTCTATCAATAGGCTCGTGACTGCTGATAAAGGATAAAATCCAGAAGGAAGAAGGAGAATCGATCTTCCGATTCTGGGGGTAAAGAATCGATTCTCAAGAAAATCGAACAGCAAATAATCGATTTAAAAATCGAAATCGTTCTACCAAAAAATCGATTTTTTGAGAATCGAATCGGAATCAAACATCCCTAACTTGCATTACTCTCTGGGTACGCTGCTCCAGGCTCCAGAAAATAATAGATGAGCAATATTTCTTTGGGTACGCTGCTCCAGGCTCCAACAGACATATTGCCTTCTCTCATCTTGCATCTGTTTCTGGGTACGCTGCACTAGACTCCAGAAAGTGATAGGTTGCAACGTTTCTTTGGGCACGCCATCCAGGCTCCAATAGATAACCTTTAAATATCTTTTTCTTATAACTCTTGCTCTGGGTACGCTGCACCAGGCTCCAGTACGAATAAGTTTTTCAACCAAGTGCACCGTCGTTAACTTAATTGATCTTTTCTTGCAGCAGCGCCACCTATGTTTTGTAAATTGCGTTATTTCTCCACATATCTCCTCATAGCGCTCGTCACTGAGCAGCAGTACCGTGAATATTTCATGAAAATTGAATATATCTTCTGGCGATATTAGCGCCATCTGTGCATTGTAAAAGACGAGTATTTCGATATTTTCTTATATTTCTCTACGCTGTGTTAGCCATTGAGAAACACCATCGTCGAACATTGCGTAAAGTTTAAATATATCTTTCGCGATAGTGGCGCCATCTATATAGTGAAATATACGAGTATTTTGATATTTTATTATATATTTCTTTACATTGTGTTAGCCACTGAGCAACACCATCGTCGAATATTGCATAAAGTTCTAATGTATCCTTCGCGATAGTAGCGCCATCTATACAGTGTGAAGTGCGAGTATTTCGATATTTCTTTATGTTTCTCCGCACTGTGTTAGCCACTGAGCAACACCTGCATCGAAGATTGAATAAACATTAAATATATCCTTTTGCGATACTCACGCCATCTGCATCTTGCTATATACAATTATTTGACATTTTCCTATATTTCTAAGAGTCGTGTTGGCCATAGAACAACATCACCACTGAATAGGGCATAAAGATGAAATATATCTTCTGCGTTAGTTGCGCCATCTACATCTTATAAAATATTATAATTTCGTTATTTTGATATATTTCTCTGCGTCGTGTTAGCCATTGAGCAACACCACAATCGAATATTGCATAAAAATTAAACATATAATTTCGCGATAGCCGCGTCTCTACACTTTGTAGGCTGCAATTTTCTCGATAGCTTTTGATATATTTTAGCGCTGTGTCAGCAATTGTGCAACGCCGCATTCGAAAAGACTTTGTTGAAATTCATCCATAAATCACGTCTACGATTCTTTCCTACACCTTTGGGTCCATAAATATTATTAAAATTAATATAGGACTATATCGAACTCTTTCACTCTTTCAAATTAATGTTTTCTGCTAAAGAGCATAAAAGACTTAATTCTGGAATTGACACTCTGCTGAAGACCATAAGTGTAAATTCCTAATAAAGAAAATTGGAATCAAGATTTAAATTAAATTGTTGTTCAAATTTTATTCTTTCTGCTAAAGAGCATAAAAGCCTAAATTTAAGAATTTACTTTCTGCTAAAGAGCATAAAGAGGAATTCTCTAGAACACAATTTTAGGAATAAAAAAAAATAAATTTCTCTTTCGAATTAATGTTTTCTGCTAAAGAGCATAAAAGACTTAATTCTGGAATTGACAATCTGCTAAAGAGCATAAGTGTAAATTCCTAATAAAGAAAATTGGAATAGAGAATGGAATAAAATTGTTGTTCAAAATTTATTCTATTTGCTAAAGCGCATAAAATCCTAAATTTAAGAGTTTACCTTCTGTTGAAGAGCATAAAGGCGAATTATCTAAAAACACAATTTTAGGAAATAAAAATAATTTTTTTCTTCGAATTAATGCTTTCTGCTAAAGAGCATAAAAGCCTAAATTTAAGAATTTACCTTTTGCTTAATAGCATATTGGGGTATTCTCTAGAGCACAATGTTATGAAATAAAAATAATTTTTTTCTTAAATTCTAAATCACAGATTGATAAATTTGTAAATAAATATTTGTTACATCAATTAAATTTTTCTTTAAAACAATGAATTTAATGCATTGATAAACATTCGAGATTCCCTATACCGGGAAGCTCGAGCATCGGAAACCTCTCTGCATCGAGGGCGAGAGGGATCCCCTCCATATTCTACTTGTTCCTATCCGCTATTATGCGCATCACATGATGCGTGCAGTCAGTCTGTTAGTGATGCCATGTGAATAATTGTATGTACATAGTAAAAAAGCGTATAAAAAAATTTTTTGCAAGTATTCAATATGGAATTGACTTATTTGACTCTATGTACTCAAAATGCTAAAAATATAATAATATAATAATAAAAATATCTATGCTTATCAGGTGTATGTTTGAATATTTCCAGAAAAAAAGAAGAGTCTTGATGAAAAATGTGATAAACAGTAATATAAATGTTAAAATGTTGCTGTTGGTTTTCATTTATAAAAAATGCGTTTCGAATCATAGTATTACACATGTAGTATTGATCACAATAATAAACTGCGCAAAATTATACATACTGAATAGTTGTAATTATATAAAATTTGCATACATATTGTTTAAAAAGGTAGAATTTTGCTTATCTACGGTAATGTGTGAAATATCAAAATTTCCAAAAAAACTTATGCAATTTTATTGTTCGATAACCGACTTTACGCCAAAATATTGAAAACTCCAGATTGGAGAAATTAAATTTTTCGTTTCAAATACTGTAAAATTACACAATTGAGTAATTTTTTAATAATTGACTAATTATGTTCTTATTAATTTGTGATAAAAGCCATCAAACTCATTGATTACTGTTTCAAATTCGAGCGCGCTTCATTCCTTGGTATTGGGGTAAGAGCGGTCGATCGTCTGCTCGTTATGGGGAACTGTGGCGCGCTCGTAAAAGGAAGGCCTTGTTACAGGAAATCTCGTTATAGGGAATCTCGAGTGTATGGTAAAAGATATAATTTGATGCTTGAATAAGAATAAATCAATTGCAGTTCCAAAAACTTAGATACACTGAAAAACAAATATTCGATTTAATGAAAGAAAATAATTTGTTTAGAAGGTTTTTTTTTATTCAAACAAAAGATTTATTTGAATTAAATAACATTTGTTTGATTCAAAGAAAGTATCTATGGGACAAATAAATATTTGTTCAAATTAAATAAATGTTTCTTCAAAACAATGAAATTAATGCATTGATATATGGTAAAAGATACAATTTGTTTGATTCAAGGCTGAAACTTATTTGATTCAAACAAATGTCCGTTTGGTTCAAAGATACTTTGTTTGAATCGAACATATTTTATTTAATCCAAATAATCATTTCTTTGAAACAAATAATTTTCCTTGATTCAGACAAATCTTTTTTCTGAGTGTAGGACTTGTATTTTGTTGTAATAAATAACATGAGTAAAAAATAGGGGCTGTTATACAATTACAATAAATTGATGGCAACATTCTAATAACAGCATATTAAATCTACAACATCATGTATTTTAACAATACAATACGATTCGAAAATTTATTACCAGTACATTTGTTTTAAAGTTACAACAGAAATTTAAAGAGTGATCACAATTTTACAAAAATAATTACAAATGCCGCATTATTGTTGTTTACTGAAAAAATAAAATTAAAATTATTTCAATTAACACTTAGTTTTTGCCTCACATATGTACAGATATATAGACAATAATGTTTAAAATAATCAATTATTAAATAGTCAAATACATTTTTAATAGTCGTCCTAATCGAATAAGGGAAGAAGACACACGGGGTGGAATAGTTTTTTGTGATATATAATTGCTATACCGTGAGATCTAGACCACATGACATGGCAATCGGTCACAAGCCCCCTTTAGCAGGTGGATGTTACCAAGTAGGGATATTTAATCATCATACAACCTCATCGATATTTATCTTTATGAATGTTCAAATATAATTATTTTTCTGCAATTACTGATCTAAATAAAAAGAGCAAGCACTGCAAAACGGACAATATTTACATACCAATATCCTTATCCTGATAAAATAAATATTATATAAAAAGTAAATAGTAAAACAACAATAATTGTTTGATCAATCTACGGCCATCCTATCATTTGTAATCACATAACCGAAAAACAATTACTCTACATTAGCGTCAATATAGATTCTAGAAAATTAGAATTACTGCACTGAGAAAAACATGCTATTGAATCAAAAGCATTTCTTTCCAAAAGCATGTATATCATGGATTCAAATCAATAAGCTATAGAATTAGTAACATATTTATTGGTTCTTATATAGTATATTTTTATGAATTAATAGTATACATGCTTTTGGAAAGAAATGCTTTTGATTGGATAGTATTTTTCTCTCAGTGTGTACTTTAAATTATGCGTCGAGGTATTCATTATTATTGTCATTATAGTTAGGAAGTAATTTTGGGTGGGGAATGGTTGTAGGCGAAGTATATGCTTACAGCACGCAAGCAACTCACTTGTCTCATAATACACGTAATTATATATAGAAGCATCAAATATTCGTAGGTCACATCAATGTGTCGAACAATCATGCTACTTATTTCCTTGAGGAATAATAATTGATTGGTCATCATAATCAAAGTCGTTCATATAATGTCAAAATGTGACAAAAACTCTTATATAAAGTTAACAAAAATTTACACAACGCGGTCAATATTTATTGATTATAAATATTTTATTTTAGTGAATTTTACTTATTATCTACTTTGTTTGTTTATTAATAATTCTAGTAAATATGTCTTTTTACAATAAAGTACAATCAAGTACTGCAGTAAACGACGATAATGTGACAAATATGAATAATTATTTTGTAAATTCGTAAATTCGTAAAGAAATGAAGTTGAAAAAACGATTTCTTAAATTTAAATAAAATTTGTTTCTGGGTATATGTACCTTACTAGTACGGGCCGACAGTACAGAAAATAGTTATCCAAATGTTTTGCCAGTGCTGGCAGCCTGTAGCGTTCTGGTAGTACCAGTACTCAAATTCCTATTAGGTAGTGAAATTACAATACAAGTATACACTGTTAAAAATCTTGTATCAAATTTAATATAAAAATATATGAAGTCATTTGCACATACAGTATACATATATCTTTAATAATTTGAAAAAGAATTTGTGATTATATGAAAGAAAATATTCGACTTTATTATTCACATCCCAAATCCACTGCAAGAATAGCTTAACAATTGCGTAAAATCAAATTGTGTGAGCTGCTAATTTCGGTATATTAAAAATATCTTAGTATATTAAATTTAATACACCAGTGTATTGTTTCAGAAAAATATACAGAGACATTAAATTTCATATAAAAATTTATATGAAATTTAATAATAATTCTAACAGTGTAAAAAGCACGGACACATATATACGCACTTTAAATCCAGTATACCAATGTTTATAAATTTAATACAACCAGTTCTTCTTTATAATTAAAGTACAAGTATAATGTACGAGTAATGACTTTATTCAAAATTCACTCTAATTGTTGAAATATTAATGTGAGTACATATTAGGTGCGCAACTAAGTTCCCGATGTTTGTTTGGTGAAAACGCAACTTCATTGGGAAAAAATGGTTACAAATGAATCATTCAAAGTATTGCCCATCATTAGCTACAACTTTTTCCCATCTTTCAGGTAGAGCTCAAATACCGTTACGGTAAAAGTGTTCATCTTTTGATGCTATCCACAAATTAAGCCATTTTTCGATGTCATCATATGAGCGGAACTGCTGATCAGCCAGACCATGTGCCATCGACCGGAAAAAGTAATAATCGGACGGCTCGTTCCCTAGTGATGGTTTCGTTCGGTTTCAACAGATCATAATAAATAATACCGACCTGGTCCCACCAAATACACAGAATAACTTTGGCAGCGTCAACATTTGGCCGAGCCGACGACGTAGAAGCATAACCAGGCAGTCCCCATGACTTTCTTCTCTTTGGGTTGCTGTAACGAATCTATTTTTCACCACCCGTCACGATACGATGAAGAAAACCCTTCATTTTTTGCCACTGAAGCAGTTGTTCACAGGCGAAAAAACGACGCTTACCGTCCCTTGGCTTCAAATCATAAAGAACCCAAGTTCCTTGTTTTGGAATCATTCCCAACGCATGCAATTGCTTGGAAATGGCTTGACGGGTAACTCCTAATGCTGAATCCTCATCGAGCGATGCCTCCAATTCAGCGTCTTCGAAGGTTTTTGGCCTTCCTTCACGCGGACGGTCGTCAACATCGAAATCACCATCTTTGAAGCGACGGAACCAATCACGGCACGTTGTTTCACTTAGAGCAGCATCTCCGTAAACTTTTTAGAGCTCTCGATGCGTTTCAGCCGCCGTTTTCTTCGAATGAAAGAAAAAATCAACACTTGCCACAAATGACGATTATTTGGCACAAAATCAGACATTTTCACACAACCAAAAGTATATGACACCAAAAAAAATCACTAATGTGTCAAAACGGTTTGTTTACTATATATCTAAGCTTGGTTCATGACGTTTTGGATAGGTCAAAATCAACCAGAACTTACTGCTGGAGCCATCTATTGACAAACAGCGGGAACTTAGTTGCGCACCTAATATCATTGATAAAAGGTTAAATCTAAAAGCGGATCAGGGGGCCCTAGAACAGGCCACCGGGCATATCCTCAGGTTGTGGATAAAGGGACCCTGTACCGAATGTTACTGTTGAATGCAGATACAAAACTAAATAAGCAGTTGCGGACAAAGTTCCAGGGATGGTCGCGAAAGAATAACCCCTAAGCCAAGGTGTTAACTACCATGTCGATGGCTGCACAACACCAGTGAGTGGTGTCTCATGCGATGTCTTTAGGGACCAGGTCACCTCCTAGAGTATTGAGACCTTACCCCTGCATCCTCTTTTCTCCTCTGAAAAAAAAAATATTCAACTTTTTAAACTTTCCCACTTACAATTCAGTTAGATTAATATGCTTCGAGTTAAATAACATAAAAACATCATATATAATTATTCATAATAAAACAATATTCACAATAGCGATTTTAAATTATGTAAAGAAAAATTCCTCCCCTTTTTGAAAAGGCGAATAACATGAATATATATACAGGGTGAGGCACACAAAGTGTTACAGAGTGATAGCACTCAAACTATTGATCATATTCAAAAATGTTTCAAACAAAAGTTTCAGTGTTCGAGAAGGCCATCATACAGGACCACCCTATTTTTTTATCGGTGGAGGCGCTGAAGCTACGTCAAGGTCAACGCCACTTTTTTATCATTCTATTCACGCAAAGTATGAAAATAGTCGTAAAATCATTTTTATTTTTTTTCATTTCTTACGATACCCATGATAATACACATCGATAGGGTATTGTTGACATCGGTAGAAAGTAAGCATTTCCTGTTGACATATCAGTGAGTCACGGATTACCTTCTAATGTGGGTACATCGGAACGCGATCATGAACGATTTTCAAGAATATTTTGATATGTTGATGGTGCTGGGTGAATGCCGTAAACATTACAGAAATGCGCAAGATTTGTATGCGGCTCGTTATCCAGATACACTGAGAAAAAATGCTATTGAATCAAAAGCATTTCATTCCAAAACGATGCATACCATTACTTCATAAAAATATACTACAAGACCAATAAATATGTTACTAAGTCTATAGCATATTGATTTGAATGCATGATATATATGCTTTTGGAAAGAAATGCTTTTGATTCAATAGCATGTTTTTCTCAGTGTAGGCAACACAAATCTAACATGGCTTTTAAGCAATTTGCTGAATGTTTCTGTCACTTCAGTACAGTGAAACAAACACGAGTCAAACGTCGACCAATTGTTAATGAAAATAATGCGGCTGATATCTTAGCTTTTGCTGCACTAAATCCACATGCGAGCAGCAGGCAAATGGGAGAAAAGAGTGGAATTAGTCAGAGATCTGTATTAAGAGTTTGGTTCCATCCGTGTCGTATGTCATTACATCAGGATTTGTACGGCAATGATTTCCTAAAACGCGTCAATTTCTGTAATTGGATTTGTAAAAAAATGCGCACAGATGTCTCATTTTTGAGTCATGCGCTTTTTTCTCATGAAACTAACTTTGCAAATACAGGAAATGTGAATAGGCATAATATGCATTATTAGGCAAATGAGAATCCTCGATGGATGAGAACTGTACCATTTTAACATCCGTTGTCCGTTAATTTTTGGTGCGACATTGTCGGCGATCACGTCATTTGTCCATATTTTTATGAAGGTCGCTTGACTGGGCAAGTTTACGCAAATTTTCTGCAAAACGTACTGCCTCAATTAATGTAAGACGTGCCCTTGCATGTTCGCATGAACATGTGGATGCAACACGACGGTGCACCACCCCATTATGCTCTGTGTTCAATACAAGTGATGAATGAGATTTTTGACGAAAAGTGGATAGGACGAGGCGGCCCTGTACCTTGGCTACCTCGTTCGCCAAATCTAACATCACCATATTACTTTTTATGGGGTTTTGTCAAAGAACGCGTAATGGCGATAGCACCTACCACGCCTGACGACATGAAAGAAAGAATACGCCGAGCATTTACCGAAATTACACCACAAATGTTGGCTGAAGTTAGACGGTCTTTTCATCAGCGAATTAACAAGTGCTTACAAGTCGAGGGTCACCACTTCGAACATCTTCTGTAGGTAGACCCAAACCAAGGTTAGTGGATCCTTTGAAAGTGATTATTCCGATATGTTCGATTTTTCGACTATTTTCATACTTTGCGTGATTAGAATGACTTTGAGTTGTAGGTCGCTGAATTCGTCTTGAAATCGGTAATAATGTCATCGAAAATAAAATAGATGGTTCCATTTAAAAAAGTGGAGTTGACCTTGACGTAGCTTCAGAGCCTCCACCGATAAAAAAATAAGGTGGTCGAGTATGACGGCCTTCTCGAACACTGAAACTTTTGTTTGAAACATTTTTGAATATGATCAATAGTTTGAGCGCTATCGCTCTGTAACACTTTATGTGCCTTACCCTGTAAATATATGAAATTTAATATAGCATGTCTTAATGATAACTGTACTGAGAAAAAAATGCTATTGAATTTATAGCATTTCTGCTAAAAGCATGTATATCATTGATCCGAATCAATATGTTATAGAATTGTTAGCATATGTATCAGTTTTATTGGCATATTTTTTTGAATGAATAAAATACATGCTTTTGACAGAAATGCTATAGATTCAATAGCATTTTTTTCTCAGTGTGAGAGTTGCAATCAACTACTGATTTAATCCCAAACTACCTACTTACTTTCCTTTGGGGAAAACTAATTTGTAGGCAGTGAAAAAATTTCAAAAACCTCCGATAATGTAGGCAGTGACAAAAATTTCAAACCCACCTAATTAATTTGAAACTAATTATAATATTGATTTTTTACACATTTTATTGAGAGTTCCTTGGAAAATTTCATTTTATAAGCATACTTTATCGATTTCAAAAAATAACTCTTTTATTTTTTTTTTAATTAACAAAAATTAATAAATAAATTGGATTCTCTATTTTAGGATCTTAATAAAATCTATTTAATTTCTCACAAAATCACCTATTATATTTTTAATTTCTGCCCATAGGCTTTATTCAAAAGTTGTCTACACGGCATAATTTAGTCGCTTAAAGTTTAAGTTACTTTCGAAGACTCTTGGACATAAAGTTTTAAAAGACGCAGTCGCAGAAAATTTCAGTGACTTTTTATTAAAGAACAGAAGAAGTTACTTAAATGGTAGCAAAAATTGAACATTATTTAATGAAAGTTAATGAAACTTTCTGCGACTGCGTGTTTCAAAACTCTATGTCCAAGAGTCTTCGAAAGTAACTTTAACTTTAAGCGACTGAATTTTTCCGTGTAAAGAAGATTTGTAGATCTTCTGAAGGTGAAAAATTCTGTTCCTTAACATTTTTTACGTATTCCGCGTAGTTTCTGCCTATAAAAAGAGTCAACACTAAAATTGTAGATCTTCTTGAAATAAACAATTTTGTGTTTCAACATTACATATTTCCTTATCTCGTATATTTTTGCGGGGAAATTGATTAATTGATTTTTATAAAACCATTTTGGATGAATAAAAAAAAGATATAAGTCCTATGAAAAATAGTCAATTGCATATTTGTAGATCTTCTTTGAACATACAATTTGGTTTCCTAATATATTTTTCGTATCCTACATAGATTTGTTGCAAAATGGAATTCTTCATTTTTAACGTTTTTTACGATTAAAATGAAAACTACGTGTTTGATCAGAAAATGGTCTGAATAATTTTGCCCTAACCATTTTTCTCGTATCTCTTATAGTTGTTTTGGAAACCAAAAGTTTTTATTTTTAATAATATTTATCATTAATATACAAAATTTTCCCCCCTATGAAAAAGTGGTCGATACTAAAGTTGTAGAACTCTGAAATAAACAATTTTGTTCCTCAACATTTTTTCGGTATCTCGTATACTTTGGCGGAAAATGAAATTTTTATTTTTAGAAAAAGGTTTTTGATGGATAAAACCAGAACCGTTGGTGAAAAAAACGAACGAACAGAGAGACAGGCAGCGTCGTGAAAACATTTTTTCTCACTCAGAGGGTCTCAAAACGTCGAGATAAATGTTTCTCTCGTGTTACAAACGATTTTTATTCACGAGTGTGTGTGTGTCAAAAAATGAATTTGTTTGACTGTTTGTTTGAATGGGACAAAATATTTGTTTAAAATGATTTTTACCTATTTTCTGAAAATATAATAAGTATGCCAGTCGTCGATAAGGGTTTGAATCGATTTTTTCCAGATACTTTTTGCACATGAAATCTATAAATACGATCGGCAAATGCGTTATATTTTTGTTCGGGGACGATCAGACAAGGTTACCTGCGATGAAAGGTAATCGACTCGAAAGTCGATTATGTCGTAGATTACGAGCAGACAGTGATACACGTAAGCATCGAGTAAGGGTAATTTATAGGGAGGGTGGTGACCACGATTGGTCAGTTAATTCACTGTCCTCTGTCCACTCAAGTTTGGGCTTGGTCATCAGAAACATTCGAGGGGCGGTTCGCTAAAGGTTGTAGGGTTACGCGCATGTCTTTGGGGGCGGATGTAACTATCCCTTCAACGAATAGGGAATCCAGGATGGTATGATATTAATGCTAATATTAACGAACGCACTTCATCTCACATTCTCTTTATTTTGTACATCACATGCTTTCTCATCTGACAAAAGTATAAACGGAAGGAAACAAAAATACTTTTATTCAATAGAAATGGCTTGAAATATTCTTTTTACACAAAAATAGCCTTTTGACAAATTTGAGAATTTATTCAGTTCTTGAAACTAGATTGATTTCTGTTATGAAGAACGATCAATTGGATTTTCAATTTTTAGCTTCTACCAATTAAATATCTTCGTAATTGAGATATTCCAATTAGAAAGAACAATCGTGAATGGAGTTATATACCTGATAATTTTATTAAAGAGAATTTTAAAGCATCCATGGATTACTGAAGAGTGATAATTTTTTTATGTGAGCAAGATTTAAAGACAAATTTGAAAGTTAGTGACATATAATAAGTGATTAATTGTTAAGAAAATGAATAAGTTTAGGAAGTGTTTGTAAGAAATGGACTCGCAAGCTCACACAAGGGCTCTTCGACCTGAAGATGCCATTCCTGGGACATTTTCTGCTCTTCACTTTCTACGGAAATATAGTCTTCTTGCACCAACACAAGGTAAATCTATTCTTACATTCTCATATTTAATAAGAAGGTTTTATGTAAAAAATGCATACCAATGGTTCTGATTTTATCGATCGAGAACGCTTTTTAGAAAATCCAAAATTGCATTTTCTAACCAAACTATGCAAAATATGAGAATATATTGCAAAGCAAAGTTGTTGACATTCTGAAATACTAATGTATTTTAGAAACGAATGAACTTTTCGAGCAAAGTAATTATCATCAATTGAATTTCAAAAGATTCTGTATTAACTGGATCTTTATATTATACACTGAGAAAAAAGAATATTTAAATCACAGAATATTTCTTTGATTCAAATAAATGGTTGAGCTGGATGGTGAGGAATACATATTTTTTTAGATCAAATAAATATTTTGATTTTCTTTAAAAAATTAATAATCAAAGCAAAAAAAATTTTTTTAGTACTATTAAATATTCATTAGGTATAGTAAACATATAAATTCTTTGATGTAAAATGATGTGATGCATATTCAAAGAAACAATGGATTAATTTTAAAAAATTTGCATTGGTTCAAGTAAATTTCTTTTCCATTCCAATATATATTTCCTTGTTCGTAATGAGCGTATTGTAAATTGAGAGAAATAGTTATTTGAAATGAAGAGATACTTTTTGATAGAATTAAATAATTATTTGCTCCAAAGATGCAATTTACTGTTTAAAATGGACAACTTGTAAAGTGCATTAAGTAATAATGGATGCAAAAACGATAATATTGCCTATGGTATGTTAGAGATTTGTACACTGAGAGAAATCCTATTAGTTGTGCTGACTAAAAGGTCACAACTATATTCTTTTAGTAAGCAGTACCAAAAATTTTGTAAATGCTACTAATTTTTTTTGTAAAATTGATCAAATTCATTCATTTTGAGAAATGTAAATATTTTATTTCCATATGCAATATTTCGTGTGTAAACATGACTTGCAATTCTTTGGTAATAGTAAACTTTAAGAAACTATTGTACAGACGAATTAGATTTTACCTGTTTATCAACTGTTTTGAATCGTTGTAAAATCGTTACATATATTGATTTCTTAAAATTTTGCTTTTTTTCTTCATCAAAATGAGCAGAATTCAATCATGGTAATTTTAAAGTATAACTGTAAACTGTTGTGCAGTTTTTGATGAAAAACCTCTCAACAATTATCATCCTTTGTTAAATTTTGAAAAACAATAATTAAAAAAGTTTTTCTCCTAAACAATTCTAACCTAAGAAAGTTCCCATCGACATTAACAAAAATAAAATAGATAGAATGGTAAATTTAACATTTTTTTCAATGTTGCAATTACTATTTTAATCATGTACGGATGAAAAAACTTAATCAGTTTCTAATTAAGATATTGGAATAGTTTTTGGTACAACTTTTCTCTGTTATGTCGAAAAAATATATATTTTTGTAATAACTACACTGGACAAATAGTAAAAGCAATTAACGCAATTAGTAAGTTTTACAAAAACGTATTGGTAACATCTATTATAAACTCGATACAATGTAGGAATGCATGAAAATAGTCGCGGCTACAAAACGGACCGACTAATCGGATTTTGTAAGTTTTACTAAAAATTTTAATCATTGCTACTCAGTTAATATTGCTGTAAAAACTAAGGTGCCTAGATGATACAGACTAAAAAACATACTTGTGACCCTTTTTTACAAAAAAAAAATAGGTAACCACGACTAATATTTTTTCTCAGTGTACCAAAACGATGTCTTTGATATGAATAAACGTGTTTTGAAATTTAAAAAATATTTCTTAAACTTTAAGTAATATAAATTGACTTCATGAATTTTTGATTATAATAATTCCGACATTCGTCACATTAATTTATGTTTTATACATAAACATCATACAAATACATTCATATTCTTTCGTTGAATCACGCACACGCTCGCTTACAATGCTGAAACATAAAACTTGGAACTTTGTTATATAGTGACTGCAAGAGTTATCCAGAGCTTTTGAAAGGAAGTGTAGTGACTAGAGCTTTTGAGCTTCACTTCACTCAAGTGAAAATAAATCCACTCTTTTTATAAATCATCCATCAAATATTTTTTTAAATTAATATAATTAAATAATTATTAAATTTATTATTAATGATAAATATATAATCTAATTATTAATTAAAGTTTGAAATTTATATTAAAAAACTGCATTATTATCAAAAAGTATCTTGTGTAAAAATATTTAAAAAAAGGTTCTGTTATTTTCTGTGTTGTATATTTCCAAAATATGGATTTTACGATCGTGAATTCCAAATTATTATTGTGTCTAAGAAATGTATGTAAAATCTAAATCCTGTGTAGATTTTTTATACGCGGAGAAAAATAGTTGAAGTAATTTTACTCAACTTTCGATCAAATTTGGAACATATAGACAAGTTAGAAATTATATTTAGTATCACTATAATTATTTGTGATATATTAAATGTTCAATAATGAATCAAAGTTAAGTAAAATTCAGAAGTGTGGGAAGTATGAAAGCGTGCATTAAAGATATTTACTATGACCTATACTAAAGTTTCATATCATTTTTCGAATCTTTAGTATTTTGACTGAAAAAAATTTTCAATCTGCTAGGAACAATTACCATTGCACTTCAATTTTCCCTAAATTTCTAAAAAAATTTTAGAATTATCAGTATAAAATAAAACATATATTGCTATACAAAGTTTCTCCGTGTATATATCATTTTTAAACCGCTAAACTCGTGTTTTCATACATTTGTTTTGTAGTTTTAGCCATGTCAATCCATACACAAAATATTGATGCACTGTTTTGTGCCTTGGAATGGTTTTTGACCGAAAACAAAGGCATACGAGCGGCTGTCCGAGAATATAGTGTTCAAAAAAGCACCTTACAGCGCCATGTGCAGACAGTTCATTTGAAATGCGCTGACGTGCGCGCAACTTTCTACACTTGCAAACATTGTGACAGCAATTTGGGTGACGAAAATGATTTATAAAAATTGTTATTTTTGTTTTTTCAGCCGTTAACCCTTCGTAGGTATACGTGTCCCAAAAGGGACATGACGAAATTTTCAAGTGAAATATTTTCATAGGAATAAATTGGTGTAAACAAACAATTGCTAAACAAATGTCGGCAAAATCTATTGGAACATAAAATAGGATCCACAAAGAGTATTTCAAAACATTCCCCCACCACGCGCGGACAGGTATAAAGGGAAGACCAGAGAGCCGAGGAAGGGCAGTTCGCCCGGGGCGGTGAGCCGGGTCATACCGGAGCGTCGTACTGGACGGACGGCAAGGAGATGCCTTTCCTGATGGGTACTCCCACAGGGAGGTATCTCCGATACCCTCCGACTTCTATACCTGGTGGAGCCAGACCGAGCGCTGGCGAATGGGCGCTCCCATGGCCAGCTCTTGGTGTGAGCCCGCGCCTAGCTCCAGGTGCCCCTGACTAAGCGCTGCTCAGGCTTTACCAGGATATGGCACACCCTGTCCAGACTAATCCCCAGAAGATGCCGCGTTGAACGCCGACGAATGGGTGCTACCATGGTCGGCTGTCGACATGGGCTAGGAATCAGCTTCAGGTGCCCCTGACTGATCGACTGTGGCCTCGATATCCCTGGGCGAAGACGCCAATACCCTGACCGGACTAATCCCCAGGAGATGCCGCGTCGAATGCCGACGAATGGGTGCTCCCATGGTCGGCTTTCGACATGAGCCGGGAGTCAGCTTCAGGTGCCCCTGACTGACCCTGCCCCGACATACCTGGGCGAAGACGTTCGAAACCTAACTGGGGGGACTTGACCCGCTACGCGACTCCCATGTAGAGTGCCGGTGAATGGGCGCTCCCAGGACCGGCCCTCTGCGCATCCCGGGGCTCGACTTTAGGTGCCTCTGATCGAGCCTCGCCTGGGACGTTAGTGGGCCTCAGATCCTTGAGGACCTAGACGCGTACTTGACCCGCACTTGACTATAACACTGCCAAACTCGACCAAACGCGCCACAAAACATCACCGATATGACGACACCGACTCGACCACGACTGAACGGACCATACTTACCCGGACAGAGGTGGTTACGAGCGCTACCCGGAAGCCCGTGCTCCAGACAAGTTATATATCGCAGCGCAACAATAACGAACATGACCTTTCTTTATATTTGTATTCCAGAAACACGAACCAATAAGCCCGCGCCCACCTTTCCTTCAATCTCCGGTTTCATGCATTCCAGCCATCACACACTCACGCGCTCACACACGCATCCACACACACACACGCACACGTAAACTCGCGTACACTAACGCCGGCACACAACGAATCATTTTAGTTTTATATCCACTCTCACGCGCACACACACACTTTTGTTTGAATCTAGTTGTAATTGTATTTATTTGTAATTTTCCATTTTCGTAATAAACTACCTTCTAAATTGTACATGACCGTAAAAGATTATTTCATTACCTACTCCCCCACTCCTACCGAACCCTGGCTGATTGAAGCGACTGGCAACTGGGGGGAAAGTAGGGATGTTACACACTTTATTATATTTAATGATTGGAACCAATTATAAACATACAAAATACAATTGGGGTTTATTTTAGTAGGTAGTTATTAATTTGATCCCAATAAACTAGTGATTTCAAAAATTCATCGTACTGCAGTCATGTGTGATCGTGTTTTGTCTGTTCGTCACGAAGCTTTCGTACATACTTCGCAGTGTTGACCACTGTTACAACGTAACAATGAATTTTTTCTAAAATTAGCGGAATTCTTATTTTTTTCCAATCCTGTGTATGAACAATTCTTTAGATAGAATTCCTTTTTGGTTAATGTAACCAACGAAGGCATCTGCCTGTCCATCAATAACTGTTTAATATTCTTTGGTCTTAGTTTTTAGTACAGTTGTAAAGCAAAACTTCCTTATTCGTCTTATGACACTATTGTCCTCTTAATCCAGGGACCCCCATCCCATCTTTAACTTTATTGCGGTAGCAGTAGGACGAGTGCGAGAGCTCAGACTTATTTTCAATTTTATTGCAATCACTTCTTACGAAAAAGCCAATAATTGAGTCGATTCTTGGATGGCCTGAAAAGATGAGGAATTTTTCAAATGCGGTATCTGTATGCTGCCTGAAACATGGTCAAAGAATAAAGCTTCAAAATCACCAAAAAAACCCTCCAAACTTATTTGTGCACATAATAGTAATAACTCATCATATAAGCATTCTGAGAATTGTTATATCGGAATTGAGTGAAGATATATCATTACTAAAAAATGAAATTAAAGATGGGAAACACGGGATAATACACCCTCAAATACTACCTCCAAGCAAGTTGATAGAAGGATTTAAACAATTTGAAGAGGGAAATCCCGAGTGATTGGCACAGTGTGATGATTGCCAAAGTTTACCGAAAGAAGTACTCCGAGAGTAAAATAAAGATTGTAAACTAATGGAAAACATTTTTTTTCAATCGTTATAGGTATTAATAGTAAATTATTACGGAAAAAAATTTTCCGCACAATGTCCGGAATCTTGCAACGTGCATGAAACATTTTCGAAAAATTGTTATAGTTGCTCATTCGATCGTGACCGGACTACCTTAATGTGGTCGTGATTGATCAAACCGTATATTATATATTGGAAAACAAAAAAGGTGCTATTATGATTCCGAACAAAGAGGAGATCGTACAAATGAACTATCAATATTCAAATTATGAAAAATTTATTATTGAAGTAACTTTGAATAAAGCTCTAGATAATTGTATTTTTATACGGAACATACTATTGTGAAGTTAAGCAAAATAAAGGGGAAAACTCATAATTTTTCGTATCGCAAAAACGTTACAATTCCTTTTTCAGATTCCGATCTAAATCTAGTAGAAAACAAATTTTTAAATTTGAAAGGACAAATAGATGACCAAGAATTGAAGTCAGCCGGAAAGTCATTAGACGAGATAGAAACTGTTTTGAATAAAGTAGGGAAGATGTAGCAGTTGTGGGACAGCTGATTCTTTCAATGTTGAAATACCAATATGGCCAATTAAATTAGTGTCAAATCTTTCTAATGACCGTAGCTAATTTTTGGTAAAACACCGATGTGAATAGTCGCATTCCTTGTGTTAGCTCAAGACATCGTGTGTGAAAATCATTTTAAAAAGTTTTATCGAATTATTTTCAAAATGCTGTTATTCCAAGTCATTCAACAGAACAAGGTGAGTGTTTTGCATATAAATTTAGTATTTTCCATCTATTTTATGATGAAATGGTGCATTGAGCCAATTTGCGAACATTTCATAAATTCATGGCGTCATCTAAAAATGGCGTCATGTTCCGGGTGCGGGACAGCTTGCGTCACGAGGTATGGGACACTTGGATTTTTTTACATAAAATGTATTTTTGGCATATTTACTGTCATGTGTCGACATTTTTATCAAACTAAAGTGTTTTTAAACAATTAAATTGATATTTTTATTTGGTTTTATCCATTTGTCAATTAGATTGAAATAATTAAAAAACACCATTTTTTATATTCCTTTTTGCCACCAAAATCTTTCAGAATTAGCAAAAATTGACATTTTCTTTATTTACGGTGTTTTTACTTCATATTTTCTCATTTTTAGCGGATTTTTCTAGGTGTCCCGTACCTGGTGCCAAAAATTTTTTGGTCCGAAAAACCACTTTACGAAAATGGTCATAATTTTTTTTCTGTGTATGATATCATTATACCATCCTGAAATAAAAGTTGCGCCAATACATTAGCTTTAATGTTAGCCTTATGTGAACTCAAAATGTTAATTCTGTCAAAAGATATGTCCGAAAAAAAAAACCCGTCCCGTACCTTGTACATCTCCCTTACATAGTATAAGGCGACCTCACTCTTGGAGAAAAAAACCACAAACTTTCTTTCCTACTTAGGCTACACCTCCTTAATCCTTGTTTCGCTATTCACGCTTTACGAATGCGGATTTTATAAACTAATGCGAAGGTGTCTCCCTAACATCTGTATTAATCTTTTTTGTACGACGAATATGATTAACAATGAATTAACACTGAATGTAGTTACTTATGTACCCGCGACTGCATTGACAATCGATTTAGAAAGCCAGTTAGATGATAGACCTATAAAACTAAGGAGGCAATGACCCATATAATGTATATCCGCACAGAATTTCAGGGGAAATTCAGTCTAACAGAAAGGGTGTAAAGCATGGATACAGAAGCTAGGTTTTAGATACTGTAATCTTATCTAGTTCTTGTCCAAAGATAGCTTGCACTTGCTCCCACTCTAAATGTAAAGATAAGAGCAGCATACTATGTGGGAACGACCCTGCAGGTTGGGGTTGGGCCCCATGCATGATTCTTGTGCAGACCGCTACGTCGATTAGGTTCAGAATCACTTCTAATAAAGGATTGATTAGATCTACGGATCTATTACAGATTAAAACTAGAACAGTGTTTTGTTCAAACCATCACAATGTTTATTAGAACAAGAATAATAAATCTCCAATTCTATAGAAAATATGTTTCAAGTTTAAAAAATATGTAATCATAACAAATATGCCAAACGTTTCAATGGAATAACCAACTTTTTAATCGAAAAATACCACAGTTTTTCCAAAAAGATACTTCTTTCTTTTAAAAAAAAATGATTTTTTTGGTCTAAATTATTCCATATTGATAACGAAAGCGAATATTTCCTAAGTGGAATCCAATAAATATTTAATTGTATGAAATATGTTTCAAGTTTAAAAAATATGTCATCATAACAACTATGGCAAACGTTTAAGTTAAATCAACAATTTTTTTAAACGAAAAATACCTACAGATTTTTCAAGAAAATATTTCTGCCCTTAAAAAAATTCGGGGGATAAAGATCCAAGACGTTCCGTCATTTTCTATAGTAGATGCGACCTCTCGATAAAACGTTGAAGCAGCATCGAACATTGCCCTTAATTCTTTGACGGCGCTCTGAAAGGTTGTAGCGTTGTCACTATAAATGGTGCGACAAATGCCACGACGACCGGCGAATCGGCGGTAGGCGGCCAAAAAGGAAGTAGTTGTCAAGTCACCAACCAGTTCCAAGTGGATTGCCCGAGTGGCGAAACAAATAAATAAGGCGATGTAGCCCTTGTAAGAGCGATGTCCTCGCCCTTTGGTAGTCCGAACTTGAATTGGGCCAGCGTAGTCCAGACCGGTGGTGGTGAATGGACGCGATGGAATCACGCGAGCGGCGGGAAGATTAGCCATAAGTTGAGCTGCCACGCGTGGCTTTATTCTTTGACACTTTATGCAATTCCGAAATTCGGTCTTAACGAAACGATTTCTGCCCAAGACCCAAACGTGTTGTTGTAACACGCTTAATGTTAAAGTGGGTCCACCGTACAGAGAGTATAGGTGCGCTTGGTGGGTAAAAAGACGGCTGAGCCTCGAGCGGAACGGCATGATTGGCGGGTGTTAAGCCTCACGGGAAAGATTGGAGTGACTCAAGCGTCCCCCCACCCGTAGAATTCCGTCTTGAGCAACAAACGGGTTCAATTTTCTTAAAGGGCTTTTCTTTGGTAACGCTTTATTGGAAGTTAATTGCCGTATTTCCTTAGAGAAAGCCGTGGCTTGGGCCATTCGAATAACTGCTAAGCGCGTGTCGCTCAATTCAGCGGCCGTAAGAAATTGCAGATTTCTAACTTCTCCAGCCCTTCCCCTTCGCAAGTTACAGAGCGGTCGTCGACAGTAAGCCACGACGCGAATCAAACGCGTCAACGACGAAAATCTGTTAAGGAGTTCAACTTCCTGAGGTTGTTCACGTGCATGCAAACTTGTGAGTGTCCTTGGTGAGTCTCGCGGCGACTCGTCTGGTGGCAACGAGAGCCAGCGCGGACCGTGCCACCAGATGTCAGAGGCCCTCAGCTCAGCGGGGGTTGCTCCACGAGACCGAAGGTCAGCAGGGTTTTGCTTTGTTGGCACGTGTCTCCACTCGGCCGAGGGTAACTCGGTTTGAATGAGAGACACGCGATTGGCCACGATCACTTTCCAATGGCACGGGTGCTTGCGCAATCATCCAAGGACTATCTGGCTGTCAGACCAGGCGACTACAGGGAGAGCTTTGAAGTAGTCGAGCTTGCGGATATGACGGATAAGCGTAACTAGCAGCGCGGAGCTGTTCAATTCGAGATGAGGAATGCTCAAAGTCTTGACTGGTCTCAGTTTTGATTTGGCGCTGAGTAAAGATACCCGCACTTGGTCGTTAGGTAGTTCAATACGGAGATAGATTACCGCAGCATAGGTGCGAGAGGAAGCGTCGGCAAAACCGTGAATTACACACCGAGAGTTAGGGATGGTTCCAAGCCAAAGATCGACGGAAAGTAAGGTCACATCAACAAGGGAAGAACAATAATCTTGCCAGCGCTTACGGATCTCCTCCGGTAACTGAGAATCCCAATCTATTTTCAAAATCCATAGATCTTGCATGAGATAATTTTTGCGACTAGAACAACCGGGGTTAGCCATCCGAGAGGATCGTACAAACGCGCAATGTTTGACAACACAGTTCTTTTGGTACATCTAATAAAGAGGTCAGAAGTTTTTGCGGTGAAACCGAACGAGTCTCGAGCTGGCATTCAGCGGACACCCAACGTCTTGACAGTTTCATTAAGATTGATTTGTTTGTTGACTTCGCTCTCGTCCGGGCTTGAAGATATTGGCAATATTTCGCTACTGTTTGCCGCCCACATGTCCAGTTCGATTCCCGCGGTACGTAAAAGACTACGGAGTTCGTCTCGCTTTTGGATTGCAACCGCGATTTCATGAGCGCCAGAAAAGGTGTTGTCAACATAAGTGTTGGCTTTGAGACACTTGGAGCCCAAGGGGAAACGCTGTTGTTCGTCTTGGGCGAGCTGTAACAACGTTCGAATGGCGAGATACGGAGCACAGGCGGTTCCATAGGTAACCGTCGTTAGACGATATTCAACTGGCGGCGATCCTGGATTCGGCGTCCAGAGAATTCTCTGGAAATCTTGATCTTCAGGGTGAACGCGAATTTGCGAAACATTTTGACGATATCCGTTGTAAAAGCGAAACGATATCTTTGCCAGTTCAACAAGACCAAAGATTGGGGGTAGAGTGTGGTTGGGGGGCGCTTGCATGAAACACTCTCTTTTGAGATGATCCTGATTTTGGCGCAGAACCCTGTAATTTGTGGGTTTTTGGGTTCGCGTCGATCATACTGAGGGCACGCGCTCGTTGTTCTAGAAGACTAACGAAATCAGTATATTTCGGAAACATTTCGGCTATGTTTAATTCGGACGAGGCAGAAGCTGCACGCTCTACAGCCTGCTGCTCCTTCGCGCTTAAGGCGGCTTCCCAATGCTTGCGGGTATCTGGGTCTAGACGATTAGAGATAAGGTGTACGAGCCAGACGTCCCAGTGCTCAATCGGCATTTTAAGGTTGTTTAACGCGCGTACGATGCGCTGTGTTTCGTCAATAAACGCTCGCAGACCTGATCCCGACTCTTTTTTCAATTGCTCGAGATTTAGGAGAGCATTCAGCAAATTTTTTACGGTCAGTCTGGGGTTCGCGAATCAAGCTTTTAAAGCTTGCCATGTCGATAAGTAATTCGCATTAGTGGTCGCGACGTCTTTAATAAATTCGGCGCGCTTCCCTTTAAACAAGATTTTAAAAATTGCAATTTTGCGACGTTAGACAAGCGCGTGGAATTGTGAACCAGGGGAGTAAAGAGGTCACAAAAATTATCCCAATCTTCATAATCGCCCGAAAAGGTGGGGAGATCTAGCTTGGGTAATTTTGCCGCGCGAGCAATGTCTTCGTCGTCGGCGGCAACGAGGTTTCTCGGAGGAGTGAGGATTGCATTTCCCTGAGGAATTTCGTAATGGCTGATTCTTGTTACCAAGTCGTCGAGCAAGTCCTCGAGCAAGTCCTCGTAGGTAATCGTCATTTGCGTGATAGAAAAAATAAGTTATGTAGTCACTGTCAGCTGCGTCTGCTCTAACAATTATCTCCTTATGCATTTTTCGCGCTTCGGTCCAGACGTCTTTAACCGTCTGTAAGCGGACCTCCAAAATATTTCGGTTCAACGTTGCTGGATCCCTTTCCCTCAAACGCGCGTACATAGAACTGAGCTTATTAGCGCGAGTTTCTTGAATGGTGGTTAGCCTCCGTAACGCTGGTGGAGGTGCCATTATTGTGGATGACAGGTAAAATGGGGGCCGAGAATCGTAAACTTCTCAGGAGACAAAATAACCGGGTGACTCGCGGGTCTTTGAATGTACAGGACGCAAAGACTAAATTATACGTGAGTGAGCAGATCCAATCGGGAAAATTACGCACACACCCGGGCGCAATAGACTCTGGCAAAACCGTGCGTACCACCAGCAACGGACAAACGGACAACGGAGGGGGTATGTTGAACGAAATAGTTCTTTCTCCATAAAATTACGTAGGAACATTGCACACAAACCTTATTCTAACATGAGTTTGCAAAATAAATCAAATCTGATGATCTCTTACTCTATGATATATATAGTAAACTAAAGCTTTACTTTCAACTCGTTAATAATTTAAAGAACTCAACGACAAATTTTCAAAGAAGAAAAGGAAATGCTGAATGGAGAAAGAAAATAAGAACTGCCTTTTTCTGACAAAATAAACAAATTTACGATAAATAAATACCCAGCACGCTCATTTCCTCACCCGGGGCACCAAATTTGTTCTTAATTTTGGTTATAGCGGAGCGCGTCTGGGAAGGCGTGGTGGGTAGGCAAGAAATCATCAAAAATTGCAACTTCAGAAACAGTTTATTTTGGGCTTGAAAAAACCTCCACTCAGTGAGTGGAGGAAAAAGCCAATGGTTAACAATTAACAAAGGCCAGTAACAATCTTAGAGCTAGGTAAAGAGAACTTACGAATGCGCCCCTGGAGCAGCCAGTTGCGCGACATCGGGCCCAGCGTAGAAGCGACTCGGTATTGGGATCAGCCCAAGTACCGGAGTTAGAGATGGGATCAGCCCAAGTAACAGGCACAAAGGCATCCGCGCCTGGTGGAAACGGGGGTGGAATTTGATACGTACGGGTATTATTAATTTAAATAAAATTCATAAAAAGTAAAAACAATTACTCCTAATATACTTTATTTATTAATAAAATGGGTACGCGGAGGTCGTCCAAACTGCCGAATTCGATTAATGTGAATATTAATTGAATTCGTTTATTATTATGTGGGGTCGTTGGTCTTCTACTCTCGGACTGAGAGTGTATTCTTCACGTTTACGTTGATCACCTTTAATTTTGAACAATAAGAAGAGGGGAAAAGGTGTCTTGAATAAAATGAAGTCAGGCGACAATTACTCGAATAAATAAGACAGTTTTATTTCAAAAAGAAAGAAGCGAATAACCCGAGGTGAACATTTTGGATATAAATCAAGAGAGAGAGACAAGTCAGAAATATAAATTATACCTTACCACAATTAAGATTTTAATCCTAGGTTCTTAATCCTACCGGATTTTTGGAGAGCAGGAGCAAGGAAGAGAGTGCGTTCCCGTTGCTGAAGTCCTCAGTTATCCGGGCCAAACTTGATTTTATATATCTGTGGTTTCCAAAAGAAACCACCCTTGCCCTTTGCGTGATGCACACACACACACTATTTCCACTTTTCTTTTAGGTTTGATAAGAAAATATAACGGTTGGCTTTCAACCAGAAAAGGGTCGAGTGCTTTTAAACTCGCTCTTTTCACCGCTAAAATTTCCCTATTAAATCTAATTCAAATATTTTGTGAAAATTATCACTACCGTTTTGAGATTCGGTAGTATTAATTTTCTGCGATTTCTCGCTGCTTTGTGCCGTTTTATTTTGGTGAAGAAAAACCGCGAAAAACTGGATTTGGACTATAAATAGTCCGCCGAAGATTTTCGTTGATACACGTTCGATGCGATTGCCAAGAGTCTATCACTAGATAATCGTTTACGAGTTACCCTCAACTAGTGAAACAGGTATACCGACCGTTCACGATCAACGAATTGGACCTTTTAAATGGTCCTTTGAAGATGAATTTAATTTTGATATAATCAAATAAAAGAATTGCTTCTGTCTAGATGAAGACTTTTGTATTTTACGTCCGCCCGACACGATTCCAAATAAATAATTTCGTTAGAAAGAGTTTTACGGGTTCAATCAACTAACGAGGATCTAGGAACTGTCGATCTAGACCGCAGACGGGCAAAAGTAGAGAAAAGTATATTCCCTACTGTCCGAGTAGTTCCGGATAGTACCGGGTTGCTCGAGTAACTGCGAATTTCGGCTTGGCGTTGATCTGTTTTACTGTTTCATCGCGAGGTGAACATGGTAGGGTTTTTCGATGATTAAGGAATGTATGATTGGACAAGGAAATAATGGTAGGGAGGTTTTAGGAATTTAGATGGACTTTGTACCATGCTGATTCAGTTATTGCACCATTTGCTGATTTTTAGGTGTCGAATATTTCTCCCCTATTTCCACACTTTTCGTGAGAAAGGAAATGCGCTCATCGAATTTTAGTATTTGATGCATTGTCATCAAATTGTAGAAACGATTTTAGTTTCTAATATATTTCGTGCTAAATTGAAATATATATATTTAATTAGTCTAGGTTTATAATCATTATATGAATTATAAAGCCTTACATAATTATTTTAAATATTCGGATGAGTCCTTTAGGTTTTGATTACAAAAAGCACGTGGCCTTTGTTGTGGGAGATCAGCTGGCTAAAGCGTCTAAGCAAGGATAGGCGCATGAGAAGGAAGTGTGAAAATGGAATGTATGCTAGTCTCGCGATGCACAGCAGAGCACATCAAAAGTTTCCAAAAGAGACGGGTATATGGGGCATGTGCATGGGCGAACGAAGAAAGGAATTGACAAACGGCAGAAAGCTATAGTGAGATACGGTGCATGAGTGTACACGCGCTGGATATCTCTCCCTCTTCCTCTCTCTTATGCTCTCTCTTCTTCCCTCGCGCTCTCTCCTTTTGCTTCCACTTTCCAGTGAAAATATTTATAATTATTTCCTGGACTTACATTATTTTAGGTATTAAAATTGCGATTATGTGACAGGCCACTTGCATGAAGCTATAGTTATAATTATTGGCGACAATATTAATGGTTTTAAATGAATTAATATCATATAAAAGCAATATTAATACTAATAAAATAATACCTTAGAAGTTTCCTGAATTTAGATACTTAATGAATTTACAATCTATGCGATTATGTGACAGGCCACTCGCATTAAAATAAAATCGTAGTTATAATTATCCGCATTTACCTGTAAACATAAACTCATATTTATATGCAGGTGCACAAGCCTGCACGTACATCAGTTTATATATATATATATATATTAATTCATATCAATATGCTGTACAATATAAAGCGATATATGCTTAATATACAATAATAATATGATCATAATGATATTAACCATTAATAATAGTATATATATATATACAAAACATCAATCATATTAATTATATTAATCACACTATCAATATTAATATAACAATGTATTAGGAATTTCCTTCCCGAATCAACCATCTGCTAAAAGTTCCTTGACCTGAGCAACGATAAGCTGCATCAGCGACCTTGTCAAGGTGCTCGGTTACGGGCGCTTCGAGTGGCATGCGAATTTATGTAGAAATTGTATTATAATTTAGGAAAAATTTGGCCACCTTGACACGCTCGTAACAGACTTCCAGATTCCGAATCCCGCACGTTCCCGAGAAAAACCGTTCGGTCAACACAAAATCACTTTAAATATACCCGCACAAGTACCCGGTGTTTGCAAACGGAAGGACGAGACACCACTACACTCATTTCGTGATAGTTTCGAGCCTCCTCCGCCGGTAGTGGGGGAAAGAAATCGAAGTCAGGTAGCCCTCTCTGGATCCCCAAATCCGAAGCCTGACTTCGCACTGTCCCCGAGTATCCTGCTTATCTGTTTACACAACTCACAATACCACAATTCACTTTGAGATCGCGCACAAAGGTCGCGAAGAGAACCCTGGATCAAAACATTTGTATCCACTTCTATAAAAGTCGTAGTCAGTGCAGAGAAAATCTAGAGTTAACTTAATATTCACTAACAGTATGTAACCACTCTTAGTTGGTATGTAACTTTCGCTTTTAGTCTAAAGGGTGAAAAGTTACAAGTCGCGGAATCTTGATGTCTTTTTATTATGTTAACATCGCAGTTGTTCGTATCTGCTAGCCTATAGCAGTGTTCGCAGAACGTGGACGTAAACGGCCCCCACCACTAACTCGTGTGGATCCTCACACAACCAAACGCGGCGTATCGGTGTGTCCCCACTTTCTAGCTTCGATTTCATGCTGGCGGCTGTTGAGCTAAGATCAAGAATTACAATTATGTTTCTCTCGACTTCGTGTGAAAGAGGCGCGAAGCAGACGACAAATATATAGTTTAAGATATTAGCTTTCTTTTCTTGATATTTTGATAAACACTTACCTAAAATGAATATTTAAAAGATTTTTTTGAAATTTAAGATGATTTAGACACTTGAGAAATAATTTTTTAGTAAAATTTATCACATGACTATTTGAATGTACAAGTGTGAACAAAAGGTTTCTATTATTAAAAAAATAACTAAATTTTATCTAATTTTGCACACAAAATTACACATTGAGATTTCTTTGTTATGAAGTAAAATTGACAGATTTTATAATGATAAAGTACTTGAAAAAAATTTTTTTGAATACTTAGAAACTTTTATATGGCAATTTCAATATATAAGCGTGAATAAAAGGTTTGATTTTTAAAAAAATTGATAAATGTATTTTATTTTATAATTGATTTCAAATTAATAAGGTGAGTTTGAAATTTTTGTCACTGCCTACATTATCGGAGGTTAACTAAAAAAGATTTTCAAATTCTTCAAATATTTATTTTGTAATACTTGGTACGTTTGCATTGGCCTTAGGGTCCATAAATGAAAAAGTCTATTTAATCAGACGTTTCGGCTCTGATTGGAGCCCTTATCAGTGATATTTATTAAAATCTAGAAAATACAGAAAAGTTGCGTATTTTATTATTATATTGGTCAATTTTGCTTCATCCCAAAGAATTCTCAATCTAAGATTTCGTATACAAAATAAGATATAATTTACTTCATTTTTGAATAATCGAACCTTTTATTTACATTTATTTGTTGAAATTGCCATAAAAGATGTCACGTGACCCGAAAAATGCACCCTAGGGCGCATAGACCCTGGGGCTTGATATTTAGTATCTTAGACATTTTGTGATACTAAATTTGTGCAGTTTGATGTAAATGAACACTAATTACAATGGTGTCATTGTGCCACACGCGCCGTTCGTTGTAAATGATAGAACCGCGTGTTGATGGAAATTATTTGCCGAGGGCAATTATTATACTAGGCCCGAGTTGCCTAGTCGTCTATTGGATGTTTGACATGTGACCTGCTTCCGGGTCCGCGATTGGGTCACGCATGTAATTCGTGGGGCAGGTCGGGAATTCTGGCAGCGTCGCGTCGGCCATCGTCACTCTCGTCCTGCGACTACTAGTGACAGGTCTTTTTGTTGTGTTCGACCGAAATTTAAAGAAGACGTTGAATTTTAATTGTATTCAAAATGGAAGGCGAGTTTATTCTGCGGTTCGTCCCGGAGATTGGAGATATAATTCAGGTAGCGTGAGTGGTTTTATTTAACCTTTATTTCTTTGGCAAGTGGTCCGGAAATAACGGACTCTATTGAACTGACACTGACGCTTTACGGCGTACATACACATAACGGAGCCACTTCGCTTCTCTTCTCTCTCATACTCGCGAGTGCTCTTTCGTATTTATACTCGTTTTTCTGTAATCTAATTAATCCTGTCTCTCGAGACATAAGACTTAAACTTCTATTTGACAATAAATAGATTATGGTTTTCTCGGGTGGTGACGCGCGTCAGTAGATTAAACCCGCCATATTGTCGCGTGGCTCGGAAATACTCCGAGATTCATGTTAATTATTGATGCTTATTGCTGATAATATAGGTGCTTTGGTTTTGTATCCGATTGTAACTTATATCGAGTCATGATGCAAATTTTAATAAATCTTGTTAAGCCGTTTCATGTTATTTAATTAAATTCTGGTGTTCTAATTATTTACCCGGTAATCTGTTGTGACATTGTTTGACCTCGCCTTGTGTTGATCTTTAGAATTTCGAGTCTCATCATTGTTGTAAAATAAATTTCGTCGCTAACCAGGGTGACTGGCGCTCAACTTAGTTCTTTAAGTGAATATTTTATTTCCAGGAGAATTTTAAATGAAATAAAATTAGTTGGGTGGCCATCAAAGAGTTGCCAGGTCACGGGTAGAACCTGCATCTCACCTTTTGCCATTTAAGATAGTCTCGGTAGAGCCTTTTTTGATCATCTGGTAAGTCTTCCTCGTCGGACATAAGATCGTCTGCAGCCCTTCTTCCTCCCTGGCGAGAATTAAATTTTGGATGTGGGTCCAACTTTTCAAATTCTCCAATGATTTCACTGCTGGGTAATTCGCTTTCTAAGTCGCTCTTTTCAGTTTCATCTCCTGAAGGATCCATTACTGAGAATAATCGCGATACGCGATTTTTAATAATAATTTTAATAATAAGCGATGTTTTCTTTCCCTTTCACATACTGGACTTCATATTCATATTCTTTGAGTCCTAATCTCCATCTTAGTAATGTAGATGAGGGATCTTTGACATTGCGTAACCATGTTAATCCTTGGTGATCGGTTTGAATTCTAAATTTTTCTCCCAACACATACTGTCTGAGTCGTTTTACTGCCCAAACGATGGCTAAAAGTTCCTTTTCAGATGTGCTACAATTTTGTTCCGCTTCATTTAAAATCCTTGAGATGTAACATCAAGGATGGCCTTCCTGGGACAGGATTGCTCCTAAACCCTTGTTTCTGGCATCGGTTGTTAATAAAAATTCCTTTGAGTAATCTGGACATCTCAAAACTGGGACTTCACAAAGTTTTTGTTTAAAAAACATTAAACTTTCTTTGCAATCAGAATTCCATTTGAACACTGTATTCTTTTTTCTTAGTTCAGTCAGAGGTTTAGCTATACTGGAAAAATTGCGCATAAATTTCCCGTAAGAACCAGCTAATCCTAGGAATGATTAAGTTTCCGTTACGTTTCTGGGTTGCTTGGAATTTTTAACCGCTTCTAAATTGAGTGGATTTGGCTAGACTCCATCTTTGGTGGTGACATGCCGGAGATATTCTAATTCAGAGCCAAGATATTCGCACTTATCAGGTTGAATTTTAGCCCTGTCTGTCGAAGCCTTTCGAAGAGTTCAAAGACGTTTTTAAAGTGCATCCGAATACAACTATGTCGTTTAGATAGACAAAACATATTTTTCCTACTAGTCCTCTTAAGGCTCCATCCATCATTCGTTGAAATATGGCTGGGGCATTTTTTAGTCCAAAGGGCATTCTATTGAACTCGAAGTGACCTTCTGGTTTTGAAAAAGCTTTGTGTACTTCTTGGATTCCTTTGCCATAGGTATTGGATGGAAACCGGTGCTCAGTTCAAAGGCTAAGAAGAATTTGGCTTTACCTAAGTGATCTGTAATATTATCTATCATTGGTAGTGGATATGCATCCTGATCTGTATCTTCGTTAATCTTTCTGAAGTCTATAACGATTTGCCACTTTTTCTTTCTTAAAGCATCTGCTTTTTTAAGAACTACCCAGATTGGAGAATTATAAGGCGACTTGGAATGTCTTATCACTTCCTTTTTCAGTAAATCGTCCATTTGTGTAAATATTTCGTTTTTGTGACACTCAGGTCGCCTGTACGATTTATTATTGACTATTTTTTCTGACTTAAGTATGATCTCGTGTTCCACGAGCTCAGTGAAGGGCAGTGGGTCTCCAAATTGAAAATGTCATTGTAAGAGGCTATTCCTTTCCATAATTGTTCACCAAGCTTCTCTTGTATGTGTTGGAGCCTAGTTTTAGTTCTTAAATCTGCCAGTCGGTGTACAATAATTCTTCTTTCCTGGGTGACAGCGATTCGGTGAATTTCATTTATCGTTTGGATGGGTTCGTATTTCGGTACCGTGATCAATGCGGGATTCCTATCGTAATTATGATAAGGCACCGTTAACTGGTTGGATTTTATTAAATAAATTTCATCTGGTATATTCGGATCGTTTTCAATAAATACTTTTTTATCAGGTTCATTAACATTTATTCGGTTAATTTGAGCTGTATTACCACCAACAAATTCTCCATCATGGTGAAGCGGTAATTTTTTGTTATCTAAAATTAAGTATTGTGGTGTTGTTACATCCCTGATATTTTAAAATTTTAATTCCTCTCGCCTGTGCCTAGACAACTCTGTAAACGCTCAGGGATATAACTGATACATGTCTCCTCATTACAACACTGATAGTAGGAAACACCTGTCAGAAATTATCTGAGACCGACAAGGCAGTCGAGTTGCATAGACCAAGAACACTGCCTTGCCGTCGGTAATGTAGGAAATCAGATAAGTAGCATTAATAATCATTTAACAAAATAAATAACAATAAAATTCATTATTGTCGTTAAATAGTTATTAATAATAATCAAACACTAGGACCAATAATGGATAATCAATAACATCAATCACATTATTGGGGATTCGCAAGATAACGTAAATAATATTTCAAAATATAGACGCTAGAAGATTATGTATTACATAAATACTATAAGAAAATAAGATTAAAAACTAATGTATAAAATAATAGATGAGTCAGTGCATTTGTAACTCAGTACAACTGCACCGACCTGTCAACATATACATATTATGTAGCATAGCTGAAAAGACAAGAGAAAGATGTACCGCATTGAGCGTGAATGAACTTTGATCCCGATAGTATGACCTGTGTGGGAACGCGCCGCGAGTTCATGCATTTACGCGATTGTCAGCAAGTATGGTCAATGACACTGCTGCCAGACGCGTGCCGATCCATCGAGTAGCAAGGTACGTGCCGATCCACGAAAACATGAATGCTCTCCCACTATAGGAATAATCAATAATATATAAACCCCAGATTTACCTCTGGAGGTTGTCTTTTCGCTAGTAGCTGTTCAGTCTTCAAGATCTTAACGTAAGTAATCACTCCGTCCGCAAGTCATACTGTCGGTGTCACGAATTGACCCTTCGATATTCGTAAATCGGTATCTTACACAAGGAATACCTCGGTACTTGGTAAATAAAATCCCTGGTCCTTAAGTGGTGCAAGTCCGGTGGTCGTGAATTAATAAATGCCGTTAAATACGTGTATCGTCGTATTAAGTCGAGTTCTGAAAGTTAAATCTACAGAAAACGAACTTAACCAGTGTTTAGCAAGCAAGTTAGATTGTCTGATACGCTTCCTGTACTACTTGACTAGCACTACTTAACTCCAGCCAGGATTGTGCCGTTATCCAGCTATCAACAAGGAGAAATATACGACAAAACTCTTTCTCTTGCCTTCTCAAGCAAGGAAAAGGCGTAAGTTATATATATAAGCATCTCAAAACTTATTATATTAACTATAACGCCAATTGTAGTGCGTGAGTTGTATACCTAGGCATCTCAAAACCTAGTATATTAGCATAAAACGTACAAGTTACATATATAGGCATCTCAAAACCTTTATTATTGACTTATAGACGCATACACTTAAACGCGGAAGTCACATATACAGGCATCTCAAAACCTGTATTATTGAGTTATATAGACGCACACTTTTAATGCGTGAGTTACATATATAGGCATCTCAAAACCTGTATTATTAACTCATAAACGCATAAAACCCTTAATATTGCCTTCTCATCCTGAGAAGTAGTATAAGTCCTACACATAAGCATCTCAAAACTTATTGTATATCTATCTTTTAATTAATAAAGCTTGTACACCACAATATAATCAAATTTGTTATTATTGTGAACAACTCGAGCCGCATAGGTTTGTCTAGTGACCACGATCCCACAAAAATATAAATAATCAGAATTTACCACTCTGATTTAATCAGCAAACTTTCCTCCCTTTTCCTAATTTTCCCAACCTACCCTCGCCTTAGCTCGGCACGTAACAGCTGATTTGGTGGCAGCGGTGGGATCGTCACTATTGTTGTCACAATTAATAATAAATTCCAAATTTATAATTTATACCCAACTAAATAATTTCTCTAATTCCTAAAATTAGTCAAGATTTTGTTTGCCCAATCTTGAATAACTGAAATTATTGTAATCTAATAAAATAAATAAAAACACATAAAAAGGCAAACGAAATAAATAAAATTTATATCAGAGTAAAATCAAATCAAAAATAAATTAAACAGTGAACATTTCATCAAATTTACTTAAAATATAACAGTTGTTTCCAATTACAAATTGTTAACTAAGTTTTAGATTGAGTTTAATACAAACAAAAAACAGCCTTCAAGAGTATAAGTCCTTTTTAGGTACGTTGAACGGTCACCAGTGATTTCGATCATTGGGTAAGGCAAAATTTGAAGTGCTCGTATTGTATTGTTTATAAACTGCAATTTTCCACTTAATTAACTAACAGAATATTTTTGAATGTGAAGATTGTCCAAAAATTGTGCTTGAGTCTAGTTTGTGCAATCTTACATCACTAAAATTCTGTAAAAATAAACAATTTTGTTATTTGTTAGCAATAAACAAATTTTATAATTGTCAGAATTGTTCGCGCATTTTCATTAAATCTAACTTGTCCAATTTCATATCGTTCAAAATAATTTTTGTTAATTCTCTTAAAAAAACTATTAAAATAACAGGTGTAAAATTCACTCAGGCGAATATTAAATACGTCTGACTTGACCCCCTTTGCATCACTGAAATCATCGACAGTGCGTTAAAACTACAGCGTAAATTCTTTAACAAAAACAAATTGAAATTCAAATCGATAGTTATACAAAATAATAATAATAAAGTTGTCTACATTATATGACAACTAACCAAACTCAAATAATAATAAAACATCAAACCAATATTATAATTTCAGTATATTCTGACCTATTAAGAAATAAAATAGGAGATTTCCTGTACGATCCAACACTAAATATCAATTTAATCCAAAAGGATAAAATAAACCCAGAAGTCAAAATAAACCATTTAAAAATCTACATACTACATAACGCCACTCTTTCAACAGTAGGATCAGTAGAAATCCCAATTTTGCGTAATTCAATTAAATTCAACATACTTAAACACGAAATAGGTACAGGTATCGCAGGAGTAATTGGAAAATCCTTTATTTCTAAATTGAATCTTCCTATTCAGGATTTAGTCAAATAGACAAAATTGATAAAGGTAAACTTGTAATTCATATTCAATTTTAGGCCCATAAATTTCCAAAAATGGAGATTTGGATTGAGTATTAAATACAGACGTCGAGATTACATCAAACATAATAATAGTGCCAGTTCAGAGCACTCATTGATAATTTTCAAGCGTTTAAAAAACCATCAACATGCCCAAAGACAGCATTCGATCAGACAAGACCGGAGCAACCGATTTTACCGGCGACATCTCACGTACCTTAAACGACGCAATGGTAACATCCATGGCAGAATGTTTTGCTATTCAACAAGGCATAATGAATGTGCCGATATTTAATGGTAAAAATATGCCAGTAAGAGACTTTATTCAGGACGTGATAAACGGAGAAGCCAGCATACCTGCCAACTGTGAAAAACAGTATATCAGGGCGGTTCTCTCCCGACTAAAAGGAGCAGCAAGAGATAGCACACACGGAAAAAGGTTTTTCTCCATGAAGGACTTGATTGACCACCTCAAACAACGGTTTGCTCCTCACAAGTCATATACCTGGTACACACACGAAATTTTGAACATCAAAATGACGCGTAACGAAAGTGTAAGTGAATACTACGATCGCCTTACATTATTAAAACCTGGTGCGCAAGCCGCACTAGAAGATAAATACGATAACGCGGATCTATTGTTAGCCCCTCTCAACGATTGTGCGTTAGAATCTTTTATTCGTGGACTTCCAGATGGACTCTCAGGAGCAGTAGAAAGCCGAAATCCAAATTCAATAGAAGCAGCTCTAAAATATGCCATAGAATACGAATCAAGACATCAGTTAAACCCTCAATCCCCACATAATAATTTTTATGACAGAAATTTTGCTCAACCTGCATATTCAGGAATGCGTGATCGCAGCCCTAGTCCGCATGTCCGATTTGCGGCCTCCCCAGAAAGAAATAGACCCAATGAAGATAGGCAAAATTCACCTAGATTAAATAGACGAAACCATTTCCCAACGGAACAAAACTACCCCAGCAGTTTCCCCCACCCCTATCCATACCCCCCATATCCACCCTATCAACCATATCCTTATTACCCAAATCACCCCATTCCATATCCAAACCCTAACTACCCCTATAAGAACCCCACCAACCCCCCTCGTACGCCATCCCCATCTCCATCAAACACAGAACATTTAAACTCCAGCCTTGCTCGCCGAGAGGACGCGACGACGAGCACAGACCAAAAAGAGCGTCAAAGCAGTGTGAGATATTAATGCAGCAAAGAAAGTCCTGTGCACAAAATTTAGGAGAGAATCACCAGTAGTAGAGATCAGCTCACCCTATTTTAAAGAAAACAAGTCCCAATTACTAGTTGACACTGGAGCAGACGTAAACATAATTAAGCTAAGCTCACTCGACGAAGACATAATGGTATCACACAATGAAGCAATTGAAATAGCTGGTATAACCCAGAATAAGATTTCAACCCTTGGAACCGTTCAAATAAAAATTAAAAACTCAATAGTGACCTTTCACGTCACAGAACCAGATTTTCCTATCAACACCGACGGGATTTTAGGAAGAGAATACCTCCGACAAGAAAAGGTAGAGATTTCATTTTGGCACAACACAATCGTCACTCATTCCAACCCAACCAAACCTGTACCATTTGTAGACGAAGAATCCAAAATAGCCCAGAAAAATATGGAAGGCTACAAAGGGACACCATTAGGACCTATCCAGATCAAAGCCAGAACTAAACGAGTAATCCCTGTAGAAGTCACAAATACAGAATTAAAAGAAGGTTATCTACCCTTAATTAAAACTACAGAAGGAGTACTAGTGGGTGAAGCAGCTGTAACAAACGCAAACGGAATTTGCCACGTATTAGCAATCAACACAACTGAAAAAGATTTAAGCATTGAAATACCCCCACAAGAATTAATACCCTTCGAATATTATAATTTACCAGGAGAAGATTCAGACGAATATTTTTTAGCTGAAAATTTCAAATGTGAAAGAGGCAAAATAGAGGAAGTAATTGACAAATTACAGTTAGATCATCTCAATCAAGAAGAAAAGGAGCACGTTATAGAAATAGTGCGAGAGTTTCCAGATAGCTTTTATCTGCCTGGGGAACCACTAACCTCTACACATCTGGTACAACATAAAATACATACAACAGACGAAATACCGATAAACACCCGCCCTTACCGGTTTTCACCAGCTCAGAAAGAAGAAATAGAACGCGTCATAACTAAAATGAAAACTGAAGGAGCCATTCAAAATTCAAAATCACCCTACAACTCTCCATTACTAATTATACCTAAAAAATTGGACCACACCGGAAAAAGAAAATGGAGAATAGTGATCGACTTCCGCCTTCTCAATGAAAAGACGATTGGCGATGCTTACCCTCTGCCAAATATTTCCGAAATTCTTGATCATTTAGGTAGGGCCCAATATTTTTCAGTATTTGACCTTGCGAGTGGATTTCACCAGATAGAACTAGACCCTGCGGACAGACCTAAGACAGCTTTCTCATCATTAAATGGGCACTATGAATATATCAGAATGCCCATGGGATTAAAAAATTCTCTAGCCACATTCCAACGGCTAATGGATCAAGTGTTAATAGGACTGCAAGGAACAGAACTATTCGTATACCTAGACGACATAGTTTTATACGCAAACAATCTAGAAGAACACGGAAAAAAGGTAAGAAGACTTTTGAAACGATTAAAAGAAGCAAACCTGTCTCTGCAACCCGAAAAATGTGAATTTCTATTTAAAGAAATAGCTTACTTGGGTCACATCATTAGCAGCGAAGGTGTAAAACCCGATACAAAGAAGATAGAGGCTGTACAATGTTTTCCGCAACCCAAGAACCCTAAAAATATCAAACAGTTCTTAGGGCTAGCAGGATACTACCGGAGATTTATAAAAGACTTCTCCGCAATAGCAAAACCCTTAACGAATCTTTTGAAAAAGGAAGCAGTATTTAAATGGGGAAAAGAAGAAGAAGAAAGTTTCAAAATATTAAGACAAGCCCTATGTAATAGCCCTATTTTACAATATCCAGATTTTAATAAACCATTTACAGTAACAACAGATGCATCAGGTTTCGCAATTGGCGCTGTATTAAGCCAAGAAGTCCAAAATATGGACCTACCAATAGCGTACCTATCACGAGCGCTAACTGGACCCGAGTTAAATTATTCAACCACTGAAAAAGAATGTTTAGCAGTGTTATATGCAATAGCAAAATTCAGACCCTATTTGTATGGAAGAAAATTCACTCTTATGAGCGATCATGAGCCACTAAAATGGATAGACTCAGTCAAGGACCCAGGGCAAAGACTGATTCGATGGCGATTAAAGTTACAAGACTACGAATACACATTTAAGTATAAACCGGGCAAACTAAACATCAATGCCGACGCCCTGTCTCGAAATCCAGTAGAAAATAACGCAGCAGCATTAAAACAGATACAAGAATTACCCACCAGAATAATGCCAATGTTCACTCGACAGTCTAGAAAAATAGAATCCAGCACTAAACCTCAAACAAAAACCTCAGTCTCTGGCCTACTGAACAAGCCCTCAATTTTCACCAGAAAGGGAGCGAAGCTAAAGGGTGAACTTTCAAACAGAAGTAGATAAAAGTACCATCAGTAAACGCCTGATCCGTCGACGAGCAGAAGAACAAAGAGTCAAGATAAAACCTGACTATAAAGAAGACAGTAGCTCTGATGATACAGAAAAAGACTTGAAACCACCTCCAATTCTGCGAAAAAGAAAAAGTTTACTACCCAGTTTAGATCTACCCCCCGCAGCTTATCCACCCTCAACCATACCTAAAAGTGCCCCAGCAAATGTACCACAGGCTGAAACTGAATTCCCCTTTGAGGAACAAGAAGAACCAATTCTTACAGTACAACAACAAGAAGGACCTATAAAAATCGTGAGTCCACCTATAAGCGATAGTGAAGATAGTCCTAGTGATGATGACAATAAACATACAGAAGAAAGTAAACCTAAGCCATCAAAAGAGAGCCTGGAAAACTCATTTTTATTGTTTGAAAAATCTTTAAAGGCTCGCGAAAATTGGCTAGAAAAAGAAAACACTGAAAAAGATGCCCCTATCCTCGAGATCACAGCCGTTTCGGAAGGAGAAGACAATCAGGAACTCCTAGAAGCTATTGAAGAACTGGAACCAGAAGGTGAGACTGAATTTGATAACCGAATTAAAACAGCAATTGAAACAGCACAGAAATTGATGAAAGAAACACAAAAAATGGGAAAGGAGGTGAACCCAGAAACAAAGGAAAATTTGGACCCCGGAATACCATCTTCTGATGAAGAAGATCAACCTACCCCCAATCCACCTCTGCGGACCCGGAAAAGCGTAACTTTTGGACCTGAGATACATGCAACACCCGACATGCTAGCAAACGTTAGTCCTTCAACTTTCAAACAACCTAAAGCGATATCAACCCCATATTCAAGTAATAAAGAAGACCACCCCAATACAGTAACTTCATCCACTAGATACAAGCCACGCAGAATGGACATGGAAATTCCTCAATTTTCGGAAAAAATCTCTGAAAACACACATAATGACAAGACTAAAAACACTTCTAAGCTTATCACCAGCATCCCTCCAGGATTACCCACCGGTTGTAGCTCAAACGCCCCTACGACAAACTTCAAAGTTCTTAGCTGCAGAGAAAACTTAACATATTTAAGGAATAATTATGTACATTTTCTTTCTGCGGATGTTGAAGTAACCACCCCTGTAGGAAGATTACTAATCGACATTGGAGCAATAGACCCACAGGAATTAAAAATTAAACAGCCAAAAACAGGAGAAGTATTGATTACCCCCAGAGGACAATATAATGTATATTCACTGATAATAAAAAACCGACATTACGACAACATAGATAAAACCATTCTCCAAACAGCCCTCCATAATTTAAGAGTGGCCCTATTCAGAGAAAGCATCACCGAATTTCGTATTTCGCGACAAGGAGACTTGACAGACGACCTGACGAAGGAAGAACTGCTCAAAATGATAATCAACGAGTTTGAAAACAGTAATATAAAGATAAGTATGTGTTACGGAAATGTAAGTACACCCCCTGAGGAGTCACGTCTAGAAATAATTTCTGAAAACCACAATAGTAAGATCGGAGGCCATAAAGGAGTTAACAAAACATACCAAAGAATTCGAGAAAGGTACTTTTGGCCAGGAATCAAAGAACAAGTCACTGATTTTGTAAGAAAATGCAAAATTTGTCAAGAACAAAAAATTGTAAGAGCCAAAATTCATGAACCCATGTTGATAACAGATACACCCCTGGATACCTTTGATAAAGTTTCTTTAGACACTGTAGGCACATTACCAACCACCCCAGACGGCAATAAGCACATATTAACCATGCAGGACAACCTTTCAAAATACTGCATAGCAGTACCAATTCCAGACATCTCAGCAGCAACAATAGCCCATGCATTAGCAAAAAACCTTATTTCTCAGTATGGAGCACCAAAAGCAATTCTCACCGATAAAGGAAAAGGATTTGTGAACAACCTATTGAGTAATTTATCAAAAATATTTGGAATAAAACAAATAACCACCTCAGGCTATAGACCACAATCTAATGGTTCATTAGAAAGAAGGCATGCCGTACTAATGGATTATGTTAGAGCCTATGCAGAAAATTATGACGATTGGGATCAACTGTTACCCTTCGCCATGTTTTCTTATAACACATCTGTCCACAGTGCAACAAAATTCACCCCATTCGAATTAGTGTTCGGAAAAATAGCCCGTACCCCTAGTTCATTCCCCAATTACGAAAAATTAGAGACCTACGGTTCATACTTACAAGAATTAATTTGCAGATTAACAGAAATTAAAAATATGGCAGCTGACAATTTGATAAAGGCAAAACAAAACTCCAAACTAAATTACGACGCTAAAGCAAGATCGTTCCTTGGAAAAGTAGGAGATAAAGTCTATGTACAAAAGGAAGTAAAAAAACACGGTAAATTAGACAGCAAATATTATGGACCTTTCGAAATTATTAAACTCTTGGACAAACACACAGCGATTTTGAAAGACAAAAACGAAACCCTATTCCAAAAACACGTAGACAAACTCAAAATAGCTTACGAATAATCACTTAATATTAGAAACTAATAGTCTTCTCATTATAGGAAGGACATGTCTGGATTCACAACATTGGACTCACCACTCCCCAAAGAAAAAAATCTATCCCACATACATACGTCCCAAAGGAGATGTGGAACACCTCAAGAATCCAAAGGGAGCGTTGGAAGAGCTATCAGCCGAATACGGATTTACCAAACCCTCTTATATCCTAATAAAGTCAGAAGGACCAGCTCACAATAGGACTTTTCACGCATCATGTATTATAAAAGATTGTAAACGTAATAAGATTTTTTCAGAAAGTAGTAATGGCGAAAACAAACTTAAAAATGCTGAACATGAGGCAGCAAGGAAAATTCTAAAAAAACTAGAGGATAATTATTATTTTAGCGAAGAACGAAATATTAATAATAAAGTAGAAGATATTTTTGTTTTGTGTCAAGAAAAAGAAAGTAGGATGCTCATTAATCTATATAAGTGGGAACAATGTTGCGAATATTGTTATTTACGAGGACATAAAGTAGAAAATTGTTCAAGAAAAATAAAACGTAATAAAAATTTTAAAGAAAATTACACTGTTACGGAAGAGGACTTTTGGGATCCTGTAGATAACATTAAAACTCCAAATTTAATTTATGTCACTCAATAAATGTCTCACACACTATTCGAACTTTATTAAACACATTGTAATAGGCATAATATCCAATACACATATATGTTATATAGTGTAGAATATTCAAAATGAACAAAATAAAATGTATTAAAATCATAAAATTTAATTTTGATAAATCAAAAACCCCAAATTCAACAGTACAGTAATTTAAAAGAGTAAAGGGATAAAATTAAATAAAACCTATCTTGAAAAGTACTTATATATATTTTCTGATACGCAGCGTCATCCAGTAGCAGAATGGACCAACTAAACCCCACCCAAGGCCGAGAAAAATGGACCTGGATCTTGATCGTCATTATTTTTGCAACCCCAGTCACCCCAACACAATATGAAATTCAACCAGTGAGAAACAACCCTGGACTATTTTACGCCAAAGTTGAGCCCTTGCGTATTACCAATACATATTGGAGGATTGTCGTGTATATGGATCCACAGCATCTACAAGCCCATCTCCAATCTAAAAACATATCAACTGATATAAACAACGTATATTCAACATGTTTGGACCAATCCCTAGAAGAAGACTGCAGAAGTGAAGTTAGAGTAGACCTGTTGAATGGAAAAGTCAAACAAATCGAAAATAATTATGAAGAATTCAAAAATATGTTAACAGAAATAAAGCAAGATACACCAGAAGCAGAAAACCCACCCCCAAGTATGCAGAAACGAAGAGCACCCCTATTAGGCTTCATCGGATCAATTATTGGACCAGTGATAGGAGTGATGACTTCCGACGACGCAGAAGAATATGATAACGCTATCAACGAACTACATGACAGACAAAATAACCTTAGCAAAATTTTGAGAAAACAGACCCACATTGTCAAATCAGAAATCAACAACATTCACCTAGAATTGAATCAAAAATCGCGAGAGATCGCCAACATACAACAACAACTAAACGAGACCATCAAAAACCTAGAATCGCATAACCAATTCTGGAGTAACATCATATATTTCAGAAAAATAAGACAATGGGCTGACCATATTGAGATAAAATTTAATCACTTAGCCGAAAGTTCAAAACAATTTATAAAAATAGTAGAAGCAGCACGAGAAAAAAGGTTACATCCACTCCTTCTCACTAAAGAACAACTCCAAGAAATCATTACCGAAATACATTTTAAATTAAGTGAAAACGAATTTCCAATACCCACTTCACATGTTCGAGCAGAAGAACTATCAAAATTAGGAAAAAAAGATGTTAGAATCAGCTCTGGACGACTGCTCATCGCCGTCGACATACCCTTACTTGATAAGGCAGGGTATCAGCTTTATGAAATTTATGCACATCCAGTGTATCAACAAATATCTCCGAATACAACAGAATCTATTTATATAATACCAAAAACTCGGTATATTGCCCTGGCAAATGATGAAAGAAAATTCTTTCTCGTAAGCAAAGAATATTATGATAACTGTCAAAAAACCTTTTACAACACCATCTGTGAAAACACCCAGCCCAAGCACGAAGTTTCCACAACCAACTCATGCGAATGTTTGATGTTAATAAGACCATCAAAAGATACCATTCACCTTTGTGACATCAGGATGAAAATAGAAGAAGAAATGTATTTATCTGCCTGGATTTATTCAACAAAAAATCCAGAGCCAATAAGCATTAACTGCATAAAAGGAAAACTGGAAAAAGGCTACCTCAGCAATTCAGGACTACTCCGATTAGGTACAGGATGTACTGCAAGGACGAAATATACCACCCTAACCGGAACTCAGATTAATAAAAAGACAGAAGAATATATTTACAACCCTAATTTTACTTTCCATATAACTGAAATTCTTCCAAAGTTGGACACAATTCAACAACTTCCTAAAATAAAACCTTTTACGTGGGAAAAATCTCACATAGGAAATTGGAAAAGGCTCCACACAGACGAATCAATTTCAACCATAGAAGAACAATTGACAGAATTCGAAGAACAAAATTTTAATAAACAATTACATAATAAATACTGGACAGGAGGATCTAGTGCAATAATAATCATAATAATAATAATTATGATTTATTTTGGAAAAAATTCAATCCTAAAATGTTTAAAAAACCCAAAAAGAACCCCTCAAAAGGAAGAGGCACCAAGAGAACTACAATACTTACAGCCAGTAAACATCCCCGAAATTCGATTACAAACAGAAACTACTAAATTTCCAATTAGAAATATCCGAATTGCCTAAAATACCACCTCCTGTGTCACCGAGGACGCTGACAAATCTAAGGAGGGAGGACACGGAAAGTTATACAAAAAAAAAAAAAAAAAAATTTTTCATCAAAAAATAAATAAAAATGAAAGAACTCTACAGTACCAGTCAGCGACGCCTGTAATTAGATTAACCTGCGAAGCATTTACGCAGTCCAGCAGGATAAACTTACCTCAATGAGATAAGCCACTCCCGACAAAATGGCTAGCGCGAGAAATAATCATACGAAGAAGCAGTATGGCACCGAGCATGTAACCTGACACCGCAGAATAGATGAAGAGCAACGATACACCTCTCAATGGCAATGGAAGCGACAAGATGACAATCATGCCCATCATCGTCACCAACCAGATTGAAGGTTATGTATTCCTGATCAGAAACTCGCAATTCAATTATTAAAAATTATTAATAATTTTAGGTGAAATTCAGAAAATCAAAAAGGATCAATATTAATACTAAGCTAGCGAGTTCCTGATCAGAATGACCAAATTAGAATACCAGTGTTATGAATAAATATTTAAATTTCACGAATTCATAGGTTTTAATAATAATGATTAATAATCAATTATAAGAAATGAGAAGACCTGAATCAGAAATTCCGCGAAAAATTCCAATTAACTATTAAAATAAAAAAAATAAAAAAATTTCTCAGCAAAAGAAATTGAAATAGTAGATATAAAAATTTACTTGATGATAAAGCAATTTTTGACAAAACTAACACTAATAATGACAGGAGAAGGATTTGAGGAAAACAAAAATCAAGAAAAAATTCCGGAGATTGGTGAAATTACTGCCAAAATAAAGCAAAAACAAATTGATCGGAGGACCAATTTCACTAATCTCAACCCATTTCAATTGAAATAACATAAAATTTATTGGTAAAATAAACATCTAACAGAAAAAGAAATACACTCACACACAAGCTCACATTAAAAATACATAATAAACAAAACACACAACATATAATTACGCCTAAAGATACATATACACTAAAATATATATATATACAAAAATATACACAAAAACACGTCACACGCGAGGCAGGTATGGCATTCCACGAGCTGGAACCCGACGATAACCCCTCAGGATCGGACGCCTGCGATATACAACCACGGACCTAGGAGCTGAAACAAAATTTCAAAAAATTTTAATAAAAGATCTTCAGGACAAAAATTTAAAAAAGGAAATAAATACAAGAACCAAGGAAAAAAAACTAACCTTCATAGGACACCAGAGCCGAGCCACAGGTGCATCTCGTGACGTCTCTCGAGTGTGGTAACCGGATGAATCGCCCACACCGGCAAAAACGTTCCTCAGTGCCCTGTATCCTGAAAAATAAGATAAAATCGATTAATCAAAGGAAGAGAAAAACAAGAAGAAAAATATAATAAATATATAACAAAAAGAAAGAGGATGAAATTAGGCAAACCTACCCCAAACAATAAGCTGAGGGTGCTGAGTGAGAACAGCAACGAGACGCTTGAGCAGGTAAGGGCGAGATATCCCGTGACACCATGCTATGAAGCTCCTCACAGAGGTTATAGGTCTCCTGACACGCCTCACGAATCACATGATCCGCCGATGCCGCCTCCATAGCAGATGGATCTGCAGTTAACGCAGGGATGCGCCAGGACGGACCCTCTTCGGCCTCCGGTGGACCCACCTGTCGCTCCTGGATAAGGAACCACATCGGTCGTACCCAGGGCACCAGGGTATCCACCAGGTTCGACACCTGCCTCAGCAACCCTCGAGCAGGAACCTGCGGAGCCCGTTGATAGGAATCTGCAAAAATAAAAAAAAGAATAAAACACCATACATTAAAAATTAGAAACACAACAAGAAAAAGAAACGCGGATTAACACCCCGTTATAAAATTTCTTCAATCGATGAACAATACAGAAATCCGAGTCCGTCACCGATAATCCAAGGAGCTCCCTTGCCAACGAAACGAGCACCGGAACAACTCGACAGACCGGCACACGCCAAACAATAAACTGATGTATCCCCGCTGAATTCTCAAGCGCGGAAATTCGAGACGATAAACTCTCAGTTACTGAGAGAGTAGACAGAGTGCCGCGGGAGTGATCCGGAAAAGATGGACCCGATTCAAATAAGTTACAATCAAAATTATCTAAATAAAATTGACTACCGGACCCGGTAAGGCAAGAAGAGGACTGGCCCGAGATACACTCGTCGATTAACACGGCACGGAAATTACTCTCACGGGGTTCAGACATCGCGCACCGAAATGTAAGAGACCCAACCCAGAAGACCTATTAAATACGAAAACACCCCACCAACAATCACAAAAACTGATGACTCAAAGAAATTAAAAACTCACCGTGAGGTCGAAGTTCTCCACGATCCATGGTCAAATCGTTGGCCTCATGGGCGTTGTTTAGGTACCACTGCGAGTAAGGAATCGTCCGGGAACCACTGGATGATGAAGCTTGTCCTGCCATGATGTTATAAGAACTAATGAAGTAACGCATCTTCAAACAAAAGAGCAGCTGCCCAGCCATACAAAAATTGATGACAGACGTTAAAACTTACCTATGCAAAATAAGAAGAGAGAAAATAAAATAAAAAGAAACGACAATCCAAGGAAACATAAGTTAAGAATCAAGGATAAATCATACTCACCTATGTCAATCCGAGAATCAGAAGTTCACTATAGACACAACACATGATCAATTACACGAGAAATACACAATCCAGCAAGAGACAGAAATTAATATCACCTGGAATTCGAAACCGACGCGGTGCCTCTCCTGTTGTTATAGCCAAGTAAATTAAAAAATAAAAATAAAAAAAATAAAAAAAGAAATAATAATAATTAAATTAATTAATTAAATCTGAAAGGAAAAAGGGGAAGATAAATAAATAACATTATCATCGGGGACGATGATTAATCTAAGGAGGGAGGACTGTTACATCCCTGATATTTTAAAATTTTAATTCCTCTCGCCTGTGCCTAGGCAACTCTGTAAACGCTCTGGGATATAACTGATACATGTCTCCTCATTACAACACTGATAGTAGGAAACACCTGTCAGAAATTATCTGAGACCGACAAGGCAGTCGAGTTGCATAGACCAAGAACACTGCCTTGCCGTCGGTAATGTAGGAAATCAGATAAGTAACATTAATAATCATTTAACAAAATAAATAACAATAAAATTCATTATTGTCGTTAAATAGTTATTAATAATAATCAAACACTAGGACCAATAATGTATAATCAATAACATCAATCACATTATTGGGGATTCGCAAGATAACGTAAATAATATTTCAAAATATAGACGCTAGAAGATTATGTATTACATAAATACTATAAGAAAATAAGATTAAAAACTAATGTATAAAATAATAGATGAGTCAGTGCATTTGTAACTCAGTACAACTGCGCCGACCTGTCAACATATACATATTATGTAGCATAGCTGAAAAGACAAGAGAAAGATGTACCGCATTGAGCGTGAATGAACTTTGATCCCGATAGTATGACCTGTGTGGGAACGCGCCGCGAGTTCATGCATTTACGCGATTGTCAGCAAGTATGGTCAATGACACTGCTGCCAGACGCGTGCCGATCCATCGAGTAGCAAGGTACGTGCCGATCCACGAAAACATGAATGCTCTCCCACTATAGGAATAATCAATAATATATAAACCCCAGATTTACCTCTGGAGGTTGTCTTTTCGCTAGTAGCTGTTCAGTCTTCAAGATCTTAACGTCGGTAATCACTCCGTCCGCATGTCATACTGTCGGTGTCACGAATTGACCCTTCGATATTCTTAAATCGGTATCTTACACAAGGAATACCTCGGTACTTGGTAAATAAAATCCCTGGTCCTTAAGTGGTGCAAGTCCGGTGGTCGTGAATTAATAAGTGCCGTTGAATACGTGTATCGTCGTATTAAGTCGAGTTCTGAGAGTTAAATCTACAGAAAACGAACTTAACCAGTGTTTAGCAAGCAAGTTGGATTGTCTGATACGCTTCCTGTACTACTTGACTAGCACTACTTAACTCCAGCCAGGATTGTGCCGTTATCCAGCTATCAACAAGGAGAAATATACGACAAAACTCTTTCTCTTGCCTTCTCAAGCAAGGAAAAAGCGTAAGTTATATATATAAGCATCTCAAAACTTATTATATTAACTATAACGCCAATTGTAGTGCGTGAGTTGTATACCTAGGCATCTCAAAACCTAGTATATTAGCATAAAACGTACAAGTTACATATATAGGCATCTCAAAACCTGTATTAATAACTTGTAGACGCACACACTTAAACGCGGAAGTCACATATATAGGCATCTCAAAACCTGTATTATTGACTTATATAGACGCACACTTTTAATGCGTGAGTTACATATATAGGCATCTCAAAACCTGTATTATTAACTCATAAACGCATAAAACCCTTAATATTGCCTTCTCATCCTGAGAAGTAGTATAAGTCCTACACATAAGCATCTCAAAACTTATTGTATATCTATCTTTTAATTAGTAAAGCTTGTACACCGCAATATAATCAAATTTGTTATTATTGTGAACAACTCGAGCCGCATAGGTATATCTAGTGACCACGATCCCACAAAAATATAAATAATCAGAATTTACCACTCTGATTTAATCAGCAAACTTTCCTCCCTTTTCCTAATTTTCCCAACCTACCCTCGCCTTAGCTCGGGACGTAACAGTGTAATTGAATATCTTTCATGTTTTCTAAAAAAGGGAAGCCCTATTATTCCGGCTTCGGCTAAAGGAAAGTCGTTTTCTACTATGTAAAAGAGATGTTTCTTGCCAAAGTAGTTGACATAAGTGGCGTCATAGCAGTAAATTTTGTCTTTTCCCATGACAAAATATTTTTTGATAGAAAATACTCTGACTTCCTTTGGTACGTCATTCCTTTTGATGATGTTGATTGCTGCTCCAGAATCGACCAGCAAACTATATGTTACTCCGTTTGAATATTTACCTCTGACGGATAATAGTCTCCCGCAAATGTTTGAAATTCTGCAATTTCTTTGTAGTTTAATTGTTCGTCTATTTCTTAGTAGCTCATTGCTTGGTATTCTAAACAACTCGTGTCACTCCCTTGGTCTACGATTTCCTGAATGTTTCTCACTGGATTTTGTGGTGGGCGATTTCGGAACTGTCATAATGGAAAATTTTGTGCTTTAGCATAACACTGTCGCAATGTGTCCTAGTTTGCCACATTTGTGACAAGTCATCTGAGTTCTCTCTTGGAGAGGCATGTTCGAATTAGGCACTACTGGCCGAAATAGTCTGTTCCCAGAAGCTGATGACGCATGGAAGGATTTTGTTAAGGGTATACTACTACGAGTCAACACACGAGGGTGCATTCTCATAGTCTCTCTTCTCAGATTAAGCATGTATCTTTTAAGTGATTCCTTTTTTTCTTTTTGGATAGCTATCCTTATCTCTACACTATTAGAGTGTACCTGATTGCCCTTTCTGCACTTTGCGTAAACTTTTCCGCTAAAATAAAGTCTAGAAGTAAGTCAGGCTGAGAAAATTGTTCTTGCGCTTTTTCTACTGAGCGTATAAAATCCTCTACACCAATATCGTCATGCCTGGTTAGAGTTCGTATTGTCCTAATTATTTCCTTGGCGGGGATGGTACTGAAAGTGATGTTCTTGGACGCTGTGAGTTGAGTTCGCTGTCTCGCAGTGTCTTGTGATTCGTTCGCAATATTTGTTCTGTTTGGTGCATTTCCTCCTATGTTTACTCTGATCCCACGATTTGCCGATTCTATTCCGTCGAAGTCTTCGCTGTCGGAAGTTATAACGTTTTCTCCAACGTTAGTTTCTACTCTTGCTGAAATGCCTATTCTGTTCCCTAGTTGCACAATCTCCTCGATACGATGACCATTTTCATTACTAAGTTTTGCCATACCTACCTCAAGGTTGGTTAATTTGGATAGGATTATTTGAAGTATTTCGTCTTAAGTAGCTGAAATAGGGGAACTCATATTTTTGCTGTACCAATTGTGGATTCCGTAACTGGAACTGTCACTTTTTGATTGTGTGTCGCATTTCATAGATATGTTTTCTCTATACGCGTTAAAAGCCAGCTTAAATTTGTTAGATGTCTCAGGTATAATGGTGCCACGTTTCGCGAAAAATTCTTGTGTTTTGTTTTAAAACTCTTCACTTTATGCAAGCTGCTACAAGCTTTCCATAAAGGATAGAGTTGGGTTTTTTATTTTTATTAGAGGAAGCATAGGACGTGGAGCACCACGTCGTACTTACTGACGCAAGCCTACCAATATTCTTTATTCAAGAATATTTTACAATAATTTTCAAAATTTATTTATATATATTTTGTCACTCATAATACTTTTTTTATTTTATTTTATAAAATGCTTACTTTTATTCTCGCTTGACTTCACAGTGGTAGCTTGAACTCCGTGCTGACGGTCTAAGTGGGTGTGGTCGGTGACGTCACACTGCTGATGCGTCCTGTGACAGCCTTGTCGTTTATTTGACCGACTTGGTTTTTATGAGAAAATCCGTAAAGTTTTGCTCGGAGTCTCTTCCTAAGTTGAAGAAGTAGTACCCGTGGATTTTGAAGATACCCTAAGCTGCTTTTTTCTTTGCCTCTTCGATGGTCCTCTGCTGAACAACGGCCTGGGCTCGTAGCCGAAGATTGCGTAGTTTGAATTAGAATGTGACCTTGAAGAATCCTCCTCTGAATCGTTTACCGCAATCCTAGGAGGATTGCCAATTTGTAACAGCGTGTTATGTTTAGGCCTGAACTTGATGCAGGACTTCTTTATTCTTGTAGTAGCGTAGTCAATGGTAGGCAAAAGACTGATGAAAAGGGCCTCACGCTCTAAGCAACATACATCGCTTTCTAGCTAGAGAGTAGAGGGGAAAGTAGAACAAGGCAACAAACTCTAGAAAGTGTGTTGACCTTCTTTACATTCTTTACACGTAAACATTTATTAGGCGATAGTTTATACTGAGGTTGGATTCGATTCTTTTTTTTTTCTAATTGTCAGAATCAAACCGGATCATTCTTCAAGTGTGGAATCACATGAATCGTGAGCTAGTTCAGGGAATAATTATGCTCACGTAGAATCGATTCTTAGTGAACGACCCCTCGCAAGGTACGTTACCGCCTTCTTGTGTTTATTCTAGTTCCTTAATCCTACCGGATGTCCTGGAAGCAAAAGCAAAGAAGGAGAATACGTTCTGGCTGTTGAAGTCCTGGAAATAAACCTATTTCTGGTTATAAGGAAATAAACTCCTCGTTGTTTTGAGATTTGACGAGATGTAGACTTCCTTAGCTAGTTAGTATTTAACTAACTAGGTTTTCGACGCCAGGTTGTACACGCACAGTTAACTCTCGCGGCTAACCGACCACAGACGCACTCAAAATATTATTTCAGTGAGAAGCGTAGTGGTAAAAATTTTACTTTTATAATTTTTTTTAGAAGCATTTACGTCCGCCCAAGTACAATCCCCAATTTATGGCCCTGGCTAGGTCTTTTTACGAATGTAAGTCAACTATCCAGGTGATAGGACGTACTTGTTCCGAACCACGGACGGGCAAAGTAGAAAAAAGTACATTCTCTACTGTCCGAGTAGTTCTGGTTAGTACTAGGTTGCTCGAGTAACTGCGAATTTTAATTTCTACTTGATTCATTTTATAGACTTGTATCGATGATGACAGAAAAAACAAAGGTTCAGATCCTTTACAGAAATATCGTCTCCACTGGCTATGGTAACTTGCACCTATCCAACTTTGTTTTATAGTATTTATAGTTTATAATGTTTATAGTAAAAGCACCGTAGTACTTATGCGGTTAACAAAAACATAATAGGAAATTCGGAAGGGGATATAGGGAAGAGTATAGAAAAACTAGATGGAAACTATTTGGAAACTATGGAAAAACTAAACATCATTGATACTCGTATTAGAGGGATTTTCCACGTTGTGAGTCTGATTTTCAATGCATTCTTACCTCGCGACGTAGATCTGAAAAATGGCTGTGTGCGCTAGCGTACTATTTTCAATATTTTCGTTTTTGAATTTATTCTTTTAAGCCTTGTGTTGTCCTTTTTGCTTCTACCTTCTGGACAAATTAATCCTGTGCCAATTCATAATATTTTCCTACAGTTTACCTTAATTTGGAAACAGCACGAATTAAAATTTTGAAGAATACGCGTTGTTTTGCAATCCTAAGCTATATATATTTATATATATATATATACATATATATTTATATATATATATATACATATATATTTGAAACATAATATAGTATAATTTAGAATTAATACATACCAAAATGTACAATTATATGGATTCATACAAATATTCACGCGTTAGTTTTTATTATTTACATTAATAATCTAAAACAATATAATATAAACCAGAATATAGAAATATAACACATGTGATTGTATACGTGTCTGCAGATATTTACCTATTAGTTTTTGTAATGTATATTTATAATGATCCTGCTTTTATTTTAGTTTTAATTTCGAATTAGTTCGGTAAGTTATTACTCACGTAAAATTTGTTAGAATACTGCTAATAATTTCTGTATTAAATTTTCATCGCATAAGGTAAATGCACCAGTCCTCGGACACTTAAGACATCAGAGCGGTAAAACTAATAAACCTTTCTATGAAATTGCAATCTACTATATATATATCTCCGCAAGATAGTCTGCTTGGTTAGCAACGCGTTCCTGCGCGCGCCACTGACGCTTAGAGAGAGGGTAGGACCGTGATAGAAGAGCAACATTTCAGCCACTCGCGTGGGCTCGTAGCGCCTAGGAGAAAACATGCCGAGTGGTGGGGATGTCACGTGCTCTCTCCTACCGTCTCTCCGTGTCTCGCGCGGCGTATGAAGTTCAATGTCAAATTATTCCACTAAATTAATTATTATGAAGAATGATAACAGTATAAGTAAAATAACAGCAAAAGGTTTACAGAAATAATCTTAACGGTGAATTTAGAACGGAAATATCTGAAAAACTGCTACTAAATTAATTACATAAAATAAAAGTAGAATGTTATAAAATATTCTTAGTAACTTAATTATTACATTTAACCTTATATCTAAGTTAATATTAACTTATCCTAGTATTATTGTTAATATTATATCGCAACTAAAAACGAAAACCTACAGTTATAATCTGACTCTGTAGAAAAAAGGGATGCTACTCCAGTTCGCCGCTGAGGATAATTTCTTAAGGGGAAAGGAGAAAAACAAACATTTAAGTGACATTAAACAAACAAACATAAAACAAAATGCGTATAATTAGAATAAAATTTCGTCAGCCCAGCCACAGGAGCGCAAAGGACGGATGAGAGAACGAGGGGTGAGGGGAGAAGGGGCTAGCACCGAAGTGATAGAAGTACGAAGTTTGGAGAATACGTTAGAAAGAGAGAGAGTAAGGGTCTAACTGTACCGAGCCTATGAATAGGAGACCCGAGTACGTAGACAGAAGAGCGGGCAATTAAGTTTATGCAGGGTTATACTGGGCTGGCCGCCAGATGCAGAGAAAAAGCTTAAAAGTATAAATTATATAAAAGTTTCCAAATGAGGTATATAGACCCATGTTTTCAAAGGGTCGCAATTGAGCCTGGTCAATAGATGCTTTTCACCATCTGTTTTACCAACCTTATTATCTCATTTGGAAATTTCAAGATTTTTTCCAATAGCTGAGCAATTGAAAACTGGAAAAGGTCGTCTTAAGAGGAGATTGGATTCCAAGTTTCATTCTCTTTTATTACTTGATTTATTAGTTATATGAGTCTCTTTCTGGGATAAGCCTTAGCAGCTGCAAACTAGAGAATGAATTTTGGTTCCTTTCTCCGTCCCAAATTTTTTTATTTTTTTTTGGTCAAAACTACATTTATACGACCGTGGCGTGTATCAAAGTACTTAAATATACTTAAATTTTAAATACGAGACTGTCAAGTAACACACGTTTTCTGTATATTTTATTCATTCGCAGTCAATATCATTAAAACAAAGGTGAACTCTTGCACTACAAAATTCATTTCTCGTACAACTTTTTCTTACGTTCAGGCTCATTCAAAATTTAGACATATTATGTATTTGCAAAATTTCAGGGTCGCGGTCGTTGGGATTTTCTAATATCTTTCGAACCTTCAAAATTGTGTTGTCATTTAAAATCACCATATTGGTAGGAGCTGAAGTTGTAATTATCATTTGTTTATAATTATTTTTTTTCACGTATTCATTCCGAGAACTTTTTAGAAGCTAAATAAGGGGAGATAAGTTTGGTTGCTTTTTCTGTAATAGACTTTCTTCGTGAAGTCTACAACATAATTGTGCAAGGGGATGAAATGAAGTACGGAGATACTTTTGTATTTTCCCAACGGATTTTCGAAGGGAAAAGCTGTAATAAAACTGAGGCTACATTTCATAAATTTCACGTCATCTGCAACGTGTAGTAAATGATGTACATTCAGTACTTGTGAATTTAGACCATAAAAATATTTCATAGCTTATACAAAACTGCGTAAGTATTGTTTTTCTTGATCGGTGCATTTCAGACAAATATTTTTAGAGCTTAAAATTCTGCAGGCAGTGTGAAATAATAGAAAATGTTTATATAAATCTTTCCTAAGCAAACCTTTTGAAAGTATCGGACCCGAGTAGAATAAAAGGAATCTTAATTCTGTAGCCTTGAACTTCATGTAAGCTTTTAGCGATCTTGATTTACGTTGAATTTCGCGAGGGATTTCAGATTTAATATGTTTAAGACGGTTAGAGAGTTTGCCTTTATTCGCTGATGACAGCTTTAAATTTAGATCACCTGACATCCAATATTCTAACAGGTTCTTCATGACACCTTGGCAACATAAGTGCATGAAATCTAAAACAAAGATCGCAACTATATTTATAAATGGAAATATTCGTAAAAATGGAGATGGACCATGATGATGCTCTGGCTGTTCAAAAATGCGAAATGAAATCTCAGTCCTCTTTGGATCATCAGTAATGGGATAAACAGTCGTGTTATTAACTTTTTTTCCTTCGACAGTGCATCTTTCGCAAGCATAAATTCCACCGTTACCCAAAATATTTTTCAAAAATGCCCAAGCAGGAGAATCAGCAATGACGCACTTCAACTGTATCTCAAAACGGTTCCTCGAAATTTGGATACCGTTTCTCTGCAGTTCATTGAACTCGTTAATGAAACGATTTAAAAATAATTGCGGTGTCTTTGGTTTATTCTGACCTTGAAATATCGCGATTTGAAAAGGTTTATAGGTATCGGGATCATAATGAACTTTTCCTGCGAGGACCCAAAAATTATCAGTGCCAGATTTAGATACAGGCATGGCGTCTGCATGAATTTGCACTTCAATTATTCCATCTTCATGTAAATTTGTGTTAATGTAATTATGGAGTCGTCCTTCAATTCCAAAATAAACAAATGATCCTACACCGCCTTCGGAATCTTCCATCTACTCGTTTTTGTATTTTGTATTGGCATTGGGTCAGATCATTACCATCAGGAATAATTTATTGAAAAAACATGTTCTAGATATATAAAACCAGAATCATGTTTAAGAAGATAAAATAGATAAAACAGATAAAAAAGTAAAATAAAAGGGGGGTTAAAAAAGGCAAACGTTTCGGCCACAAATGGGGGCCCTCTTCAGTGCCAGCTAATTTTCGGAACTTAATGACTAAGCTGTAAGCGTGCAAAAACCATTATTTATAGTAAAAACTAGATTTTTTTTATTTTTGTTTTTATGTTTTTTGTTTTCTTAATTATGAAATTTTATAAAAAACGTGCAAATGGACTTATGTGTTGAGGCAAGCTCCAAGGCGTCCAGGAACCAGGCCGCTCCAAAACCACAGTACTCAAAAAAGCAAGAAGAAAGGCTCCTGTTTAGCCGATTGGCGAAGAGTGTGACCGCAAATTTGCTTCTCCTCAAAGGCACACACCAGAACCACGTATAAATAATGATTTTTCAACACTAATCTCGTACAGAAAAACACCAGTATCCATTAGGAAGTCCACAACACCTTTGAGAAGTATGCACTTCACAGAACACACACACGCGAATCCGAGCGGACGGAGATTTTTCTTTCTTTTCTTTTTTTTTTTTTTTCCTTAATAGAGTGAATTTAAAAATCCAATTGAACTTTAATTTCCCGATTATCTTGATTCCTCTTTTGACACAGAGGCAGCAGATAGAATTAGCTGCACGCTCTGTTCAGCGTCAAAAGGAAACTTCTTGGGAAAGAGAGCAGTACAGTTTAAAACTAGCATAAAAATCATTTTTCTGTCCTAATATGGAGAACAGACTCTTTAACATACGTCATAACTTTCAGAAATCTATCCTAAACCTGGAAATTGGAGACCTTTGCACTTCTATCGGGAGATTGAGGAATTACATTTCACATCTAGAAAATAAAATTTACAATCTTTTCCCGGACCGTGTGTCACAAGATTTCTTCCAGTTTAAATCAATCAAAATAAATCGTTTTCTTCATGACTGCAAATTTAAGTGCAAAAACAAAATTGACAGGCTGATTAACTCTCTATAATGCAATGGGAAGACTATTTCCAATAGTAATCTTAACCAACAATGGTTCAAAAATCTATCTGGAACTCACATTCCGGATAATGTCGCGAAAGTTGCTAGTTTGGGTATCAATTTCGGCTTAACTTTAGAAAACCGTGAAATCCCTACCTTTAAAATAATTGCGGATATTGAATCTAACATCAATAAAATACCTGCTGAATCACAAGATAAGGCCCGTCTCAAAATAGTAAACTGCGTGAATAACTTCAAAAAGAGCGGTAGAAAACCAAAATCAAAACTTTTACAACCCTTCAAGGAAATCAAAGAGACAAAAAACTTCATTAAAAATAACCCGGATATAATATTTACCAAAGCTGATAAAGGTAATGTTACTGTTGCCTTAACGCGAAGTGATTATAATGAAAAAGTCAAAAACCTCCTTGATGACGTGAGTACCTATGAAGTTAGAACAAATGATACGACCACCAAAATACAAAATAAGGTAAACACACTCGTCAAAAAATGGGAAAATAAGAAACTAATAAACAATCTCTTGGCAAAAGATTTAAGAACTTCTATCGCAGTTCCATCAAGATTCTATGGTCTGCCTAAAATTTACAAAGTGGGTCACCCTGTCAGACCCATTGTCTCCTATGTGGGCAGTCTTACGTACAACCTCGCTTCCTATTTTAGTAACGCCATCTCAAAAAACGTTACACCTCCACAATCTAAAGTTATTAACAGCTTCGAGTTAGTGCAAAAACTTAGAAATGTAACTATCCCTCAAAATGTAGTTTTAGCTTCCTTGGACGTTGTATCTCTCTTCACAAACGTTCCTAAAGAGGCAGCTGTATCTGCAGTAAAAAGTAGATGGCAAGAGATTCAGCCAAAAGTAAAAATGCCATGGAAAGACTTTGAAGAAGGTCTACTTCTGTGTTTAAATAGCACAGACTTCAATTTTGATGGAATAACTTACTTCCAAAAACGTGGGTTACCCATGGGTTCACCCTTTTCCCCAATCCTGGCAGATATAGTCATGGATGATCTAGAAAAGAAAAGGCTATCAAACCTTGGTTTCGAACTACCTCTATACGTCCGCTACGTTGATGATATTTTAATTGCTGTGCCTAACACAGAGATTGACAATATTTTGCAATTTTTTAACACGAAGAATTTCAACATTAAATTCACCCTAGAAAAAGAGATTGAACGAACTATAAACTTCTTAGATATTTCTATCACCAGGAAACAGGACCAAAAACTCTCTCAGAATTGGTATAGAAAACCAACCTGGTCTGGTAGATACTTGAACTTTTTTTCCCACCACCCTTTGAGATACAAAAAAAGTGTTGTCAATAACTTAGTAGACAGAGCTATTCTGCTGTCAGATAAGGAATCCCACACAGACAACCTTAACTTAATAAAAAAACGTCCTCCAAGAAAACTGTTATCCTCTAACTTTTGTACAGGAGATTGTTGATTTGAGACTTCAGACGTTAGAACGTAAATCGCTATTAGGTAATAACCAAGTAGTCGCTGATAGAGATATTCAACCCTTTATCAGCATCCCTTACATAGAAGGACTATCCGAAAAAATTTCAAGAATTTTGGGCAACTATAATATTAATATTGCTTTTAAAAACCATAAAAGTTTGAAAATGATATTTAAACCAACAAAAGACCGGTTAAAAAAAGAACAGCTTTCCAATATCGTCTATAGCATCCCATGTAAAGACAATAATTGCAAAGCCGTTTACATAGGGCAAACAAAACGGTTTCTGCAAATCCGGATAAAGGAACACAAAAATAATATTAGAGAACCCCCCACTAAACAAAACGCGTTAACAAAACATACGATAGAAAATGACCATTTCTTTGATTTCGATCGCACCAAGATCTTATCCAAGGAATACAATTACAAAAAAAGATTGCTGTTGGAAATGTGTCACATTGCAGATACGAGAGAAGCCGTAAATCTCAGAACCGACATTGAGAATCTTTCGAAGTTTTACAACCCTATCATAAAAAAATAGGATCCCCTGGTCATGCCACACCATAACGTTTAACCACGTGGCGACCCAGAAAGATGAAGGATTCACATTATAACAATGAAGAAGGCTCAATAGGGTTATGGTTACTTAACTAATTTTTCAATTGTTACAAAGATTACTCGCTTCATAAATTTATTACCTCAGATGCATTGATACGCAATGGATATGACATCGTAAAAATAAACCACTAAGCGCTCAACTCACACGTGATAACCGCCGCCTAATATAATCTCAAAGATAATTTAAAATTCGCGCCTAAAACTGGTTACAAAATATTGCACATATTACACACTTATTTTTGCACACATGTAAGTTCACACACGCGAAATTTTACATTAATAATATATACAAATACAATTTTATTTTTTCTGGTCAAAAATAGAATGGTTATTATAGCGCAATGAGATGTCGCCAAACTCTCATCTTATAAGTGAGAACATGTTGTAATAACATGCCGAATAATGAATACATTACACGTGTTTCTGAATTACTAAATAGTTAACCTTGCGCTTAAGAAGCTTTCCGAAATTTTGAAAATACGTGCCCAGCCATAGTTACACGAAAATTTAACTCAAAGAATGAATGCATACGTTTTTCATTTATATTTTCAGCCTGAAAATAGCTTGTAGTCAGCTGCATTGATACGCAATGAAAATGATATCACAAAACAAGCCAATAAACGATAAACTCATACGCGATTGTCGTCGCTTAATATAATCTCCAAAAGATTCGCGCCTTGGGATTTGACATAAGAACATAAAATACGTTACACGCATATCCTTGCATACATTACAGTTATACACGTAAAATTTATTTTATTATTTTATAACTCATACCAAATTCATTTAAATTCTCGGCCTGGAATATGTCTTATATTCAGCTGTACACTTCTTGCACACTTCTTTGCACACATGTAAGTTTACACACGCGAAAATTTTACATTGATAATATATAAAAAATCCAGTTATTTTTTCTGGAAAAAAATGTATTATATTCGGTCGCACCAATCCAAAATAGATACTATTACGTAATAACAAGCCGCTAAGCGCTCGTATCATATGTGAGAACATGTTTTAATAACATGCTGAACAATGGATATATTATACGTGTTTTCTGAATTACAAAATAGCTTATCGACGCGTTAATAATATAACATAACTTTTCTGCTGAACGTTCTTCGCATAATTGCTAAACGTGCGCTTAAGAAACTCTCCGAGATTTTAAAAATACGCGGCCGACCTTACTTACATGCTAATTTTACTTTTAAAAAATACATACATATCGTAATTATATTTTCGGCCTGCAAATAGCTTTTAGTCAGCTGCATTGATACGCTATGAAACATGATATCACAATAATAAGCCGCTAAGCGCTAAACTCACACGCGAGAACCGTCGCTTAATATAGTCTCTGAAAGATTCGCGTCTTGGCATTGGTTATAAGAACCTAAAATACGTTACACGCTTATCCCTGCATACATTATTATTATGCACGTGAAATTTATTTTGTTATTTTATAACTCATACCAAATTCATTTACATTCTCGGCCTGGAACACGTCTTATATTCAGCTCTATCGATTAGCTATGAATATGATATCGAAAACATAAGCCGGTAAGCGTTCAAGTAATACGCGAGAACCGCCGTCTAATACTGTAAGCTTACACACGTGAAATTTTACATTAATAATATATACAAAATCCAGTTATTTTTTCTGGTAAAAAATGTATTATATATGGTCGCACCAATCCAAAATAGATACTATTACGTAATAACAAGCCGCTAAGCGCTTATCACATATGTGAGAACATGTTTTAATAACATGCCGAATATTGGATACATTATACGTGTCTTCTGAATTACAAAATAGCTTATCGACGCGTTAATAATATAACATAACGTTTCTGCTAATCGTACTTCGCATAATTGCTAACCTTGCGCTTAAGAAACTCTCCGAGATTTCAAAAATACGCAGCCGACCTTACTTACATGCTAATTTTACTTTTAAAAAATGCACACATATTGCAATTATATTTTCTGCCGGCAAATAGCTTTTAGTTAGCTGCATTGATACGCTATGAAAATTATATCACAAAAATAAGCCGCTAAGCGCTAAACTCACACGCGAGAACCGTCGCTTAATATAATCTCCGAAATATTCGTGCCTTGGAATTGGTTATAGGAACACAAAATACGTTACACGCTTATCCTTGCACACATTATAATTATGCACAGGAAATTAATTTTATTAATTTTAAAACTCATACCAAATTCATTTATCTTTTCGGCCTGAAAATGTCTCATATTCAGCTTTATCGATAAGCTATGAATATGAGATCGAAAAAATAAGCTGCTAAGCGTTCAACTGATACGCGAGAACCGCCGTCGAATACAGTAAGTTTGCACACGGGAAATTTTTACATTAATAATATATACAAAATCCAGTTATTTTTTCTGGTAAAAAATGTATTATATTCGGTCGCACCAATCCAAAATAGATACTATTACGTAATAACAAGCCGCTAAGCGCTCTTCACATATTTGAGAACATGTTTTAATAACATACGGAATATTGGATATATTATACGTGTCTTCTGAATTACAAAATAGCTTATCGACACCTTAATAATATAACATAACTTTTCTGCTAAACGTTCTTCGCATAATTGCTAAACTTGCGCTTAAGAAACTCTCCGAGATTTTAAAAATACGCGTCCGACCTCGCTTACACGTTAATTTTACTTTTTTAAAAATGCACACATATTGCAATTATATTTTCGGCCTGCAAATAGCTTCTAGTACGCTGCATTGATACGCTATGAAAAATGATATCGCAAAAATAAGCCGATAAGCGCTAAACTCAAACGCGAGAACCGTCGCTTAATATAATCTCCGAAATATTCGCGCCTTGGAATTGGTTATAAGAACATAAAATACGTTACACGCTTATCCTTGCACACATTATAATTATGCACGGGAAATTAATTTTATTAATTTTATAACTCATACCAAATTCATTTACATTCTCGGCCTGGAACATGTCTTATATTCAGCTCTATCGATAAGCTATGAATATGATATCGAAAACATAAGCCGCTAAGCGTTCAAGTAATACGCGAGAACCGCCGTCTAATACTGTAAGCTTACACACGCGAAATTTTACATTAATAATATATACAAAATCCAGTTATTTTTTCTGGTAAAAAATGTATTATATTCTGTCGCACCAATCCAAAATAGATACTATTACGTAATAACAAGCCGCTAAGCGCTCATCACATATGTGAGAACATGTTTTAATAACATGCGGAATATTGGATGCATTATACGTGTCTTCTGAATTACAAAATAGCTTATCGACGCGTTAATAATATAACATAACGTTTCTGCTAATCGTTCTTCGCATAATTGCTATCCTTGCGCTTAAGAAACTCTCCGAGATTTCAAAAATACGCGGCCGACCTGACTTACACGCTAATTTTACTTTTTTAAAAATGCACACATATTGCAATTATATTTTCGGCCTGGAAATAGCTTTTAGTTAGCTGCATTGATACGCTATGAAAATTATATCACAAAACTAAGCCGCTAAGCGCTAAACTCACACGCGAGAACCGTCGCTTAATATAATCTCCGAAATATTCGCGCCTTGGAATTGGTTATAAGAACATAAAATACGTTACACGCTTATCCTTGCACACATTATATTTATGCACGCGAAATTAATTTTATTAATTTAAAACTCATACCAAATTCATTTATCTTTTCGGCCTGAAAATGACTCATATTCAGCTTTATCGATAAGCTATGAATATGATATCGAAAAAATAAGCCGCTAAGCATTCAACTAATACGCGAGAACCGCCGTCTAATACAATCTCCAAGATAATTAAAAATTAGCGCGTGCCATCGTTTACAAAATGTTGTACACATTACACACTTTTTGCACACATGTAAGTTTACACACGCGAAATTTTACATTAATAATATATACAAAATCCAGTTATTTTTCTGGTAAAAAATGTATTATATTCTGTCGCATCAATCCAAAATATACCAAATTCCTTTACCTTTTCGGCCTGAAAATGTCTTATATTCAGCCATACCGATAAACAATGAATATGACTTCTCAAAAATAAGCCGCGAAGCGCTCAACTTATATGCGAGAACCTCCGCTTAGTATTCCTTCCAAGATAATTCGAATTTCGCGCCTACCATTGGTTACAAAATATTGCAAATTTTTATTTTGTTTTTATTTGTTTAAAAAAAAAATGTCTTATTTCGGTTGCAATAATACATTCTTATATGCTAATACTAAATTAAAAAAAAAAAACATAGCCTTCTTCATTGTGCGAAACTCCCCCCCCCCTCCTATTCACTTCTTTTATATATTAAAATTCACTAAATAAAATGAAATAAATATTAATTTTCTATAAAGAAATTTGACCTCCAATTTAAAAAATAAAATAAAATATAAAAGTATAACATTTTCCCAGAATTAAAATTGCTTCTTCAGAGGGATTCTTCAAACATGTGGTCTGAGACCTTGTTCTCTCTTTTCTTTGAACACTCAAGCATATTCGGGTCTCGAGTAGCTAGGACATAGACCGTGTATGGGGTATGTTTATGCGTTTTGAAACTTGACCCTTCACAACAAATGGTCATTGTATATATTAATTTTTTATGTTAGTTTTAAACTGTACTGCTCTCCTTCCCAAGCAGTTTCCTTTTGACGCTGAACAGAGCGTGCAGCTAATTCTATCTGCTGCCTCTGTGTCAAAAGAGGAATCAAGATAATCGGAAAATTAAAGTTCAATTGGATTTTTAAATTCACTCTATTAAGGAAAAAAAAAAAAAAAAAAAAAGATAAATCTCCGTCCACCCGGATTCGCGTGTGTGTGTTCTGTGAAGTGCATACTTCTCAAAGGTGTTGTGGACCTCCTAATGGATACTGGTGTTTTTCTGTACGATATTAGTGTTAAAAAATCATTATTTATACGTGGTTCTGGTGTGTGCCTTTGAGGAGAAGCAAATTTGCAGTCACACTCTTCGCCAATCGGCTAAACAGGAGCCTTTCTTCTTGCTTTTTTGAGGACTGTGGTTTTGGAGCGGCCTGGTTCCTGGACGCCTTGGAGCTTGCCCCAACACATAAGTCCATTTGCACGTTTTTTATAAAATTTCATAATTAAGAAAACAAAAAACATAAAAACAAAAATAAAAAAAATCTAGTTTTTACTATAAATAATGGTTTTTGCACGCTTACAGCTTAGTCATTAATTTCCGAAAATTAGCTGGCACTGAAGAGGGCCCCCATTTGTGGCCGAAAAGTTTGCCTTTTTTAACCCCCCCTTTTTTTTTACTTTTTTATCTTTTTTATCTATTTTATCTTCTTAAAAATGATTCTGGTTTTATATATCTAGAACATGTTTTTTCAATAAATTATTCCTGATGGTAATGATCTGACCCAATGCCAATACAAAATACAAAAACGATTTAATTTTGGGTCAAGATAATAATTAAGACATGAACACAAACATGTCACGAAATTAGTTCCATCTACTCTATTCTATAATTGAGGAGTTATATTCAATAAGGCGACAGGCGCTCGAAGACCTGTAAAAGTATTGTCCGCCTCGTGATGTCATAGTCAAAAATTGAAAATCGAAATTCGAAAAAACCAAAAACATGATTTTATAGCTCGTGAAAAATGATTGTTAGTTTCCCCTTACAGTTTTTTTATAATGTTGCAAATTTTCGAGTAAATTAATAAAAAGTGTGTTGGTTTTAAAGCCTAGAAACCATGTTTTATTTCAATCCACTCGCCTCGAAAAATTCATTAATTAACGGATTGCGAATTTTTTTTTGCGTTCTACTCGTGAATCTCTGGCGGAGGCGACAGTGCTTGCAAAAAATTTTTTGTTTATTGTTAAATGGTTTTTTTTTATCCGAAGAAAAAACTATGTTTTTCGAGCTACGGACCGAAAAAGTGATCGAGGAAGTTTGAACTATAGTAAACTTCCCGCGAACAAGTTGATCAATAGTATATGGAGCCATTTTTTGGAAAATATCAATTCGATTGAACAATTACTTTCGAAAATACAACGAAATGAACGCAAATGCGAATTAGGACGACACTTTTCATTTAAATGTTATTATTGAAAGGGTAATCGTATTACATGTTAATCTCCAAAGTACAATGTTTCTCGCGTGTATTTTCCAGTTTACTTTACAAATCATAGCAGGAAAGATGTACGTGAATTTTACTTTTTACTTTTTTTGATTTGCACACTTTTTCAATAATTACTTCTTAATGAAAAGTGTCGTCTCGCTCATTTTCATCGCATGCCACTCCTACTATCTTTCTCTATCTTCCCTCGCTTCTACTCATCGGCGCGCCTGCATTGCTCGTAACAAAACCGGTAAAATCGCGACAAAACCTAATTCGCATTTGCGTTCAACTCGTTGTATTTTCGAAAGTAATTGTTCAATCAAGTTGATATTTTTTAAAAAGTTGCTCCATATACTAATGATTAACTTGTTTGCGGGAAGTTTACTGTAGATCAAACTTCCTCGATCACTTTTTCGGTCCGAAGCTCGAAAAACATAGTTTTTTCTTCGGATTAAAAAAAAACCATTTAACAATGAACAAAAAATTTTTTTGCAAGCACTGTCGCCTCCGCCAGAGATTCACGAGTAGAACGCAAAAAAATTTCGCAATCCGTTAATTAATGAATTTTTCGAGACGATTGGATTGAAATAAAACATGGTTTCTAGGCTTTAAAACCAACAAACTTTTTATTAATTTACTCGAAAATTTGCAACATTATAAAAAAACTGTAAGGGGAAACTAACATTCATTTTTCACGAGCTATAAAATCATGTTTTTGGTTTTTTCGAATTTCGATTTTCAATTTTTGACTATGACATCACGAGGCGGACAATACTTTTACAGGTCTTCGAGCGCCTGTTGCCTTATTGAATATAACTCCTCAATTTGCATCAGTTTTCCTAAGAAATGTCTTAGATGACTTAGGTAAAGTAGGCAAAAGTCGAGTCTTCAAAATTTCTAGAAGTTTATCCAAGTGAACTTGTGCAATCTTACACTCTATTGCCCACTCTCGTAACTTTTCAATTTGAGATTCTTCTTCAAATTGAGTATCAGAATCTGTAGAATCGCTGATGTCATCAGATTCACTGACAATCTCTTCGTTTGTTTCATCGATTCTTTCTTCACTTGACGAAGACTGACTCGAATACTCCATATGGATCGTAAAGCCACTTCCACCACCTTCGGAGACATCTATTATAATTGTAAAAATATAAAATTATAATAATAATAAAAAAATTTTAAAAAAGATAAGATAAAAATTTGAAAGACAAATAAAGAATTAGTACATACATTTTTTTAAAGAATATAATAGGATAAAAAATAAATAACTTACCTTGTTGAATATTTTCAACTGGAGGATTAAAAGACGATTCCTCTGAAGCGGATTCGTCTTCAGAACTTGACACATCGGGCTGATAGGGAGTTTCTTTTCTTATTTAAAGCTTTCTTCTTTTTCGCACGGATTCTATTTTGTTCTTTGATGATCTCTTTTCTATCCATGATATTTCAAAAAACAACTTCAAAACTTGAAGTATACATTTACAAAAATGAAACTCATGTCTCACAGACAAGGTAATCAACTTTCTGTCAAAAGCGCACAAGTTTTTTCATGGCGATAAACTTATATTTTATTTATTTATTAATTTTTTTATTCAGCATTTCAAACCATTATAATAAAAATAAAAATTGTATCTATACATACTTATTTACATTTACTCTAAAGTTTAAAAATCGTCCTTTTCAGATCAATTCCAAGTTAATGTTATACTAAAAATATTCATCTGATAAAATAAAATATTTCATGTTAATTTTTTTTTTTTAAAGTGGGCACATCGGATGTGACTTTACTTTTTTGGCTCCGATAAAGTATGCGAAAGCTCAATTCAATCCGATAATTCTATCGAGAGTTATCGAATATACGACCTACTACTACTACTACTATTACACGCTATTACTACTATACAGGCAGACAGACACTTTTGTAAAGACCATATTTTCTTACTAAGAGGGTCTCAAAACATAAAGATTTGATGAAAATTTCAAAAGTAATTTTTCACATAAAACCAATATCTGCTCATATGATAAGAATGTGAAAAGAAATTATAAATTATAAATCTGGGCCAGATCCGAATTCAAGGGGAGAACCTAGTTTACACATTGTGTCCCAAAAATAACCGAACTTTATATTTAAATCATACAACATGCAGCGCCATCTATTGAAAATTTGCAGCATTAAAAAGATACATTCATCTTCTTACAAACGCACCTAAATTCATGTAAATCGGATGACAGATGTGAAAGTTACAGCCATTTCAATAAAAGAAAAAGTGTGCTAATGTTACAAAACAAAAATGGAGCAAAGAGCAAATATAAAATTTTGTGTTAAACTTGATAAAAAATTCGCTGAGACATACGAATTGATGAAAAAAGTTTATGGTGATGATTGTATGAGTCGTACTCAAATTGAGTTAAATACGAGTAAAAACACTATTTGGAGAATTTTATCTGAAGATTTGGGTAAGAAAAAGGTCTGTGCGCGTTTCGTTCCACGTGAATTAAATGAAGACCAAAAAATCGCTTGTGTGGAGCATTGCAAAGACATTGTTTGAAAGAGTTCTGTATTGTACTATATTAATTTTTAATTTATTTGAATAATATTTGTGGACCCAAAGGTTTAGGAAAGAATCGTAGACGTGGTTTATGAATGAATTGCAACACAGTCCTTTATTATTCTTCAATATCCTAACATCAGTCTTAAACCATATTCGAATGCAGTGTGATACAATGGCTGACACCGCGCTAAAATATATCAAAAGATATCAAAATAATTGTAGTTTACAAAGTGTAGGTGGCGCGGCTATCGCCGAACTATGTGTTCAATTTTTATAAAATATGTGACGGTGATGTTGCTCAGTGGCTAACACGACATGGAGAAATATCAGACAATATTGAAATAATCGTATTTCACAATATACAGGTGGCGCTACTATCGCGAAAAGATATATTTAAATTTTATAAAATATTTGAAGATTGTGTTGCTCGGTGGCTAACACTACGCAGAGAAATATAAAGAAATATCGAAATAATCGTATTTTACAAGATGCAGGTGGCGCTACCATCGCGAAGAGATATGTTTAAATTTCATACAATATTCGATGATTGTGTTGCTCGGTGGCTAACACTATGCAGAAAAATAACAAAAAATATCGAAATAATCGTATTTCACAAATTGCAGGTGGCGCGACTATCGCGAAATAATATAGTTACTTGCGGACAAACTAAATTTACTTGGCAATACAGACGATACGCACAAGCATTAACTAAAAATCAGTAACGTTATTATCTTTAAACCGCGATTAATGCTGAAGACAATTATTTCCTGAAAAGCCAATATGGCGACTATCCAGATACTTACTTACATGTGCATATACATAAATCTCTACTGGAGCCTGGTGCAGCGTACCCAGAGAGGCATTGGAAAACAAGAAACAAGATCACTCATCTAGAGGCTGGAGCAGCGTACCCAGAATCGTGGTGAATGTGTATTAAACACATCCGCTAGAGCCTGTGGCAGCGTACCTATCGATGTGTCGTGAAGTTAATACTCTTTTTCTGGAGCCTGGTGCAGAGTACCCAGAAAAAGATTTATTTACCGATATTCCTCGTGGATAACTCTTGGTTGTCCTCTGACCACAGACTGTTGTAGCGGTGGGTGGTAGAACCCTGGCTGGTGGTCCTGAGACCCCGGCTGGAGATACCGCTGAGAATTGAGTGCGCTCGGTTATAGACACGCGGTTTCAGGTTGACAGCGGGTAAGCTTGCGCTGTGAGCCTAGCGGAGACTGTTAGTACCACTACTCCTGAGTTCCTACTGCGCCGCGTGTACGTATGTATGACATACGTTAGTATGTCGTGGGTGCGATCAGCTGACGTGAATTGTGACCGTTTCATGTTGAAACTGCTGAAAACGATCCAGAGTTTCTTGATTCGATCATAACTGGTGATGAGTCATGGTGCTTTAAATATGACCCTGAAACTAAGCGTCAATCTGTTGAATGGAAGTCCACAGGCGAGCCAAAACCAAAAAAATTATGTTTTCAGAAGTCTTGAATCAAGACAATGTCGATTACTTGTTATGATTTGAAGGGTATTGTCCAGAAGAAATTTGTTCCAGAAGGTCGAACTGTTAATGGAGAATACTATTTAGGCGTTTTAGATCGTTTGTGGGAAAGAATTGGTCGTGTTAGACCTGAATATCCTGCAGGAAAACAGCTGTTTTTATTGCACGATAATGCACCACCTCACAAGACCAAAAAAGTGAACGAATTTTTGATGAAAAAACGGATTTCTCTCATCAACCACCCTCCGTATTCGCCTTATTTATCACCATGTGACTATTTTCTATCTCCAAAACTGAAAACCAAAATGAAAGGAGCATTTTATGATGATATCCCAGCCATTCAAGCAGCTGTAACCGAGGTGCTGAAGAACATTCCTATAAATGACATAAAAAAATCTATGCATGCGCTGGTTGATCGTTCCAAATGTTGTATTGAGTCTAATGGAACCTGTTTTGAATAAATAATAACTTTCAAAGATAATATAATGTGTACCTTATTCTATATCCAAAAAGTTCGGTTATTTTTGGGACACACTGTGTAGAGGGTCGAAAGTTGCATAATATCACGCTTTTTTTTCGGACAATGAATTATAGTAATGAATTTAAATACCTTCTAGCTGCTTCATTGGGGATTAAAACTTATCAATTTTTTTTCCATTACAAAATAATCATGTTTACACGATAGTGGCCGTTCTTTTTATCTGAAACATATAAACTAAATTGAAATTTAAACTTCATGAAATTACTTTCTATTTAAACTAAAATTATAAACAAAAATGTCGAAAATTGGGAAATTTATTCAAAGTTGAAAAAAAATTAACGATGATATGCAAAAAGAAAGTTTATTAATATAACTTTTTACATGCCAGGGGTGTTAGTTGAAATTTACCGGTTTTAATCATAGATGTCGCTAGAGATATGTATACATTTCTATGATTTGGCATCTATGTCATATTTTTCTATGGACAATAACCTTCAAAAATACACTATTACATTCTGCCAAAATAATAGCATCATAGTTGTTTACCTCAGCGATTATGTCGAGTTTCGTTCCAAGTAAATCGCATTTGCGGCATTCGTTGCTTTTCTTATTTCATCAAAAGAAGAAAGCAGTTGAAGCTCATCGATTGCTGGTAGAAACTTATGGTGAACATGCTCCAGTGATTAGAACATGTGAGACATGGTTTCGTCAATTTAAAAGTGGAGATTTCGATTTAACAGACAATGAACATCCTGGTGCAGCGAAAAAGATCGAAGACGAGGAAATGCAGGCGTTATTGGATGAAGACCCAACCCAATCGCAACAACAATTGGCACAAACACTAAATGTGACCCGAGGAGCAATTTGCCAACGTTTAAAAGCCATGGGAAAAATCCAAAAGTATGGAAAATGGGTACCACACCAACTGAACGATAGACAAATGGAAAATCGAAAAACCATCTGTGAAATGCTGCTTCAACGGTTCGAAAGGAAATCTTTTCTGCATCGAATTGTCACGGGGGACGAAAAATGGATTTATTTCGAGAACCCGAAGCGGAAAAAATCATGGCTTTCACCTGGTGAGGTCGGCCCATCGACTCCAAGGCCAAATCGCTTTGGCCGTAAGACAATGCTCTGTGTTTGGTGGGACCAGTGTGGTGTGGTGTACTTCGAGTTTTTAAAACCTGGTGAGACGGTGAATACGGATCGCTACTGACAACAAATTATCAATTTGAATCATGCGTTGATCGAAAAACGGCCGGAATGGTCCCGAAGACATGGCAAAGTTATCCTGCAACATGACAACGCACCGTCTCATACCGCTAAAGTGGTGAAGAACACATTAAAAGCATTGAATTGGGAAATATTATCGCACCCGCCGTACTCTCCAGACCTCGCCTCGTCCAACTATCACCTTTTCGCATCGATGGGACACTCACTCGCAGAGCAGCGCTTCGCCAATTTTGAAGAAGTCGAAAAATGGCTCGTCGAATGGTTTTCCTTGAAAGAGAAAAAGTTTTTTTGGAATGGTATCCATGATTTGCCTGAAAGATGGGCAAAATGTGTAGAATCCAATGGTCAGTACTTTGGATAAAATTTTTTTGAGATTCCCTTTGGAATTAAGTGTTTTCTTTATTGAAGAAGCCGGAAAACAATAAATAGTTGGTTCAAAAAAATTTATTTCATAAATTCAGATTAGTGATGCAATAGTATAATTAAAAGTATAAAAACAGTATAATCTTCAAGCCGATCTTCGTAGTTTGTAGAAGTATTCGATTCATCTGAATCTAAAAATAAATTACATTATTAATCATTTTCTTTCTAAAAAATTCACTTTGGAAAATTGAATATACGATATAAAAAATAACGAAACACAATAACGTTCTACACTTAAAATTATAATTTTTTTTTTAAATTATCGTTATTAAAAAAATGTTTCAAGTAATAATCTAGTACATTACAATTTTAGGATTTATGTAATGAATCTAGCGAATTAACTTAGCTTGGTCTATAATGCGGATATAAGAAATCTCACCAACGATTCTGTGCTTCCGAACTCGCCATATACTTTTTGCTTTTGGCATTTTAATATCAATATAGTCACTACAATATAACGACCACAACACAAAATTTGAAAATAATCTGGCCTAGCATCCGATGTGGTTCCCCGCGAAAAAAAAGTTGATCTTGTTAGGTCTGGTCAGATCAAATTCCCAGATCTAACCAGATCTTAATTTTGTCGAGATCTGACCAGATATACTTCAGATCTGACCAGATCTACTTTGAATATGACCAGATCTACTTCAGATCTGACCAGACCTACTTTAGATCTGATCAGATCAGCTTTAGATCTCATCAGATCTGGTCAGATCTCGACAAAATCAAGATCTGGTTAGATCTCGGAATTTGATCTGACCAGATCTAACAAATCAACTTTTTTTTCGCGGGTCCAACCCGGGCCACACCATGTGCCCCCCTGCGGCCACATGTGGAAAATCCGAACGGGCCCGGAACGGAACTTGGAAACAAGTTGGGCAATTTCTGCACGGGCTGTATTGACAAGGGGAGTGCGTCAATCTTCCCTGAGCTTTCTGCGCGAAACTTGCAGTACCGAAAGTTCGATATGAATAAGTAATAATGCCGGAGTGACAGGACCCACTACCTCAGTTATTTCAAGAAATTGAGTTTTGAAAATTGAGTTTTTCTCGCAGGCGCCGATTGAGTAAAGGCCGGCGAGTCCTTCAGCACAGTGAAGCGGTTGCGCCGTGGTCATGGCCAACGGCTGGCATGCTCGCGGCGCGGGTTCAATTCTTTTTGCCGGTGATTTTTTTTTTAAATTTTTATACATTGTTAATTATTTACAATGTAATTAGTAAAAATTTTGATCATTTGTAATGAATTTAATTTCAATAACAAGTACTAAAAATCATAAATAATAATTAATGCTGTCAATATATTTTACATTTTATTTATGCAATAATAAACATTCATTTACATATTTAGGAAATATTACTTTAAAGAATATTCTATCAGGCATATAAAAGGAATTTGAGGCTTCATTGTTATGACCTAATAAACATTTATTGTTAGTTCTTTGAATAATTGTATAATATCAATTTTTTAAAAAGATTTTTACAAGTTTTCTCTATCACTTCCTTTACAACCATGAGGGTGATACTTATCATAAAAGCAAGTAAAACATACATTTTCTCGACACTAGGAACATTTAATAAACGCTACATTGCTACATGAACAATTTTTCTTCAATAAAGCAAGTGGGAAGCAAAGTTCGTTCAAATTTAAAAATATTGGCTTTTCTTCAACCAATTTCGACGCGAACCATGCGTATTTCAGCATTGGTTGAAAAGCAGGTGCGCTGAATTGATGAAGTAGCAAAGAATACAATCGAATTGCATCTTCCCTGCTTGCAATTTCTCTTAGATCCTTCAACAAAGCAGGTGCATTTTGAAGTCTTTTAAGAAAGTTTTTAACCTGCCGATTAAAATAGACATCGCATGGTTGAGACAAACGTGTGCACTTCGGGGGAATAATTTTTAAGGTACAAGTAGCTCCGCCATATATATATATACGGACTTCCCCGTTTCTTTTGGCAATTTATTCCTATGAGCTCATCTACATCTGATAAAGAAAAGTCTTTCAATTTCAAATCTTTATTGGGATTGAGTAATTTGAAAATTATAAAAGCGTTTACAAGAGTTACATCTATGAAGTGCCACAATAAACGGTGCCACCTTTTGCGTTTTCTTGTTATTTCATAGAATGATTTCATCTGATCTGACTTTTCAACACATCCCACATAACCATTATAATCCTTCGCCATTTGAGGGCAAGCTATAGTCTTTAGTGAACCATCTTTTTGTTCCCTCTCTACCTCAGACAAAGCAGTTGGATCATCAAAATTTAATAAAAATTGAACTGGTTTTTTGTCTACCCATTTCAACCATCTGATCCCCTCATATGACGTACGGTATTCGCTGTCTCCCATCTTCATATCTTTCTCTTTTCCTTGATTTTTAGGAGGACCTTTTTTGTCCTTCCTAATTGTCCCACAATCTGAAATTCCATCTTTCAATAAAGTAATCATAAAATCGTTGCTTGTGAAGTAATTGTCGGAATAGATATGATCATTTTTATTTTTTCAAAGTTTGAGATAAATCCTTGATAACTCTCTCCTATAAATTTTTGTCAGCGACATAAAAATTTTTAATTTGAAAAACCTGTTGAATTTTCAACATACTGATGTTCCAAGTTATTATATTTAATAATCAAAATCAATTAAAAACATACAAAATACAATTACAGTTTATTTTAGTACTCTCTAAATCCAAAATAGTGGATTACGCTTATAAACTAGTGCTTTTAAAAATTCATCGTACTGCAATCGTGTTTGATTGTCTTTTGTCTGTTCGTCACGAAGCTTTCGTACATGCTCCGCAGTGTTAACCACTATTTGCTTTTATGATTATCCACTAGTTTATATAATTTATTTAAAAGTTTCACATAATCTACAAATCAAAATTTATTCCTAATTAATTTATAATTACTTCTTTCTTTTTCACTTAAGATTTTTAAATTAAATTCATTTCAGGAAAAATTGAATAACAAAAGTTTTGATAAGTATATTACGTAAAATTTGAAAAATCTACACAGGATTTTAATTGCACATCAATTTATTGGGGACAATAATAATTTGGAAATTGCAATCGTAAAATCCACATTTTGAAAATATACAACACAGAAAATAAAAAAACCTTCTTTTAAATGTTTTTACACAAGATGCTTTTTGATAATAATGCAATTTTTTAATGTACATTTCAAACTTAAGTTTCATTAAACTTTATACGTAGTTATAATAAAAATTTATACTACACATTAATTGATAATTATATTATAATTATTAACAATCATAATTATAATAATTTATTAATTGATTATATTAATTTAAAAAAATATTTTATGAATAATTTATAAAAAAAGTTGATTTATTTTTACTTGAGTAAGGCTCAAAAACTTTATTGACGACACTTACTCTCATAAGCTCTGAATAACTCTTGCAGTCACTATATAAGAAAATTCCAAGTTTTATGTCTGAGGATTGTAAGAGAGCGTGTGCGTGATTCGACGAAAGCGTATCGTACTATATATAAGTGTAGTTATTAGGTTTATATAAAGGGTTTCCCAATAGGGGTGATATGATTTTGAATGTCTCTATCGGGCTCATTTGAACTGAAATTTTTGACGTCTGCTGTCAGTTGTCATCAGTAAGGTTTGCCATTTAATCATGAGTAGTTTCACGCTTCCACAACGTTTGGAAATTGTCCAATTATTTTATCAAAATTCGAGAAGTTTTGACGGTGTTCAAAGAGCATATCGTGCAAAATATGGTCGTCATTCTGCTCCATCCGCGCTCTCAATTCGTCGAATAATCGATAAGTTGGAGAGTGAATTTACTCTATTGGATACTAAGCCTAAAAATCGTATGCGTACCGCACGTTCTACACAGAATATAGCCGCCGTACAGGCCAGTATCGAGGAAAACCGTGAATTGTCCGTGCCATGCCGATCTCAGGAATTGGGCCTGTCCAGGATGACTACCTGGCGTATTTTGCGATTGGATCTTGGCCTGCATCCCTATAAGATGATTCTGGCCCAAGAACTGAAGCCTAATGACCATCGTTTGCGTCGGGAGTTCGCGGATTGGGCTCTGGAATCAATTGAAAATGATCCCAATTTTCATCAAAAAATCATCTTTTCTAATGAGGCGCATTTTTGGCTCAAGTCTCGGGGGACATTTGGCCGATATATTGTTTAAATCATAAATGGCATAGAATATCCAATATAATAAAAAAGATTTCGATCAATTCCGAATGAATATTCAGTGTTTTTTTTCAATTTCAAAACATATCACCCTTAATGGGAAACCCTTTATATATAAGGTTATATGTTTGAGTGTATTTGTGATATAAAATATGATTGGCTAGGACTGAATGGTGTGAATATATTTGTATGTTTTGATTTTTCCAAATCATTTCTGTCGATTTTGTCGATCATTAGAAGAGTGTATCACTATCAGTGACAACGGAACTCTACTATATCGACCTTATCAACCCATGATTTAGAATTCGACCGGCAATCGAAAGGCTCTGGGCTCGATACCCAGCGGAGTCGAAGCGTTCCTTTTTTCACAGAAAATTTCTTCAATTTACATTGAGAAATTCCATCTTGTTTTAAATAACGTTAAATTAATTCTAAATCATAGGTTCATAAGGTCGATATAGTAGAGTTCCGTTGTCACTGATAGTGATACACTCTTCTAATGATCGACAAAATCGACAGAAATGATTTGGAAAAATCAAAAAATAGTTCCCGGTTTATCCGTAGCCACATGAGGCGTAAATAGATTCTGTGAGAAAAGTTGTGTGGAACCTCCGTAGCTCAGATGATAGAGCATTCGACCGGCAATCGTAAGGTCCTGGGATCGATACCCAGCGGAGTGGAAGCGTCCCTTTTTTTCTCAGAAAATTTCTTTAATATTTGTATGTTTTTTATGCATGTACCGGATAACTAGTCCCAAGTTTAATCGACAGAGTTGAGTGAAATTACTTCAACTATTTTTCTCCGTGCAGTAAAAAAAGCTGTGTTCAAATCCAACAACACAGAACAATAACTGCAAATGTCTCTTCTATTTATCCATCCTATAAGAGTAATTCAAATTAAATTCAGTATTTGGCCAAAAAAAATACGCAATTCAAATTTTTTGAAAACTTCAACCCTATATTCAATCCATCATTTTGAGTTTTCAAAATCTAAAACCAGATTCGTAATCAGCGACCTGAAAAACCCCTGTACAGGTAATAGAAACTAAAATCACTGAATTTCATGAATTTTTCTTATTACCAAGCTGCTATATAGGATCCGCCATTTCGAATTTTCAAAATGTGACACTAGATTCGTAATCAGCGACCTCAAAAACCCCTATACAGGTAATAACAGCTAAAATCATTAAATTTTATGAATTTTTCTTACGATCAGGCCACCATACTGGATCCGCCATTTTGAGTTTTCAAAATCTAAAACCAAATTCGTAATCAGCGACCTGAAAGACCCCTGTACAGGTAATAGAAACTAAAATCACGGAATTTCATGAATTTTTCTTATTACCAAGCTGCCATATAGGATCCGCCATTTCGAATTTTCAAAATGTGACACTAGATTCATAATCAGCGACCTCAAAAACCCCCATACAGGTAATAACAGCTAAAATCATTAAATTTTATGAATTTTTCTTACGATCAGACTACCAGACTGGATCCGCCATTTTGAATTTTCAAAATCTGATACTGGATTCGTAATCAGCGACCATTAAAACGCCTGTATACCAAATATCAGTAAATTTGTGTGTAAAATGACTTCATAACCGTATTTAATTCAAAATCTTTACATTTTTTCATTGTCAATTGTTTATAACTACAGTAAAACCTCCTTTATCGGGACGCCCTTGAAATGTAAACACCTCGTTTATCCGGATTTGAAGGGACTCCCCACTACCACCTACAGTCTCATGGTGGGTTGCCATGACTCTTGTTGTATGTTGACATTTAGTAATGGTTCTGTTCAATGCAAAAAGTGCACGTGTACATAAGTTGTAATGTATTTGCAAATTGTGTAAATTTATTTGGTTTTTCATGATGGAAAATGAAGATAGAAATACAAAGGAAGGTATGTTAAAAAATTGACATAATAAAACTCCTGCAAATGAAACATCTGGAAACTATGTCACCATGTCACTATATACAAGGAGTGTTGGCTGGAGGAGAAACAAAATGTCCCGATAAATGAGGTTCCGAGATCCCGATAAGTGAAGATCCCGATAAATAAGTGTCGCGATAAATGAGGTTTTACTGTAATTGTATACAGTGCTACTCTAAATTTTCAGCTGAGAAACCTATTGCTGATGCTGAATGTCAAAACCTACTTAACCGAGAAATTACTGCAGGAAACATTGATCTTGTTACTCCTAGAGAAATTCAGAAAGCTTTTACGAGAACAAAATATAAAAGACACCGGGACTAGAAGGTATTCAGAATATTGTTCTAAACAATCTATCCAAAAAAGCATTTGTACAACTAACTTACATTTTTAATGCCTCACTTAGATAATCGCACTTCCCAACCGACTGGGAAACTGCAAACATGCTTCCTTTTTACAAGTCCGAAAAAGATAAAAACCTACCGGCTAGCTACAGACACATCAGTCTCTTACCGACACTGAGTAAAATCTTAGAAAAAATAATTTATAACAGGATCCTAAACTTTGAATCCAAAAATAATTTACTTATTCCTGAACAATTCGGGTTCAGAGGTAAGAGAAGCACTCTGCAGTAGCTATTCAGAGTAACAAATCATATAAGCACAAATCTCAATAAAAACAAGTCAACTGCTCTAGTACTAGAAGAGCTCGAAAAAGCCTTTGATACCTTCTGGATAAAAGGACTCATTTACAAAGTAGACACATAAAATTTTCCACCGTACATCCTCAAAATTCTACAACGTTATCTCGATGACAGAAAATTCATAGTCACAATAAAAAATACAAACTCCCATGAACACAAAATAGTAGCAGGTGTCCCCCAGGGATCGATTCTCGGCCCGGTGCTTTTTAACATATCTGTTACATGAACGATATCCCACGACATAATGTTCAAGGTATACCTAACAATAACAAACCCGAAATCGCGAAATCGCACAAAACTTGCGGCTACCATACTAAAAAAATATGTTATGACATTACTTGAATTCTTTCACAGATGGAAACTGAGATGCAGGTTCTTCCCGTGACCTGGCACTCTTATTTTTGGCTACCCAACTAATTAAACTAAACCACCCGAGAGCACCGGAATTTATTACTACTTTATTTTTAATTAATTAATTTCCTTGTTGTATTCCAAAATACGTTAAAAGACCATTAATATAAATAAAAGGAAGAACACTCGCGTAGGAGAGAGAGAAGAGAGGCGAAGTGGCCGGTATTTGTAATGTACGCCATATGGCGTCAGTATCAGTTCTATAGAGTCCGTTATTTCCGGACCACTTGCCAGAGAAATAAATAAAAGCAACTCACGCTACCTGAATTACGTCCTGGAGTTCCGGAACGAATCTTAGAATAAATTCTCCTTCCATGTTTCGCCGAATTCAAATGATAGTCCTCTTATAAATTTTCGATTTGGCAAATGACACCTGTCTCGAGTAGTCGCAGGACGAGAGTGACGATGGCCAACGCGACGCTGACAGAATTCCCGACCTGCCTCACGAATTGCATGCGTGACCCAATCGCGGACCCGGAAACAGGTCACATGTCAAACATCCAATAGACGACTAGGCAACTCGTGTCTAGTATAATAATTGCCCTCGGCAAATAATTTCCATCAACACGCGGTTCTATCATTTGCAACGAACGGCGCGTGTGGTATAATGACACCATTGTAATTAGTGTTCATTTACATCAAACCGCACAAATTTAGTATCACAAAATGTCTAAGATACTAAATATCGAGCCCCAGGGTCTATGTGCCCTAGGGTACGTTTTCCGGGTCACGTGGTGGCATCTGGTCGTCTGGTGCGTCGCTCTCCAACGATCGATGGTGGCGATAATCGAAGCGTCGATCCATCGTGGCTCGAAACTCGACATGGCAGCCAGTGTTGACATGGACTCGGTAACCGGCTGTGCCTCGTCTTCGACGCTGCTGTCCTCCGGTGCTGCTGTCTTCGTATCGCTCATGAGACAAATGGTACAGGAAGCGTGAGTGCGTGCAGTGCGCGATTAGTGTATTTCGAGTGCTCTCGGGTGACGACGAAGTGCGGGCTCTCGTCACGACTTTTTCCCCAGGGACATAACCCCACCTGTCATACCGGTGAGTTTACTAAGTTGAATATTTTCCATGTGACGGGTAAAATTTACCACGTCATAACTCCCTCCACCTTAACCGGGGACTACAGGTTGCGTGAGCTGCCCCTGGCAAGTTCAAAACAACATGGAGGACCCAAGAACAAAAAAAACAAACCCCGGGGCGCACTTCGCCTCTCCCGTAAGCACTCGGAAGCAAAACAAAAGCAATAAGTCTCAAGATCAACACAAAGCACAAAACAAGCAAAAGAAAAAATAAGCAAAAGCATAGGTCAGGAGCCACACCGGTTACGACCCCACCAAAATCATAGGCCTAAGAAATCAAAGTAAAACACATGCCAAAATCATAAAAGCAAAAATCATAATAAAACTGCATGAGCAAAATCATAATAAGACTGCATGGGCAAAACCATAAAAGACAAAAATCATAAAAGGCGCAGCAGTTAGGTAATCGGGTAAACTTTACCCAGATACCGGTGATTCTGCTCGGAAGATTCCTCTGGTTGGGGTCAACTTCCGGATCGTCTCCCTTATTACTATATTTTTCTAACCTTACTAAATCATAAACATGGACCCTAAAACTCTTATCACCATCCAAAACTTTAAGAACAAATCTTTGCCCTAATTCTTACTACAAGCCTAAGTAACCAAAATTCTTCTAATTTAAGCCATAATCCCCCCTAACCTCAGCTTCCCTGAGTTATGAGTCAGAATAAGGTAAGGCGCAATACCGGGTCCCAATAAATACGAGGCCAAATACAAAAGAAATTCTCTTTATTCCCTTCCCCTTTGCCCCTCGGGGCTTACTAGTCAAAGGGAGTAACGGCGATGTACGGTTGAAGTCCTATTCATCCCTGGTCCTGCGGTCCGGGACGCCATTATGCCAACCGGCCTCATGAATGGCACGCTGATGAGCGGCTACAATCTCTGGGCACCGGACCAGGCAAGTGGCTTTCGTCCTCCCCGGCTCACCGCACCCGAAACAGACCACCACGTTCGGGCGGCGGCACTCCGGGGAGCCACGTTTGTGGCCCCCTACCCCGCATGCCCAACAGGCCTTGTAGGGCACTTGTCCGTATGGACAATTTCCGGGGCACCCCAACGTGACACGACCAGGTCTTCAAACTGTCGTTTGATCGTAGGTCCGTTGGCAGTCCTGATTGGCACCACTTCCACCCATTTCGTGAATAGGTCTTGGAAAACCAAGACGTATTTATGGCCACTCTTGCTGCGTGGAAAAGGGCCCATCACGTCGCTCGCCACCACCGTCCAGGGTTGCTCGACAATGCGCTGCCCCATGAAGCCAGCCGGTCGGTCCTGTTCGACCTTGGACCTCTGGCAGGGGTCGCATCGTCTCACAAATTTCGCTACATCCGCGTAGATCCCTGGCCAGTAGTAGCGAAGCGACAACCGATGGTAGGTCTTCTCGACCCCCAAATGGCCCGCTTGTGGTCTCGAATGAGCCTCTTTCAAAACCACTATCCTTTGATCCTCGGGCACCACAAGCTTCCACGCATCCAGGTCCGGGCTGAGTGGATCGGTCATCCCGCTTGGCCTATGCCTGTAGAGCCTCTTCCTTCGATGATAGAGTAGAGACCTTCCAATCTTGGAAGATCCAAGGCCTCTCCAGGACAGCTGCGACGCGACGCTTGTACCAAAAGTCGCTTGTATCACAGGCGGATGAGATCGGTATCTCTTCATCCTCTGTGATCCTCGACAAGGCATCTGGGACATGATGGAGCGCTCCTTTGCGGTGAATAATCTCGAAGTCGTATTCGAGAAGCTCTAGGGACCACCTGGCAAGTCTCCCCGTGGGGTTACGCAAGTTGTGCAGTTTTTTAAGGCTGCTGTCGTCGGTTATAACCTTGAAGGAGAAGCCTTCAAGGTACTCCCGAAACTTGCGAATTCCCCACACGACGGCCAGACACTCCCTCTCGGTTACCGAGTAGTTCCTCTCGGCCGATAGCAGAGTACGACTGGCGAAGGAGATCACGCGCTCCTCCTTTTGTATTACTCGCGTCGGTCTGTAGGTGAAAGGGGTTCGCTACAATATCCTTAAAACTTGGGAATTCCAAAATGGGCGCGCTCGTCAAGGCTTTTTTCAACGAGTCGAGCGCTTGCTGTTGCTCCTCGCCCCAATGCCACGTCACATTGGATCTAAATAACCGAGTAAACGGCTCGGCAACAACAGCAAATTCCGGAATAAATCGCCGGTACTGCGAAGCTAAGCCTATTAAACGTCTTAACCGGTTAATATTCTTCGGGGCTGGGTAGGACAAAATCGGTTCACACGATCAATCAATCGCTGGAAAGTGGCCGGCGCGATCGAGAGTCCGAAAGGCATCCGCACAAACTGAAACAATTCCCTACCCGGTACGGTGAACGCGGTGTACTCCTGACACGCTTCGTCGAGAGGGATCTGATTAAACGCCGAACTTAGATCTATCGTCGAAATGTATTTCGACGCTTTTAGCTGTTTCAGGATGTCCGACATATACGGTATCGGATAGGCATCCTTCTTCGAAACAGCGTTAAGTTTCTGGAAATCCAGGCAAAGGCGATAGTCGATTTGCCTTCCTTGCCATGACGATCGGTATTGACCAGTCGCTATAGGACTCCTTAATAACGCCTTCGGCCAACATCCGATCTACCTCTTTGTACATGGCCTCTTGGACCTTTGGAGACACTATTCGATAACGTTGCTTAATGGGCGGGTGCCCCTGAACGTCCATATGGTGCGTTGCTAGATGAGTAGCTTTTAACTGACCCTCAACTTTAGGCGGAAGCTTCCTGTCTACTAGTTCTTTGAGCCTCGCCTGTTCCTCATCTGACAAATCCGCGATCGCACCGCAACCCTCCTCTTCCACCAACCACGTCTTTAAAGGGCTGTGTCTTCCGGATGCGTCAGGCATGAAGACTTTCTTCAACCTAGACCCGAAATACATATGGAATTCGGCCTGAGCGTCCAACCTCAAGATCATCTCGGTATCGAGGTGCTCTGCGAATCTAACCTCACAAAGCCGAGTTACCTCTTCAATGGTCAGTGGTAGCTCGACTTTTCCCTTGATAACCTGCATAGATCCGTTAGCCACTATCATCATGGATCTATGCGACCTGTCCAGCTCTTTCCCGGTTCTATCCAAAATCTTCCTACCCACTTTACTTCTCAAAAAAGTCCTAGTGGATCCCGGGTCGTACAACGCATCTAGGGTGACCGACCCTGCCTCTACGGCTAGATGTATTCTACCGCGAACCTCGTCGGTAGGGACGATGCCACTATTAAATTCTGTTTCCAGACCCTCACTCTGACGGAACTCAGCCCTAACAAAATTTAATGAGTCCGAGTGAGGTGGCTCCCCTGCCATAACTCCATCCGAGTTATTCGGAGTTAAAAGAGCCGCGTCTGGCCAAGTCTTCTCTACCAAGGTCTTAAGACTGGGAAGTCTTTCGGCATCGTCCGCTCTATGTACTTGAGCTTGGACAGTGAGCTGGGCATTCTCTTCGGCTACGAATTCTTTACCCTGTCTCCAAAGTTCCTCATCCTCATCGGTATTCGTGGGCTCCCCGCTATGGTCTTCAAAATCTACAGGCCTATGCGGGAGCTCAAGAGGTTTTTCCCGATCTATAATTGCGAAATCCTTTTCCTTATCATCGTAGCCTATTTCATCGACGAACCGATCGCTAATTACCGAGTCAAACTCGTCGATGCCAGACATGTTCACGCCTCTAAATTCCGGCATGTCTATTGTTGTTACTGGGCCCGGGACTCTCGAAGCGCATCCGATACTAATCTTGATGTCTAAATCGGATTTTCCTTCGGTCATGGAAGGTCGAGAGGCAGTGCAGACCGGTCTCACTGCTTCTTCTCCCCGTTTCCCGAGCTAGCTTTCTTGGTAGGGGGCAGCCTGCTTGGTAATGGCCGGGCTTCTGACACCTAAAACAAATTACCTCTTTCTCGGTATTTGAGTCCCCTGAGGCTTTTTCAGCAGGGGTGCTCGGACTCTGCTGACCTCTCCCCACCTTAAAATCTTTTAATAGCAATGGCAAGGCTCTCAGCAGGTCGTCATCACTTATAGGAGTGATCCCTCGACATTCCTCCAGATGAGTTAAGAAGTCTTCGACGCTAGCTCCTGGTTTGCCGCTGACAGAGATCTTCCAATTATATACAAATCGGCTGAGATCCTGTATATCGCGCCGGGGCTCAAATCGAGAGCTAGTAAGCCCTAATCCACGGTTTTCCGGGTAGCCGCTCATATGTCCTCGTTCATGCAACCCGATGTCCTCGTGGAACATGTCGTCATTCCTTGCTCCCCCAGTACCCGGAAGTCGGCTACTCTGGCCCTGGTCCTCGTGTGTTCTTTGTCCACGGTCTCCATCCAAGTTTAGGGACCTAAAATCCGCCTCATACCGAGAAAAACGGTTCGGTCCCCCTTCCGAGTCATCACCAACCCTGTTTGGCCCACGCGTAGGCTCGTCCGGTGCCCCAGTCCTGTTGATCGTCTCCAGGTTGGTGTCCCAAAATGAGGTGCAGATCCAATCGTCCGTCCCTAATGGGCCCACCCCGGTTACCGAGTTCCTCCGGTACGCGGTCCAATCGATCTGCGCTCGAGGAATCGAAAGTACCGTGCTGGGCGGCTGGTGGCACCAGAGGGCTAAAATTCCTTTTTCCCGACGGCTTACCCAGCTGGCCGTGACTGTAACCAGAGCTGGTCCTGGGATTTCATCTAAAATGTCTTCCTTTTATCCGGAACACGTAATTCCGTAGTCGCCTAATCTTCGACCGTCTGTCTCCCGCATTGACCAGTTCGACCTCGTCTAGGGCCTCTCCTAATTCTTTTTCCGACATTTCCGACAGGTAGATCGAGACCTGCTCTGACGTGGAGCACGCGAGAATATCCACTATCAGAGACATGACGGTTATTCCTAATCTTCTGGTCGATAGCGACACTTTCTAGCGCTTTATTAGTCGGGATTCGAAATCGCTCGGATAATTTTGGGAGATAGACCCTCCGTCGTAATTTTCCAAGACCCCAAAAAAAAATATCTTTCCCTCCGATCCGAGTATACCTACTTATGAAAGTGGCGAGAAGCACTGTTGCGTTATAGCAGTGGCAAGTAAAACCTACAATAGCTCGGAAATAACCGAAAGCAATAAATAATCGCCGCCAGCAATGATCAGATAAAAAAAAGCGATAGTAATAGGGCAATATAAACAAAATGGCCAAATTAGAAATAAATCAAGTAAATCAGCGACAGAAATAAGAAGGAAATACACACGATCCAATATAATCGGGTAACGCCAATAGTATGTATAGCACAGCAAAAAAAAATGGCAATATCCTAGCCAAGCAGTGCTAGCAAATTATATATATATAAATGTCAATACACTCACAAGATATAAAATAATAAATGTAAATAGTTTCAAATGTCTAATTGCTAAAGAAATCCAGCGCACTTTAGGCAGACAGTGATTTCTCTTAAATCAACCAGTAGAATTTTCCGAAAGAGGCTAATTGAAACTACCAAGAAATCCTATTTTTCAATTATTCCCGAAAAATTCTAATATCAGCGAAAATCACTTTATTTCCCGTATTTCGAAAATCTCAGAAGTCTATAATTTCAATAACCGCAAATTTCACTTAAAAGTCCTTTAAAATTCACGATTTAATACTCCAAGTTCCGAATTCCGTCTTTGAATAAGCTGGTAATCGCGAAACCACCTTTAAAATCCGTCTTTACTCCCCATATAACGAATTCAAAAAAAAATTTATCTTATTTACAAAAATTCTACCGAACCTGTTCAATTCTAGTAGACATCAGAATTTTGACGAATTTAACTCATCTCGCCCGTAAGAAAGTCATTTGGCATGAATATAAAATCTACTTACAATTCCAATTCCAAATTTTCAAAATGTCCAAATTATTCCCCAAAATTTTTGGTTCCGAAATTTATCTTCAAAATTTCCTTCCGACCAATACCTTCGACCAGAATAACCGGGAAAAAGTTTTTTTTCCAATAAGTCTTAAATAATCTTCCCGAGTTAAACCCAAAAAATCTCCTAGGCCGATGATGATAGTGGTCGTTGACTCTCGACCTTGCTTCGCGACTCGGAAGTTTACTTGCAAAAGAGAAAAAAAATTTATTCTTCACTTGTTCAAAAATTTCCAACCAAATTTTCAAATTTCACATAAAATTTTCAAATTTCCAATAAAATTCCCAAATATCCAATTGAACACTTTCTAACCTTTAACCTAATAGAAGGCAATTTTTCCTTATTAAATCGAATTATTACCGCTGGTTAGGTCTAAGCAAGAGTTCGTAGTCTGCGGGTACTTGACAGGTTATCTAAATTCCAAAAAGAAATTCCTGACGTCTTTAAGTCAGTGAATCTTACCCATAAGCGGTCAAATACTGCACTTCCGAGTTCCAGCTACTCTCAAGTTTCATGTACCAGCTCAATTAACCTTGATGCCCCTATTCTCAAAATTCCAAACAAAAAAAAGAAAATGTCAAATCATACCATCAAAACAAAGAATATACAATGCATATAAAGTCACAACTAAGTCATTTAAAATCAGAATTCCAAGTATCGAGTGTTCTCTCTCTCTCTCTCTCTCGTGTGGGCTCTGTCCGTCTCGGAAACTTCAAAGAGACACTTCAAATCTTTCAAATTTCTCATGATATTTTCGAGAGAAATTCTAAAGTCGTGGTGTCCCCAAATCTTCAAATTTCTAACTTCCGGAGATCCACTTTTATTTTCAAAATTTCTCCATTCAGAATAATATCAAGATTTTCTACTCAAGAAAATCTTGATTTCCAACAATTGCTCCAATTTCAAAAAAAAAAAAATTTCAAAACTAATAATATCAAAATCTTCTACTTAAGAAAATTCTGATTTCCAACAATTGCTCCAATTACCAAAAAAAATTTCCAAAATTTCGAATTCCAACTCACAAAATCTTCCAATCTTCTCAAATTATCATTCCTGACTTTGTAAGTTCGAATAAGTTCCTTGGTTCCGGAAATTTGAAAGAGAATCCTCAAATCTTTCAAATTGCCGAATCAATGTCTCCAACAGTAAATCTTGTTATAACCTGAAATATAATTGCACAAAAAAAAATATTTAAACTCAACAATTCTAACCTATAAATATTTTCACAATATCACTAAAATCCAAATTTGTAAAAAAAACTCTATTTAAAATTTTTAATTTATAAACATTTTAAATGTTCCAGTCAATTTCCAATTACTAATTTTTAATTAAATTCTGGCCTGTTGTCCGGGCAAAATAACTCGTATCGATTATGCCCGGCCCCACGTTGGGCGCCAGTTGAGATGCAGGTTCTACCCGTGACCTCGCACTCTTATTTTTGGCTACCCAACTAATTTTATTTCGGCTCGGAACGACCCGAAATAAAATATTTTCTTTAATTGCTTTGTTGAGCGCCAGTCACCCAGGCTAGTGACGAAATTTATTTAGAACAATTATGAGACTCGAAATTCTAAAGATCAACACAAGGCGAGGTCAAACAATGTCACAACAGTTCTTCGGGTACAAGAAATAAACACCAGAATTTAACTAATGAAATAGAAGGTTTTACAAAATTTATTAAACGTGATTGGGACTCGGTACACAAAACATTACTATTGTAAAAAAAAAGAAGAAGGCCAAAACGCCTACGCAATCATCAATATGTATTATTAAAATGACAGAATTCTCGGAATATTTTCGAGCCACGCGACAATATGGCGGAACCAGTTCATTAGCGTGTCACCACCCGAGAGCACCGGAATTTATCACTACTTTATTTTTAATTAATTAATTTCCTTGTTGTATTCCAAAATACGTTAAAAGACCATTAATATAAATAAAAGGAAGAACACTCACGTAGGAGAGAGAGAAGAGAGGCGAAGTGGCCGGTATTTGTAATGTACGCCATATGGCGTCAGTATCAGTTCTATAGAGTCCGTTATTTCCGGACCACTTGCCAGAGAAATAAATAAAAGCAACTCACGCTACCTGAATTACGTCCTGGAGTTCCGGAACGAATCTTAGAATAAATTCTCCTTCCATGTTTCGCCGAATTCAAATGATAGTCCTCTTATAAATTTTCGATTTGGCAAATGACACCTGTCTCGAGTAGTCGCAGGACGAGAGTGACGATGGCCAACGCGACGCTGACAGAATTCCCGACCTGCCCCACGAATTGCATGCGTGACCCAATCGCGGACCCGGAAACAGGTCACATGTCAAACATCCAATAGACGACTAGGCAACTCGTGTCTAGTATAATAATTGCCCTCGGTAAATAATTTCCATCAACACGCGGTTCTATCATTTGCAACGAACGGCGCGTGTGGTATAATGACACCATTGTAATTAGTGTTCATTTACATCAAACTGCACAAATTTAGTATCACAAAATGTCTAAGATACTAAATATCGAGCCCCAGGGTCTATGTGCCCTAGGGTACGTTTTCCGGGTCACGTGGTGGCATCTAGTCGTCTGGTGCGTCGCTCTCCAACGATCGATGGTGGCGATAATCGAAGCGTCGATCCATCGTGGCTGGAAACTCGACATGGCAGCCAGTGTTGACATGGACTCGGTAACCGGCTGTGCCTCGTCTTCGACGCTGCTGTCCTCCGGTGCTGCTGTCTTCGTATCGCTCATGAGACAAACGGTACAGGAAGCGTGAGTGCGTGCAGTGCGCGATTAGTGTATTTCGAGTGCTCTCGGGTGACGACGAAGTGCGGGCTCTCGTCACGACTTTTTCCCTAGGGACATAACCCCACCTGTCATACCGGTGAGTTTACTAAGTTAAATATTTTCCATGTGACGGGTAAAATTTACAGCGTCACAAAACTCACAATAAATCTTGACAAAACTGACTTTACAATTTTTTCTAGAAAGACTAACAAGGAACCCTAGGTAGGTGTCACCCTCCGATTTTGTTCGTTCGCACATATGTTGTAGTACTCGAAAAACTAAGCGACACCTATTTTTTTACGTGCCCAAAATGTTTTTTAGGGGGTAAAAATCACCCCCGAAAGTGCGGTACCAAACACCCATTTAATTGTTTCACATATAATAACAGAATCTTTCACAATAAAACCAACTCGAAAAATATGCTCATTATGATAGATGAAATATTTGATAAAAGTTTACGTATATTTGCATTTTCATGAGAAATTAATTTATAAGGGGCAACCACCCTTAAGTTTATGTTATTATATTTCCAGAAAATAAAGTAAATTTCGCATACAAAACCAAGCAAAAAATATCCTCACTATGAGAGATGAAATATGTGATTTTGTCAACTTGATAAAAGAGATTTTTGGGGGGTAAACTACCCCACAATCTGTTTTAATTATACAAACAAATTTCAAATAGACATTATTTCAACCCGAAAAATCTGGAAAAAATATATGTTGCACGCGATAATAAAATAAAGTTTACGTGTATTTGCATTTTAATGAGAAATTAATTTATTAGGGGTAACCACCCTTAAGTGCATGTTATTATATTTCTACAAAATAAAGTAAATTTCGCGTACAAAACCAAGCAGAAAAAATTCTTTCACGCAAAGGGTTGAAAAATACAAATTGCTTAATTTAGTCGAAACATTTTATGGGGGTAAACTACCCCAAAAAAAGTTACGATTACGTAAGAAAATTACCAAATGAGTGCTCATTCATATCGTAAAAATCTGAAAAAAGTGTATGTTGAAGGCAGTAATAAAATAAAATTTATCAGACCAACAATCATCATTAGATGTGTTTATTCATTGTACGTGGTACAGTAGTGATGCTCTTCGAAGAAATGTTTCAAACACAAAGATTTTTTGCACCACGAAAATCTAATTGCGGCTACATTTTGACATCCTAAAATTTCACATAACGTGTTGGAAAATGTTTTGAAGGAAAAGTCCACTGGATTCTCAAATTCTCCTGGTTTTTCTGCAACATAACCACTTTTAAACCAGGAGTATTTAAAAAGACTGTGATACCTTGGTGAAGATAATTGATTATGTACTAAATAATGTAACTTTATAATATTATTTCGTATGTGCAGATTTAAATCATAGTCTAACAGTATAACTGAATCTGAAAAATGTCGCACATAATTTTTCATATGCGAAATCCGTAGACGTCAAGGGGCGGAACTTTTCCAGTAGTGCCTTTTGGTATAATGATAGGAATAACATTCTTTCCCGTATACGTTGCTTGCCGTACAACTTCTGGGCAGTGTCCAGTCTAAGAATCTATGAGCAACACGCTTGTCGGCCCTACCTTCGGGAAAAAAAACATTTTCCAACTAACTGAAAATGTTCTGCAGATGAAATAATTTTAAAAATTTAAAGACTGTAATGAATTTATTTTATGACGAAAAATTACTAAAAATAAATAAATTTACCATACGTAAGTTTTCCAGATTTGGATACAGCTACAAAGACGTTTATAGGCTGAAAAGTGGTTTCTTGTACAATGGGTCCAAATTTTCCACTTGGCTCTTTTAACACAAGATAAAGTGGAGATAGAAGCTTTCCATCCGCAGAAATCGTGGATTGGATAGTGTAGCTGTGAGTTGTAGAAGAAATAGATTGGACGACACATTCGACTTGCCGTGAATCTTCAATTGCCAATGTTCTCCCAGAATGCATTTCTAACTGGAATCCACTTTGATCCGAGTTATAAACATTCTCTCTCCCATATTGAGTGATGTACGGCTTCACTTCATTCACAAAATTCTCCGCATTTACTTTTAACTTTTCCTCATCTTCTAATGTTTTTCTGGTGATGAATTTATTGACTTTTATGGATGTTATTCGGTGAGTTCGATTAAACTTCCACACCCACCAGGCAGATGCTTTAAATCGTGTGTCTTCAAAACCAAGGATATTTTTAGCATGTAGACCACATTTCTGTAGGTCTACATCGTGAATTATCATACCAGCATCAATTGCACTTTTAAAATTGTTCAATGTGTACTCCGCAATACTATGCAACTTTTCCATGTATGTACCGCCTTTATTTACTTGTCCTGCTCATAGTCTCAATTGACGTACTGATGTAACTTTTCTGAACCGATGTTTAACAGCACTTAACTCACTATTGCTTTTTTTCATTCCGCTTCTCCAAAACCCCACTGCTCTTTGTTTATAATCGAAGTCAACATTTTCATCATCTCTCGTACAAACAGCGTCATCTGATTTAGAATTAAGTTTAGGAGTTCACTCTGCATAGGTGTCTTCCACAGCGGAAAGATCCCAGTCTTTATATGCTTCTGAAAAGTCTAACGTATTTTCTTCAACAATCTCAACGCCATTGAACTCATTCATAGCCTGAATTAGTATTTAATTGATATAATCTGCCAGTTGCCGCTCTGCATCATTAACTTCACTGTCAGGTATGTTCATGGTCTGGAATGCAACTAACAAAAGTTGTATTACATTTAAGGGATTTATAGGCATGCTTACAAGACCTAATAAACTGTTCACTGATATGTTTCACTGCAGAAACAGAGAAATAGACTTTTAAACTCGAGAACGATGAAAGCAACACTGAACGATTATTTGCAGTCTTCACAAAAGCAACAACCTGAGAAGACTGAATATTTAAAGAACTTTTTGTATGGATTTCCAAATTATTCGATTTTTTCAAGATTTATTCATAGGATGCCTGGATCATATCCCCGGAAATGCTTCATTTCTATTAATCTGATATTTTTATTTTGTAATAAAATAATGTTATTAATTCTTTATAGAATAATATTTTTAATTAAAAAAATTATAATAGCATTAAAAAATGATGCCTGCTCTCAATAAAAAAAATCTTATTTATCCAATGTTGATATAATCGCTAATACATTATCAACTGCAAATTTTATTATTAACGGACGTTAAATTTTTTTTTAGTTTTTGAAACTATTTTGCTTGATTTCTCGCATGTGAAATAAAAAATTACATGAATTGCGAAAACAACCATTTTTAAATTTTTTATGAAAAACAATTTATTGGAATATATACAAATACAAATAATTTAAAACTAAGAAAATTGATTAGGATTCTGAAATTACAATGAATATTTCAATTGAGGATGAATATAAAATCGTAAATATATATTATATTTGATTAAACTAATTCAATATTATGATGTATGTCTAGGATTGACAGATTCTATTTGTATCCTTACCAGTTTTTAAACTTCTCTTGAATTCCCTTAACTTTTTCCGCCATTTCCATCGAGTAGTAGCATTTACCTATGTTTTGGGTCATAATCCAGGTCAACTATGAGGTTTTTACGTCGCTTAGGTTTCTGATGATCTTCTCCTTCGTCATTCATTGTGAACCAGTAAATATCAGAAGAGAAATGTACCTGAAGAGTAACACATGTTAATCACTATTTCACCTCTTTCTTTACGTTTACTTTTTGCTACGAAAAGTCTATATTTTATTATAATTATACATGTATGTATATATATGTAAGGAAATTATACATTTCATTTGTACACTACATGCTTAAACAATTTCCATAGACATTTTTATAGACATAAGGAAAAGTTTTACATGTACTATGATAAAACTATCATCCTGGTGTATCTAACCTATAATTAATGTTACTACAATATAGACTAGATACGTATATATATATATATATATATATATAAATTTCAGAAAATGAGTTTAATAATTGTTAGGTGTACTTACTTTAATGTAATAAGCGTCGTCGCCCTGCTTGGACCCTGTAACTGAAAATCATGTGGATCATGTAAAAATTTTGAACTTATTAAAGCCGTTAGAGCCTACTGTGGCTACTGTATGACTCATGATCACGTGACCTAAGCGTCCAATGGGCAAAGAGGAATAAGTCGCGATACATTGTTGCCGTGGTAACATTCTACGCAAGCGCAGTAGTTCACGGTGCGCATTGTTGGCAGTAAATAGGCCCATGCTTGCCGGCGACAGTGGCGACACATATTGACACATATACCGGCGGGCACTCACGGCAGCAGCCTTATTTTTCATTCGTCGTTACAAAAAGAAATGTGGTCGCGATTCTTTTAATTGCACTTCTTATGTAATTTTATGTGCCCTTCTGTTTTAAAAACTAATAAAAATGTTCGCGGGTGTTAAATATTATCGTACTTGTGCTGGCCACTCTGATGTGTCGGTAATAAGCACAACAGAAATAGTTAGTAAAACATTTGATCCTCTCGCCTTGAATCCGTCGAAATTGTTCAACGTTAAGTGAGAAAAGAGTGCAACCCAGAAATGCCCTGCATTCATTTTATTTGTAACAAGTAAGTATGTATTTACGTTTCAGATTGTACAGAGAAAGTCTCTTTCATTTCCACGTATCACTTGCAGTTTGAGTTCATGTACAGAGGGGAACACGTGACCGATTCATTAATTATTTAAAGTCGGGCTATTCATAAAATAACAACTGAAATGAATTTTCCATACCAGAGAGAGGTTTTCTATCATGCCACTGCCTCTCTTTGGTAAGGAAAATCCATTTGAGTTGATAGTGTATGGATAATTCGACTTTAAATAATTACTGGATCGGTCACGTGGTCCCTTTTGTACATGGCCTTGAAAGGTAATAAAATTCTATTAATTCCCCTAATTTGGAATATTTGAAAAGTACTACAAATTTCATAAACATCTTTTCAGGAATTCGCATACATTTTTTGATATTTTTGAAGAAATTCAAATGTTTTCAAAGGATCTTTCAATGTTTTAGAATTATTAAATTTCCAGTGTTTCAAGTTAGTTCGTTCACGAAAATTGGACCTCAGGTAAAAATAGATAATTTTGCTTTCAAGAATAGCAATATTATTATTAAAGGACTAATTTGAAAGAGAAAAGATTATTTTTCATGAAAAAAATTTGAAACACAAAAAAATAATTTTATTAATAAATTTTATTTTTGCCCAAACTTATTTTTTATCGCTTCGAGCCAAATTTAAAAAAATGATGGTATTCTAATAAATCACGGTTCATTCCTTTATGAAAAAGATTCTCTACAACATGACCGTTTCCTATTTTTGAAATTGAATTAATTATTATAAAATACAGCAATTTGTTTATAAAAATTTTGTTTTGAAAAATTCTTTTTTTATAATTTTAGCCATTAAAGAATTCATTAGCAAAAATCAGAAACGGTGAAGTTGTGGGAAATCTTTTCTCTCGAAAAATGATTCATGATTTATTAGAATCGCATCATTTTTTTAAATTTGGCTCGAAGCGATAAGAAAATAAGTTTGGGCAAAAATAAAATTTATTACTAAAATTATTTTTTTGAGTTTAAAATTTTTTTCATGAAAAATAATCTTCTCTGTTTCAAATTAGTCCTTCAATAATAATATTGCTATTCTTGAAAGCAAAATTATCTATTTTTGCCTGAGGCCTAATTTTCGTGAACGAACTACCTTAAGGAAACTTATGTATCAAATTCGATGAATTTGATTCATTTACATAATACATTGTTTTTAATTGAGCAGGGCTCGGGACAAGTTAATTTTTAGTATAATACTGAATTCAGAAATGAAAAATAGTATAAAAAAGTGGCATGAATTTCTAAGAGTATAGTAGCCAAATGGTTGAATAAATTTTTGGAAAATTGAAAAATACAATTTTTTTAAAATTGATCATCTTTGTTTAAAATTCTCTTATCTCAAGAAAAATTATAAAATTTAGTTGATAATTCAGTAAATTTTTCGACATTTTATACTAATTTTGTTGATAGCTCATTAATTTCGTTGATAAACAATAAAAAAATTTCAAAATACTTTGCTTTTGTCGACAAGTCATCATATTAATTGGAAATTATAGGAAAATATATCAAATTGACTACTTTAATTGAAAACTAATTAATTTGATTGAAAACTGTTTAAAAATTTTGCTTGAAAATTCGTAAATTTTGTTGAGGGCTTATAAATTTCGATAAAAGTGTTTGTAAATTTTATAATTTTGTTGAAATATAACTTCTTTTTGTCAATTTTGAATTCAAATTTATGCGATTATTATGCAAAAATTGTTAAATTATATATTACAAGTCCACTAAATAAATCTCACACATTTCAAGTTGATTTGATTTTTTAATATCATGCAGTCCGCATAAAATTTGTCTCTATCTATCATTTTATTTTTTGAGAAATAGTTCAATTAGTGGCATTGGCATTAAAATAGTAACCAAAAAGTCGTATTGACCAAAAAAAAGTGTCAAAAAGTGCTAATAGTTGTGAGAGTGAGAGGTTCTGAGATCTGTAACTATATGTCTGTATTACATTGTCCTTGAAATACTGTATTCCTTGAACTTTATTAAAAAAAATCAATTCTTTCTTGTCACTTTTTATCTAAATATGAGTTAATTTTTGCATATACTTTTTGGTTCACAGAATTGATTTTACTATTTCACTTTTTTTGAAAGCCTTGGCAGTTCCAAGCCCTGTGATTAAGTAATTAATTTCTTGACATCTATGATTTTACCAAATGAGAAAAGATTATACAGAATCTTATTAAAACCATTTCAAATTAAGTAATTATATTTAACCAATGATTTTCAGCAATTACAATGGTTTCAAGACTTTTGATAGTTTTTAAATGTGTATGTGAAACATCAAACGTCAAACTTTCTTATTTATTAAAAAACTTTTTCATATCATAAACGTATAATTTTTTGTCAATTCCTCATCCATTTTTTGCTTGAACTAAAAATTAAAGAAAATATGGGAGCAATTTTCATAAATGTTGAAATATTCTTATTTCAAAATTCAGAAATACTTAAAAATTGTTTTAAATCCCTTGAAATGTGTTTCTTCCATGTGTATTCGTAATTTTTTTGACAAATTTTTCAGAAGAAATCTTAAAAAACCTGAATCTTTGAATTGTATTAATTCAATTTTCAAATTATATTGAAACTCCATTTAGTTTTCTCATTGTATCCTGGTTTGTAGAAACGAAAAAAGAAGCAATACAAAGAATAGGCTCTGAGAGGCTCAAGTACCCACCCGCCAGCAAAGTTAATCCAGCGACATCTGATTCAGAGGCTGATAATTCTAATTAAAAATTTGCGAAAAAAGCCAACAAAAGCCAATAAACGTATTTATTGCCCGACTTCATCTTCTTCAGACGTATCAAAAATGGTTCGAACAAAAATAGCAAAGTTGCACGATAAGCCAGCAGAGACGCTAGCATTGTCAAGTAGCGATGAGAGCACAGAGAATGAGGAATCTTCATCTAGAAGGCAGACACATGATAACAATAGTCAGAGAAAGTCAGATAATCTTTCTAAGAGTTCTAAAAAATGTGATCATCTTTTTGATTCAAACTTTGAAGAATCAAAACCAGACAGTGACTTGGAGAATGATTTAAGGTCGCTGAGAAATCAATTAAGGAATAAAGACACAGTAATGGCTGAAAAAAATGCGATGATAGCAGAAAAACAGAAAGTGCTTCTACTTGCTTTTGGATGTACTTACAGTTCTGAACGTTCATTGAACGATGGAAAATATTTTTTTTGAAAATTGAATAATTTATTAGTTCTGGCTTCTTTAAATTAAAAAGTAGCGTATATTTTATGACAGATTGTATATTTTTAGGACCATAAATATAAACATAATCATTAATTTTGTTTTGAAAGAAAAAAAATTGTCATCGTTCAATGAACGTTCAGAACTGTAAGTAAATTGCTTTTGGGGTACCCATTAAAATTCAATAATATTTAATATTTGAAATGTTACACCTCAAATTTATTTATTTTTGTGAAAAAATGATTTGCTACTTTTTATTTTATTTCTTAAACATTTATTAGGGTACAGGCAATTATTACACAATTTAAAAAATTCATACTTGGTGATGGAAACAATAACTTGTAGGTAGTATATGGAAGTAATAAGTATAAAATTTGTTTTTGAGGATTAACCATGTTTATTGAAATTTCCCAACGAAATATTGATTTTTAAATATTACAACAAATTTTTGGAGTATAGATATATAGTTATATAGGTTTTTCATATCTATGACTTTGAATCTTATAACTACTCATTTCATCATTTACAGAAAATATCGAAGATGTCGAAAAAGCGGAGGCACATGCTCACGGAAAAGAGACTTTTCAAAAAGTTGGCGCTCTCAATAGAGACAGAGTGCGTACAAATTACATACATAGAATTCATAAAAGCGTTGTTTTTTCGAAATAAATTGATAATGTAAATTTTAAAAAATTACAGATTCACATTGGAAGAAACGTATGGATCAAATGTGAAAAATATGACTGCGTATTGATGATGGCCAAATCTCCGCAGACTTTTATCACTCACTTAGCTGAGGCCACTTTCGGCGTAAAAACTCTGCTAAAGAGCAGTGTAACGGGCAATTCGTCTAATAGGACGAAAAAACTGAATCTTTCAGCACGTCCTCGGCTCAATGCGAGAATAGTGTGTGCCATACAAGGTTCGTATAGTCAAATTTTCTTTTATAGTGTGTGTTAAATTTAAATATTATCTTGTATTAATTTTTTCATCTTTCATTCCTAGAGTGCCTGGTATTCTGGGCAACAAATTGCACATCGCCGTATGATTTCGTCAGAATTCAGTACTTCAAAAATGAAGTACCAACAATTTTAAGTGAATATATTACTAGACTTAGAGCAAAGCACTGTAATAAAGTTTCAGGTATGTCCTATAACCTCTTTCTTTCGCTCTATTATTTTTGTTTTGTTAAAAACGTTATTTTTAATGAAGTCATTTCTTTTTATGCATTGGCTTCAATCATCCCAACAGCAGAGGAAAATGCCTTAAATCGAATTGATCTTGATATCGACGATAATGTGGAAAATGATGAAGAAAATGAAGAGAATCCGGGCAAAACCAATACTGATAGTGGACAGAAGGACAATGTAGTTTCAATTTCTGAAAATGATAATAGTTCGAAGGTGGCAGAATCCATGGAGAAGCAGATGGTAAGATTTTTAAGATAAAACATCAAGTTGATTATGAATATAAATGAATATTCAGGGGAGACACTGAAATAAAAGTCACTAAAGTCGCTTTTTTCCTCTTTCATTGATTTTTTGAAAATTAATATTCAGACTATAATAAATGTTGGAAATGTATTATTATTCTTGAAAATTAATTAATTTTTACGAAAATTCTATAATTTTCTTGGAAATTAATGAATGTTTTGTGAAATTAAAAAATTTCGTGGGAATTTCATTAATTTTGTTAACAATTCATTAATATTGTTGAAAGTTCATTAATTATTTTGAAATTTACATAATTTTGTTAAGAATTTATTTATTTCGATAAAAATTCTATAATTTAATTGAAAATTCGTTATTCATGTTGAAAATTTTTATAATATTTCAATCAATAATTGGTTTCTTTTCATAGATCGACGATAAAAATAAGGTTTCCGTGGCACAAGAAGAACAAATATTGACAGAAAATCTCGTTATTGCGAGAGAGGAAGAAGAAGAAGAACGAGACAAAATTGAAATTTCAAGTGAAGAAGAAGAGGCAGAAATCGAACCTTAAACCTAAGTTGAGTTGAATTCGCTATAAATTGTTTACTATATTATAGTGTTTCTTGTGGATAGAGGACTAAAAAACAAGTCAAAAAGTCTTCTTTATGAATTTGATCAGACTCACAGTTTTTTAGTTAGAGAGATATTTGAATGTAAGTGGGAAGTCTTGTTGTGAGATAGAGGTGAGGCCTACCTTCTTTGTTCTATATAAAGACTTCCCACTTAACTTCAAATCTCTCTAACTTAAACACTGTAAGTCTGATCAAATTTTGCGAAAAGACTTTTCGACTTGTTTTTCAGCCCTCTATCTACTTGTATGAGAAACACTATAAAGGTGCCATCCCATGACTACAGAAAACGCGAAGCAGAAAACGAACAGCCAATTACAGAACACATTTAAGAAGAAAGAAATCTAAAGATCTTCTGTAATTGGCTGTCCGATTTCTGCTTTGCGTTTCCTCCTGTCATGGGATTTCACCTTAACTTGGTAAACAACCAACCAAACAATATATTCTTCTTACTACTTATCTCGTTTAAATTTCTACTTTTATGATTATTATTCATGTTTCATAAAGATGTGCAAAATAACATCGGATCTTTTCTTTTTGTAATTTCGGGCTTTAGAGTTTTATCATAAAAATAATTAAGATATATAAAAAAAATTCGAAATATTAGTGGTGTGCAAAATTTTCTTGAACCCGAAACCGAAGGTTCGAAACGGGTTGTCATCGGATCGGCTTTAAATTGTTGCCATGAGTTGGTAAACGTATGACATAAATCATCCCCAAATGTCAACGTCAGAAACGAATCTTTGTAGAAGTTATGCAGGAAGAAAGTAAAATAAAAAAGGTATTTTATCGAAAATGGCTGAACCGATTTTGACGAAAGAAATATATCTTATGAACGTTAATGAGACTATTTTTAGATAAATTTTAAAAAATTATTCGCTATGCAATCAAAGTAAAGAAAATGTTCAAAATTTTATAAAAATGTATTTTTCAACCGGTTTCTATTATTGCAGAAATTTTGACAAAAATATAATTTGTGTTGGTAATGAAGTAAGGATGATTTTGTAAAAAATTGTAAGTGTGTCTTCACAATATGATCTCAAAAATTTTTAGGGAAAATTTAAACAAAAATTTGGAGAAATTAGTTTGAAAATTTCACCTTCATTTTTGAGTGGGTAATTTTTAAAAAATTTTGTTTGGAAATTCTCTCTTTGATTTATATAGCATATATTCTTTTCACCGAAATCGGTTCGGCTGTTTTCGAGAAAAATTACTTTTTTGATTTTACTTTTCCCTTTATAACTCCTAAAAAAAATGCGTTTCCAAGTTTGGCATTCTCATAACTATGAGAAAATTGTGATCATTAATCAGGGCAAACTTGCTATATGCAAGAATATATAGTTAAAACCTTGAAAGTGATAATAGGTTTCAATGATAGTTATATATAGGTTTGTTAAGAGCTAAATTTATTCGCAAATATTCCTAAAGTATTTTTAAATGTATATTTTGAGTCAACATTGAACAAAATATACGAACATCAATGTTTACTATAATATTGTATTGTGATATTATAAATATTTCCTTCTTAGAACCTACTGTGTTTCACATATATATCATGAGATATTTTCATTCGAATATTAAGTTCATATTCTTTAGTTTTGACAAAAAACGTTAATAAATTCTAAAAATTATACAATCGTTACGAGTTCAGTTATTTCGAGAGAAATAATACCCACTAATACGTGCGAAACAGATTTTAACATTTCGGTACCTAGCTCTTATATAATACATCTTCCGCATTATTATATCAAAATTATTAAATCCATTTCAAGGAAAATTAAATATTCTCCGTTCAGAATCTGAATACTCCATCTTGGGATGATGAGAGGTAGATTCAGTGATAAAAAGAATTAGTGGGGAGGGATAGACTGAAGAATACAAAACTATAAGTATTCAAGGACAGAAAGTTATAGAGAAAGATTAAAATTTCAAGATAGACTGAGGTAAAGAAAGAGATAGCTGATGAAATATTTCAGGTGATAGACTCAGAGATAGAAAGAGATAGATGTGCCAGATAGCTATTCTAAAATTTTTACGATAGATTTAAGAATAGAAAGAGATAGCTATTTATAAATTCGGGCGATAGATTTAGGGATAGGAAAAGATAGACATTATTTAATTTGGTTTATAGATTTAGAGATGGAAAGAGATAGGAAGAGTAAAAAATACGGGATAGAATGATATAGATATTCTGTTTTGATGATAGGCTCAAGAATAGAAAGAGATAAATATGCGGGATAGGAAGAGATATATATTCTTTTTTAGTAATAGAATAGTGATAGAAAGAGATTAATAAAAGGGATAGATACGGATAAATATTTCTATTTGGTGCTAGACTTAAGGATAAGAAGAGATAGATATTCCAAAATATGTGGGACAGATTGTGAGATAGGAAGATATAAAGATTATTGAACACAGGTATTGAAAGAGATAGAGATATCTAAATACGGCGGATATATTTGAGATAGAAAAAGATAGCGTTTTGGGATGCAAATCGGGTACATCCCGGGGATAGAGAACTTCTATCTCTTTCTATCCCCTTATTTCTATCTTTTTCTATCTTTTTACTTCCAGCAGGGATATGTATAACATAGAGTTCTTTAATTTATAGAAATATAATAACATGCACATAAGGGTGGTTAACCCTTATAAATTAATTTCTCATGAAAATGCAAATATACGTAAAGTTTATTTTATGACCGCGTGGCATATATATTTTTTTCAGAATTTTCAGCTTCAATTTAACCTAAGTGGTAATATTTCTTGTATAATCGTAACTTTTTTCGGGGTAGTTTACCCCCATAAAATGTTCCGACTAAATTAAGCAATTTATATTTTCCAACCCTCTGTATGAAAGAATTTTTTCTGCTTGGTTTTGTATGCGAAATTTACATTATTTTGTTGAAATATAATAACATGAACTTAAGGGTGGTTACCCCTTATAAGTTAATTTCTCATGAAAATGCAAATACACGTAAACTTTATTTTATTATCGCGTGCAACATATATTTTTTCCAGATTTTTCGGGTTGAAATAATGTCTATTTGAAATTTGTTTGTATAATTAAAACAGATTGTGGGGTAGTTTACCCCCCAAAAATCTTTTTTATCAAGTTGACAAAATCACATATTTCATCTCTCATAGTGAGGATATTTTTCCAGTTGGTTTGATTGTGAGAGATTTTGTTATTATATGTGGAACAATTAAATGGGTATTTGGTACCGCACACCTACCTAGGGTTCCTTGTAAGAAAAACGATGTACCTGCCCTAGTTCTTAATAATATAAGTATGGAGAAGAAAAATAGCTTTTTATACCTAGGAATGACTCTTGACAACAAACTTACCTTCACACCGCATGTCAAAAAAGCGAGGAAAGAGGTCTTCATGGCAGTAGGTGGGCTACATACATGAATAGTAGTATGTAGTCTATGTAGTCCTATGTAGTCTCATAGGTAGGCAAAGTACCCTTAGCGTCAAAAATAAACTGATATTATTTAATATGATATTGAAGCCTATTATGCTTGATGCGACCCCAATCTGGGGCAACAAGTGGAATAATAATATAAAAACACTGCAGATTGTACAAAATAAGTGCCTACGTATGATAGTAAACGCGGGTCCGAAAGACAGAAACGTCGATATAAGAAAAATCTGTGACTCTAAAACAATCTGAGAAGTAATTTATGACAACACTCGTAATTTTTACACCACACAGATTTCGCATCCCAGCGAACTTAAAGATCTTGCAATACATACATGTGAAACTGCCCCTTTCAAAATAAAGACCAAAATGTCGCATCAACTACTAATGTGGGACAAAGGAGCCCCGGTACATACATAGATAATACCTGCTGTTACCGTTAATTATTTTTAAGTGTATGTTTACACTAGCTATAAGATAGAAACAAGACCTGTAAAGGGTTTTTTAACAAACAAATTTTTTACCCAACTTCACCAAAAGACTGTCACCATGACGAATAACGCAGATAATTAGAAACACCCCTATTTTATATTTCTACAGGTTTAAACTTCTCTCTGAGAAATAGGTACCTCAAATAATATATAAGTGGACATTTGTATCAATACCTTGTACAAATATTGTAACAGATAATGAATAAACACTGTTAAAAAGTAAAAATTACAATTAGTCAGTCGTGTCTGGACATCGCCAAGACACTCTGGAACTTTTGGAAGATACTCTGGAAGTCCCGAGTAACTCGCCGCCCAACAAGTAAAGATAATTCTAAGAGTAAAAGTTCAACTAATGTACAGTGAAATAAACATGGTCTACCCACAGCCTCGTTCATTATTTTCAACGATAGAGAGTTTGCCGCCAGCAAGGGATCAAAAGCAGAAGAGGAAGTGCCCGTCGTACCAACGCCGCGCTAAGGCCAGGATCGGAGCCTTCGTTAAGGCCAAGAAGGAATCCGCCAACACCCACAAAGCCTACGAGCCACAGAAGCCTGGCTACGTGGCCGAGGGAGCAGAGAACGGCATGGCCATCCACAAAGCCCTCTGGTACGATCCGATGCCGAAGGAAGTGCTACAGGGATCGCTGCAACAGCCAACTCGGCCGACCGCTAAGGCCGCCTCACCGCCGACCATACCAGCAGCATCACCATCGACGAACATTGGCAGCCAGCACCTCCCAGCTACCTAGGTGGCCCGCCACTCCAGTACCGCAGCTCCAGGAGGATCCATGGGGTCAGCCCCTTCAGCAAATCGCCCATCAAGCCGCGAGGACCCACCACGAGGATCGTTGGAAGCCCGGCCAAGCCCATATCAGCGCCAGGCTACGACATATTGAAGACTAAACACCGTTACCGTGCATAGAACCTTTTAGGAAATGTAGATAAAGGTATGGCAACCAAAGCCAGCTAATTTTTCTAAAAAGCTGACCTTTTTTTTAAATAGCTTTTTAATAAGTCCGCGATTACAAGTTTTTTTTAATTTCTTCGATAAGGTCTTAGCTTTTAATTAAATAATTTTTTTTTTAATTTACATCGACAAATTTGGGCGAAAATGATTAAAACATTTCATCTAGCCACCACTTTGCCATAAGACCAATGCTTAATATGCTGACTTTTGAAGTTGATTATCTGTTTAAACAATCGGTCAACCACCCTCAAATTTTCAGAATTTGTTTAGTCGTATTTGAACTTTACATAAAATAAAAATCAAGTCTTTTGTCCGAAGATACTACCGTGCTCGTACTACCTTATATTAATCTGACCCTATGCCAAATTAACGAGAAATGAACAAAAATTCTATGAATATAATAATATATAATATATATATCATTCAATATAATGGCAGACATGTTATAAAACACGTCACCTTAAAAATTAATTAATAGAATTTAATTGATTCAGATTGGAAGAGTTTATATAAGTTTTTTTCTTAGAATATAAATTATATTCACAGTGGAGTCGACTCTTTCTTGAAGATCTGAATTATTGAATTCGAAAAAGTATGCATGAATGTTAATTTATCGCTTTTCTATGAGTCTCCCCTATTTATATCCGTCGCCCTTATAAATAAAAATTTATAATACATGCGTATACATATAGTACTATCGTTAATCTCGACTAGTCAGGAAATAAAAAAACATTCTGGCAAAGCTATACAAACATCTAAAGTTAAAAAAGCCTCAGGAGGATACTATATTAAACAAAGTTAATGAACATTAACTGATCGGTTTTCCCTAAATCTCCCCTATTTGTATTCGTTACCCCAGGCATAAATAAAAAAGTACCTTTTACTAATTGTAAATGAAGTTTAAAGTTCGGATCGCTTAGAATAACCCTTCGAGTAACAGACCTGAAATTACTCTGAATATAATTATTGCCTAGCATAGAGCGGCTAAGTTGTGAAGAATGCAATACGCGGCTAAACATAAGTGAAAGAAAAACGATGTAATAATAATAATAATAGCAAAAACTTGTATAGTTAATCTGGTAAGTAAACTGCAGTGCTTGCAAAATTAGCATGATCGTTATTCTAACACAAATAAGCTGCTAATCTAGAGCAGTTATTTACACCGGATGATTACTTTTTTTTTCTTAAGGTCGTAACTGACATCATAGTAAGTTAGAGTTCTTTTTACGATACAGCAAGCATTCTTTATGCACTGCTGTGAAGTTCCCACGAACTAGGCGGTGCTATCGTGGCACCCTTTGTAACTCGTTGCCTGCTTACATGCTTTGTCAGTATTTTTTCCTTCTTTTTGAACAGTAGAGGCACTGATAATAACAATCAGAGAATTTGCACGATTCTAATTACATCGTCTATCGTCACCCGATAACATTCAAGATTTATTATCCAAATTTTTAACTCCACTTCAATTTCACTCTGATTTTATCACGTTCTATAATAGCAATTCACATCAGATAAAATTATTAAATTTTCTGCAATGTTTGTTTTATGCAATAATTATTTTTTTTACTAGTGGGTCATAAAGTGCATTTTATTGTCCCCCTGTACAGTATTCAACGATTCACTTCAAAAAACAATATAAAACCGTTTCAGTCCATTTTTTCAATGTTACGCAAAGTTTTACACTTTTCCAGCCGCCATTTTGAAAATACTAATGAAAATAAATTTTTTCCCAATACATGGTTTTGACGCACATATAAAAATTGCACGAATTTTGATGAAAACAGGCCGATTCGAGTGGTCAAACGATTTGAAAAAATTACTTTTTTGGAAAAACTATCTCAGAAATAGGTCGAAATTTTCTTTTCAATTGCAAAATTTTTTGGGAAAATCAATTTTGTATGCTCTCTAAGTAACAAAATCGGAAAGAGCATACTCGAAAATAGTCGGGTATGAATTTTTGTAAGATTTCCTTTACCCTAGCGTTGTTGGCAATCGATGAAATATGAACATGTGAAAATCTACAATTTGGGCGTTAATGGGTTAATGATTCCAAAACGAAATGTTTTAGTCCAGTATTAACGAAGATATTTCCAAAAAAAAGTAAAAATTCAAAACTTTTTTAAATTTTGAATAAGTCTTGAAATAATTAATATTTTTTAACTTTTCTTGACACATTTCAAAATGAGATTTAGATAGAATGTCATTGTAACAAGTAAATTGTAATAATTTTTTCTCAAATGCAGCCAAAATCCGAGCTCAGAACGAAAAAGTTGTGAAACTTCAAATTTATGAAATTATTTATTAAAGAAATTATGAAAATAATTTTATTGTATTTTTTAATGATATTTTGTATTTTTTCATATTATGAATTTTGGTAATTTTTCAAGTAGGAGAATCCTTTCTATTCTCATAACTTTCTTTTTCTAAACTTTAAAATTAATAGTACAGGTCGGTCAGCAATGGTAGTTGCTGCTGAGGAGCATTTTTGTACTGTGGCGATACCTAATATTATCAACTACGATTCATTGACCCACAGTACCCGATGTAACTAAATCAAAGCATCTGACTTCCACTTTTTCAGTGAATCGGTCACTGAATATACGAAACAAAGTACTCAGGGACAGTATTTCTTATTACGCGATACTCGAGTGTTGCGTTAGGTCGAGCAAGTTGCTGCAAAGCAGCATTCAGCTTGCTGTATTGTAGAAATGTAGAACAATTCTAATTAGAATTGATTTATAATAAGTTACGAAAAGTTCAAAAAAGTTCATTGTTTCAAGAGTTGTTTAAGATTCCAGAAAACTTTGAAATCTTGACTTTTTTTGCAATATGTTCATTAACAATTGACTAAAACACTTCTTTTTGGGGTCATTAAATGCGAAATTTTGTTACCTTTCACTTTATTCTAAAGAAAGAATTCATTGTTAGGTATTTTATAAATTATAAGCTTTTATGTGAATAGTTAAAAACAATTGTCCAAAGTCTTTTGCACAGCAGTGTATAATTATTGCTCTTGTTATTAATCATTATGTAATTTAATAGCAATAAACAATAAATGAACATAAAAAATTAATTAATAATTAATGATTATTGAATGATGACAGATATAACTTATTTAGTTGTTGATTTTAATGTAATAGTTAATGTAATTATATCATTGTAACTATTCTTCCTATGTCACATATGCATACATTATTGTTGACTTTTCTGATAAAGTCTACCTGTAGCAGTATACATAGTATATATATATATATTTCCCTTTTTTTTTAGCAAAATAAGTAAATATTATGGAAGAAATTTTTGATGTAATAGAAAAATGGTTTTATTATAATCTTGATACTTTTAGAATTGTATAGATATGATCCGTATCATGCAATGGATTATGGTCTCGGTGATGCGGAAACGTTTCAGAATAATGTAACAAGAGAATCACCTATTTCCCCTATGGCAGCTCTGGCTCCGTCATCTATATCGGCTGCTTTTTCCCTTCCGACGAGTCTTTTACAACCTCCTCTTCTTGCGGCGATACCACCTTTAATTCAATCAGTTAATGTACCGCAACCATTCTCAAATTCCTCCAGCACGGGTAAGATTCAATTAAATATTATTATGTTATGTAATTAATCATCAAGTTAAATGATTTTCAAAAAGATGTAGACTCATTTACTACCATTAACTTCTTAACTCCCTGCTCTCTGAAATGTATTTCTATATATTAAATAATAAAAACATAAAAATTGTAATTTTTTTCTAATTTTCTACGACTCATAATATTTTTAACAAAATTATTGCATCTTTGCAATGTAAGGTGCTGAGAATTATTTTTAAAAAAATACAAAAATACTAAATTGTCATTAGTGAAAAGAAATATCTTTTATTTATAAAACTTATAAAAATCTGGTCATTAACAATCATCAAAATTTAATAATTGTTATTTTTCTACTAACTAAGATAATAATAAATTGACTTTCATATCATTAATCTTGTGCACTCTTATCAAATTAATTCATTTGGAAATAAAAACAGTTATGACGTTAAGTTGATTGTGGGCAATATTGTATTTTTTATCTACTTTATTGCTTAAATTTATTAAAAATTAACTTATTTATCTTGAAAATATCAGTCATATATTATCAAATGATATTCTTGTATCTGTAACGCCCTTAAATTATTGAAGGTCATCAGCCTCGGTAGCGCAGTAGGCAGCGCATGTCTCATAATCTTAAGGTCGTAAGTTCGATCCTCACCCGGGGCATTTTTTGTAAAACATTTCTAAACAAATATATCTTTCAAAAGTATTTTCTACATGAAAGGTATTAATATATTCAAATCCTAATAATTTTTTATAAAATTATATCAACAGAGAGAATGTTTATTTTTTACTTGAAAATATATTTGTAATATATTATACATACCTAAATTAATATTACAGATATTGGGACTGTTAAAAATTACGTAACACTTGTTTTAATATTTTTCAATATCTCTCTTACCCATATGACGCATCGTAACACTCATTATTCCCCCACTACAACTGTTTTTATTTCTTAAGGGGATCCGCCACCTTTGATATTATTATTTTTATTTTTTGAGTTTAGACCTTTCATATAAATTTTTTTATGTTTAGTACCTTTATTTAGAAAGGTTTAGAGTTTTTTTTTAAATTCCAGCGCCTTTATGTATTTTTAAGCTATGAATTTTGAGTTTTTGGGCATTTTTTTGATATCCTTTTACTTTAAATGACTTTTTTGTTTCTTAACCAATTGTCATGACTTTTGAAAAATTTTTTTCTTTACATTGTATAGCAACTTCTTGAGTATGGAAAATAAGGTAATATGACTGAGAAAAAGTTACAAATGAAATAAAAAAGTCAACCTCCCAGGGGAGAAGTGTGTGCAGTCTAAGTTATGTGTCTTCCCAAAAAACGGAAAAAGAAAAAACTGGATAATAACATTTATACAAAAAGTCGTAATTTTAATCAAGATTTGAATAAATCACTGATGAGGGCTCCGATATATTCCGATCAGAGCCGAAACGTCTGATTATGTAAAACTCTGAGTTTTTATCAACCTTGGACCCTAAAGCCAATTACCAACGTCAACATATATCTTCAAATAAATACAAATATCCCAAAATATGAAAAAAAAAATTTAATTATTTTTTTAACTAGATTGCTTTCCATAACTAAGAGTGTTGATAATATAACACAGAATAAGTGATAAAAATTTCAAAGGCCTGTGTCTAATACTTTAGGATTTATTCAGACATATGTTGCAACACACACGGAAAATCACAACTTGCGGAAAACTAAAACAAAACAAAATATTGTGTTATTATAGGGATACCTGTTATATACTATTTTCTATGTAATTCAGAAATATTAGTAAATAAATAAACAAACTATTTCGTGTAAAAAGCTCATTTTCGGTAAAAACGCGTTATTCGTAAATCGTAGTAACTTTTAATTTTATTTATTTTTCCAAGAAAAAAAATCTGATTGCGCTGAAAACTTACACACATACTTAGAAAAATATAAAGAATAAGAAAATAACATTTTTGTAAAATGTCAAAAAAAGCAAAAATATAGCTTATTTTTTAATTATTTACTTTCAATAATAATTGTTCTTTTCATAAAATGTTCATCACAAGAAGTTTTTTCAATTCAAAGTTTTCTTTATTTTAGAAAAAAAAAATGTTCATATTGAGAAAACTTCTTAGAATCAAAAGAAATGTTCAATTCAAAGAAGTTCTTTCTTTGACTGTATATCAAAGAAATGTTCCTTCGACTTAAAGAAACTGTTCTCTGAGCGAAGATCTTCGGTTAGGGGCAATAAGGTTGTAAACAAAAGTTGCAATAAAAGGTAAAAAAAATAACTTCATTAAAATCAATATTTTGAATTTTGAATCAATTTTCAATAAATTATTCATGTTTCAAAATTTACAATACTATTCTTGATTTCAAATTAATTAGTTGAGTTTGAAATTTTTGTCACTGCCTACATTATCGGAGGATCACTAGTCGCGTATCAGATAGGATACGTTGTCGACAGGTGTCCTCGTAGACAATTTCAAACTCTTATATCGCAAATAATGCAAATAAATTCTATATTTAAAGGATTTGAAAATCTTTCTGTGGAAAAAATGACGCTTTCGACTGCGCTGGGATTCGAGCCCAGGTCTTTCGATTGCCGGTCGACTGCTCTAACCACTGAGCTACACAGGCGTCCGACATCTCTTTCTCCACAGGAAGATCTCCTTATATCGCCTAGTGGCTCAGCCTTGCGGCTGTAAATGATTTCAAATTAATTAGTTGAGTTTGAAATTTTTGTCACTGCCTACATTATCGGAGGATCACTAGTCGCGTATCAGATAGGATACGTTGTCGACAGGTGTCCTCGTAGACAATTTCAAACTCTTATATCGCAAATAATGCAAATAAATTCTATATTTAAAGGATTTGAAAATCTTTCTGTGGAAAAAATGACGCTTTCGACTGCGCTGGGATTCGAGCCCAGGTCTTTCGATTGCCGGTCGACTGCTCTAACCACTGAGCTACACAGGCGTCCGACATCTCTTTCTCCACAGGAAGATCTCCTTATATCGCCTAGTGGCTCAGCCTTGCGGCTGTAAATGATTTCAAATTAATTAGTTGAGTTTGAAATTTTTGTCACTGCCTACCCGGCAATCGAAAGACCTGGGCTCGAATCCCAGCGCAGTCGAAAGCGTCATTTTTTCCACAGAAAGATTTTCAAATTCTTTAAATATAGAATTTATTTGCATTATTTGCGATATAAGAGTTTGAAATTGTCTACGAGGACACCTGTCGACAACGTATCCTATCTGATACGCGACTAGTGATCCTCCGATAATGTAGGCAGTGACAAAAATTTCAAACTCAACTAATTAATTTGAAATCATTTACAGACGCAAGGCTGAGCCACTAGGCGATATAAGGAGATCTTCCTGTGGAGAAAGAGATGTCGGACGCCTGTGTAGCTCAGTGGTTAGAGCAGTCGACCGGCAATCGAAAGACCTGGGCTCGAATCCCAGCGCAGTCGAAAGCGTCATTTTTTCCACAGAAAGATTTTCAAATTCTTTAAATATACTATTCTTGATACTGAATAACAACAATTTTACGAGTTTTACGAGAAAATTTCTTTAGGATCATAATAATTACAAGTAATAAACTGATTATATTTTTAAAGTAATTTGTTTAAATAAATTCGAACATGTTCAGATATATATTCACAGTTAAAAAAAAAAATAATTTTTAAAAATGTAATTTCAAAAATTGTTTAATTATTTTGAATAATGTGCAGGTGCGTTAATGAGTCGACATTTGATAGGATCTGGAGTAATAAGTCTTCACCAGAAAAAATTAAGGAGTGAAAAGAAACCAATTCCCGATGAACAAAAGGATGCAAAATATTACGAGAGACGAAAACGCAACAACCAAGCGGCAAAAAAGTCACGAGATGCTCGTAAAATTCGGGAAGATCACGTAAGACTAAATATATGTAGATTTTATGAACCAAATTACATATATATTTATAAAATTAATTATTGCTGCAACAAAAATAATGTATTTAATCACTAAAATATTATTTTTGCAGATTGCTCTCAGAGCAACGATGTTGGAACACGAGAATGCAATTCTTCGAGCTCAAATTGTAACTTTACGAGACGATGCACAATCGCTTCGACATTTACTAATGAAACAACAAACTTCTGCAATACATAGTATAAACCATAGTAGACCAATTACAAAAATTACACCTCTCTCTCCCTCTCTGTGACCCTCTCGTCCAATTCCTTCATTAACCAGTCAAGTTTAAAATAGTTCCTGAAAGATATAAAAATATATAACACTCTTTACTATTTTCTATTCATAATATACACATGCTTAATTGGAAAAAAAAATTATGCCAATGCAAAAAATCAGTAATATTTTTAAAAATCAATTTACAATATGGAAATAATAAATTGTGCCGTTTAAATTGAGGCTTCGGATTCCATCACCGATGGAGCACGTGGCCTAGTAGGCAAAAGAGAGGATACCGCAATGCGCAAACGTTTTTTTTTCATTTAAATAAAAAACTCGGAAAAATGATCAACAAAAAATGCCAGTACATGTTAAATGTCATTACGCATATTTTCTCTTCCATAAATTTTTGTGTCAGAACTGTTGTTTTTTTTTATAATCGAAGAAAACCGTATTTTTTTAAGGTACGAAATCAATCGATTTTTTACAATCAACTCTCTGTTTTTCGTAAAAATTTGTCCGGAACACTGAAAAAAATGGTTAGTAAAACCAACTACTTCGGTTTGTAAAATATGCCTCAGCTATTTTATTAGTTAGCACAACAATTTTTTTAGTTGGCGTTACTCCCCAAGTTCTTGTGATAACAGTTGATATAGTAACACCAACTAAAAAAATTGTTGTGCTAACTAATAAAATAGCTGAGGCATATTTTACAAACCGAAGTGGTTGGTTTTACTAACCATTTTTTTCAGTGAATAGTCTGAAATTTTATCAACAGACTCAAAAAACCCTAGAGCTTCAGATGATTATGTTCAACATAAAAAAATTCTCAATTTGTTAATAATTTTTATTATAACAGTTGCGGCTGGCAGAATTCTCATGTTTTAACTTCAAAGAAAAAAAGTATGCGAGCAACTTTAGACTTGAGAGAATTTTCATCGAGAAAGTTGTTCAGTAGGCTTTCAGGCAGTTTTTTAATATATTTTGAGATTTTTTAATCCAAAACTGCGGTCAGGATAGAAATTGATTTAACTGCGCTTGAGAGCAACATCATTTTTGCCAATTTATATCTATTCTGTAAAAATTATTTAGAAACACTCTAGACGAATGGGAAGAAATAATTTATATGGGCCATTCCACGGGATTTTTACCCCCTACATTTTTTTTTGCGTGAAATTTTTTTTTTTTCGTTCTTTGTTGCAAAATATTTGATACGTATCTTTTTATTTCAATATGATATGTAAACCTTTCGAGAAATAATTTTTTTAAAATCATTGTGTTAAAAAAAGTGATCGTCTTAACTTTTTCATAACTGAAAAAGTATTTATCAAAAACATTTTAAACATTTTATCTAATAGGGGAGAAGCGGCGAAATTGGCGCACCTAATAGAAAGTGCGAGTTTAAAAAGAAAGTATATGACTAAAAATTATGAAAAAATATTTATTTAATAGCTGGATATCTTTTCTATACTTTCCAATGGATAAAGATTGCATTGCAAATTATTAAAGCAGGTTTTTATTCAGATTTCCGAAGGACTGCACCTGCGTCAATTTACCCGCCATGTCGGGTAAATTGACGCACTAATATTATAATCTTCTCTTGCCACGTATTAGTTATATTTTCATAGATTTAGAATTACATTTCAGTAGCAAAGGTTGATGAAAAGAGGTAGTTATAATTTGAAACTAAATTTGAGATAGTATATCAAGATATGTGAAGTTTTTTATACCTTTATTCACATAAACCAGCCAAAGTTAAAATATATTTTATATTTGTACAATAAAATACTGGCAATTGTGGATATTTAAGTGAATATTCAAATTGAAATCATTTTTATAGAGAATTATTTGAATTTGTAATGAGAAGTATATACAATTATTAACTTTAGAAGACTTATAAATAATAGAAACAATCAATCAAAAATACAAATTTTTTACTTACATTGCTTTCACATCTTAAAATCGAGAAAACTTTCAAAACACTGTCAGACTGCAAATTAATTATTAAAAATCGCTTTTAAAATGCCTTAATACCTCAAACTAAGTCGTTACATCAGTTTTGCGAACCACATTACCTCCCATGTCACAAAAAATCTTAAGAAAAAGATTAGCAGAAAAGTCTAGCAACATTCAAATGTATATATCTATATATTAATAATTGTGTACTTACTATCTTCTTTATATTTTCAATCATAAACATCCGAGCACTTGACTTCAGTCACCGGTTTCCAGAAACACAACACGTGTGCCAACTTCCCCTCTGATTTGAATCTCGTATGCGCCAATTTTGCCGCAAGTGTATCGTTCATTAATTAAATACTTTTTACGTAAAATGCTTATTTTTTTCATACAAATATTCTATCCTAATCGTAAGATTAAATATCAAAGATTATAAAATCGTTGAATTAATCTAATTCACCTTGAATTACTATTATTTAACGATTTAACTCAATGGCTTCGAACATAACCATTATGCCAAAAAACGATTAATCGCAATAAAACTGTATTAAGCAATTAGATTTTTATAATGTTTTCTATCAAATACGTATCATACAAGAATGCACACGATAGAACTATTTTTATTTTTTGTTATGTTATCATTTTCTGAAAAATAGGGTGCGCCAATTTCGTCGCTTCTCCCCTATGCGGTCCGTCCGTTATGGAATCCGGTGCCTCAATTGTTTATTGTATTAAGCCTGGTGTGACTGAGAGTGTTAAATGTTTTTTGAACAGAAGAAGTTTATAAATTAGTAGTATAAATTTTACGCCTAAGAGATTGGATATTGTATTGATATCTTAGAAAGCAGCATATAGGTATAATGAAATATAAAAAGTGATATTTATAATTTCCTTTTTGTGTTATTGATGTGATATTGCGAGTTTACCACTCTCTTGTGCTGCATGTAGGTTTAGACATTGAATATTTTTATTATAAGTTATATATTTAACTATTTACCTATAATTATAGTAAATTAGATATAAATAATAGTCGTTTCATATAACATTCCGTTAACAGTTAAAAATTTTTCAGTTATAAAGTCAAATTTAAACAAAATATATACATGCATACATACGTATGCGAAGTGTAAACTTATATTTAATATTAATTATATTGTTTTTAAAGTGTATTAATGAAGACTGTAAAAATGCAATGTGTAAACGTGCACATGCACTATTAAAGGTGTAATATTTAATTTAAAAAAGTATAGCACAGCACAGTATGATGAATGCTGAATTGAAATTCGATATCATAACAGCATTTTTTTATACTTCAAGTATACGCTTTTATTCGTAATCATGTTTCAAAGATATAGATCGCACTCATAATATATAGGCTTACTCTAGAGCAATAGATTCATAATAATTATTATTTCCTGTGTAATTAATATCTAACTGCATCGTACTTGCAAGTTTCGCATAATTTCACTGTAATTATACAATCGACATGTAGATACGTTCATGTTCTAAAATGCTTTTTGAAGCACTTAAAATAAATTAATAAAATATCATCAGAAATATTAGATTCATATTAAAATAAAACGAGTTTATCCTACTATCATTTGATAAATAATTAATAAATTGTATTCTTTTGAAGTATATTGTGTATATTAAGTATATATAAATATTGAAATCAACATCACTACCCAAAAAGCAAAGTTAGAGCAACAATTGTAGAATTGACGGTGAATTGAATTCAGTTGTATTGGGCAATAGATGACGTAAGATGCGACTGAATAACAGAACATGTATGGCTGAATCATGGATGTCCTTTAAAGCACACGACTTATGGGGCTTTAATTGTGAGGTGTTGATGTTTTTGGGAGATTATTTTCTCGATTTTGAATGCCCTTTTCATTATGTGACGTACTAAAGAGACGAGCAAACTGCTCAATAGATCAGTCATAAATGGGCAATAAATTGGGTATTATCGGTCATTCATTGTTGCAATATATCACCCATTATTGGCCAATTCTATTCGTGAATTAATTTACTAATTTAGATCATCTAGTTTCCGTTGCGCAGAATTAATTTCCACAAAATTATAGTGAGAACATTTTTATAATTCGTACAACTTACCAAAATGTATAAACAATGAAGAGTTGATTCTCACAATGACAATTTTTCTTGTCATGTATGCGTTGGCAAAGAGTTGGCACACTGAATTTGCACTAATAATGAATTTAACAGCCGAAAAAATAACAAATCCTCGTGCCTTGCCTCGCATCGTCGCAGGTATTTCGTTGCTAGGCAACGTCGCCATAATGCGCCTGCGCACAGCGCATACACTCTGCGCGACTACTTTTCAAAACGAATGTTGCAATATTTTATATTCTTATATAAAGTAATGTATACATTACTTTTTTAATATATATTGTTTTTTGCTATTGCAGGCATATTCCACAACATCGTTCTATCTTCATATTTCTATGAGAACAATTTTTCATTTTTTTAGTGGACATGAAGTAACTCAAGTTTTTCCGCAGAACTTGAAAAAGTTGTAGTAGAAAAAATGAGAAATTCTTGTACTACTTCGAGTAATTTTTTTTCCATTCTGGCATCAAATTACAAACAAAGATAGAAACTTCCAATATTTTTTGGATAACCTTTTCTTTCTATGTACGCATATCGCTTATTTAAAAAACGATTTTATACAATCTCTTCAGAAAAATTTAATGTCTTGTGAATGATAACGAACTCAAGTCATTTAAATAAATAATATATGATGAGTAATTCATCGTATTGCATTGGACTTCACTTTACGCAGAGAAAAGACTATTTAACGAAAGCTATTCTATCCGTCATCAATTGTCGCATAAATGACGAATTCTCTGCATGGTATAGGTAATCACAATAGATTTGCCAATAACTGCATGTACTCATTGTAATAGCCACCATCGATGAGAATTGTGCCATGATTGAGTTTTAACTATTGTTCGTCATTCGAAGAAAAATAATCTCAGAAAACGTCAATAGGAACTCGTTATCGAATCAATCGAATTTCATTCTATAAACAATTTTATTTACATTGAGAACAGAAGTAAACCCTCTTTCAACTGACAGTTGTAATAGTATATATACACTGTTAACAAATAAAATAAAAGTAGTAAGTATTGAGATTATATGTGGATAAAGTCTGAACACTTACCTTCAATACAAGGTTCTCCAAATAGTAAAACTGATTTTCATTAATGAAGTATTATTCCGTTATATAATTTCTTTTATACTAACCTTTTTCACAAATTAATTTCTTACATAACACTTGAAATATGTGCAAACCAAGTTTTATCGTAACGGTTGCGCATGGAAACCGTACATTTTATATTACGGTAACATAAATTTTTAGGATTTGGAACACAATTTTTTGCATTTTATGTGACAAATCTATAATTTTATACAAGAATTAGTGAATTTATGTTACAGGATCGTAAATTTATGCCGCAATCTCCAAATTTCATCAAAAATCTAGTAAATTTACTACAAAAGTATCATAAATTCATGTTCCGTGGCAGACATTCGTAAAATTATGTGACTGCTGTAACTGAAAGCTACCAGAAATTTATGAACTTCTTTAACAGTGTATTAATTTAGAAATAATCGAAACTTTTTTTAGAAAGTGACGCATGAATTTTTATTTCACTGTTATTGAAATACAAGTTTTGTACACTTTATGTAGTATAACTATTGTAGTATAAATTAAAGTCTAATCAGTAATTAATTTTTAGAGGAATAGAATAATAATAATTTTATGTGCCATCGGCGCGCAAACTCGTTTTTTCGCTACAGTTAACAGTAGCGCAATGTAGTACATTTCGCCAGAAAGGAATGAAATGTAAAATTTGAACTGCGCATTCGCCCATAGCCATGAAACGAAGCTCAATCCTTCTTATTCTTCTTCTTCTTCGTACAGCGTTAGCATCTTATTGGCAAAGCCTTGTACATTTGAACTGCGCATGCGTCTACTAAAATCTATTACTACTACACAAGATCGATAAAATCAAAATGGCCGGGACTAGTCGTGACATATCAAGTGTAATGACTAGCGCCGCAAACAACTACAATACTAGTTTAGATTCCAGTGTACGCATAAAAATTCGTATACGCACCGAAGTCACATAAAATAGAATACGTGCCAATGCACACAATTCGGGTAATTCCGAGACTCGCGACAATGCTCGTCCCGCAATGACCCTCATTCTGCGCCTGGGCACGTAATGTACTATTTTACGAATCAATTTACGTATGACAAATAATTTATTGAACGATTGCTCGCATCGCCATGGATTTACTTCCGAAAGCCCTTTTTTGTGTTTTCTTTTTCTTGTTGTTTATCCGCAGACGGAAAATTGAAAATCTTTTGATAATCTTCGACCTGATGTCGTGACATTATTTCAAAGAAGGACAAGGGATTCGTTCGACGACTTTCTGGAAAATAAAACAAAATCGATTTGTGTTAAGCTGTAATGAGCTTCGAGATACGAAATGTATCGCCTGAAATCGATCTCCATTTGTTGGAAAAACTTAAATGTTTCTTCGTTAACGAAAAATAGTGTGTCATCTTTGTAACACCTCTTTTTCACGAATTTTGCGTATTCTGTACGTGGACATTCGGTCTTTAAACCTGCTGAATCGAGACAAATTGTACAATGGACATTGTATTTTGCAATTCTGGATAGTATGTAGCCGGAAATGTTGTTCAGGACATACGTTTCCACGTAAAATATTTTCACGTCATTGGACGCAATGTCAGGAATGTCAGGTACAAATCCCTTCTCCTTTTTGGTTTTGGTTTTTCGAACAAATCTCCAATTATAAATCCGTCATCTTGATTATAACTGGAGTTATTGACTGACTTCATATATTTTGAGATGGTTATTATTTTCAAATTTTTCTTAAATTGCAAAGCACTCGGTATAGGCTGTTTTGCTCGGACTGAAGAAAATAAATTTTCGACAAGATCAGTATTGAATCTAGCTGTCAATACATACATGTATCCACGCTGCTCAATCTAAAAGGTACTTAATTCGATTACAGTTTTCGTGGCAATTACCGCTCCCCCCTGAAATGGCCTTTAATTTTTCCTATAGCCACTTTCCGATGTCGTGCGTTAATTGTCGTAAACCATTTTGACACAAATTCAAAGAATTTCGCCGTAGCATAATACTCCGTTTTTGAGTTTTCTTCTGCCATGAATGTCAATGCAGAACTCGTATTTCGGGACAGGAAATTTACAGATTTGTTTACCTTCATTTTCGCGTAAGTGTCGCTTGAAAAATCCTCCTCCGTCAATTTTGGCACGATTTTCAAAGTACAATTTTCTTGACATTCAATTATATCCTTGACGTGATTGCACTTTACTATTGCGGATGGCAATTCGTGAGTCTTACAGAAGTTTTTCGGCAACGTAATCGTTTTATTACTCAAGAGGCCAGATTTCAGATTTTTTAGTAAATGACCTGAATCTCGTTGAAACCATAACTTGCGGTTTTCATTGCAAGGATGAACTGTGCTGTTGAGTATTTCGGAGTATCTTCCGGCAGAACATGCGTGGAATGATCGCCACAAAGCCTGATTAACTGGTCCCATGTCACTTGCAAGGCAGTGAACTTTAAGACCAATTCATGAAATAGGTGATGCTCTGTTTCGATCGAACATATATTCCTTCTAATGTTTTGACCAAACCGTGAGTCGCTTCGAACAATTTTCCTATTGAGAATAAAAAGAAAAAAAAACACTCAGATAAAACAACGTAAATGGTTACGTTCCTTTTTTCCATGTTTTATTTTTCTTCCATGAAAATGTTAATTTTTAAAGTGACATGTTTGATAACATGTCTATTATTGTATTGACCCAAATTCATATAATGTTTGTTCATTTCTTTGGCATAGGGTCAGTTTCTTCTTATTTTCTTTGATTAAAATTATTATTATTAGATTTCAAAATGCGCAAAAAGAAAGAAAGGCAAACGTTTCGGCCACATATGGGGGCCCTCTGCAGTGCCATAAATTCAAAGATTAACTCAAAATTTCTGTAAAGGATTAGAATATAGAAGATAATTTAAAAAAGAGATATCATAGAAAGAATATTTTATGTTTATGTAACGCCTTGCTTGCAAAGTGAGTGTTAAATGGATTGTACGTGAAGCCTATATTCAAAATCGAAATTAAAAACTTATCTCATAGCTTGCAATTCAAAATGAAGTAGTCCTTAAAAAAGTTCAGATCATTCTGTGAGAGACGCCGGTAATAATGTCTTCACGAGAAGTTTTCATAAATGTAAAACTTGTTCGCGTTTTGCCATTGTGAACCAATTTGACATCCTTCTTTAATTATAAACATTTTTTGAAAAAAATTCCGGTCGGTTCGTGTGCAAAATCTTTTATATTTTTTCATTTTATCCGGTTTTTTATTCATAGTGAACTTCAAATAATTTTTCAATTCGTGATGCCGCATACTGGACTACTTCATTTTGAATTGCAAGCTATGAGATAAGTTTTTAATTTCTATGATAATTCTTATTTTAATTATCTTCTATATTGTAATCCTTTACAGTAATTTTGAATTAATCTTTGAATTTATGGCACTGCAGAGGGCCCCCATATGTGGCCGAAACGTTTGCCTTTCTTTCTTTTTGCGCATTTTTAATCTAATAATAATTTTAATCAAAGAAAATAAGAAGAAACTGACCCTATGCCAAAGAAATGAACAAACATTATAAAAAATGTTAATGTTCACATTTTCGGTTTAAGCAGATAACGTAAACATTATCATTGCTGGTATATCCAACTATTTTTTTTATTAAAGACAATTCATTATCAATTTCGAAAGCTACTTTTAAAGAGCCGGAATATATCAACTTTAATTTTACAATTTTGTGCTCTGATAATTGCAAAGCTTTTAATGTCTTTTTTACCGATCTTAGCCGTAATAACGCGAGGTCATAGAACGGTCATAGAACAGTCAGAGAACGGTCAGAGTATTCTATGACCGTTCTCTCACACGGGTCCGTTAGGGCCACCACTGCCATCGCCTACACCACCACCGTCATCGCCTACACCACCACCGCCATCGCCTACACCGCCGCCATCGCCTATACCACCATCTTGCGAAGGCGACGACGATGTGCAATACCATCAGCAAAAAAAACATAAAAAGCGAAGAATGAGGAGTGGCAAACACCGGCACAGGCACCGCCGCTGTTATAATTTCGTTATATTAAATTAATACATAAATTATCTCCCGGCATTAAAAAATAATCAAGCTGATAATTTAATTTTAATTATTTTACAAGCCTGCTTGCCATGTACGCTTTTCTGTCGCTTTAGGTATCTAGACTTTCATGTCAAGACCACTATGAATGCGCACTATGCTACTAGTCTGTATCTTAAACTTGCATGCACCTATTGCCATTGTTCCATTTATTACGCATGCGTAGTAAGAAAAAAGATTGATCTGCGCAGGCGTAGAATTTTAGTGGCATAGATTGAATTAAAGTGGGGTGATTTTGGCAAAGTGGAGACAGCTTCTATAAAACTGGGGACTGGAACGCTTCGAAAGTATTCCGTCGCTTCATCGGATGCAGCGTTCATCGAGCAGCTCCGAAAATGACCAACCAGAAAAGAAACAAGATGTCCAGACAACAAGACAATCATCGATTACTTGAAGAGTGTGCAGTACTCATCCCGCATATCGAAAATGCTTTAGCTTTATTATCTAAATTTAGTAATGTAAATCCTGGACACATTAAACGATGGGTAGAAAACTTTAATGTAAATCTAAGTACTCTAAATAAGGTATTAAGAACGCCAGGTCTTACGACCCAGCAGAAACAGAGATGTTTAAATATTATTCGACAGATTACGTGTCTCAGTGCCCGATTTGATGCACTATTGAAACGAGGCAAAGGTGTAGAAAGTAATAATGTAACTAGTAATCGAGTGCGTTGGGGAGAATGTGATGCAGCATTTAAGCGTCGACTGCAAACTGGCGTTATTATAAACCTTATTCATAAGGATATCGACAATTTTTTAAATGATGTATTCACTCCATTTGCAGAGGGTGTGAAAGATGCATTAAACAGGCATGGAGCGTTAAAAGTGTACGCTGTACTTGTTGTAAAGTTTATTAGAGTTTATTTATTGGAGTTTCCAATTGGAAACTACATTTGATTGAGCGATTAGAAATTAACATAAATAAATACAATCCCATGCCTGCAAGTTCGTATATCGATTTGCCGCAGCAAATTAAGAGGAAGCAAGCTTGTGTGAATATAAAAAATCTAGATAATCAATGTTTTAAATGGGCAATATTGTCAGCGTTGCATCCTGTTAATAGAAGAGATAACAATTATCGCGTATCTAAGTATAAGAAGTATGAGTCCGAGTTAAATTTCACAGGAATAGATTTTCCTGTGGCATTGAAAGACCTTGCTAAATTTGAACAGCAGAACAATATCTCTGTTAATGTATATGGTCTCACTAGAAAAAAGTGGAAGTTCAACACTGTTCCTTTACACCTAACATCACAAAAAGAGAAATACATGTGAATCTTCTACGTGTAGAAGATTATTATATGAATGAATATGATAATCTCGACGATTATGACGATGATGAGGGTATTGAACCTTTAAATTTCCATTATATATAGATAAAAAATTTGTCTCGACTTGTTAATAATCAATTTTCCATTGATGGTCATAAAAAACATATTTGTGATCGGTGCCTACATCATTTTATTACCGAGATAAAATTGATTAACTACGAAACAGATTGCAAGAAGATGAATCGCTGCAAAATTATACTTCCCGAAGAAGGTAAAAATATCGTCGAATATAAAACTATAATAATAAGGAAAAGGTTCCATTTGTCATTTACGCTGACTGCGAATGTTTTCTGAGGCTAGTAAACGAGTCCCAAGAAGGCAACTCTAATATTGAAGTTTTTGTGAGGCATGAGCTTTTTGACATCGACTATTATCTGAAGTGTAGCTATGATGAATCACTTTCAGGGTATCACTCATGTCCCGATGGTTTGGATCCCTCCAAGTGGTTTGCTGAAGAATTAGAGCAACTGGCTGAAGACGCTGAAACTGTCTTCATGTGCCCTATCCCCATGGATCAGCTGACACACGATCAGAAAGCGGCTTATAGACAAGCGACTGAATGTCACATATGCGAGAAGTCTATTTTTCCCGGTCAGATAAAGGTTAGAGGTAATTGTCACCTTACCGGCAAGTATCGCGGATCAGCACACGAAGAGTGTAATCTAAACTATCAAGATTCGCGAACAATACCTGTTGTTTTTCATAATTTAAGCGGATACGACGCTCATTTTATAATAAGAGATATTTGTACTTATTTTGATATTTTTTAGATATTTTTAGATTTATAGATTCGTTTAGAGTTATGGCTTCATCTTTAGAAAAATTAGCTTCATACTTAGATAATTATAAAATTGTATATTCCGAGTTTTCCAACGTAAGCAGTGGGATTATCAGATTACTAACACGTAAAGGCGTTTTACCTTATGAGTATTTGGACTCGAAAGAGAGACTTTTAGAAAAAGAACTGCCATCGAAAGAGCAGTTTTATAGTACACTCAATGATTCCAGTATTTCAGATGATGACTATATGCATGCTCAGAATGTATGGTCAGCTTTTAACTGTCAAAGTCTTAGTGACTATGTAAAATTATATATGAAAACAGATGTGTTGCTCTTAGCAGATATCTTCGAAAATTTCCAAAAGCAGTGTCTAAATGCTTATAAATTAGATCCAGCACATTACTATACTACTCCTGGCTTGCCCTGGGACGCTATGTTAAAGTATACTAAAATAAGATTAGAACTCCTGACTGACGTCGATAAACTGATGTTTGTTGAACGAGGTATTAGAGGCGGCATCAGTTAATGTTGCAACCGTTACGCTAAAGCCAACAATCCATATATGGACGTTTAGGATGAAAATCAGGATATCAATTATTTGGTATACTTTGACGCAAACAACTTGTACGGTTGGGCAATGACGCGACCACTCCCTAACGGTGGTTTCGAGTGGGTGACTAATGTAGATGATTATTTCAATTTTGATATTTCTAATCATTCTCCTGTTGGTTACATTCTTGAAGTTGATTTAGATTATCCGGAAGAAATTCATGATACACATAGCGACTTACCTTTTTGCTCCGAACACTCTAAACCTTCGGGGTCAATCCAGAAGAAATTGTTAACTACCCTCCTACCTAAGCGTAAGTACGTTCTTCATTACCGTGTTTTGAAACAAGCTTTGGTAAATGGCCTTAAATTAAAGAAAATTCACCGTGTACTTAAATTTAAACAATCAACCTGGCTTGAACCATACATAGATTTCAATACTTTGAGGAGGGCCAATGCTAACAATGAATTTGAAAAAAACTTATTTAAATAATGGAAAAACAATGGAGAATGTACGAAAGCATGTTAACATCAAGCTCTAGACAAAGTTGGAAGGTAGGTATGGTGCCGAAGCTCTCATATCTAAACCCAATTTCCATAGCCGGTCGATTTTCAGTGAAAATCTAGTGGCTGTGGAATTGAGAAAAACAGAGATTTTGTTTAATAAGCCTATCTACGTCGGACTGAGTGTGCTGGAGGTCTCAAAAACTTTAATATATGATTTTCATTACGACTATATGCTTAGAAAATGTGCCAATAGCTGTAAACTTATGTATACAGATACCGACAGCCTCATTTATAAAGTAAAATGCATGAATATTTATTCTGATATGAAACATGATATCCACAAGTTTGACACGTCCGATTATCTTCCAAATAATGTCTTTGGTATTCCTCAAGCCAACAAAAAGATTGTGGGTCTTATGAAAGACGAATGTAGCGGTCAAATTGTAACAGAGTTTGTTGACTTGCGGAGTAAAATGTATAGCATTCGAGTTAACGACCAAGATTTTGTCAAAAAGGCAAAAGGTATACGAGCAGGTATAGTTGATAAGACTATTGGTTTTGACGATTATGTCGAGCGTTTGAAAAATGAGCAATGCCAAAGTAGGACGCAGTATATGATAAGGTCGCGTTTACATAACGTTGAAACTGTAAAATAATTCAAAATAGCATTGAGTCCTTATGACGACAAGAGGTTCCTATTGCCCCAGAGTACTGATACTTTGGCATGGCGACACTACAAAATCCAAGAGATTAAAGATGTAAAAATGGATGTTGATAGAGAATAGATTATGTGTATATATTGTACATACTGTGACAACAAAAATAGAATTGAGTTCGTTACGACAACACTGTAAATGAATATTGTAAATATAGTATTGCTATATTAAATAAACAACATAATATGGACATATCTTTTTTTTATATACCCTTACATGTAATTACATTATTTAACATTAACTGAACATCATTTCAATTTTATTTCAACATTGATTCAACATTGATTCAACATTGATTCAACAATGATTCAACATTGATCCGACAATGATTCAACATTGATTCAACAATGATTCAACATTGATTTACATGTCTGACTTTGCTATCCAGCTATTGTGTGAACTACCAAAGCCGAGCCACTTAACATGAATCTTATTGCCACGTTTTTCGAGAACCTTCTCTACAAGGTAAATATCTGGGTACTTGACTTTGAGAAGTTCCTGTTCATAAAAGCCGCCAGCGATGGATTGATTCTGGTAGTCCTTGAGTTTGTACGTGACAGGATTGGTTGAAATGACATGATCCACCGTGAATATCTCTGTTGTCCAATTTGGGGTGTATCCTTTCTCGAAAACGTTCTTGAACTTACTGACTCGAACTTTATCACCAATTTTGAATTTAGGTCGTCTCGAAATCATTTTTTTTTTGTTTATGAAAACGTTGCAAGAGTACCTCTTCATCTGTAGCGGTGACATCTTTAGGTTTCATGCCAATGGTACGGTGCTCAGAATCGTTGTATTCGGAAACTAGAGTGGACAAGATATCTACCCACTTATAGTTGCCTTGTAAGCTGAATTGTATCCACATTTTGTTCTTGAGTGTGCGATTAAATCTTTCAATGATTGATGCTTTTAGATTACTATAAGTTGAGTTCAGTTTGATGTTAAACTATTGCATTAAACTCCTAAACTGCGAGTTGTAAAACTCTTTACCCTTGTTGGTATGCAAGTTCTTTGGAATTCGTCCTTGTGTATGTATGGATTTCATTGCGGTAGTAATATCCTTTTCATTTTTGCTTCTTACTGGGACAGCCCAGGCATATTTTGAAAATATATCTATGACTGTAAGTAAGTACCTGAAACCTTTATTAATTTTGAAATATGGTATCATTTCCACCAAATCAGCCGGCCATGTTTCGTCTATACCACGCATTTGCACACGTCGGCGAGGGTAATTTTTTCTCACTTGTTTATGTAGCTCTCAGACTACTGTTAACTTTCCGGTGTCCATTTCTTTTTGATAGCTCTCATTCGAGCATCCAATTGTGTAATAATTTCAGAGTTTTTAAGTGATAAGTCATGATCTGTTTCAATTTGTAGGTTTTTCAATTTTTCATTTATTGATCCTTCTAGGATTTTAATCAGCACATTATTATTATCAATTTCTGATCGCAAAGATGATGTGACCTGGTACACAGTGCGTATTTCGGTCAGAACGATACGCTGTACAAGTCTTAAATTCACTGCGTCGTTTTGGTAACGTTTCAGAGTCTCTTGCCTTCTATGTCGTGATTGTCATCTAAAGTGAGCTTGAAACCAGCACCAGGAGTTCCTGCAGGACCTGGAGGTCCACGATTCGGTACAGCTGTTCGATTTAGAGGATGTCCGAACACGTCAATGCTCATTGTGATAATGAAGCTCTATTTAATAGTACATTCCTAATATAAAATTTTAGCTTCACGTAATTCTTCAATGATGGACATAATTTCGTTATTATGACTTGGATTACCTGCTGCTTGCGATGCCATGAGCACTCAAAGACGATCAACTAGCTCATTAGGGTCATCCCAATAGATGTAATCTGGCCTTGAATTTTGCATTGCTATCATGAAGGGAGGTAGTGAACATGCATTAGTTCTTTTTTGTCTTTTCAACGAACTTCCACTGGTTGATTGTCTTTTTAATGATGATTCTCTGCTTGAGACAAATTTTATAATAATATTCTTATACTTGGAACCTTTATCCGCACAAATAGATTCAGAAGAACTGTATTTATTTTTGTGTGAATTAGTAGTAACAAGAATTTCTTTATAATTTTCAAGATCATCAGCGCTTACATAAGCTTCATCAGGTCTCTGTTTAAGCAGAAGCTCTAACAATCCAGTGCTTATTAGATAACGCTTATCACCAATTTCAATATACGGATCATTAAAACTTATAGGAGTTTCCGTACTCCATAAATCATATCCAAACACTGTTTCCTATTGTGTTTTAACAAAAAAAGATACCTTTTTGTCAATTTTTCATAATTAACAGCAGATTCAACAGTTTGATCAACCATAATTGTATCAAGCTCCCGATTGTCCTCATCAGTAGCTGTAATAAAAGATATTTCATCATTGTCTTCTTCTTCTTCATTACCTTTATGTTTTTCAAATTTTGTTTCTATTTTATGTTCTAACAGGTATATCAGAAATTTTAACTAATTTTTCTAATGGTGTGACTATAGGCCTGAAAGTTTCACTCAACATATTTTCGGCATCTTCTTTTCCTAATTCGAGCATACGGTGTTTACGTCGAATAGCATCACTAGCTTTTGCTATTTGGCGGAGTTTGTCTTTCTCTTTGTGGAACATGTTAATGTTTCAATGTTACACTATACTAACATTATTCCAATCCAAGATTTTGTATTTATAATATTACGAAACAGTCAATTCCTTTTCTATATCTACCATTAGTCAGTTCACTATCCTTATCAATGAAGAGGAATCCATATTTGTCTGCATTCCAACATGCTGAGCATAAATCTCGAAACTGAGTGTATGTCATATCAGTATTCACGTGATCTTCATATACATGTTTGAGATTCCTTTTATCTTGCCTAAAAAGAACTAATAAATTTAGATTATCACGTACTGAATGCTTAGGGATTCTAGCATACGTCTGACACAAGTAGAAGCAATCAACGTTGACATGTCTACCCATGCAAAAGAAAGCTCTTACATTATCTTGTTTCTCACATGCAATGTCATCAAATATAAAGACAGAGTTTGGTTTATCTTGGCTAGGTGAAACTACTTCCTCATGTTCACTGAATGGAAAATACTCAACTCCATCTACATCATTGAGTACTTTTTCTAAAAATTGATATTTTGGTTGTTGAAGTGATTTTGAATAAAGGTAGATATTATTAAATCTAAGTCCATTTGGATGCAAAATTAGAGCGAGTAATACATTTGTTTTTCCATAATTGGATGGACCACTAAAAACTGCTCGAATATTATCTGAGAGCAAACTGCCATGTTGTTTTAGCTTCTTCTCTTGCTGATGTTGAACCAACGAGTCCAGATTTACGACAGGCAGCTTATGAGGTTGTGTTTTGAATCGCATCTCAAAACTGACTGCTGTAAAGCCCATAAAATACAGCGCTTATATAGGCTTTAGCTCAGTTGTATTTCAACATTCGCAAATTAAGGAATGATTATTCATCATAGAAAGAATGTTAAGACTAATCTCACTATGAAGATAAAGGTCTGCTGAATCGTATTATAAACAAATTACCATTCGAATTACACTTGCCAGGTTACCAATATTGTGGACCTGGTACTAAACTACCCAGATAACAATGTGCGTGCACAGTGCGAGCGTTATCGTTGGCACGGGTGCGGATTATGCTGCACGCGTGCGTTCACCACGCCACGCAGATGCGTCATCATATGCGACAAATATCGCCGGCACGTTGTAAAGTTCGCATTCGTGACGGTAAAAAGCGAGCTTTATGCGTCTCGTATAATTTAAAATTATTTCCAAAATATTAATTATAATAAGAAATAGAAATACATAATGTACTTGCAAACATTATATTTAAATTTGAAAAGCAATATTTTATATATGTACATATATATATTTTTTTCTAAGAACTCTCAAGAAAAAATAACTTTAACAAAATAACTTTAATATTTAAGTTACGAACCAACGAGTCCAGATTTACGACTGGCAGCTTATGAGGTTGTGTTTTGAATCGCATCTCAAAACTGACTGCTGTAAAGCCCATAAAATACAGCGCTTATATAGGCTTTAGCTCAGTTGTATTTTAACATTCGTAGATTAAGGAATGATTATTCATCATAGAAAGAATGTTAAGACTAAATCTCACTATGAAGATAAAGGTCTGCTGAATCGTATTATAAACAAATTACCATTCGAATTCCACTTGCCAGGTTACCAATCTTGTGGACCTGGTACTAAACTACCCAGATAACAAAGTGCGTGCACAGTGCGAGCGTTATCGCTCGCACGGGTGCGGATTATGCTGCACGCGTGCGTTCACCACGCCACGCAGATGCGTCATCATATGCGACAAATATCGCCGGCACGTTGTGAAGTTCGCATTCGTGACGGTGAAAAGCGAGCTTTATGCGTCTCGTATAATTTAAAATTATTTCCAAAATATTAATTATAATAAGAAATAGAAATACATAATGTACTTGCAAACATTATATTTAAATTTGAAAAGCAATATTTTATATATGTACATATATATATTTTTTCTAAGAACTCTCAAGAAAAAATAACTTTAACAAAATAACTTTAATATTTAAGTTACGAAGAACGAGGATAATTTTTGGTGCTACGAAAATAATACTTTTTCTTATATTATTGGTCATACATTTGAGGTAAATCTTTTCTAAGACGTCTCAACAAAAGATAAGTGTTAAACTTCTATTTCAATCACAAGGAACGAGATCATTTTTGGTACTAAGAAAAATAGTACACTTTTTTATATTAATATAGTAATTAACTTTTTAAGTAGTCTGAACGAAAAGTAAGTCTTTTAAATCACGAGGAACAAGAAAATTACCTGGTAGTACGAAAATAGTAGACTTTCTTATGCTAATTACAAAGAGTTACATTACCGGTCAGAATTGTGGGACCACCTGTTTTTCGATGATTGCTTAAATTATCTTAACTCCAATTTTGTGAGTGATGAAATTTGTACTCTTAATAATGTGAAAGCCATCAAAATTATCTTTAAAATTAGTCTGGAATGAAGTCGTTTCGTTAAAATTTGAAGAAGTTATTGCAAAAAATGTCAAAATTTCGATGTTTTCTTAAATTTTAAATAACTTTCGAAACAATCAATATTTTTAAATGTTCTTAGGCTCATTTTAAAGCTGAGATTCTACAGTATCGCAGTAAATTGTCATTATAAATGTTTAATTTTTTTCTTGTATAATACAAAGAGTTGAAATTGTAACAAAAAAGTAGGGAAATTTCGAAAACATTCAATCTGTAGGTAAATCATAATAAAGATCATATGAATATATATTTGAAGGAAATTCAATACAAAATTCATGATTATATGTTTTATATATTTTATAAAAATGTTTTTCTCGGCAAAAGAAATATTGGAATTCTTCCAACTTTTATATTTGAACTTTAATCTCGAGCAGTATGTAAGAAAAAACTTATAAATTAATTCTAAGAATTTGGTTCGATTTTGTAGAAATTTAGCTTTAAAATTAGTACAAGAACATCAAAAAATATTTACATTTCAATAGTCAGTTGTCGAAAATCCGACATTCGACTCAGCGCTTACTCGTATTCGAATGTCGGAAAGCGACTCACGTGTGAATCGGTTGTCGAAAATCCGACATTCGACTCAGCGCTTCCTCGTATTCAAATGTCGGAAAGCGACTCACGCTTGAGGCGGTTGACGAAAAATCGGACATTCAATCACGTCAAAAAGCCGACTCGAGTCGAATTATTTTGCACATCACTGGTTGTTTCTTAGTAATAATAATGAGAAGTGGGATGAGTCGTTCTCGCATGCAAGAGAGACGAGAAAGAAACACAGGCAGCGCGCACCGCCGCCTCTCCCTACTCGCTTCAGACGGATAGGAGCACAGGAGAAAGTGTTCGCAGAACGTGCACGTAAACCGCCCCCACCATAGATGCTTCGAGCTCATTGTGTCTTCCTCATTCAACCAACCTATGGCAGTGGAGCGAGGAAGAAGCCATGAGCTAGTAAGGTTTAGCCGTTTACGTCCACGTTCTGCGAACACTGACAGAAGGTGCTTCTGTAGTTGTTACTGCGTCGGTATCCGATCTGTGCACACTGGTCTCCTTTATGATTTGCTGTTGCAAGATATTTAGTACCGCGGAGTAATTGTTTTTTACAAGTGTGGTTCGCTGAGCTTCGCATTGCCCAGGATAAATTGAATACTCTTCGTTGTACACGGTAAGTTCAATTATGATTATATACTTGGACTTGGATACGAAATGAATAATTAAATTTAATGGAATTCACTTGCAATTGCTGAAATTCGCTTCAAATGAACATATGTAAAAAAACTCCGACTATTTTAACCACAATTATTATCACTAACATAAATTGTTTTCGTGTATTGAATTTAAGTGAATTTTATAGAATTGAATTATCCATTCCAATTCCTAGTATATTCATTTTAGTGAATGAAGCAGAGTTAACTCAAATCGTTATCATGCCTGACATATGCCAGTACCGTACCAGCACCAAATACCAGCACCGAAAACCAGTACGGGACCAGCACTGGTCTGCCAGTGCTAAAAATCGTTATCATGCCCAACATATTCCGCGATTAAAAATATAAAACTGCTAAAGCAAACGTATTAAAATATAAATATATTCAGTCAGTTGTTTGAAGAATATGTAAGACCCAAAAATTTAAAATATCCAAAACCGCTCATCTATATGCTCCCAAATTTTAAATTCCTGTATGTTTCAGTTTGCTCGAACATGCGCAAATCAAATTACAAGAGTATCTCTCTGTCTGGAACAGAGAGATTCATTTAGGACTAATTTAGGATAAACGAAATTTTGCCGGAAAATAACTGGACGCAACAGTGAAGCATTTGGTGAATGTAAATCGAAGCTTTAGGGTACCGTATGAGATGAGGTGGGAGATTGCCAGTCCTTATGGAAAAGAGAGTTCAACAAAATTAGGCTGATAAAAGCGCCCTCTTGGTGGTTCCACCTGAGTTACGTCGTCGTGCTTGAGAGGTGTACATGCGGCGTTGGTAAACGCTGAACGTTAGAATCAATTTACCAGCTAAGCGTTTCTACTATTTGAGTGACGATAAGCACAAAAACTCAATGAAGATAATGAAGCCAGATCGAGCATAATTTGTAAATTGTAAAACCTGGCTCAACTATTTACGTCATATATGTATTTACATTACATATGTTTTTATCATAATGTTATTATAATACCAGTTAATAATAATTATTATAATAATGGTATTATAATACCATTATTATATATTATATTTACTTTATATATGTATTTATATATTGTATTCTTTTAAGTTTTCATTAAATCTTAATTAGAAATGACGAATGATTATGAAAGGAATGAAAATATGTGATTAATATTACCCGAATCATGTGCATTGGCTCATATTCTATTTTATATGACCGGCGCATATACGAGTTTTTATGCGTACACTCGAATCCAATCTGAAAATGTCGAAATTTCCGTGATTATCGCCCATCTCACTTGACATTTCACGAATACTTCCGCCCATTTTGATTTTCCAGACCTTGTGTAGTAGCAGCGTATTGTAATAGACACATGCGAAGTTCAAATGTACAAGGCTTTGTCAGTACGGTGCCAACGGTGTACGAAGAAGAAGAAGAATTCGTGCGGTTTACTAAGAGCTGGCGTAACTTGATTATTATTCCATCGTTCCAATATTCCGAACATGCGTTGGAAAGCTACTGTCATTGTGCGTCTTTTTCAGTATATGTCATTCGTTTGAAGCGTAAACAACAATGATTTTATTCACTCAAATATGTCAAACTTTGTGCCTGAAAAAGTGTTTTTGTGGGGAGTTCTTCTTCATTACCTTAATATGAAGAAACCTGCTGCCAAAAGACATCATATTTTGGTAGAAGTTTATGATGAACATGCTCTAGCTGAGCGAACGTGCCAAAAGATTAAAAACTGTTGATTTTGGATTGGAAGACGAAGAACGTCCTGGGCAGCCAAAAAAGTTTGAAGATGAAGAAATGGAAGCATTACTCGATGAATATTGTTAGCAAACACAAGAAGAGCTAGCTGTAGCTTTGAAAGTCACCCAAGCAGTCATTTCAAAACGTTTAAAATCAGTCGGATACATTCAAAAGCAAGGAAATTGGGTTCCACATGAACTCAAGCCGAGAGACATTGAAAGGCGGTTTTGCATGTCCGAAATGCTGCTGGAACGCCAGAAAAAGAAGTCATTTTTGCATCAGATTGTTAATGGTGATAAAAAATGGCTCCATTACGGCAACCCCAAGCGCAAAAACTCCACCATTGCCGGTCCCAAGCCCGGATGAGAAAGGAGGAGGGGGCACACAGACAGCAACATGACACAACACATTTATAGACACACTGAACCAACGGTAGTAGCCGAAAGGACTCTGCCAGCAGCTGGGCTGTCGCCGTTAGGATGGCCTTCAAGGGAGCCCTATAGACAGGCTTTCCCTAGCGATGGGCCTGCCGGGCGTACGCGTTGGAATGGTTTCTGCAACCTTCAAGCGCGTGAGGACGCGGTGTGGAGCAAAAGCATCAGGGGACCTTGAACAGGTTCCTTGATGCCGCATGAGTGAAAACAGTGTAAATGCGGGGGGCCCCTTAATAGGAGTATCGCCCCAAATGTGCATGTGGCGATGACGCTGAACTTGCCTCATGCCCTCTCGCAGTCACATCACAACCATATGCACGATATAGACACCCACACATACCAGAACGAATGCACTGCTGAGTAAATGGGCTGCGGCCGGCGCCTGGTAGATATTCCCGATAGACTAGCCGAGGGAGAAGTAGTAGCCTCCCGACCAGGGTAGGACTCGATGTCAGTACCTTACCTCTGTGGAAGTAATATGGGTAAATGTATGTCCCTCCGGTGTTCGGCCGCGAAGGGCAAAGATCCCGTGAAACCACATGTTAAACTGGGAAAACCGCTCACGTTTCTACTATCTGGAGCCAATTTCGGAGTTGAAATCATGAAAGCCGGGGTTTCTCAAGGAGAAAAATGAAAAAATGGAAAGGTTAGCCAGGGCCCTCAGCGTTATCCAACAGGGTATGCTGAGGAATAACCCTGGCTTTGTAAAAGATTCGGTAAATGAGGCAGCGGTATGCTCAACACCCACAAGTGTCTACTAGAAAGCGTGGTGGAAATCCAGAAAAGGCTGGAATCCCACTCCGCCTTAAAAAAGATGGGTATCTTCCGGAGACTACGCTCTGCGGCACTAGGAGATACCTCAAAAAAGCTGACTAAGGGGGAGAAGAGGGTTGCTCCTTATCCCCCTGAAAATCGGCTTCCCAAGAAAGGGAAGGGTGGCATATCGCCATCCTACGCTGCGGCCACCAGCGGCCAGACCCCAAAAAAGGATGGGGAATAGCAGCTGGTGGAAAAAAAGAAAAAGAAAAAAAAAGGGAAGAAGAAGAAAGAGATTCCTGTGCCCTCTGCGCAGGAACCTAATACAAAGGGCAAGATGCCAAGGCGCTCTCCGGCCGCCATGTCGGGCGGCGCTATCAGGGTGTCGGCGAAGGATGGAGAGTCCTACGCCGATATCCTGAAAGCTATAAAGGCGAAGGTAAACCCCAAAATGCAGGAGCGGAGGTCCCTTCCATTCGGAGATCCTCCTGGTCCTCGGAAAGGGGGCTGACGTCTCGACCTTCGAAAAGGCGCTCGACCAGGCGGTCGTGGAGAAGGCCGAAGTTAAATCTTTGGTCTCGATGAGGTTCCTTGAAGTTAGGGACCTCGACGAGACAGTCATAAGAAAAGAGGTTGTTGCCACGCTATGCATCGCGCTGGGCAAGCCAGACCTCGGGGACCAGTGCAGGCTGTTCAAACGCTTTGGCTCGGTAGGCTAAGGGTAGGATGGGTGAACTGAGGCATCCGAGATCATGTAAAGGTTGCCCGGTGCATCAGCTGCCAGGGATATGGCCATGTGTCGCGTGGCTGCACGCTTCCAGGCAGGAAGGATGCCTGCTGGAGGTGTGGGGGCGCATCACATGTGGCCAAGGAGTGCAAGGCTCCCCCTCGGTGCCTGACTTGCGCTGATAGGGGCGAAAAAGATGTCGCCCATGCTTCGGGGCGCGGCTCTTGCCCAATATTCAGGGCGGAGCTCCGGAAGTTGAGGAGTGGAAAGTGAAGTTTCTACAGCTCAACCTTGGGAGAGGGAAGGAAGCCCAGAACCTTCTGATGCAGACTGCTTGGTACCAGGATGCATCAAGGACATGTAGAGCCGTTCCAAAGACAGGACCGAATTTCCTGCGTGGTCCGGAGGGAGGAACTCTTCACTCTCGAAGAACTAAAGAGAGCGGGTGGAAGGCTCAAGGCAAACACAGCGCCAGGGATCGACGGGTTGCTGAACAAGATCCTCAAAGAGGTGATCGGGGTATACCTGGAAATCTTCCTAGAAGTCTTTGACTCCTGTCTTCGAGAGGGGAAGTTCTTCGCTGACTGGAAGAAGCAGAGGTTGGTCCTGCTGAGGAAGGGCAACAAACCTCTAGGGGATGCCTCATCGTATGGACCAATATGCTTATTGGATACGATGGGGAAACTTCTGGAGGAAATGATCCTACAAAGACTACAGGGTCACATGGTCTGCGAGAATGATCTCTCGGAAAACCAGTTCGGCTTTCGGAAAGGCAGGCCCACAGTTGACGCCAGCCAGGCAATGGTGGACATCGCCACTAAAGCAAGAAGAGGAACTGGTAAGCGTAACATAAATATCATAATTTTTTACCAATATAATTAAAAGTAGGATTGGAAGTAATAAATATACAAAAAATTGTATATTACCATTTTATAAGTGAATAAACAGTTTAAGAAATGAAAACAGAAATTCCTTTTTAATGATACTTTTAAAATGTTAATATCCTTTTATTAAATTGAAGAAAATCGAATATTTTTCTTAAAAACTATACAAAGCGATACCCCTCTCATAAATATCAAAGTAAGTTAGGAAAAAATTTGAAACTGAAAAATTTGGGATGATATAAATTAATAAAAAAATTTGTAAATTATATAAATGAAATGGCTTTTTATTCTTAATAGATCTAAAGTCGACCCTTAAGACTCATTGCTACTTTTAAATTTGTTAACTTAACTTTATTCACCGCCATTGGAGTGGGCGAGTGTCTGAAAGTTACAAATGATAAAATAAGTGTTATGGGTTTTATTCTTTCTTGTCCTAAATAATCGACTGTTTTAAATGATATATTTTGAATCAATCAAATTCTCTTTAATCATTATTTGCGTTCAAAAAGTAAACTTCATATTTAGAAAAAATGTTTCTTTATAGAAAAATTCATTCGAATCACACAAATATTTGTTTTGCTATGTGGGAAAAATGCGAAGATATTTGTCTGTGAATCATAAAAAAGTATATGTTATCAAAATTAATTCAATATAGTCTATTGATCTGAATACAGTAAAACCCCGTTTATCGCAACTCCCGTTTATTGCAACTTGTCTCTCCCGTTTATCGCAATAAACCATACCATTTTTTCCCCCTCTTATTAGAAGGAGGAGTGATCACGTGATTCTTAAGGATAGGCGGGAATACCCCTCACTTTTAAATTTGTGATGCATATATTTACATGAATTTTCGTATATTAGGGAGATATGAAATTATTTGTAGCCATTAATTTATTAAAAGGATTTTATTACATTTTTTTAAGGGTCTTTGAAATCCGTACTTATTTTGAGAGGTACATTTTTTTTCTCATGAAATGCATAAATGTTTTTGAAATTCTTTATTCAGCAGGTCGTTCCAAACTATCGTTTATGTATATATTGCTACATATTTGTGTTTTATATGTAACAGAAAAATATATAAACTTTTCACATTTCAATGTATATTATTATGACAAATTATAGCATGAATTGTGCCTAGTACAGCAATCGCTTTACCAATTGCGAATCAATTGTTTTACAAAATGCGGGAATATTTCTACTGAAAAAAATTCAATCATGCATTCGAAAATTATAAGAGAAATATGTAAACTTTAAAGTAATTAAAATGTATTGTTTGTACTAGTCGTTTACGTACCATCGTTCGGTTCCACGTTTTCACTCATTTATAATTGCACATATAATGACAATAAAAAAACGCATTCGAGGTTATTGAAACACGACTGTAAACAATGATAAACAGCGAAAGCGCGTGAAACTATTCGTTTAGGCGCATGTGCTGATAATCAGTTGTTCAAGCTGGTGGCGAAGAAGTGGGAACCCCTCTGTTTTTGCGATAAACGAGAGGCATTTGATTGGAAGGTGTTGCGATAAACGGGGTTTTACTGTAGGTTACAAACTAAAGTAATAGTGAATGTCCGGAATCGCTCACCGATTACTTCAGTAAGTATTTAGATCAATAACTTGTAATTTCCTACCAATTCATATTTGAATACTACTAATTTAATTAGCTATAATTTTGTCTGACCAAATTTGTTATTTTAATTTTAAAATTATTAATTTGTCATGCACTACGCAACATGATACATCTGACTGATTTGTGGAATGATAAACTTCCGAATGTGTAATTACATTTATGTGCCATCGGCGCGCAAACTCGTTTTTTCGCTACAGTTAACAGTAGCGCAATGTAGTACATTTCGCCAGAAAGGAATGAAATGTAAAATTTGAACTGCGTATTCGCCCATAGCCATGAAACGAAGCTCAATCCTTCTTATTCTTCTTCTTCTTCGTACAGCGTTAGCATCTTATTGGCAAAGCCTTGTACATTTGAACTGCGCATGCGTCTACTAAAATCCATTACTACTACACAAGATCGATAAAATCAAAATGGCCGGGACTAGTCGTGACATATCAAGTGTAATGACTAGCGCCGCAAACAACTACAATACTAGTTTAGATTCCAGTGTACGCATAAAAACTCGTATACGCACCGAAGTCACATAAAATAGAATACGTGCCAATGCACACAATTCGGGTAATTCCGAGACTCGCGACAATGCTCGTCCCGCAATGACCCTCATTCTGCGCCTGGGTACGTAATGTACTATTGTCAAATAAATTCATCTGGATTGCATATTACTACTGTGTTTCATTTTTTTATTATTTGTATGAAAAAATTGAAGAATATTTTCTATCCCATGATTCAACATATAATTTTTCATTAAAAATACCACGCTTTATACTATTATAAGCCTGCAGATGAAATATTAATCATTTTTTGTACTAGCAAGTCAAAGTGAATTTAAATCTGAATTGAATTTATCCAAAAAATATTTGCGTCCATTAAAAGTTAACTTAGCGTTCAGCCAGTTCGCTAGGGAATGTGCTAGGAAAAATCCACTTGCGCTATGAACTTAAGAATGAGGAGGACGAAAAGTATTGGATGAAGTCAGGTTTGTGATATAGGCCTAAAAAAGTTATAAAACCGAATTTACAAATTATTTGTTTATAATCCAACTCGATATTTATGATAGTGGAATGAAAAAGGATTATTTTCTACGAGTCATATGGTCAATACTATATTGAAGATTATATTGACGTTTTTACATTTTCATCATGAATGAGAAGATATCGGTTTTACCAGAAAAATGACTTTCGAGATTTTCATCAAATCTCTACGTTTTGATCTCCCATGAGTACGAACAAAAAACGGGTTTTACAAAAGTAACTAACTTTAGTAGTAGCAGGTCGGATAGTCCATAACTCTCGATAGACTTACCCGATTGAATTGAGCTTTAGCATACTTTATCAGAGCATAAAAAAAAAAGAAAAATTCATTAACCGGCTTCATCTGATAAAAATTGTGAAAATAAATCACATAATTTATTGTAAGAAATCGGCGTTTACTCAATAAATCAGATGTGGCATAAACTTTAGTTTACCTTGCTTATGACCAGTGCCACTGTGATCCGTGCGATGCATCTGATAATTCTGATCACAGAATTATACCATGTAAATTTATTAGATTATACCATACCCAGTCATCAAACTATGGATACATTAAACATAATTGACCATTATTCTTGAGCTTTGCTTTTTGTAGTTTAAAAAAAACATTTTTTTCGTATTTAACACGGATTTTTTTAAAAAATACTTCGTTCTTGCTTTGATTTGAAAATATAAATACTAAAGTGTGAAGAATTTCAATAAACAGTACGATTTACAAGCAAAGAGCTCTACTGGATGAGCCAGTGATCTCAGTCTAGAAACTCTAGGATCCCAGAATGTGGGAGCTGGCAGTCCCCACCACGCTCCCATGTGGGAGCACAGACAATCAAGTAAACCGTGACGGTGTGTCCCCACTACCTCGCTTCAATTTCACGCTGTCGACTGTTGGGCCTAATTCGAGAAATATGTTTCTCTCCTCTTCGTGTAAAAGACACGCGAAGTAGACGACAAATTCAAAATTTGAATATTTTTCTAAGTATGTAACATTTTTCACATGAAAATTTCGATAAATAAATGTTAATTAGGATTTTCATAATCTTAAAAACAAATGAATTAAATTTTAATTTGTATAGGAATTTACACCTTAAATTTTTTTGGTATGGTGCTAAATTTACGAAACTTTAATTTTGAAATTTTTATAGATTTTTTAATAAATTTTTTGAAGTACGTAACATCTTATACATAACAATTTCAATAAATAAATGTGAATGAAGTGTTTACTGATTTATGAAAGTACATAAGTTATATCGGTGTTCACATATAAATTTATAACTGAAAATTGTCTTGGTATGAAGCTAAGTCGACAAACCTTCACTATAGAATAAAACAAAGTTAACCTTAACAGATCAAACGATTGCAGATCAAACCAGTGATCCCAGATCTGAAACCAACGCAGTGTCTCACACTCTCAGCCTGCCTGTCGGTGTGAAGCGAGTGCGGAGAGAAGACGGGGCACGTTGCCATTTTTCCTTCCTCGTCACTCTTGCATGCGAGAACGACTCGTCCCATTTCCCCTTATTCTCCTCGCTTCTTCGTTACAATGCATGCGTTTTCAACTGTTATAAGTTTTAGATTTCAGGATGTCATTTATCGAGTTGAAATTGAGAAATGTGTTTCACTCGACTCCGTGCAAAAGAGGTGCCAAGCAGTCGCCAATTTCAAATTTACGGAATATGTAGTTATGGAAATAATACTTCTTTTTTCGATATTTTAATCAATTTTTCCATAAAATAAACATCTATAAGATTTAAAAAAATTGTGGAATCATTTTGAAAGTCTAAAAATAATTTTAAAGTGGAAATTTGAAATTAATAAATATTTAAAATTTGAATCTATATAGGTCATTCCATATTAGATTGACAGTCGATGTCGCAGATTCACAGAGTTGGAGTAGTTTCTAAATGAAGCCGTTTATTCACAAAGCTTCAAAATTTTGTTATTGAAATCTTGATATAAAATTTAAACCATTAATCGACTTTGAATTTTTCCTACGATTTCAGAAGAACAGGCAAATTAAGAATTACAATATATTTTATTTAACAGATTGCAGCTGTCCATAAGATCTTGTAAAATCGTGACAAGATTTAACACTAACTTGAAAAAAAAATTTTCATGTAAAATTTGAAATCAATAAATACTTATGTGATCATATGCAAATATCACTGAACACATTTTTTAGCTTTTTAATTTATCTCCTTCTATTAGAAATTTTTTCCTTTCCGTAAAGCAATTCATTTTTTGAAGGAAAAGTTTGTTATTAGGCAACAAAAAAGTGAGATGAAAATATGTCTAGCATAAAATTGAGAATGTAATATGGGCAAATCCCCATAAGCTTTCATGTCACCGTTCCTTGCTTGTATTTAGAATTTAAAGCTTCATACATGTTTTATTATTCCTCCTACTTGTTCATTGTACGAAGTACAGCAAGTCTAGAGTGTACCGCAGGCCTAAACTATGCCTATCACTGTTTAGAGGAACTTTTAGATCGGAATTTTTTTAAAAATCACGTTTTGTAAGCGTCCCTTTGCTACATTGACAACGTTTATGTGACTTTAACTTTTTTAGCTTTTCAGGTATCACGTCCAATTTTTTTCTGATCTTTCTAGTACTTCTACCTATACAATGGCGATGAAATAGATGATGTGCCTATTATAGTTCCTGAGTAATAATTTTTCAAAATAACGTCCCTCAAATTTTTTACTTTTTTCAATTTTGTTGTTTTCGACTGTTTAAAAAAATAGCTATGAATTAAATCAAATTATAAATAATGTATTTTGTTCCTTATATCATACCAATATCAAATATATTTGCGGAATTGAGGTGCCTTGCAATATAAAAATGTTGTGGTTTGATAATTCGATATGACGTTAGCGTAACTAGTAAGAAATAATGCTATTTTCAAAGAGCACACTATCTAGTCAAATCCAATGAGTCTGAATACACATGTAATCTCAAGTTAATAAATATGTGTACAAGTTCACTCGTATCTGTCGAGCGGCAATTGTTACTTGTTTATTTATTTCTGTTTTGTTAACTATGTTACTTTGGTAACAGGCGATTGATTCCGATCATAAATATTTTCATTCGAATATTCTAATGAATAATGTTTCATTTTAATTTCATCTGTGATTGTATTTGTCATGTAATGGAAAATTAAATTTAATCAGAAGAATCAGTTTTCAAAAATAGCAAACGTTCTGTGCGAACACTGCTTATACTGTGATTTTATTAATATGAGTAAGTATTATATATTTTACACCTTTTCTAATTTAAACCAATCAAAAATCATAATGCCAAGAAATAAATAGAATGTTTTTCAATTTAATTATGTAATTTTTCCAGATCGAGAAGCATATCTTAACAACAAACGAGAAAGAACAGCAAAAGTTCGAGAAAAGCGTAAAGCAGCTTTAAGTAAACAAGCTGAAAGACCGAAGAAGCTCAATGAGAAAAATAGAATTGAACATACGAGTAAAACTATAAATACGTGAGTGCTTGTCCTTGAACGAATTAACAAATTTTTATTTTAAAAATTGAGTACATCCGTATTTTTGCATTTTTAGACAAGATGAAAGTGAAATAATTCACACTACTGTTATGGTGAAAACTAAACTTTCTAATTTTTAAAGGTAGTGACATCAAACTGATATCACTTTGGTTTTAACAGGTATGCCTAGACCCGTCCTAGGAGAGTCCTGTACAACGTCTATAAAAGATTTTGCCATTTTTCCTCCTCACCAAAAAAAAAAAAAAAAAAAAAAAAAAAAAGCTAGAACTGTACGTGACAACGTTCGTCGGCGTTGTTACCTTTGTTTTTACACAGAATATACAGAGTTTTTTGGGCATACACTTTTGTATGAATTCGAGTATTCCTAATCTGTATAGAACATATGCTGATCCTAATCCTAGCGCTGCGTAACCTAAATAGCTTAACCAATCCACAGTTGTTTCTCTCCATGTCCTTAGTCTTCTGTTAGTGGCTATTGATTTTAACATATTTTCTGCATCGTCTAGGCTTAATTTGGCTTGTCGTAATTCATTGTTATCTATAATTTTAGGGAGACGTTTTAATTTACTTTCTAAGGTTTTTAAATCGTCGTTAGAGTAACTAATTTTGTAGGTCACATTGAATTCGTTGTAAAATTTTCCCTTTAGATTTTTGCTAAGGTACAGTGCGTCCATTCCATTATAGATTTTACAATTTGAGCCCGTCAGTAGTGAGGGTTGTTTAATCTTTAGGTGTTCTATTCCTGTTTCGCAGCTAATATCTAAATCTACCTCGTTCATTAGTACTATTATGCATCCGTTTAGTACAGGTATGAAGGTTTCTTTGTGTAAGGCAAAAGGTGAAGTTTTACATTTGTTCTCTGAGTATCGCTTGAATATCGTAGCTTCGCATGTTTCACTGTCAGTCAACCTAAAGTTTGGTTGGTTTCTTTCGCAAATTTTATACTCGCTTATCGTCGTACATTTATTTATTGTTTCCTTGTCAGTAATTACATATGAGTCTCTAAATTTTATTAAATAGTCATGGTCGGGAATTACTGCAAAATATAGGTTTTGGATAGGATAAGGGATAGGTATAATATGTTTGATGGTACCCTCTTCCTGTTCTATAATGGGAATTTTGAGTATATAGGTGAATAGTCCTTTCACGATGGCAACTGATAGTTGACATATCCCGATTATATGCTGATAGCTGGTTTCGTCTGCATCAAAATGGTATCTTGTTCTGTGTTTTTCTTCAAATTCCTTAATAGTTGTTTTTAACATAGCAGGTGTTAATATTTGAGGATGGATGATTCCATGTTTACCGTCGTTGATAGCGTTGATGGCCATGTCTATGTCTTCGCTTGTCTCGTCAATCATTATGGCTGCTATTAGCAGCTTACTGTTAACGAAGCTGTCCCTTGATACGGTGTTCAGTCCGCTACTCAGATTTCTTGCGAGTTCTCTTTCAGCATTCTGATTCCCAATGAGCTCTTTGTGGTTTACGGATGATGAATCTAGGATAAGTTTCAGGATTTTCGTGTGATTCGTTAACACTGTTGCCAAGTTTTTATTGTCCATATATATTTTGTCAAATTCGTTATTTATGTTATCCAAGTCCTGTTCGCTTAGTGTACCAAATAGTGTTTTAGATATATCGCCGACAAAGTTTGTCAGTCCTCTTTTCGTACGTTTATTTTTTCCCAGTAATTTGCCCAGAATCATATTCTTATATACTAATCTATTGTATCGATTCATTATAAGCTGTACTTCGTATTGGGGTGTACATTTCCCGTTACATGCTGATTCTGCTAACTCAATGGTGCTGCTTATCGCTGATATACGTTGCTGATTAGATGTGAAGTTAGTTCCCACCACAAGGTCCCAAGTTTCATGGTACAAATGTACCTTGGAGATGTCTTCGACAAACAAATTGCTGGTTATCGGTTGTAAGGTGTAGTTGGCTTTACAGTTGGCTATTGTCGCTATTAGAAGTACTAGGGTCCTCATCTGAAAAATAAGGCATACACTGATCTATGTGTACTCTCAGTATTTTATCTTTTTTCCTAATGCGTAGATTATTATTATCTAGGTAATCTATAACTTCGTAAGGACCTTTCCAGGATTGTTCTAATTTTTTTTGTTTGGTGTTGTTAAGGATTTTGACTAGGCTTCCAGGCTTGTATAAAGGATGTGTTCTTATTATTCCTTCATCTAATCTTTTCTTAGTTTTTTCTAATTCTACTTGGATTCTCTCTCTAGCTTTTCTGATGTTTTCCTCGTGTTTTTTCCTCCATTTTCTAATCAGATCTTGATGGGTTAAATTGGGTGAGTTTTCAATTTGAGATGGTATATTTGGTAATCTTCCAAACGTGAGTTCAAAGGGTGTGAATCCCGTGGTTTGATTTACTGTTGAATTTATTGCGAATGTTACATATTTTAGATTTTCGTCCCAGTTATTCTGATTTTCTGCCATGCTTGTTTTGATCAGATTATTCAGGGTTGAGTGCATTCTTTCAATGTTTCCGTTGGATTGTGGATGGAATGCTGTAGTTTTAATATGTTTGATTTCCAAAGCTTTCTCAAATTGGTCCATTAACTCAGATAGAAAGTTAGACCCTTGATCAGTGAGAATAGTTTTAGGGGATCCATAAATGTAAATATATTGTTCTATCAGAGTTTCTACTATTGCTGTTGAGGTTTCACTTTCTAACGGTATTAAAGTGGTGTATCTGGTCAATCTATCCTGAATACTAAGTATGTATTTGTTACCTCTAGGTGTAGTGGGTAACGGTCCAAAAATATCCAGTGCTATTTTATCATTTGGATTGAGTGGTATGTCGGGTATTATACTTTCTGATTGATTCTTAATTCGCGTGGTCTTTTGTAGTTGGCATATAGGGCATTTTTTGACATAGTCCTTAATGCCTTGGTCCATGTTGGTCCAAATTTCGATTCTCTTGGCTTTTTCGATAGTATTTTGTTCTCCTGTGTGATCCCTATGAGCTTCTTTAATAATTTGTTTTCGTTCTTCCTTAGTTAATTCTCGGGTTGTAGAGAAACAAATGTGGAAATTCTTATCTGGATAATAGTTTGATAGGAATTCCATTATTTCTTGAATTACTTCTCGCTCCAGAAATGTAAATAGAGGATCTCCAAAGGATAATCTAACAATTGAGAGTTTTCTGTTAACGAATTCTTCGATAAACCAACTTAATTTATACAGCCAATCTTCTTCGTTGTACATAGGCATTTCATCCTTAGTTACTTCTTTCCAAAGTTTGCCGATAGCGTTAGGCTTTGTTTTAATTTTGCCTTTGACTGGTTGTAGTTTCCAATTTATAAAATCCGTATATAAATTAGTATTGTCTCCTGGTGTTTCCGTGATTTCTTCTTCCGTTTCTGTGGTTTCATTTTCTGATGGTTCTCTCATTCGCCTCGCGGTTAATTTGATTTTTTCTTTTAACATTTCGTCTTTTGTTATTCGCGGCGTGTCGAATGTTTCTATTTCCGGTGACTGGTCTTCCAAGCTTGGTTTTTCTTCTTTAGTACTAATTCCGGTTTTTTCCATTGCTTCTTGTAATGTGTCCTTAGTGATGGGAAAAAGTCTGGATAGACAATCCGCTACTTTATTTTCTTTTCCTTTTACATATTCTATTTCGTATTCGTATTCTTCCATACGAAGTCTCCATCGTAAAAGTCTTGATCTAGGGTCTTTCACATTGTGTAGCCAAACTAAAGCACGGTGGTCTGTTTGAATTTTGAATTTCTTTCCGAGAAGATATTGTCTGAGGCGTTTCATAGCCCATACAATTGCTAAAAGTTCTTTTTCAGAGGTGGTGTATTTTTCTTCGGCTTTGTTCAATGTTCTTGATATAAAAAGACAAGGGTGCCCGTCTTGACTCAATACTGCTCCTAATCCACAGTTGGATGCGTCCGTAGTCAGTATAAATTGTTTGGAAAAATCAGGGAATTTTAAAACTGGTGCGATTACCAATGCGTTCTTCAAATCGCAAAATGCTTTTTCGCAGTCTGGGGTCCAATCGAATATTGTCTCTTTCTGAGTTAGCTTTGTTAAGGGTCTCGCTATAGTAGAGAAATTCTTGATGAATTTCCTATAGTAACCTGCAAGTCCTAAAAATGATTGCACATCTTTTACAGTTTTCAATGGTCTGAATTCTTTTATGCAGTTTATTTTTTCAGGGTTGGGTTTGACTCCTTCTTTGGTTATTATATGTCCAAGGTATTCTAGTTCTGGTTTAAGGTATTCACATTTTCTCGGTTCTAATCTTAGTCCTAACTGGTAGATTCTTTCCATGACTGCTACTAAGTTCTCATTATGTTCCTGAATTGAGCTTCCGAATATCACAATGTCATCTATGTACGCAAAGCATTTTGTTCCGATTAATCCTCTGAATGCATTATCCATCATTCTTTGGAATGTGGCTGGTGCGTTCTTTTAAACCGAAAGGCATGCGATTGTATTCGAAATGTCCTTGGGTTGTAGAAAACGCAGTGTACTTTTTGTCTTCTTCCTTCATCGGGATTTGGTGGAATCCAGCTGAGAGGTCAAAGGCAGAAAAGAACTTAGCTTTTCCTAAGTGATCTAGTATATCATCGATCATTGGTAATGGGTAAGCATCTTGATCCGTGTCTTCATTAATCTTTCTGTAGTCAATTACCATTCTTAATTTATTTCCTTTTTTCGGTACTATCCATAAAGGTGAGTTGTATGGTGATTGGCTTTCTCTTATAATTCCCTTTTTTAATAACTTTTCTGTTTCTTCTAGGGCAAACTGTCGGTGTTTTTCGGGTAATTTGTGGGATCTTAGATTGATTATTTTTCCATTTTTAAGTAATATTTGATGTTCGGTAAGGTTAGTACATGGAAGTGGGTCTGATTCTAACGTGAAAACTTCCGAGTATCTGGCTATCATTTTTTTGATGAATTCTCTCTGGTCTTTTTCTAAATGATCTAATCTTGAAGCTTTCAATAATTCATTTAGTCCAAAAATCACTTGAGGTCCATTACTTTCATTTGTGATTATTTTTAATATAGGTTCGTAGCTAATCTGGAGATTTACTTCTTTAGGGTAATCCTCATTATTTTTCAATGGGATTTTTATTTGTCCGTTTCGTATAGTGTAGAGTCCGTCGGGGATTTCCTTATCATCTATAATGATAATATCTTGATCTTCTGCGTCAGTTGAAATGGTACATATCTTTTCGGATTTTCCTGGTATGAAATCATTGCTTAGGTGCAAAGGTAGCTTTACCTTATTTAGCACGAGGTGACTGTTCGTGATCGCATATCTTGGATATTTTTCAAAGAATTTAATTCCAATTATACCTCCTTCTGGTAAGGGAAAATCGTTGGGTACTATGTAGAAAACGTGTTCTTGTCCAAAAAAGTTTAATTTTGTAGAATATTTAGAGATATGCCGATCGTTACAAAATAGGAATGTTTTGTGGGTAGATTTCCTTTCGTCTCTATCATCCAATATTTCTTCTTTGATTATGTTTATAGCAGCTCCTGAGTCTACTAATAATCTGTATCTTCCAGTTTTTCTTCTGGCATCGATTGTTCGTAATCTTCCGCATATGGAAGAAATTCGGCTGATTCCTCGAAGATCAGTTGCTCCGTTATTTCTTCCTCTGTCATGTTTTCCGCTTCTGTTTCTTCCTCTTGGATTGCTCTTACCGGAGGTGGTCGCTTGAAACCATGGCCTGGGGGAAAACCCTGCTTCACTTGGCTCTGTGAAGATATATGACCTATTTTGCCGCACTTGAAGCAATTCATTTTAAATCTGTCACTCAGTGGTATGGTACTATTCTGTGCTCTAGGTGTAGTATTTGCACTGAGTCGAGGTGGTCCGGGTGATTTGGCCCATATTTTTACTGGTGGTTTGATAATTTGTCTGACAGGTTGGCTGCCTTTTAACCATGTTTCAGTTTCGATGGCTAATGCTTGAGCCTCGTTTACTGTGTTCGGTTTTAACAGACGTACCTGCATTCCAATTTCTCTTTTTAAATTTAATAAGTAACGGTTAACGGCTTCTTCTTCTTCCAATTCTATTTTAAGTCTTCGTTTAGTGGGGTTTACGTGCTGGAATTGGACTAGGTAATTTATTTCATTTGTTATTTGTCGAAACCTCGTCGTGAAGTTCTGAACCGTTTCTGTTAAGCCTTGTTTGCAGCTTTCTAATTTAGATTTTAATGAAATTAATGAACTGGTTTGTCTCAAATTTTGTCTGAGTGCCGCGTATAAATCTTCATAGGAGTTTATTTGCATATATCTAATGGCTTTTTCTGCCACGTGTGTAATTTTCTTTGCTAAAATTAAATCTAAAAGAATTTCTGGTTCTTCGCATCTTATTCTAGCTCTCTTTACCGTTTTTATAAAATCTTCTACTCCCATGTCGTCCTGACCGTTAATTGGCTTTATTGTTTCAATTGCTAACTTGGCTCCCATTTTCCGTTCCTCGTGTGGTGCTGTTGGGACAGTTGTTGGAAAAAATTGTGATTGAACGTAAATATTTTCCTGTCTTGGTCTAAATGTTTCTTTTCTTTGGAATGTTTTTTCTTCGACCGAAGAATGATCGTCTGTCGCTTCTGGTCGTTGCTGGGATTCACTATCTGTTTCTACTGTCCCTGATCCTCCTAATTTCTTTGATAATCTTGAAATTTCATCTATCCTATTTTCGTTTTCTTTTTTCAGGGCGTTGAATGAGATAGTCAGAGTTTCCATTTGGCTGAGAACCCTTACTAGTAATTCGTCAGTGGTGTAAGAGGGGGACTGGGCCCTGACGGGAGATTGTGCTCGAGACATGAGAGTGGTTGTGATTGGGAAATTTAAAGAGGATGAGTCCGTATCGTAGGATGAGTCAGTTTGATAGAGCGTGCTATCTCGGTGTTTATCAAACGCCAGTGTACCTACTTATCTATTGTTTGTGACTCGTGTGTAGAATGTCGCGGTAAAATTTTAAATGTTTATTTTTTAATACAACAAAATGCAGTATAAGTTGCTACAAACTGCTACTGATTTTGAGGTAGTGATACTTAATTTGTTAAGGGTGGCCAGTGCTTGTGAACACACAGAGTATAGCCAACCCGATCTTGCCTCAACTTTACCTCACCTGTACCATAGTACAGTCGCCGTGCAACGTACGTAAAGAGGATTTATACTCTAAGGCCCAAGATCGATTGAGAAATGTTTACAATACTTTCACTTTCTAGAAGTAATGCTTACTGTGCTACTCGTGGCCTGATGTGGGATCCGTAGACCGCCTGCCTTCCTTGACGTGTCGAAGAGATGAGGCAGCTTACTGTTGAGAACCGGTTGCCTGGCTGGGCGTTGGCTGCTTACTTACGCAGATGCGTCTTCCGCCTGATTGCGGGCCTCGTTCAATTTTAATGGAATCTTTCACTGATAATTTACATGGTATAGTGGCTACTAAACTCACCAACTAATTTTTATTATCAGCTACTTATTCCTGTTTTCGGGCTTACCGTAGTGAAGTCCGGAGTTCTTCTTATTTTTAAAACTTCGTAAAGTTTCTTTAGCTTCTTGGGTACGTGGATTCCAAGTCTCGCACAGGTCCGCGTTCTATGTGGATTTTCGTAGAAATTAAAAACCGAGAACTTAAGCGGATAGTGGCAGGATCGCCAAAATGTTATGGTGAAAACTAAACTTTCTAATTTTTAAAGGTAGTGACATCAAACTGATATCACTTTGTATGTCTTTATTCTTGAGAGATGTTAGAGAAGAACTGACGAGGCCTGCCTGAACCTCTACATATATAGACAGCTAAACCTAGGAGGGGGAGGTCATCAACCTCTACATATATGGATAACTAAACCTGGGGGAAGGAGGTCATCATCTGGCCTGGTAACACTACAGACAATGAAAATAAATACACACTCAGATCAAAATCTGATTCTAATCAACAAGCGACTGTTGAGTCGCGAAAAACTAATGTGAAAAGGGTTCAAGGTCGCAGTGTTGCAGTTGAAGATGCTAATAAAGAATTTGAGGACAGCTTAGAACAGCCAACATCGAATGAAGTGTACGGTACTGATTATCATTTCGATCTACATGGAGCTAGTACTGGTTTTGACATAGTTACGTCAAGCTCACAAAGATACCCTACAACATCTGCGACAATTGAAGTTTCATCAGATAAGAGTGCGAAACCCTCAAAGCTGGAACGCTTAGGACAGTCTCTCCTAAAATGTAGAGCAAGAGAACCAAGATTACGAAGGGAATTGAAAAGCTCTGAACGAACGATGAAAAAGAAATATAGGCTCATAGATAAATGGAAAAGAAAATACTACAGTCTTTTGAAAAAAACAAATCCGCGTGGTGGTGACAAATTACTCGATAGCGTTAAGGACATTGAACGCAAAGGGCGAAGTGCATTACGTAAGCAACTATTGCAAGCCGCCACTATACAAAAGCAACTATTTGACAAAAGAAAGACTCTTAAAACTAATCAAGAAAAATCTTTGTTTGCGTAAGCATTAGTAGGAGAAACGCTGAAAGAATACAAGCTTATGCGTTCAGTGTCACACATAATAAGTCCTTATTCACAAAAAAATACATCAAGTCAAAATCAATTATTATTACTGAGTGTATAAGGAACAGAGGGGACTACGTATCAAGAAAGAAAGAGCGATAAGGTTATTTTTAGAACAAGATGAAAATTCTAGTATTTCTTCTAACAAAAAAGATTTCATTACTAAAAATAAAATAAAAAAGAAAAAAAGATTTCTGTCCAATACTATTGACAATCTATTTCTAAAATTCAAGCCACATAATACGTTTAATATTTCTAGATCGGAATTTTATCGTTTGAAACCCTTTTGGATTGTACATAGAAAAATTACCGGCTTTGACACTTGCCTTTGTAAGCCCCATTCAAACATGAAATTCTTAATCGAGAAATTGTATTTCCATAAACTGCTCCAAAGCATGACATCAGAAAAATTTATAACTTCGCTAAGGTGCGATACCAAACATAGACTTTGTTTGTACGGTGAGTGTATAGAATGTAAAAACCATTTTGTAGAGTTGAAGACAAATAATATTCCTACGTTTCATTATCAGTGGGTCACTAGAAATGTTGATAGATTACGTGCAAAAGGTTTGACGTATCATGTGAAAATTACGAGTAAAGTGAGAATTGATTATATTTTGAGTGAACTAGTCAATGAGATTAATTTGCAGATTCCACGTTATCTTAGGTACGTTTATGATACAGGACACCAGTTTCATGCAATTGAGAACGTTAAATTAAGTCTGACAGAAAATGAAGTTTTCATGGTTATTGATTTTTCTCAAAATTGTGTGGGAAAATATGCAAACGCTATTCAGAGTTGCCATTTCGGGGCATCAATGCAAAAAATTACATTACATACTGGAGCCTTTTATTATAAAAAGAAAAACTCTAATGAAATCTCTTGCATTTCGTTCTGTACTGTATCCGATTGTAACAGACATGACGCTTTATCTATTTGGGCTCATCTTCAGCCTATTCTAAACTTAATCAAAGCTTATGTGCCACAGTTCAATACACTACATGTTCAAAGTGATGGACCCAATACTCAATATAGAAATAGCACAAATTTCTTCTTATTCAACCATCATTGTAAGCTTCTGAATATATTTATTAGTATTTGGCATTTCACTACGGCAGGTCACGGAAAAAGCATTGCGGACGGAATAGGAGGCACAGTAAAAAATTTGAATGATCGCTATGTCGCTCAAGGAAATGATGTAACATGTGCATCAGATGTAGTAAATACAATGAAATCTTCTGGTTCTCAAATTAAGGTATTTTTGATTGAAGAAGCTGACGTTAAAAAAATAAATGAAATAATCGCTAATTCGACTTTAAAGCCAGCTCCTAATACAATCCAAGTACATAATATTATTTGGACAAAGGATGATGAAGATACATTATATTTAAACTACTTATCATGCTCTTATTGTATCTGTAATAAGTTATATTATCCCCCCTGTTCACACTTTTCTTTGCCTACAAATTGGACTGTTAAACGAAATGTCTGCCAAAAAAATAAAGGAAAAAGTTCAGAAGCCCAGTACAGATGACCGACCTCGTCGAAAATGTACAATAAAAATTAATAAAATCTATTTGACACTCAAATATCCATCATTTTGTACCTTAAGAATCTCGAAAAAAGAAAAAAAGTTCATTTACTTCTTTATGGATATTTTTTTAGCTTTTGAAAAAAATGAGTAACGATTATTTATTCATCGTTGAGAAGGGATAACTCATTCAGAAATATAAATTTTTTGTAGGTGCCTAGCTTTTTAAAAAAAATTCGGTCGAAGCGCCAAAATGAAAAGTTATGGGGATTTGCCAATATCTAATCTTATATTTTAATTTTGAAGTGACATGTTTGATAACATGTCTGCTATTATATTGACCCATAATTCATAGAATTTTTTGTTCATTTCTCGTTATTTTGGCATAGGGTCAGATTCTTTTTATTTCCTTCGAATAAAATTTTCACTATTACATATAAAAATACACAAAAAGAAAGCAAGGCAAACGTTTCGGCCACATATGGGGGCCCTCTTCAGTGCCATAAATTCAAAGATTAATTCAAAATTTCTGTAAAACATTAGAATATAGGAGATAATGAAATTAAGGATTATCATAGAATTCAAAAACTTATCTCAAAGCTTGCAATTCAAAATGAAGTAGTCGAGTATGCAGCATCACGATTCGAAAAAATATTTAGAGTTCACTGTGAATAAAAAACCGGATAACAAATAAACCGGGGAACATAAAAAAATTTTCACACCAACCGACCGCAATTTAATAAAATTTCTTATTAAAAAAGGATGCCAAATGGCTTATCAATGGCAGAACGCGAACAAAACCGGATAAAAAATAAACCGGGAAACAAAAAAAAAATTTCCACACGAACCGACCGCAATTTAAAAAAATTTTTATTAAAAAAGAATGCCAAATCGCTCATAAATGGCAGAACGCGAACAAGGTTTACATTTTTAAACTTTTCATGAAGACTTTGTTACCGGAGTGTCTCACAGAATGATCTGAACTGTTTTAAAAACCGACTCAAGACATGTGGCTTTGCTGACCGAAAATTTTTTTATATAAGAAATCTTGAGAGGTTCTTTTGCTCCTTGAAGAAGACTATTGTCCTATACCTAGTAAAGAAATTCGAAACGTTTATGGTGATTTTCAGGAGTGGACGAAGGCGTGTATTTTTCAAGAAACGATTTTTTTATATCAGCTTCACGGACAATCCATTTAACATTGAATTTGCAAGCAAGGCATTACAGAAACATAAATTATTATAATATCTAGACATGTACTTTTACTCAATATTATTTGAGTATGTTAAGCAATAAATTTAAAAAATTGAATGTTGTTTATTACTGCATTCAGATATATTCTGAGATGTTTTGAAAAATACTACTTTATCTTTAAAAAATAACAAAAATGCAATGTTAGTATCCGTGATATCAAGTATCACATTTTAGGAAGCATTAATAGATTTAGTTTGTTCTGAAAATGGTCAGAACTATGAGATATTCAACCTTTATACTAAATGTGCCATTTTAAAATTTTGAAGTGACATGTTTGATAACATGTCTGCTATTATATTGACCCATAATTCATAGAATTTTTTGTTCATTTCTCGTTATTTTGGCATAGGGTCAGATTCTTTTTATTTCCTTCGAATAAAATTTTCACTATTACATATAAAAATACACAAAAAGAAAGCAAGGTAAACGTTTCGGCCACATATGGGGGCCCTCTTCAGTGCCATAAATTCAAAGATTAATTCAAAATTTCTGTAAAACATTAGAATATAGGAGATAATGAAATTAAGGATTATCATAGAATTCAAAAACTTATCTCAAAGCTTGCAATTCAAAATGAAGTAGTCCAGTATGCAGCATCACGATTCGAAAAAATATTTAGAGTTCACTGTGAATAAAAAACCGGATAACAAATAAACCGGGGAACATAAAAAAATTTTCACACCAACCGACCGCAATTTAAAAAAATTTCTTATTTAAAAAGGATGCCAAATTGCTTATCAATGGCAGAACGCGAACAAAACCGGATAACAAATAAACCGGGAAACAAAAAAAAAATTTTCCACACGAACCGACCGCAATTTAAAAAAAATTTTATTAAAAAAGGATGCCAAATTGCTCATCAATGACAGAACGCAAACAAAACCGGATAACAAATAAACCGGGAAACATAAAAAAAAAATTTCCACACGAACCGACCGCAATTTAAAAAAATTTTTATTAAAAAAGGATGCCAAATCGCTCATAAATGGCAGAACGCGAACAAGGTTTACATTTTTAAACTTTTCGTGAAGACTTTGTTACCGGAGTGTCTCACAGAATGATCTGAACTGTTTTAAAAACCGACTCAAGACATGTGGCTTTGCTGACCGAAAATTTTTTTATATAAGAAATCTTGAGAGGTTCTTTTGCTCCTTGAAGAAGACTATTGTCCTATACCTAGTAAAGAAATTCGAAACGTTTATGGTGATTTTCAGGAGTGGACGAAGGCGTGTATTTTTCAAGAAACGATTTTTTTATATCAGCTTCACGGACAATCCATTTAACATTGAATTTGCAAGCAAGGCATTACAGAAACATAAATTATTATAATATCTAGACATGTACTTTTACTCAATATTATTTGAGTATGTTAAGCAATAAATTAAAAAAATTGAATGTTGTTTATTACTGCATTCAGATATATTCTGAGATGTTTTGAAAAATACTACTTTATCTTTAAAAAATAACAAAAATGCAATGTTAGTATCCGTGATTTATCCGATTTATTTGTTATCCGGTTTTTTATTCACAGTGAACTCTAAATATTTTTTCGAATCGTGATGCTGCATACTGGACTACTTCATTTTGAATTGCAAGCTTTGAGATAAGTTTTTGAATTCTATGATAATCCTTAATTTCATTATCTCCTATATTCTAATGTTTTACAGAAATTTTGAATTAATCTTTGAATTTATGGCACTGAAGAGGGCCCCCAAATGTGGCCGAAACGTTTGCCTTGCTTTCTTTTTGTGTATTTTTATATGTAATAGTGAAAATTTTATTCGAAGAAAATAAAAAGAATCTGACCCTATGCCAAAATAACGAGAAATGAACAAAAAACTTATATTTTAAGTTTATCTCTTCTTAATGCTAAATAGCTCACTAATTGGAAAGTTTTTAAATGTACAAAATTGGTAAAAAGTATGGAAATTTTTAATTTAAGCTTTCCTTTAAAAATTTCAAATATTTTCAATTTATATATAGGTTCAAATTTCAAATATTGATTAATTTCAAATTTCCACTTGAAAATTATTTTTAGACTTTCAAAATGATTCCACAATTTTTTTAAATCTTATAGATGTTTATTTTAGGGAAAAATTGATTAAAATATCGAAAAAAGAGGTATTATTTCCATAACCACATATTCCGTAAATTTGATATTGGCGACTGCTTCGCGCTTCTTTTGCACGGAGTCGAGAGAAACACATTTCTCAATTTCGACTCGATAAACGACAGCCTAAAATCTAAAACTTGAAACAATTGAAAACGCATGCATTGTAACGAAGAAGCGAGGAGAATAAGGGGAAATGGGACGAGTCGTTCTCGCATGCAAGAGTGACGAGGAAGGAAAAATGGCAACGTGCCCCGTCTTCTCTCCCCACTCGCTTCACACCGACAGTCGACATTTTTGTATGCTGAAGAAAAAAGGGGAGACTTCGTTTTTCTTCTTCTGTTTTCCCGACATTCCTCCTTCTTGAGATGATTCATTTTATCATTTCTATCCTTTGCTGCACCGGTCGATATTCTTTTGTATTTAGGATATTGCGATGGGGTTCCCTTGTTAACAGGTAGTTTAGAAATTATGATGTTTCCTATTCATTTACATATTTTGATATTATGAATAAATAAATAGCGATGGTCACAGGACGTGACAGCAGGTTTAATTTCTATAGCAACGAGACTTCTGAAAAAATAACACAGGTACACGAAAAAATATTTTTTTTAAACTGCCCCGAATGTTTTGACTGATTTTTACGTTTTTTGGTGCGCTGAATCCAAATATAGTAACCAATTTGCTCCATTACGTAGAGATTTTTTGCTACATTGAGTTATCCTTTGTCACTGGGTTAAAAATAAGGTTCATTTCACTGTGGTAATAACCAGCAAATTTTTATTTCAAAATTTAGTAAATGAAAACAAAATGAAATTGGCCAACACAGTTTACATGTAAAGTCAGTCTTAGGTCAATGAATCTCCTGATGGGCCCGTTTCTTCTTTCCCTGAATCCTTCTCTTGGTGCGTTGCTTGGCGTATTTTTCATCAGGTGTTTCCCGCAGCAGCAACCAGCAGAAATCAGCCATCATATTGGTATAAAATGAATACAAAATCTACTAAAATATCACGAGGGAGTGTTTCTAGTTAGTTAACCATTACAACCTCTATTTTGGGCCAAGAAAATGAACTGCCGTTGGCTAAAAAGATATTATCTGAACATTCCTTATATGGGTATAAAATTAAATTTTGTAAGAAAACGTGACGTGATGGAACATTTCGGCTATTTTTCCTGGATTTAGCGCCTCAAAATCCATAGAAATCAGTTACAAAACTGAAGGCAGTTTTTTGGTCGTTTACCTGTGTAATCCGAGTTTTATCATAAATTTTTGTTTTTAACTAAACTTCCTCGAGAAAGATGTATTTTCAACACATGTTTTAAGATCATAAGTTTTCAATCATTTTAATATTCAATTTTAATTACTAAATAATTCTCAGTATTTAGTAAATATATTTAAAATCTTTGGCGGTATTATTTGATCACCTCGACAAAAAGTATACACTTAGCGTTATCTCTGTTGCTTTATTCTATATATAAAAAAATTAAAAAAAACAAATTTCTTTACTGACTCGATGCTATTTCACATAGTAAAAAAACAGAAATAAATAAGAAGGTAACAATTGCCGCTCAACAGATAGGAGTGAACTTGTACACATATAAATTTTACTTCATACCAAAGAAAGTTATTGTACGATTTCGTGAGCCAATTTTGATATACTTTATGTATTTGTCAAATTTTCAAACATTTAAGATTTTTTTGAATTTAAAATGTTTTAATAAAACACAAAACATTTAGAAAACATTTTAAATATTAATATATTCATAGTTACATACTTAAACTGTCGTGTACGAATAGCACGTATTTTATGAATTTGTGTAAAAGTATTTTACTCTATACTTATATGGTTTGTCAAATTTACTTCATACCAAATACCAGGTCTAGAAGTATGAAACCAGAATTTCCCTACAGATGGTGCTTGCCATCAGTTTAGGGACCGTACGACCGCTTCTGCAGCGCCATTTTCTCCCTCCAGTAGCTGAGAAAGATTTTCAGTAGACAAAAACCCAAGACAAAGATATTATAAACCTAGATGCGGCCAATTATAGTTTGGTAGACTTAAATGCAGACGTCGCTTTCGGCGTGTTTTTACCGGTCCCCTCTTGCCTCTCACCAAACAGTAGGATCCGATCAAATTAGTTCCTCGAAAGCATTATAGAGGCGCTAAATGTATCTCCCTCCAATCCCCTCCACCCGCTGAGATACCAATAAACAGTAAGCGCACTTTAAAAATTTAAATTTAAATTATATATATTAAAGAAAATTAAAAATTGGTAAACAAAGCAAGGAAAAGCGACGTGTAAAGTGTTTCAATGTTACTTTATGTGTATTTTATTTTGCTTTATAGTATCATTTTGATATTGAAATAGGTTACAGTGAACATGCATTGCTAAATTAACTTTCTGTCAGTGAAAGATACCCAAGTGCGAATTGCCGGAACTGAAAACACGGCCCAGTACTGGACCAATCTTGGCAGCCATAAGTTGGCCAATGTTATTGGACCAATATCAGCGTTCAAATCGGCCCAGTACCGGCACGGTACATTGGAAATCAAAATCTCCCATGCTTCCGCCGAAGCTTGGCCCAGCAATGGCACTTTAATGGGCTGGAAGTCGGCATTACTCCGGCAAACTGTGTTGTAAGTCAAAAAGGCAGTGTCCGGCCCAGCAATGGCACATTACTGGTTACAAAGTCGGCATTACTCTGCGAAACCGTGTTGTATGTCAAAAAGACAGAGTTCGGCCCACTAACGGCCCATCACAGGTCCGAAAGTCGTCATTACTCCGCGAAACCGTGTTGTATGTCAAAAAGACAGAGTTCGGCCCACTAACGGCCCATCACAGGTCCGAAAGTCGTCATTACTCCGGCAAACCATGCTGAAATTCAAAAACTCAGTGTCCGGCCCAGCAGTGTCACTTTACTGGTTACAAAGTCGGCATTACTCTGGCAAACCGTGTTGTATGTCAAAAAGACAGAGTTCGGCCCACTAACGGCCCATCACAGGTACGAAAGTCGGCATTACTCCGGCAAACCATCCTGGAAGTCAAAAACTACGAGCCTGGCCCAGTAAGGGCCCATCAAGAGTCTAAAAGTCGCCATTACTCCGAAAACCCATTCTTGAAGTCAAAAAGTCAGAGTCTGGCCCAGTAATGGCACTTGGCTGGGCTGAAAGTCAAAATTACTCCGGCACACCTTGTTGTAAGTAAAAAAGCCAGTGTCCGGCCCAGCAATAGCACTTTAATGGGTGCAAAGTCGGCATTATTCCGGCAAACCGTGTTGCAAGTCAAAAAGACAGAGTTCGGCCCACTAACGCCCCATCACAGGTCCGAAAGTCGTCATTACTCCGGCAAACCATGCTGAAATTCAAAAACTCAGTGTCCGGCCCAGCAGTGTCACTTTACTGGTTACAAAGTCGGCATTACTCTGGCAAACCGTGTTGTATGTCAAAAAGACAGAGTTCGGCCCACTAACGGCCCATCACAGGTACGAAAGTCGGCATTACTCCGGCAAACCATCCTGGAAGTCAAAAACTACGAGCCTGGCCCAGTAAGGGCCCATCAAGAGTCTAAAAGTCGCCATTACTCCGAAAACCCATTCTTGAAGTCAAAAAGTCAGAGTCTGGACCAAGAGCGGCCCATCAAGAGTCTAAAAGTCGCTATTACTCCGAAAACCCATACCGTTGAGTGAAGATAGGTATAGAGGAGACATCCAGGGCGATTGAATGGTCCAAACCTTGCGGGGAAAGACGCCAGGGGTAGGTAAAGTTCCGGAACCAACCACGGGGATCGACACTTTCGAAAGTCAACAAAATCTCACGGATAAGAAGTAAGTTGTAGGAGTAAGGACCAAACTTGTGTTGGTGAGTCTGCTGTATTCATGATGGGTCAGGTAGTCCTCGTCGATTCAACCCTAGCTTGTCGACAGAATTTCACAAAATAGCTTTTTACTCTTTTCCTTCTACTTCGCTCTTTACTAGTCTTTTCCTAAAATCGGATATATATATCGGATATATATATATATATTTATATATTTATATATATATATATTTTTTCACTTTTCGATTTGGAAGACAAAGAGTTAAGTAATCGAAGAGTTTGCTCACTCCACTTTCCTGATGAGGCTTTTACCAACAAAACGAAGAAGTCTTTGAATTTTAAGGCTATTCCTAATCTGTATGAAGTAGATGCGGATAAGGAAAATAATAGAAATGTGGACAATCCAACTTCTCTTGCCAGCGCTCTTCAAAATGAGAATCATCAGTCGCTTCCAGCTAATTATTTAGTACATACTTTTGTGCCGCCAAGAACATCTCTCTGTTCCAACGACGTTATAGATGGGATACATAAAAGTAATGTAAATCTAGAAAATATAACTCCTGTTAATGCGCCGCAAAATCCGTGTGAATCGGTTCCAGCGACTTATGCAAAAAATATTTCTGCTACGAAGAAAATTCGTTCGAATTCAAACGATATTTTAGACACAGCTTCACTCGCGAAACGTGCAAGATTAATTGATGGAAATGGAGAGATCTATAATAAGGACTTGCCTAACATTCCTAACCTTCAGGCTTGTGTTTCCCTAGTAGTTTTTTTCACAATTGTAATATGTCACTTTCGCATCATGATAAACATATTATGTCGGTCAGTTCATCAGCTAATGAAGGCCACGCTCTATGATGATGAGCTGGTGACATTGAAAGAAAAATATCGAAAACTAAAGAGGCAGCTTAGGGGAATGAAAAGGCCACGATTTACTAGCTCTTCGAAACAATTCATTGCTCAATTAGATAAATTTATAATAGGAGTGCCTCGAATTCTAGTTAAAATGCAATTAAAAAGGGGGAGAAAAAAAATGTGGACACTAAAAGAGAAAGAACTTTCTTTAGCTATGTACTACAGATCTCCGAGACAATATAAAGCATTTAAAAAAATGGGATTTAAATTACCATCGGTTAGAACCGTGCAAAGATGGGTGAGCGTGTTGCGTATGAAAGCCGGGATAGCCAATGCAGTCATAAAACAATTCAGTAGCTTTGTTAAAACTATGTCAGAAATGGAAAAAAAATGTGTTGTGATCTTTGACGAAATGACGATAAAAAAATGGGTTTGTTATGATAAAGAATGGGATTTCGAAGAAGGACTTCAAAATCTTGGTGAGTTTGGGAGTAGAAATTCAGAACAAGCATCTCATGTATTGGTATTTATGGTACGCGGATTAACATACAATTGGAAACTGCCTGTTGCGTATTATTTATCAGCTGGCCCTATTAAAGCTGAAATGCTAGAAAAGGTATGGCGATCAGTCGTTTCGGAGCTTTTGAAAATTGGTTTAGATGTAAAAGCAAGTGTTTGCGATCAAGGTGCTCCAAATCGAAAAATGTTCAAAAACTTAGGGGTTACCGTGAATAAACCTTTCATCAATTTAAACGGAAAGAAAATTTATGCTCTTTTCGATTGGGTTCACCTACTGAAAACCTTCAGGAATACTCATAAAAAACATGATATTCTATTTGGGGAAAAAGGAGAAAAAATCTCCTGGAATACCCTTGTTCAATTATATCGAGAGGATTCCCAGGGTATCGTTCGTGCGTGTCCTAAACTAACGGAAACACATTTATTTCCAGGTCCTTTCGATTTAATGAATGTAAAATTAGCAACTCAAGTTTATAGTAATGACGTTTCCACAGCACTTTTAACTTTGTCAAATTTAATAAATAGTTGCAGTAACATTTCGAAAAAAGAAGCACGTTCACTTGGGACATTCATTAAGAAAATGAACGATTTGTTTGATTGTATGAATAGCAGAACAATTCGTGACCCCAATCCTTTGAGAAGACCCTTAAGTAGAAAAAATAATGAAGTTGAACAAACATTAAGAGATGCTCTTACTTGGATTGACACGTGGAAAATGAGTAATCCAGAATCAAAGCCACCTCCAACTTTTATATCAATGAAAATAACTCTGACAGCAGTTTTACAATTGTGGAAGGATCTACAAGAGGAAGGAGTTCATTATCTATTAACAAGCCGTTTGCAACAAGATCCCATTGAAAATCTATTTTCTGTTTTAAGGCAACGTGTCACATACGGTAATAATCCCACTGCAACTCAATTTCGACAAAATTTGCAATACGTTGTAATGAATCGTCTTCTAACTCCTCCGACATCTGCAAATTGTGAAATAGATGACGATGAACAATTATTTGTCAGTGCTGGTAGATTAAATGAATCATTTGACTATAAAATTTCTAACAGTAATAATTATTCTACACAAGAAACACCTTCGTATGATAACTGTAAAACTGATGTTATCAACGTTGTAGACACAGCCATAGACACTGACGACGATGATGAATTTGAACAGGACATTATTAACGAAACAGTTACTGAGACCGATAACGAACATGAAGACATCAAAGATAATCTAGAAGAATTGGAAAGCATCCTAAATTGTTGTAAAATAGTGACACTGCAAGATAATGCAATTTCTTACTTTGCAGGATTTTCTGTTTCTGCACTTAGGAAACGATTTCAGGACTGTAAAGAGTGTCTTTTAACTCTTGTTGATAGTAGTAAACAAATAAAGTTCGGACATCAGTTACTTACGCACTTTAAAGCTTATCCAACGAAAGATGATTCTGGTGATATATTTTCCACGGGAAATCTGACAGTAGTTACCGAAGAGTATCGAAAAGTCTGTGAATTGCAGTTAAATGCTTTGGCTGAAAGATATGCTTATGTGCGTTCAGATTATGGTCAAATTGAAAAATTGGAAAAGTATATTATACAAAAAACTAATGAAAAATATCCTACATGGTTTCAGACAGCTTGCAAAAAGCACAGACTTTTCTTACTTCGAAAACTAGTTGTCTCGAGGGTATCTCGTGGTTTGAAATGGGAATCTATAGACAAGAGGCAAACGAAAAAAAGATCGCGCAAGCCTTTAAAGAGTAATGACCCTCGCTTAAAAAAACACTGCCACGAATAAGCATGAAGCTGAAGCTAGACTTTTTTTTGCTGTAGTGTTCAAATATTTCTTAAAAATAATAACAACTTCTAGTAAAAACGCGTAAAAAAAACCTTTAGAGTAAAAAATTGAAATGTAGCAAATAAATTCAAATAATCACTATTAAGGTAGTACGATCACGAAAATTAAATCTCAGGCAAAAATAGATAATTTTGCTTTCAGGAATAGCAATATTATTATTGAAGGGCTAATTTGAAAGAGACAAGATTATTTTTCATGAAAAAAATTTGAAACGCAAGAAAATAATGTTATTAATAAATTTTATTTTTGCCCAAACTTATTTTCTTATCGCTTCGAGCCAAATTTTTAAAAATGATGCGATTCTAATAAGTCACTGTTAATTTTTTTAGAAAAAAGATTCTCTACAACTCAACCGTTTCCTATTTCTGAAATTGAATTAATTATTATCAAATACAGCAATTTGGTTATATAAATTTTGTTTTGAAAAACTGTTTTTTTATAATTTCAGCCATTAAAGAATTCATTTTCAAAAATCGGAAACGGTCAAGTTGTAGACAATCTTTTTTCTCTAACATTCTGTAACAAATTATTATATATTCAGAGCAATACTTGGTTTTAATTTTAATTTCTCTAAGAATTGTAAATTTCTTTAAAAAAGCAATTATTATTGTATCCCTATAGAGAATAATATTAACTTTGTAACCGTATTGTATAAACGAAAATTATATTGTATGAATATTAAACTTTCAAAATATCATCATTGATAATTAATTTCCATTGTCTATATGTCTTCAGTATTGTAATCAAGATAATGAAAGAATATTGAAAACAATTTGTTAATAAATATGTAATAAATTTCATAAAAAAAAATTGTTAATTTTAATACATGGTTTATTTATATATATTTAATATTTATATATATTCTTTTATATATTATAATACAAAATTTATAATATAAAATATTTTATATATATATATATAATATTATGTATTATATTATATTTTATATTATAAAAATTATAATATAAAATATTTTATATATACTTTTTTACTTCTTTCCTTTCTTACTGTCAAAGTCTATAAAACAACTTCAGATCTGAAGCTGGTCATTTACATTCTCTAAAAAATTATTATATATTAAGAGCAATACTTTGTTTTAGTTTTAATTTTTCTAAGAATTGTAAATTTTTTTAAAAAATAAATTTTTATTGTATCCCTATAGAGAATAATATTAACTTTGTAACCGTATTGTGTAAACGAAAATTATACTGTATGAAAATTAAACTTTCAAAATATCATCATTGATAATTTATTTCCATTGTCTATATGTCTTCAGTATTATAATCTAGATAATGAAGGAATATTGAAAACAATTTGTCAATAAATATGTAATAAATTTCAAAAAAGAAATTGTTGATTTTAATACATGGTTTACTTATATATATTTGATATTTATATATATATATTCTTTTATATATTATATTATAAAAATTATAACATAAAATATTTTATGTATACTCTTTTATGTATTATTTTATATATATAATTCATAATACTTGGTACGTTTGCATTGGCTTTAGAAGTATTATGAATTAAATCAAGGGTCAATACAATCTACTATTTTAATTTTATATATATATTTTTTTTTTAAATATATATATATATATATATCCGATATATATATCCGATTTTAGGAAAAGACTAGTAAAGAGCGAAGTAGAAGGAAAAGAGTAAAAAGCTATTTTGTGAAATTCTGTCGACAAGCTAGGGTTGAATCGACGAGGACTACCTGACCCATCATGAATACAGCAGACTCACCAACACAAGTTTGGTCCTTACTCCTACAACTTACTTCTTATCCGTGAGATTTTGTTGACTTTCGAAAGTGTCGATCCCCGTGGTTGGTTCCGGAACTTTACCTACCCCTGGCGTCTTTCCCCGCAAGGTTTGGACCATTCAATCGCCCTGGATGTCTCCTCTATACCTATCTTCACTCAACGCCCATACTGAAGTCGAAAACTCAGAGTCTGGTCCAGTAGTGGCACTTTACTGGGCTGAAAGTCGCCATTACTTTGGCAACCCATGTTATTGATTTATTATACTGGGCCAAAAGTCATCATTACTTCAACAAACCATTTTTTACGTAGAAGAGCCAGATTTAACCATTTTTGTATCAAAGTTCGGTAAAGAACAGTTAACTAAATCTAGTGTTCAAATTCGAGTAAACAAACAGTTCACAAAATTTACTTTACCCAAAAAGCATTTTTTAAAAGACAAATATGTCTAAATATTATCAATTATGCAAATACAGAGAGCTAAATAAAAGAAAAAGAATCGATCGGAGTGACGAAAGTGAAGAGCCTCCAGAGAAAATATTTAATATTTCATCCACTGGATCCACATCTAACGATACTTTTAGCAATGAAGCTGTCTCCCATGAGTGAGTAAAAACTTTTTCTTTTCTTTAACAGTAATCATAAAAATAACCTAAGTCTGCCATCTGTCAATTCTGGTTTATAGGTTTTGTCCTTTTTTAATTTTTATTAACAATCTTTTATAATTCATGCTAGTTTGATGGTAAACAATACGTTGATTACAGAGACTTTTTTAATAATTTAAAACATATAAATCTAACCTAAGATTCATTTCTCGTAAATGACATCTCAAAATATTTTGAAGAACTTTAGAGAAGTTCAAAATATTTTGAGAAATTTTGAGTAATAGATTTTGTAGAATTTTAAAAATCTAAAAAGATTTTAAAAAATGTTCAAAGTTTTTCGGAAGGATTAAAAGAAACCATTACTACATTTTCGTGGGTTTCTCAAACTATTTTAATAAATCAGAATGAGTGCGTATGAACATAAATAAATCTAATAATAATTTCATTAGCAAAAATAACCCAGATAGCCGAATTGACAAGGAATACTTAACTCTTAACACTGAACTTATTTTTGCAGCTTGGAAGAATTACCGGAAGTACCTTTACCTGAATTACCTTTAGCGGGATTAAGGTATGTATATATATTTATAATAGTGTATATTATAGGTTAATTATATTCTTTAATGTAGAGTTTATGAGAGATGATGATACAACTATGTTTAGAAATTTAAAATATACAAGTAATGTATAAAATACGATCTACGCTTATTTTTATTAAAAAATATTTTTAATATAATCATTTGCTGTGTGAATTTTATCTTTTAGCAAAGAATCATTTACGGATAAATTTTGCACATTGGATTCGGAATATGATACTGATGAATGAAATTAAATAGAGGAAAACTTTCTGAAAAACTGCGAGCTACAGCCTAATAATTTGGAATGGGATGACAACGCGGAAACCCCAAAAAGTACCCTGAGAGAAAAACTCAGAAGCTGGGCTAACGAAAATGTCAATAACATAACAAGGACCTGTTTGGATCAGTTGCTAAAAATATTGCGTGACCATGGACATACTGAATTACCAAAATGTGCAGAGTCGCTATTGGGCACGCAACGAACATGGGGCAGAATAAGACAAATGAAATCAAAGAGAGGCACTAATGGTTCCTATATATACATTGGCATAGAAAGTGTTTTAAAAGATAAAATAGATAAACAAGCCTTCACAGAAAAAGTGATTCATCTATTAATCAACATCGATGGTCTACCCCTATACAATAAATCTCTAATTCAATTGTGGCCAATCCTCGTACAAGTATTATGCGATGATTACTATTTCAAACCCTTTGTAGCTGGCATGTATTGTGGTGACTCTAAACCTGCAAGCGCAAGCGAGTTTCTGGAAGATTTTGTTGAGGAATGTTGCAAGTTAATTAAAGAAGGTTTTGTGATTGACAATACCGTTTATAAAGTCCAAATTGATGCATTCGTCTGTGACACTCCTGCTCGCTCCTTCATAAAGTGCACAAAGGGACATTCTGGCTTCTATTCGTGCGAAAGATGCGAGGTAAATTTAAAAAAATTTACATTAGTAATTTACATTCGGTAATAGAGAAACAATATTATTCATTTGCCAGTTTAAAAAAATGATTAAAAAGCAATAATAATAAAATACTTAATCAATGCAAAAAATATAACTTTTTTCAGATACGTGGAAAAACTGTCAATGGCAAGAGAGTTTTTCCACAAACCAGATGTCCAAAACGAACGAAAGCTACTTTCATGGCCCGAAGGAAGACTAAACAACAAAAACAACATCATCTGCCGAACTTGACATCACCCTTGATTCGTATTCCACAATTCGATCCCGTACGTCAAGTGACTCTTGATTATATGCACCTTCTCTGTAATGGTGTTATAAAGACTCTGCTAGAAAGGTGGACTGGAAAAAAGAAGATTCGGGCAAAGCTTGGTCGGCTCACACGGAAGCAACTGTCAAACATTTTATTGTCATTAAAAGGTTCTATCCCAACAGAGTTTCAAAGGAAAACCTTTGAGTTAGACGACATAGCAAATTGGAAAGCAACTCAGTATAGGTTTTTTTTACTATATGCCGGACCTTTCGTTTTGAAACCTGTATTGCCAACGAAATACTATCGGAACTTTCTACATTTGTCGTTCGCAAGTCGCATACTTTGTCATCCCACCATCGCACTTACTTACACTGATGTTGCTGATAATCTTTTACAGAGATTGTTTTCTGAACTACCTGACCTGTATGGAGAGAACATTCAGGTTATCAACTTCCATAATTTGATACACTTGGCAGATGATGTTAGGCAGCTAAAAGCACCGTTAACACATTATTCAGCATTTCCATTTGAGAACCTGTTAGGAATAATTAAAAGACTGATTAGAACACCGAATAATCCATTAGCACAAATTTTCAGGCGATTATCGGAAATCTATCATTCTTCTAAGATTATGACGAAAATTCCAGAATTAAGTAATCGCGTGAAGATTGCTCAAACTAATAGCCAGATAGATTACTCTGATCTGAAACTGAGATCATTTCACATCAGTGTAAAAGAGCCGAATAATATTGTTGAATTAAACACGGGAGCTTTTGTACAGATCCAGCGTATCTTTTGCAATTCTAGTGATATAAATTATATGTTTATTGAAGGCCAAACGTTAAGAAAAAAGGATATATTTGATTATCCTAGATCATCGTCTGAAGTAGGTCTTCACATGCAAACATCGATAAGTCCTTCGTTAAGAGAATATTCTATGGGATTAATCGTACGAAAGTGCTTTCGTATAATTGTTGAAGGATCAAGTTACTTAGTAAATCTCCTACACGTGTAGTTAGTAATTCGCAGAATTATTTTATTTAAAGTTAATGAATAAAAAGTTTAAGGTTTTAGAAATATCATAATGAAACCGAATTTTCAATTTAAAGGTTAAAATTACTTCATGTTTTAAAAGTATGCGTTAATTAATAAGATTATTTTTCTCGTTCATCAGAAACGTAAATATTCAGCTGAATTTTGGTGACAGAGTTAATAACAATAAATACGCGTAGTTATTTCTATTTTTACATAAAATGATTTTCACAATATTCTGCCATGCGGTCTATTGATAGAAATGTTATGTAAACGGAAAAAAACTATTAAAACTGTGAAAGCACAATTTAATAAATCTCTTTAATAAATGTTTTCATAATTTTGAGTATCTTTCCCTCAGAATGTATATGTTTATGGTAGAATTTCAAAAAAATCTCACACTGATACTAAAAAATTCTGTACTTTCTTTATTTATTGAGAAGAAATTAATGTGTTAAATAAAAAGAGTATTTACAACTATTAAGTTGTTCAAATATATGAAGTCGATCGAGTATATACATTTCGAGTTTGATTCGAACGACATTGCTGCTGCTGTCGTTGTCGTGCCGATGATGCTCATCTGTTTTAAACACATCGATGCAGTGAGACATTTTGAGTTTATTTCAAAGTTATTTGTGGAAAAATTTTCGCAAAAAATTTAATAAATAATTGACGAAAAAAGTGTTCACCGCAACTATACAAGAGTGCAGAAACGATCGAAGGCATCTAGCATCACAGATTTAGGAGATTAGTCACGTGCCGGAACAATGGATTCTCTGGTAAATTCACATATTTTACATATTGTATTGAAATAATTTTCACACTTTCTTTTTTAATAATTGTTAGCCTGATGTTCATTTATATTTTATACGAACAGTTTTGTTAAAAGTATAAACTAAAGAGATCAGTTTTTGTGATATTAACTTTAGTGAATAAAATTGATTTCTGACCATGTTTTGTGTAAATTGATTGTATAAATTAATTTTAAATACGAAGCTCAAATAGCTTTTAGATTAATATGTTTAAAATTAAATTTTGAATTTCATTGAAATATTAACAACAGGCTTTCATTTATAATTCTGCAATTTTGAATCATTTAAATTTGAAACTAAACAATTTTTAATTGTAATATATTAAATTTCATTGAGTTAACAATTCTTTACTTTTGAATGTTTAATATTTTATTTGAATATTTCAGAATTTACAAATGTTTTATATTAAATCCATCTGTTAGGAAATTATTATGTTTAATGCTTCATATTATTTTAAATTTAAATTACTGAGAGACGTTTTTGAAAATCGATAATGGAGCAGACTTTCTTTGTACACAGAAAAAATTAATCGCTTAAAATTTAAGTTACTTTCGAAGACTCTTGGACATAGAGTTTTATAAGACGCAGTCGCAGAAAACTTCAGTAACTTTTCATTAAATAAGAGAAGAAGTTCATTAAATGGTAGAAAAAGTTGAACTCTATTTAGTAAAAAGTCACTGAAATTTTCTGCCAAGAGTCTTCGAAAGTAACTCAAATTTTAAGCGACTAATTTTTTCCGTGTAGTCTGAGTGGCCACCTTAATATTCAATAAAAAAAAAACAGTTATCTATTTCTGTCAACTAAACAAGACCTTTTTATTGCTTAGGCATTAAAGTATCTTCAGAAAACATTCGTAATCGTTGTCTTCGTTAACGAAGTTGACGACGATGGCAAAAAAGTCGTGGATTTGGTTCCATCGAAATGGATAGACAAATCCGGATCTTTCCCCGTATGTCGTTATCCACTTCGAGGTGGAAAAAAGTTGCAGGAATTAATAAAAACACAGGCTGAACCTCACTTTTCGTGGAAAGAACACGAAATAAAGATTTTACAGGGAGCAAGTAAGTTTTCTTTATAATAATTTGAATAATTTTTTGTTCTAAATTGTTTCCAAATAAAAATTCAAGTTTAAATTGAATTTTGAGGTCATGTAATACTTAATTACTTACATAGGAGCTATATAAATTTCTTCGGGTTTTTGTCTATAATAATAAATACTTTTTGCTAAAACTTTGGGAAATAGCAAAGAACATGTAAATATACGTCTGTCAGCTCTTATTTTTCTAACAAATTTAAAAAACGTTGATTCCTTTTTTACTGGCTAGAATTTTTGTTTTTAATTCTGAAAAAAAGAAGAGTTGACAGACGTATGTTTTCATATTCTTTACCATTTCCCAACGCTTTAACGAAAAATATTTATTATTGTGGACAGAAAGTCGGAGAAACAGATATGGCTCATGTGGTAAGTAATTAAGTATCACATGCCCTTAAATTTAATTTAAAACTTTTTATTTATGCAGGGTTTCAGCAAATGACGCAGTCTTATTTCAAAGATTGTTTAAAAGATATGGAAGATAGAATGATTATTATGATAAGAAAAGAGATAAAAAATGCCAAGAACAGTATTTTGTACGACTTGAAGAAAAGAATGGAGTTGTTATCAACGTCATTACTGAAAAATGGTATTGAAACGACCATAGGAAAAATTGAGGAGGAGAAGAAAAAGCTGGATATTCAACTGCCTATTCGTGATTTTGAAACTTTCAAGACGTTTGATAAGACCGTAAAAGATGATCTTGTAAAAAATAGCGCCTTTGTAAGTGTAAAGTACTTTCAATTTAAAATTACATAATTGAGCCAACGGATGCAATAAGGGCATTTGCGCTCGAACACGCTGGAAAACGCTGGAAAACGCAGCATAAATTAAAACTCGAACTTCATTTATCAAGATGTATCAAGATAAATATATATTTTTTTTAAACTTCGAGTTTTAATTTTTGCTGTGACGTCACGCGTTTGGACAATACTTTCCAGCCTTTTCGAGCGCAAGTGCCCTTATTGCATCCGTCGGCTCAATTAAAATTCATAATTAGAACTACAGAATATAATGATGGTAATAACTGTGTATCCAGTGCTTGCTTCAAGGCTCCACATTCGTGTCAGAAGGTATCCGAAATTGTCTGCCTATTTTCATGGGAAAAGAAGTCCAACTTGAGTACACCGCAACTGGACGAAAAGTAAAGGGCGTCGGAAAAGAAAATTTCGGTGAAACTTACACCTACCAATGTATGACAGGTATGTATGTATAAAAACGAAACCCTAAATTATATTTTAAAATATTTTAAATGTATTTCATATATTTCCAATTCGACAACTTGTCATTATGAAACAAAATTTTTTTTAATCTTGTAGACTTAGATTTTGTTTACTATCTAATTTTGAAGTTGATTTATTTAAAATATTAAAATACTTCGAATTGCGAATCTATTTTTAAAAATAATTAAATTCTTTATTTCAATTCAAGTGTTTGTTGCAGATGCTTTATGCCACTTGCTGCAAGTAAATTTTAAAGAAGTGCTTGCAAAAACAGGAAAGTGGTTGTCCGGAGCAGTGGACAGAGAAGGCGGAAAAAAGGAACGCCTCAGAATGAGCCTATAAGTTTAACATATACCATGTCAATTATATTAAAAATAAACGTACGTTGATTCAAACTTCTTGTTTATTTCCTTCAATTATAGGGAAATGCCGGTAGGGTGTACTTTGGACTGTATATCGATTCTCCAAAGCATTAATTCTCCCAAGCGCAGTGAACTTCACGCTGGAAATCCCAAGAATTTTAATGCTTTGGAGAATCGATATACGATTGAAAGTACACCCTACCGGAAATGCCGAATTAGACCAACTTCCCACCCATTTTTGGGCCATTATTTTTATGTAGCTTTGGGCCAATACTGGCAGCCAGTGACGCGCAAGTAAGGGCAGCCAAGTATAGGCCGCCAAGTGTAGCCCTTAAATATCATTTCAGTAATGGGCCATCAACATATGCCGATTTTGAGCCAATACTGGCAGTCAGTGACGGACAAGTGAAGGCGGCCAAGTGCAGCCCTTAGATATCATTTCGGTAATGGGCCATTAACTTATGCCGATTTCGAGCCAATACTGGCAGTCAGTGACGGGCAAGTTAAGGCGGCCAAGTGCAGCCCTTAGATATCATTTCGGTAATGGGCCATTAATAAATGTCGATGTCGAGCCAATACTGGCAGTCAGTGACGGGCAAGTGAAGGCGGCCAAGTGCAGCCCTTAGATATCATTTCGGTAATGGGCCATTAACATATGCCGATTTCGAGCCAATACTGGCAGTCAATGACGGGCAAGTGAAGGCAGCCAAGTGCAGCCCTTAGATATCATTTCGGTAATGGCGCAGCACCGGCGGCCAAGTCTCGGCAACATATTTGCCACTACTGGGCCAAAGTTGGGCCGTTTATGATTTCGCACTTGGGTAAGTACATGAATGAAAAACCAATATTTAATTATTATAATTTGAACATGTATGCAATAGAAAGAGAATCAGTTTCTTATTTTTAAAAAGTTTAATTTTTTATTTTCATATTTTCGTATTTTTAATACTTTTTTTTACATTCTCATCATGGACGAGAAGGTATTGGTTTTATGTGAAAAATGACTTTCGAAATTTTCATCAAATCTTTACGTTTTGAGACCCCCTGACTCAGAAAAAAAGGTTTTTACGAAAGTGTCTGTCTGTCTGTCTGTCTGTAGGTCGTGTGCGGCATAACTCTCGATAGAATTATCAGATTGAATTGAGCTTTGGTACACTTTATCGGAGCCGAAAAAGTAAGGACAAGTTCGTTAACCAGCCACATCCAATCACAATTCAGGGATTGAGGACTACTTTTGTGTTTTTGAAAATAACTTTTTGAAAAAATCAAAAATTTCAATACTGGTTTTTGATAGTGCTCATAAATCTCTACAAATTATCCTGATACCATTTTTTGATTAAATCAAAATTAGAAATGTTACAGCATATTCAAATTCAAAAAAAGTCAATATCAAAATCCATATTCCAGGTAAATTATACGAGATACGAAAAAACGTTATAATACAATATTATTTACTACATAAAGACCTACAAATTTAAATTGTAATATTTTTCCATAAGATGCATATTTTTCTTTTTAATTTAAAAAAAAACTATTGAAAATCCAAAATTCAATTTTTTAACAATAATATGTGAAATACGAAAAAAACGTAAGAATACAAAATTGTTCGCTTCAAAAGGATCTACAAATTTTGTCTTATACAGTTTTTAATGAAACATATATTTTTCGTTTCAATTCCAAAAAATACGATTAAAATCCGAAAATTCCATTTTTTAGACAAAATATGTGAGATACAAAAAAAACGTTTCGATGGAAAATTGTTTGCCTGAATGAAGTCTACAAAGTCTCATTTAGACATTTCGGGACAGGATGTATATTTTATGTTTCGATCTTTAATACTAAAAAAATTCGATTTTTTTAACCAAAATATGTGAGATAGGAAATAAGCGTTGTTCTGCAAAATCGTTTCCTTAAATAAAGTCTACGATTGTTTTTTCTTTTTGAGATATTTGGAATAAAATAAATAAATTATTTTAATCATGTAATTTATTAAAAAGTTACTGAAATGTATACAGAAAATCGAGCGCGAAGCGCGAGCGTCATGATGAGAATGTGTTTCTTAAGGCCGATAGAGTCTTAAGTAAATTGAATTTCCTGTTTCACTTAAATTCAAAAAGAAATTGAGTGACTGACAAAATGTGTAATTCACATCATCTGTAATATTAATATAAAATTGGTTTGAGCTTCAGTATAAAATTATAAGAAATAAATTTAAATCTATTTTTCAAAAAAATAATAGTGCACGGACGTCAGTGTTAATTTTCTTTATACGTCTCGGCACTATTATTTTTTTGAAAAATTCAAAATTGTGGAAAAACAACTGTGTAAACTAAATTGCTTTCAAGGTAAAGTATCACATACCCTTAAATCAATTTCTGAAATATTTGTTTGACTCACACTAGTCAGAATGTTTTAAAATTTCATTGTAATTTATGGCTAGTTCTTGTATTTTCTTATTAAAAAAGTGATAATTCCACACTTTTCTGAAAAAAAAATAGAACAATGTTTTTCAAAAAAACTCAAATGAATTGATTTATAAACATTTATAATAAGATGTATAAATAAATAAATTGCATTTAATGAAATATTTCAAATAAAACGATTACTTTTTGTGCCCTCTTTTGAGGATATTGTTAGAATTTCCTTTTCTCACAATTTTACTGGGAATTCTTATATAAATCAGGATCACCTCCGGTAAGTATGTGCTTTATTTCACTCTCTATATCAAAATAAGTGCACTCAGAAAAAAGATTTGATTGAATCAAAGAAAATTATTTGTTTCAACGACTTTCTTTGATTTAAAGAAATGATTTGTTTAAATGAAATAAAATTTGTTTAATTCAAACAAAATGTCTTTAAACGAAATAAATATTTGTTTGAATCAAATTAATTTTTCTTCAAAACAAAGAAATTAATTCAATGATATATGGTCAAAGATATAAATTGTTTGATTAAAGGCAGAAATTTATTTGATTCAAGCAAATATTTATTTGGTCCAAAGATGTTTTGTTTGAATCAAAAAAATTTCGTCCCAATAAGGTAGTTTTCATCATCGAAAAGTAAACCTCAGGCAAAAATTGATAATTTTGCCTTTAAGAATAGCAATATTATTATTGAAGGGCTATTTTGAAAGAGAAAAGATTATTTTCCATAAAAAAAAGTTAAAATACAGAAAAATAATTTTATTAATAAATTTTATTTTGGACCCAACTTTTTTTCTTATCGCTTCTTATCAAATTTTAAAAAATTATGCGATTCTAATAAATCATGAATCATTTTTTCAGAGAAAAGATTTCCCACAACTTCCCCGTTTCTGATTTTTAAAAATAAATTCTTTAATGGCTGAAACCAATAAAAAAACATGTTTCAAAATGAAATTTTTATAAACAAATTGCTGAATTTGATAATAATTTATTCATTTTCGAAAATTGGAAATGGTTAAGTTGTGGGGAAATCTTTTCTCTGAAAAAGTGATTCATGATTTATTAGAATCTCATAATTTTTTGAAATTTGGTAAGAAGCGATAAGAAAAAAAGTTGGGGCAAAAATAAAATTTATTAATAAAGTTATTTTTCTGTGTTTTAAATTTTTTTTATGGAAAATAATCTTTTCTCTTTCAAAATAGCCCTTCAATAATAATATTGCTATTCTTAAAGGCAAAATTATCTATTTTTGCCTGAGGTTTACTTTTCGTGGATAAAAACTACCTTAATGAATCAAAATTTTTTTGATTCAAACAAAATATCTTTGGATCAAATAAATATTCGTTCGAATCAAATAAATTTCTGCCTTCAATCAAACAATTTATATCTTTGACCATATATCATTGAATTAATTTCTTTGTTTTGAAGAAAAATTACTTTGATTCAAACAAATATTTATTTCGTTTAAAGACATTATGTTTGAATTAAAAAAATTTTATTTTATTCAAACAAATCATTTCTTTAAATCAAAGAAAGTCTTTCAAGCAAATAATTTTCTTTGATTCAATCGAATCTTTTTTCTGAGTGCATCTATTTTGATTTAGAGAGTGAAATAAAGCGTATTTACCGAAGGTGATCCTGATTTATATAAGAATTCCCAGTAAAATTGTGAGAAAAGGAAATTCTAACAATATCCTCAAAAGAGGGCACAAAAAATAATTGTTTCATTTGAAATATTTCAATAAATGCAATTTGAAATGATTTCCATGAATAAATTTGCTAGTTTTCTAAAGTCCGAGGACTATTTCAATTTTTTCGATATATAACTAAAATTACTTTAAATTATATAGATTTATTTTAAAAACGCTTGAAAATCGAGGATATTTTACAATTGGAATTGTTTGCAATTAAAATTTTTGTAAAGAGGAACTACTATAATTATTTGCGTAGATCTTTTTATTTAAATATTCCCAACTTATTCAATTTAAAATTGGAAATATTACTATTAAGCAATTTTCAATACCTCATTATTTTTTAATCTGTCCACTTATGATTTTCTCGTAAGATTTTAATTAATCACTTGTAAAAAGCACTTATAGCCTTAAAAAACCTTTGAAAATTAAAAAAATTTTGATTTCAAACGATTTTAAAACTCTTTCATTTTTAGATCATTGTATCATCAATTCATCTGATTTACATTGTACTTTTGTAAAATTTCAATAACTGTAATTTAATTTTCATTTGCAAGACTGTAAGAGTATTGGATTTAAATTCTAAACTCAAAATTTCAATTTCTCATTTCGACCAAAAATATTGACAGTAACAATTTTTCCCTTCATAGATGTACTTTATTACCATAAGGTATAGGTAAGAATGAATATTAAATAGTTATTTCCTGTAAGTAATTATTTATTTAGTTATTTCATAAATTTCGGGTCGGCTGCAAAGTTTTTCCTACGTAACCAAACTTGAAGCTAGGTTTCCACATTTTATCTTTAAAGGAGTGTTTTTATATCCTCATAAAATAGAATTACAAGAAAGGTAATTATGACAGAATTTATTAATTAAAAATGATTATTATTTTTAAAATTTACATAAAAATGCAATTAATTAACGTTCTGAATTTATAATATTCAAAATCAATTGAGTGAAATCAAAGAAAGTTAAAAAATAAAACTACTTGAATACAACAGGTTATGAACCTAAGCTCAAATTCTGCATTTAAATTCTACAAACAAATAGTATCGAATAAATAGTCCTTGCAAATCACACACTCGAAAGAATTATTTAACATTTCCTGAAATTCATAAAATTTATGTCACGTCATCAACATTATTTAAGACTTTTTACAAAATTTGTCAGCTGTCAAATTTTGTAAACAGAAGGAACAGAAGTCACCGGGCGAGCAGACGACGAGATGCATGAGACATCGAATCGAAGAAATCGCAGAAACTCAGAAAGTTAGGGAACGCTTGCTTTTACTTTATTTCGTATATGCTATATATAGACGAAATAAGGAGAGAGCCGAAGTCTCCCGAAGATTTTCGAGCATCTCCGTGTTTTCGAATGCAGAAGACACTGCGAGAAACACGCGTCGCCATGGAAACGGCTGAAAGTTGTGAAGAGGGCAGCACCTCGATACCCAAGAAAGAGTGATGTTCTATATATATCGTTTTCCCACTCCGAGGCCACTCGCCGCATCTAGGTTTATAATATCTTTGCCCAAGATCGATATACCAGCAGTGATCCCAGATCGTGGGAGCTGGCGGCCCCCACCACGCTCCCATGTGGGAGCGCACACAATCAAGCGCGCCGTGTCGGTGTGTCCCCACTTCCTCGCTTCGATTTCACGCTCTCGTCTGTTTTTCCAAGATCGAAAATTATGTTTCTGTCGACTTCGTGTCAAAGTGGCGCGAAGCAGACGACAAATTTAAAATCACTAAATATATCATTTAAGATATTACCTTTCTTTCTTTGATATTTTTAAAAACATTTACCTAAAATGAATATCTAAACATTTTATTTTGAATTTTAGGTTGATTTAAAGAATCAAAAAATGATTTTCTATTGAAATTTAAATTCAATAAATTTTCAAAGTATCAAAACAAAATATCAATTTCAATATTTTTTAGATATGCAAATCAAATAGTTCAATTAGAAAATTATGTAGAGAATATTATATATTAAGGAATGATAAAATATGTATGATATTGGAGTTCAAAAAATAAAATACTAAAATACTCAAGTAATACATAAATTATATCTAATTATACACTCGAAATTATACAGTAGAGTTTCTTCTCTGGTATAGGCAACATTGAAAAAAATTTCATTCAAATAAATAAATTAATATATAAATATATAAATTTAAATAAATAAATAAATATAAATTTCATTATAAAACTGTGAATAAAAGGTTTCAATATTCAAAAAAACTAAAATTACATCTAAACTTGCATACGAAATTAGACTTTACGATTTCTCTTATATAAAATACAAATATAAAATATTTATTTTGAATGAAATAGTTTTAAAAAATGTTATAGTACGTGAATCAACTATATCAATTAAAAAATTAAGTGGAAAATATTTGATTTAAAAAAAAAAAGAAATTAAGGTTAAAAATCTACATTCCTAATTACATGATGATAGTAGATAAAAATTCTATACGATGTTGTTGTTAATAATTGGCTTTAGGGTTCAGAAATAATAACTCAGGAAGTCACATACTTTCAAACATTTCGACTCTAATATGAATCCTCATCAGTGATCTTTATTTCTAAAATTTTAAAACAGTGGATAAAATATTACACATATGAGTTCTATTTTGGAATAAACTTTGGTAATGTAAAAAATGTAAAATATCGTGAGAAAATTTACATAAAATTGTACAGAAAACATCGGTAAATTATCTAAAAACTTCCTTAAGAATAACAATAAAATTCTAGCACATAACTCTAATGTAAATCAACTAAAAACTAGTATATATTAGTGTCTAAATTCTACTGAAGATATAGATGCAAGTACATATGTAGTATAAAATTACAAAGGATTATTTAAGAAAATTAGCTTAGAATTGCTAATACAAATTCTACACTGTTAGAATTTTCTACCGCGATTTCCCAGAACATGTGAGTGGAGTTTTATTCAGCTACAGCCTCCCAAAATTTAGACAGAATTTCAGGAAATTCTGTTACTTTTTAGTCAATTTATGAAAAAAAATTTTTTTATTAAACTTCACTTCCAAAGTGTTGAATATTCTGTATATTTTTCCCTGGAATTACTGATACTTGTAATAGGAATAATTTTGCGTTTTGGTAACTGAAGTTCAATGCACTTACATGCACCTGAAAATTCATCCACATGCAACTGAAATTCAGTTACAGTTACGCAATTGTTATGATAATTTTATAAAAATTGTGTTACAGTTTGGTAGTTTTTAAGATACATTTTTAGAAAATGAAAAATTTTCTGATTTTAATAGTTAACTAACAAAGCTACTGAATTTCCAATCAATACCTTAACTCGAAATTTTAAACATTTATTGACTATGGAAGTTTATTGATATTTGTAAAAACATTCGCCTGATAAAAACATTTTTGAGATTATGTGAAATTCTTGGAAAATTCTCAGTAAAATTTAAAGCCAATAAATATTTGAAGACTTAAATCAATATATTAATTAAAATATATTTTGGGTTTAAAAATTTGATCAACTGCATCAATTAGAAAATTTTGCCTTTGTGTGAAGCATTTCTTTTTTCTCATTAAAAAGTCTATGCATATAAGCCACTAAAACGTAAAATGAGAACTTGAAATTGGAAAAAATGTACTGAATTTTTATATATATATAAAGAAAAGTTTTCTTAATATTATGAAGCTCAACTGAATTTTCAAAAAATCTATCTTAAAAAATACCAAACTATAGCAGAACTTTTATAAAATTATCATAAAATTGCGTAACTGTAACTGAGTTTCAATTGCATGTGGATGAATTTTCAGGTGCATGTAAGCGCATTGAACTTCAGTTAACAAAACGTAAAATTATCCCTATTACAAGTATCAGTATTTCCAGGGAAAAATATACAGAATATTCAACACTTTGGAAGTGAAGTTTAATAAAAAAAATTTTTTTCATAAATTGACTAAAAAGTAACAGAATTTCCTGAAATTCTGTCTAAATTTTGGGAGGCTGTAGCTAAATAAAACTCCACTCACATGTTCTGGGAAATCGCGGTAGAAAATTCTAACAGTGTAGAATTTGTATTAGCAATTCTAAGCTAATTTTCATAAATAATCCTTTGTAATTTTATACTATATATGTACTTGCATCTATATCTTCAGTAGAATTTAGACACTAATATATAATAGTTTTTAGTTGATTTACATTAGAGTTATGTGCTAGAATTTTATTGTTATTCTTAAGGAAGTTTTTAGATAGTTTACCGATGTTTTCTGTACAATTTTATGTAAATTTTCTCACGATATTTTACATTTTTTACATTACCAAAGTTTATTCCAAAATAGAACTCATATGTGTAATATTTTATCCACTGTTTTAAAATTTTAGAAATAAAGATCACTGATGAGGATTCGTATTAGAGTCGAAATGTTTGAAAGTATGTGACTTCCTGAGTTATTATTTCTGAACCCTAAAGCCAATTATTAACAACAACATCGTATAGAATTTTTATCTACTATCATCATGTAATTAGGAATGTAGATTTTTAACCTTAATTTCTTTTTTTTTTAAATAAAATATTTTCCACTTAATTTTTTAATTGATATAGTTGATTCACGTACTATAACATTTTTTAAAACTATTTCATTCGAAATAAATATTTTATATTTGTATTTTACATAAGAGAAATCGTAAAGTCTAATTTCGTATGCAAGTTTAGATGTAATTTTAGTTTTTTTGAATATTGAAACCTTTCATTCACAGTTTTATAATGAAATTTATATTTATTTATTTATTTAAATTTATATATTTATATATTAATTTATTTATTTGAATGAAATTTTTTTCAATGTTGCCTATACCAGAGAAGAAACTCTACTGTATAATTTCGAGTGTATAATTAGATATAATTTATGTATTACTTGAGTATTTTAGTATTTTATTTTTTGAACTCCAATATCATACATATTTTATCATTCCTTAATATATAATATTCTCTACATAATTTTCTAATTGAACTATTTGATTTGCATATCTAAAAAATATTGAAATTGATATTTTGTTTTGATACTTTGAAAATTTATTGAATTTAAATTTCAATAGAAAATCATTTTTTGATTCTTTAAATCAACCTAAAATTCAAAATAAAATGTTTAGATATTCATTTTAGGTAAATGTTTTTAAAAATATCAAAGAAAGAAAGGTAATATCTTAAATGATATATTTAGTGATTTTAAATTTGTCGTCTGCTTCGCGCCACTTTGACACGAAGTCGACAGAAACATAATTTTCGATCTTGGAAAAACAGACGAGAGCGTGAAATCGAAGCGAGGAAGTGGGGACACACCGACACGGCGCGCTTGATTGTGTGCGCTCCCACATGGGAGCGTGGTGGGGGCCGCCAGCTCCCACGATCTGGGATCACTGAATACCAGTGTATATCACTTGAAGAAAACTGCTGCAGAATCGCATCGAATGCTTGTCGAAGCTTACAGTGAACATGCTCTTCGCAAAACACAGTGTTTCGAGTGGTTTAAAAAATTCAAAAGTGGTAATTTTGATGTGAGAAACGAAGATTGTGGAAAACCACCGAAAAAGTTCGAAAATCTGGATCAGAAGGGTGTTATCTATTATGAGCTGCTAAAACCTGGTGAAGCTGTCAACACGAATCGCTACCAACAGAAAATGATCGATTTAAATCGAGCATTACAAGAAAAACGACCGGATTATCGAAGAAGGCAACACAAAGTCATTTTTCTTTGCGATAATGCCCCATCACGCACAGCGAAACGGGTCAAGGAAACGATCGAGATGTTCAGTTGGGAAATACTGGCGCATGCCGCTTATTCTCCAGACAGCTCCGTGGGATTAGCATCTATTCGCATTACTGGGCCACGCTCTCGCTGAACAACGCTTCACTTCATACGAAAATGTACGAGAATGGCTGGATAACTGGTTTCATTTAACAGACAAACAGTTTTATTGGCGTGGCATTTATCACCTTCCGGACAGGTGGGAAAAATGTGTAAATAGCAATGGAGATTACTTTAAATAAAATATTTTTGATCATTTTCATGCAACAGACGTGTAACTTTTGCAAAAAAATTCCGGTTTCATACATCTAGACCTGGTAAGTCTCAAAGTGCAAGATCGTTTTTAAAATTGTACGAAATATTCTTGCATCATGTATAACTTATGTATCTTCTTAATTCAGCAAATACTTCATTTACATTAATTTATTGAAGTTGCCATGTATAAGATGTTACGTACATCAAAAAATTGTATTCAAAGTACTTTACTCTATAAAAATTTCAAAATTAAAGTTTTGTAAATTCAGCATCATACCAAAAAAATTTAAGGTGTAAATTCTTATGTATTTTCAGATGTAATTCATTCGTTTTTTAAAATTATGAATTCCCTAATTTACATTTATTTATTGAAATTTGCATTTGAAAAATGTTACATACTATAAAAAATATTCAAACACTTCATTTTTAAACTTGTATCTCATGTTGAATCATATCTCTTTATGAAATATTTCCCTCATAATTTTCTAATTAAAGTACTTAATTCATGAAGATAAAAAATACTGAAATTAATATTTTGTTTTGAACCTTTAAAAATTAATTGACTTTAAATTACACTAGAATATAATTTTTTCAGTGTTCAAATAATCCTAAAATTCAAAAAAATTGTTTAGATATTCATTTTTTGTGAAGTTTTTTCAAAATATCCAAAAAAGGAGGGTAATATCATGAATTATTTATTTTGTCATTTTGAATTTGTCGTCTACTTCGCCTGTTTTTTTCACGAAGTCGAGAGAAACATAATTCTCGATCTAGGCTCAACAGCCGAGAGCGTGAAATTGAAGCGATAAAGTGGGGACACAGATAATTGAAGCATATGCTCTGCTTTACCGATTAAGAAGCAAAATAAAACCGCGTCCACCTTCATTGTAGTTCCAAAAACGCTTAGGTGGATAGGGAGCGCTGCAGAGTACCAGTTGAAATTTAATACATGGGAGTCATATGACTGGCAATCTTCTACCTTATCTCTGACACCGTTCAACGGCCGGTCTATTGTTTTAATAGTGTTAATAATTTTTGAAAGTGTCCAAATTTAATCATTTTATTGCATTTTTATAACTCAAAGATTCTTAAATATAACAACACAAACTAAATAACTTTTGTATTTCTTGTATTTTTTATTGTATTTCTATTTGTCATTAATTTAAATTTATATTTTTGGCTGTAGGCTAATTGTCCGCAGAAACAGTTGCAAGTCAATGAATTATCTAGGAACAGCGTTGCCAGACACACGGAGCGAAATTATGGAAACGGCATGTTAAAATTATGGTACACTATGGTACATGTTTACCAGGGGTGTTAGTTGAAATTTGTCGGTTTTACTCATAGATGTCGCTAACGATATGTATACATTTCTATGATTTTGCATCTATGTCATATTTTTCTATGGACAATAACCTTCAAAAATACACAATTACATTCTGCCAAAATAATAGCATCATAGTTGTTTACCTCAGTGAATATGTCGAGTTTCGTTCCAAGTAAATCGATTTTGCGGCATTCGTTGCTTTTCTCATTTCATCAAAAGAAAAAAGCAGTTGAAGCTTATCGATTGCTGGTAGAAACTTATGGTGAACATGCCCCAGTGATTAGAACATGTGAGACATGGTTTCGTCAATTTAAAAGTGGAGATTTCGATTTAACAGACAATGAACATCCTGGTGCAGCGAAAAAGTTCAAAGACGAGGAATTGCAGGCGTTATTGGATGAAGTCCCAACCCAATCGCAACAACAATTGGCACAAACACTAAATGTGACCCGAGGAGCAATTTTCCAACGTTTAAAGCCATGGGAAAAATCCAAAAGTATGGAAAATGGGTACCACACCAACTGAACGATAGACAAATGGAGAATCGAAAAACCATTTGTGAAATGCTGCTTCAACGGTTTGAAAAGAAATCTTTTCTTCACCGAATTGTCACGGGGGACGAAAAATGGATTTATTTCGAGAACCCGGAGCGGAAAAAATCATGGCTTTCACCTGGTGAGGTCGGCCCATCGACTCCAAGGCCAAATCGCTTTGGCCGTAAGACAATGCTCTGTGTTTGGTGGCACCAGTGTGGTGTGGTGTACTTCGAGTTATTAAAACCTGGTGAGACGGTGAATAAGGATCGCTACCGACAAAAAATTATCAATTTGAATCATGCGTTGATCGAAAAACGGCTGGAATGGGCCCGAAGATATGGCAAAGTTATCCTACAACATGACAACGCACCGCCTGCTACCGCTAAAGTGGTGAAGAACACATTAAAATCATTGAATTGGGAAATATTATCGCACCCGCTGTACTCTCCAGACCTAGCCCCGTCCGACTATAACCTTTTCGCATCGATGGGACACTCACTCGCAGAGCAGCGATTAGCCAATTTTGAAGAAGTCGAAAAATGGCTCGTCGAATGGTTTGCCTTGAAAGAGAAAAAGTTTTTTTGGAATGGTATCCATGATTTGCCTGAAAGATAGGCAAAATGTGTAGAATTCAACGGTCAATACTTTGAATAAAATTCTTTTGAAATTCCCTTGAGAATTAAGTGTTTTCTTTATTGAAAAAACCGGCAAACTTCAACTAACACCCCTGGTATAAGACGCACGCGCGGCGCGAATTTCAATTTGATATATCTTCAAGTACTTCAAGGTTTAATATTTTAAATAAATAAATGCTAATAAAATTTTGTTGAAGAATATAATAATATTATGTTTCAATGAAACTATTTTAATAATAATTATAACACAGTTTCTACTTTTTCAAGTTTTTGTATTTTGTAACATTTACTTGAAGTCTGAGCTGCAAACGTGCAAAAAATGAATTATTAACAGTACTATTAGATTTTTTGTTTGTTTTTGTTTTTTTTCTTTTTTATAAATGATATTTTATAAACCATGCAAAAAAACTTATGTGAGAAAGCAAACTGACAAGCTCCAAGGCGTCTAGGAACAAGACCGCTCCAAAACATAGCGCTCAAAAAACGTATGAAAATTCCTATCTGGCAGATTCGCCAAGAGTGAATCCGTAAAACCGCCCCTCCTCAAAGGTACACACAAGAACCACCTATAGACACTGATATTTCCTACAAAATTAACCACAGACTCTGCAGGAAAAAACATCACCATCCACAAGGGGAGGGCCTGCAACACCCCCGAGAAGTATGCATTTCACGGAATCACAAAACACAAACACGGAGGGAAACAGATTTTTCGTAAAAAAGCAAAAATCAAAAATCAATAGTTTATATTTTTATTTTTTATTTTTCCTATAAGACACAGCGGCGACAAATAGAAGTAGCCGCACACTCTGTTTGGTGTCAAAAAGGAAACTGATTTGAAAAGAGAGCAGTACCGTTTGAAAACTAGCGTAAAAATTAATATACAGTGTGTCTAAAAAGTCCCGGGACGGTTGGATATTTCCTCAGATAAAATATTTTTCAAAAAAGTTAAGGTCATTCATGAAGTAAATTTCAACGAGAAATTCATTGGTGACCTCCATTTTTACCTTGAAGTTGGCTTTCATGGTTTTTTCAAGGTCAACTTTGTTTTTTTAAATGGAAATTGTAACGTTCAAGGTACATTAGAGGTTATTTGAAATTAACAAAGTTTTCTAAGAGGTCAGTGTAATTCATGCAGTAAATTTCAACGAGGAATTCAATGGCGACCTTAATTTTTACCTTGAAGTTCACCTTCGTGGCTTTTTGAAGGTCAACTTTGTTTTTTTAAATGGAAACCCCCTTTTTTACATCTGCAATCGATAGAGCGGATAATTCTACGTTCAAGTACGTACCCAAGTCATAGATCAATTGTACCGTTCCAGGTTAATTTGAGGTTATTTGAAATAAACAAAGTTTTCCAAGAGGTCAGTGCAATTCCTGAAGTATTTTTCAACGGGGAATTCAATGGTGACCTTCATTTCGACCTTGAAGTTGACCTTCATGGCTTTTTGAAAGTCAAATTTGTTTTTTTTCAATGGAAACTCCCTTTTTTCACATCTGCAATCGATACAGCGAAAAATACTACGTTCAAGTACGTACCTAAGTCATAGGTAAATTAGAGGTTATTTGAAATTAACAAAGTTTTCTAAGAGGTCAGTGTAATTCCTGAAGTAAATTTCAACGAGAAATTCATTGGTGAGCCCTGTATTGATCTTAGCTACAGCGCTTAGAATATTGTGAAATCATATGTATAGGAAATTTTTCATTAAAAGTTCCAGGAGTTCTGATGAGTGTTCTGTTCCTGCCCAAAGAGTTATATCGAAAAGTCCTATACCGTTTTTCGATACCTAAGTCAATACCTATGGCGATACCATAAATTCTATACCGTTTTTCTCTCTCCATACGAATATTACGAATCGAAACTAAATTTACGTATTACGAGTACATACTTACTATCTTTCGCTAAAAGATTATTATGGCGCAAGCTAAAATTTCGGAATGAGAGAGGGTATCTGTAATTATGATGCGTGGTTGGGGAGATCGAGTTCGATCTCATGATCAAGTTCGTTTTCTTTTTAATCGCACTTTTCGTAATGGAGAAGGGTTAAATCCTGACTCAAAATCAACAACTGAAAGAACTGTAAGGCGCTTTATGAATCATGGATCTATCAAGGACCTTCAGAGAACTGGTCGGTCAAAATCTGCAGGATCTGAGGAGATGCAGATAGACATAGCCCAAGCATTTGTTAAAAACCCACACCTTAGTTTACGTCGAGCTAGTGATGAGCGTGACGTTGCTCCTGAGATAGTGCGAAATATTTTAAAAAGCATTAATTTCCATCCTTACAAAGCTCACCTGGTACAAGAACTTAATGAAGACGATCTTGATCGTCGGGTTGAATTTTGTGCAATTATGTTGGGCAGAATTGATAGAGATCCTCTTTTCTTGTACAATACAGTATTTTCAGATGAAGCTACTTTCACTTTAGAAGGTGAAGTTAACAGGCAAAACTGTAGATATTGGTCCGACACAAATCCTGATTGGATGTTGGAGAGTCACACACAATATCCACAAAAGATTGATGTTTGGGCTGTATCTTGAATGATACATTGATAGGCCCTTTCTTCATCGATGGTAATCTCAATGCGTGTACATATGAAGAGCTTCTCAGAAACCAAATTGTACCAAGAATAAGGGAGATTACAGGCGATAATTTTCAAAATGTTTGGTTCCAGCAGGACAAAGCAGCGCCTCATTACGGTAGGGAGGTTCGAGCATATTTGGATACTCAGGTCCCTCAGGTGGATTGGAAGAAGGGGTGAAATCGAGTGGCCTGCTAGATCTCCTGATCTGACGCCTCTCGACTATTTTCTTTAAGGTTATTTAAAGAGCAAAGTATAATCAACGCAAACCCAAAGCTTAGACGAATTGCAGAATCGGATTCCGCAAGAGGCTACTTTGATTGATAGGGAGATAATTCGTAACGCTGTAACTCATTTTTACAATCGCATAGCTTTTTGTCAAGAAGCTCAAGGCTTTCAGTTCTAACATCTTCACTGAAGCGTGAGATGCAAAGGGACTCACGCTAATCAAGCACCCCGAAACGTGAGAGGCAAGGGGACACGCTAATCAAGCACCCCAAAGGGAACAGAATTTACTACATCCACGTCGTTGTTCCTGGGTAATGCTAAACTTAAACGTAAACTGCTTGGAAAAAACCTTGAAGATCATCACCAAGATCAATACAGAGCTCACCAATAAATTTCTCGTTGAAATTTCCTTCAGGAATTACACTGACCTCTTGGAAAAATTTTAACTGTTGGAAAAACTCTTGGAAAACCTTTAACTGATCTGGAACGTTACAATTGACCTTTGAATTGGGTACGTACTTGAACGTAGTATTTTTCGCTCTATCGATTGTAGATGTGGAAAAAGGGGGTTCACGTTGAAAAACAAAAATTTGACCTTCAAAAAGTCATGAAGGCCAATCTCAAGGTCAAAATGAAGGTCACTATTGAAGTCCCCGTTGAAAAATATTTCAGGAATTGCACTGACCTTTTGAAAACTTTGTTTATTTCAAATAACCTCCAATCAGTGTCTCCAGAACGTGGGATTTTTCGGCCCCCACCACGTTCCCATCTGGGAGAAACACATGCAAACGTGGCGTGTCAGTGTGTCGGCTCTGCTACACGCTGCGGTCACCAGCTTCGTGTAAAGCCGAAGGTGCACGAAGACGGACTTCGTTACAATGCTTGAGTTTTCAAGTTATTTTTAGATTTCACGCTTTCGTTTATCGAGTCGAAATTAAGAATTGTATTTTTCTCGAGTACGTGCAAAAGTGGCGCGAAGCAGACGACGAATTTGAATTTACGAAGTATATAGTTCAAGAAATAACACTTTTCTTCAATTTCTTGAAGAAAGTCTGCATGAAATAAACATCAGTATGATCTTGGAAAATTTCATGAGGATTTCAACACTTCAAAAATAAACTTTCAGTGAAATTTAGTGACAATAAATGTATAAAATTTGAATCAATATATAATTTTCCATTCAAATTTATATACTTCTTACTAATTTTGTACATTTAACAATTTTTCAATTAGAACAATATTTTCAATCAAGATAAAATGAACATAAAATTCAAGTTCATAATTTATATTTTCAGTTATATGTTAGAAATATTTTCATCTCACATTTTTGTAGCCCAAGCACAAACTTTTCATTCCAAAACTTAAAATCTCTACGGAAATGGAAAATTGTCTAATAGCAGTAGATAAATTAAAAAGCTAAAATATGTGTTTATTGGTATTTCCATATTAACATATAAATATCAATCAACTTTAAATTTTACATAAAAATGTTCGTTCGAAGTGTTCAAATCTTGTTACAATTTGATAAGATTTTATGGAGGAGTGCAATCTTTTGGATGAAATATTTTGTAGTTCTTAATTTGTCTGTCCGTCTGAAATCGTAGTAAGATTTGAACAGTAAACAACAAATTTTCCAATAGAATTCAGGATCAATAATAATTGATTCAGGAAATACTTCAACTCTGTAGAGCATTTTTGTATTTCGAATTCAAAATGTGTGCTTAAGCCACAAAAAAGTAAGCTGAAAATGTAGATATAAAACTAATTATGTCATGTTTATGTCTTCTTAATGGAAAATACTTTGCATATAATTCTCTAATTCGATATTTTTTTAATGTATGAACATTCAAGAAATTGATAAATATTCCATCTTTTTATAGGAACTAAAAATTTCCGGATAATGCTTTGATTGAGAAAGCTAAAAATTTGTCAAATATTGATATAAATTGCAATTTTACAATTGCATTATTTTTCAAATATTTTAACATCTCTTCAATCTTGATAATTCTTACAGAAGTTTATTTCATGTGAGTGACTTTTTCTTTTTCTAATGAAAGATTTCGTAATTCTAAATTCGGCCCAATTCGTAACATTGTAAAAAGATTTTAAAACTTCATAAAAAAGTTTTTTCTGTTTTATTCAAAGTCAATAAATATTCAATGTTTGGAATCGAAATATTAAGTAAATGATTTTTAATTTCTGGGAATAAACTGCTTTAATAAGACAATCTTTCTTCTTTGTGAGAAATCTCAAATTTAAAATTAAAATTCTACGCATAGGATACAAAAACATAATATGAAAATACTTTTATTACAGAATTTTGAAATATACAAGTTGACCAATTTTTAATCGAGTAAATCGGCTACTTTAAGCAAAAAATTATGTTAAAAATATTTTATCAAAAAAAAAATAAGACACATTAAATTACGGTTTAAAATCCACATTCATAGATTGATGGTAAAAGCAGTTTAAAGTTTTTTAATCTTACGTTTTAGTGACGTATGCACAGACTTTTAATCAGATAAATGAAATGCTTTATAGAAAGTCAAAATTTTCTTATTACTGCACTTAATCAAATTTATAAAGTAAAAATATTTTTTGATTGATGCTTTCACTCAATTCTTTAAACATTCATTAATTGAAAATTGTACTCAAAATTTAATCTTGTAGCGTTCCAATATTCCCACAATGTTACAAAATCTTATTAATCATTATTTTAGTCGAATTATTTTCAAAATATTTAAAAAATAAATGTAAATATTTTGATTAAATACTCTGTCAAATTTTGCATTTGACTGATCTTGCAAAATTGTTGAAAGTTTTGAATACCGATAGAAGAAACTTTAAATGAAATTTTATGTCCATAAATGCTTAAAGCTCTATATAGAAATATCAACTACAACATTCTCAAATTTTATAAATAAACTATTAAATTCAAAAAGTTTCGGATTTCTTTAAAAACTGTACAAATTTCAAATATGAATCAGTCAAAATCTACTGATTATCAGTGAAATTTGACTGATTTAAATAACTAAAAACAGGTTACTGTGAAACAGTCAAATTTCACTGATTACTTCAGTGAAAAGTAACTGATTTAACAGTGAAAAATATTGTTTGCACTGATGATTCAGTGAAAAGGCAAATCACTGATTCAATCAGTGAAAATTTGACTGATTCAGATTTAGAGTGTATACAAATTTCAAATATAAAGTGTACTCTGTACATTAATCAAACAAATTTAGAAGATGAATATGTTAATAAATATTCCTAAATATTATTGGAATATGATACATATCGATTTAGAAAAACTTCTTCAAAGTACTCAGACATTTTTCTTATTTTACGACATTTTTGCACCATGTTTGACCTTTGGGTAGGATTCAAGAAAACAATTGTAGACATACTTTCATTACTTAGTAAAATACTATGAAGACTTGCTTTTTAAATTAAAGCGAAAACTTTTAAAACCTTTAACAATCGGTTGCATAGATTCGGCTCTAATCTTGGACGCAATTAGAGAAATAGGTTTTTTTGCTTTTTTTAGATCTAGTTTTTGCCTTAAACATAAAAGAAAGAAAACACATTTGAAATATTAAAATAAAAAAGCTGGTTCATTCTTAGAGAATCCCAAATATTCTGAAATAAAACTCCTTTCCACACCACCACGGAGGTAGAGTTTACTAGTAATAGTTCAATAAATTTTATGTACTCTAAATAAATTTTTTCGTAATTGCAGAAAACTTATTCCAAATACAAAAATTGTATCTTTAAATGTACAGGATAATTAATTATAAAAATCTTTCGAATTCGCATTTCAAGGACTTGTACACACTTTCAAGGCACATCGTTTTTCCTTTTGCAAAAATTTTTAAAACTTCTAATTTTTCAAGTAATTGGGAGAAGTACATTTAAAAAAAAAATTGTTTTCTCTACTTCCACTCGCGCTAGCTTAACAAATTTTCAGAATTTTACGATTTTATTAATATTGTATTAAGTGTCTACATTTTCTGAAACTATCTACAGGAGAAAAATTTTAATACTTTAGTAAAGAAAGTTTTCTGAAAAGTTGTAGCTCAATCAGATTAATAGCCAAAACGATACCAATGTTTTAAATCGCAAACGAACGGTATAGAGGTCAAATTGGAGACGAAAACAAATAATAATAGCAACCTTCTTTTGTTTTCTTCTAAGATATACTTGATTCTCGCTTTATGCGTTATTTGAGAAGGCAAGAGTGTGGATTCTTCATATCTTTATCGTAATTTCTTATTGAAAACGGCAAAAGTAAGAATATTATATTATTATTTGGTGATACGTGAGTGCTCTTACGTACGTTATTGTTTGATGCTTGTGGGTAAGTTTATTTTGTGAAACATAATTTGTGTGCAGATTACAAATTATTCACATTCGCTCAATTTTATCGACTTTTCATCTTATTAATTCTTTTCAACTAATTCTGTTTTCCTTCGTCGTATAATTTATTTTTCACAATGAGTAATCCGGTTGACCCAAATTCGTGTGTTTTGAAGGACAGCCAGGTTCAAACGAAGGTTGACCACCGTTTGAACTCTGGTTCAAGCGAATGTCAACCCGCTAGAAAAGTCATGAAAAATGCAAAAAACTTTCAGTTGGGATGGTTTCAGGAATTTCCGTCGTGGAGAGAGTGGGTGGTTACATTAGCAGATGAAACAAGATTTCATTGCAAAATTTGCAATAAAACGTTGCTATGTGGCAAATCGGAAATTGAAAAGCATGAAGCATCTTTATCACACAGAAAGAAGCAAGAGTTTTCAAATAAATTAGAATGTTATGGAGTAGTAATTGAAAATTCTTCTAATGTAACTGCCAATTCTTACAGTGTTGAACCTTGTGTAGCATGTTCTTCTGCTTCAGAACTCACAAATTCCACGATTCCGGAAAGTGTTACTTTCAAACAGAAAGTACAAGAAGCAGAGATTAGGATTAGTACATTTTTCGTAGAGCATAATTTACCATTCGCGATTTCATCAGAATTGATAGGACTTTTCCAAGATATGGAACCTTCGGTTTTAAAAGACGTTAGATTGAGCCACACTAAAATGGTCCTAGTTGTAAATAACGTCGTATGTGCTGCTGAAACTGATCGCATGGCAAATATTTTGCGTAAGCAATCATTTTCAGTGTACGAAGACGAAACGACCGACAGGACTCTAGAAAAGTGGCTGTCATTAATGGCTCGATATGTGGAGCCAACGACATTTTCTGTCAGGGTGGAATTGCTCCAGTTTATTAATGTAAATGCTTCGGATTGTTCTGCCTCTAAAATTTTTGATGCGTTCGAAAAAGCATTGTCCGGGCAGAAAATCCCTTTATCTAATATCTGTGCTTTAGCTTGTGATAATGCACAGGTCATGGTCGGCAATAGGTCCTCATTTAAAACAAAATTAAAGGAAAAAAGTCCCGGTTTAATTGTTTTCCCGTGTGTCTCGCATTCGTCAGCAATTGTAGCAAAATATGCTTGTGCCACAATCCCAGATGTAGAGGATTTAATCAAATATTTGCCAGCTTTTCTTAATGCTAGCTCCAAGCGAACGGCTATTTTTCGATTGATTGTTTTGGAATTAGGAAATGACTATCAAAAAATTCCTAGTCATTCTGAAACTCGCTGGCTTGTCCGCTATCGATGCATAGATATTATAATAAAGAATTGGGAAGTCATTCTTCAGTATCTTATGGTCCTCGTATCTGAGAAGGTAGAGAAGGCCAAAGACTTGTTAGGAAAAATGCAGAATCCTTTGACACTCGCATATTTCCTATTCTTGAAATTTACTTTGAATAGGTTCAACGTATACAATGCGAAATTTCAAAGTCGCGAAACAATGGTTCAGGAACTCCAGCCAAACTCGGCTAAATTCTTCGTATGGATTCTTAGCAGTTATTTGAAAGAGGGTCTTCTTAAACCGAATTTATTCTTCCAAATCATTAGAAATGTTAACTTTGCAGATCCTAGTTTCCAGCAACAACTTAACAACAAGAAGTTGCAAATAGTAGAAGTTGATCTATTTCTTCGTAATTGCTTGAAATTTTATGTCACAGCAAGCGAAGAAATTCGCAATCGACTTCCTTTTGATGACATCTTTTTGTCTTGCGTTGCTGTTTTCCGGCCTCAAGTAGCTTTCTATGCTGATCGAAGCGAAACTTTTCCTAGGGTCTGGAAAGTTTGTCAAGATTTAGGGTCGTTTGATAGAATAGGTGTACAAAAAGAGTGGGATTCTTTACTCAAAATCAGATAGGAACTCAAAGAAAAGTGGTCGAATTTATCTTTTGACGAAATGTGGTCTAGTATCGGTTTATCTTCGACGAGTACAGGAGAAAAACTTTTTCCAAATTTGACCTCAGTATTGAATCATGTTCGGAGTCTTCCTTATTCAAATGCTGAGGCGGAGCGAGGTTTCTCCATGCTCACGGACGCGAAAACTCCCAAAAGAAATCGCTTAGGAAACAGGACGGTCAACTCAATTTGTGTTACTCGATCAGCCCTAAAGGCGAGAGCTGAAACAGCCAGAACAACGAGCATCACTTCGAAGCATTTGCAATTAATGACCGAAAATCTATATGAGATGGCAGAAAGTGATAGGGAAAGTGGTTTGTCGCTCTTCGCTCACGAAGGAGAGGATTAATTCTAATGGCCAAGGCATGGCGTTAATCAATTTCAAACCCCTTTCTTACTCACAAAATAATGACATTTTATTTCTTATATCAGAGATACGTTCTTTATTCCATTCTTCGCGTGCCTCGGGTATGTAAATTGTTTAGTTTTAATTATTATTTTGCGAGTAAGAAAACATACTGAAATTGAGTAATATCACGCTTTGGGCATAAGTGAGAGGCAAGGGGACTCACAATAATCAAGCACCCCAAATCATCCCGAATTAATCAAACTTCTTCATTATTTGATTTAAAACAAAACATTTTTGTTCGACGTATACTGGCATTTGATAGAGGCAAGCCTGAAGTACGGGCTACATTTGTAGCGTTTTTTACCACTTTGCTTCATTTGTTTCCTGTTTTTTTTTGCTTGAAAGCAAAAACCCTTTTCGTTTCGTAGGACGTGGACTAGGCCTACAGGGGATACCACGTAAAAAAAAACGAGCCTTAAACTCTACCTCCGTGGTGGTGTGGAAAGGAGTTTTATTTCAGAATATTTGGGATTCTCTAAGAATGAACCAGCTTTTTTATTTTAATATTTCAAATGTGTTTTCTTTCTTTTATGTTTAAGGCAAAAACTAGATCTAAAAAAAGCAAAAAAACCTATTTCTCTAATTGCGTCCAAGATTAGAGCCGAATCTATGCAACCGATTGTTAAAGGTTTTAAAAGTTTTCGCTTTAATTTAAAAAGCAAGTCTTCATAGTATTTTACTAAGTAATGAAAGTATGTCTACAATTGTTTTCTTGAATCCTACCCAAAGGTCAAACATGGTGCAAAAATGTCGTAAAATAAGAAAAATGTCTGAGTACTTTGAAGAAGTTTTTCTAAATCGATATGTATCATATTCCAATAATATTTAGGAATATTTATTAACATATTCATCTTCTAAATTTGTTTGATTAATGTACAGAGTACACTTTATATTTGAAATTTGTATACACTCTAAATCTGAATCAGTCAAATTTTCACTGATTGAATCAGTGATTTGCCTTTTCACTGAATCATCAGTGCAAACAATATTTTTCACTGTTAAATCAGTTACTTTTCACTGAAGTAATCAGTGAAATTTGACTGTTTCACAGTAACCTGTTTTTAGTTATTTAAATCAGTCAAATTTCACTGATAATCAGTAGATTTTGACTGATTCATATTTGAAATTTGTACAGTTTTTAAAGAAATCCGAAACTTTTTGAATTTAATAGTTTATTTATAAAATTTGAGAATGTTGTAGTTGATATTTCTATATAGAGCTTTAAGCATTTATGGACATAAAATTTCATTTAAAGTTTCTTCTATCGGTATTCAAAACTTTCAACAATTTTGCAAGATCAGTCAAATGCAAAATTTGACAGAGTATTTAATCAAAATATTTACATTTATTTTTTAAATATTTTGAAAATAATTCGACTAAAATAATGATTAATAAGATTTTGTAACATTGTGGGAATATTGGAACGCTACAAGATTAAATTTTGAGTACAATTTTCAATTAATGAATGTTTAAAGAATTGAGTGAAAGCATCAATCAAAAAATATTTTTACTTTATAAATTTGATTAAGTGCAGTAATAAGAAAATTTTGACTTTCTATAAAGCATTTCATTTATCTGATTAAAAGTCTGTGCATACGTCACTAAAACGTAAGATTAAAAAACTTTAAACTGCTTTTACCATCAATCTATGAATGTGGATTTTAAACCGTAATTTAATGTGTCTTATTTTTTTTTTTGATAAAATATTTTTAACATAATTTTTTGCTTAAAGTAGCCGATTTACTCGATTAAAAATTGGTCAACTTGTATATTTCAAAATTCTGTAATAAAAGTATTTTCATATTATGTTTTTGTATCCTATGCGTAGAATTTTAATTTTAAATTTGAGATTTCTCACAAAGAAGAAAGATTGTCTTATTAAAGCAGTTTATTCCCAGAAATTAAAAATCATTTACTTAATATTTCGATTCCAAACATTGAATATTTATTGACTTTGAATAAAACAGAAAAAACTTTTTTATGAAGTTTTAAAATCTTTTTACAATGTTACGAATTGGGCCGAATTTAGAATTACGAAATCTTTCATTAGAAAAAGAAAAAGTCACTCACATGAAATAAACTTCTGTAAGAATTATCAAGATTGAAGAGATGTTAAAATATTTGAAAAATAATGCAATTGTAAAATTGCAATTTATATCAATATTTGACAAATTTTTAGCTTTCTCAATCAAAGCATTATCCGGAAATTTTTAGTTCCTATAAAAAGATGGAATATTTATCAATTTCTTGAATGTTCATACATTAAAAAAATATCGAATTAGAGAATTATATGCAAAGTATTTTCCATTAAGAAGACATAAACATGACATAATTAGTTTTATATCTACATTTTCAGCTTACTTTTTTGTGGCTTAAGCACACATTTTGAATTCGAAATACAAAAATGCTCTACAGAGTTGAAGTATTTCCTGAATCAATTATTATTGATCCTGAATTCTATTGGAAAATTTGTTGTTTACTGTTCAAATCTTACTACGATTTCAGACGGACGGACAAATTAAGAACTACAAAATATTTCATCCAAAAGATTGCACTCCTCCATAAAATCTTATCAAATTGTAACAAGATTTGAACACTTCGAACGAACATTTTTATGTAAAATTTAAAGTTGATTGATATTTATATGTTAATATGGAAATACCAATAAACACATATTTTAGTTTTTTAATTTATCTACTGCTATTAGACAATTTTCCATTTCCGTAGAGATTTTAAGTTTTGGAATGAAAAGTTTGTGCTTGGGCTACAAAAATGTGAGATGAAAATATTTCTAACATATAACTGAAAATATAAATTATGAACTTGAATTTTATGTTCATTTTATCTTGATTGAAAATATTGTTCTAATTGAAAAATTGTTAAATGTACAAAATTAGTAAGAAGTATATAAATTTGAATGGAAAATTATATATTGATTCAAATTTTATACATTTATTGTCACTAAATTTCACTGAAAGTTTATTTTTGAAGTGTTGAAATCCTCATGAAATTTTCCAAGATCATACTGATGTTTATTTCATGCAGACTTTCTTCAAGAAATTGAAGAAAAGTGTTATTTCTTGAACTATATACTTCGTAAATTCAAATTCGTCGTCTGCTTCGCGCCACTTTTGCACGTACTCGAGAAAAATACAATTCTTAATTTCGACTCGATAAACGAAAGCGTGAAATCTAAAAATAACTTGAAAACTCAAGCATTGTAACGAAGTCCGTCTTCGTGCACCTTCGGCTTTACACGAAGCTGGTGACCGCAGCGTGTTGCAGAGCCGACACACTGACACGCCACGTTTGCATGTGTTTCTCCCAGATGGGAACGTGGTGGGGGCCGAAAAATCCCACGTTCTGGAGACACTGATTGGAGGTTATTTGAAATAAACAAAGTTTTCAAAAGGTCAGTGCAATTCCTGAAATATTTTTCAACGGGGACTTCAATAGTGACCTTCATTTTGACCTTGAGATTGGCCTTCATGACTTTTTGAAGGTCAAATTTTTGTTTTTCAACGTGAACCCCCTTTTTCCACATCTGCAATCGATAGAGCGAAAAATACTACGTTCAAGTACGTACCCAATTCAAAGGTCAATCGTAACGTTCCAGGTCAGTTAAAGGTTTTCTGACACATATTTGTTAAAATAGAATAAATTTGATAAAATCACGAAAGGATTTGACCTTGAGGCTAACTTGAGAGATTAAATAATCATTTTATTTTATTTGAAATTTTATACACATATCTTGTTAAAATAAAATAATTTTATCAAATTTCCTTATTCCTTGCTATTTTGTACAAACTGTGCTAAAATAAAATAAATTCTGTCGAGTCACGCAGGAATTTGACCTTGAGGCTCACCTAAGTGATCAAAAGACTTATTTTATTTGAAATTTTATTATCTGGATTTCTGAAAGTACAAGGATTACATAGGATTTTGTGCTTGAGTCACGCCTGTCTAATCTCGTACTTCTCTAATTCTAAATTGTTGACTAAGTTTTAATGCGAGTTGAAAGGAGAAAAAAGCAGCAGTCAAGTTAAGAAAAATATTGCACTTGCAAAATTTGTGGCACAAAATCAAACTGGTCCCCTTAAACCAAAACGAACAGTTACTGTGAATGAAAAGGTAACTAAAGATAAGTTTGAAAATATTTCTAACAATCAAAACAAATATCAGTTTTCAATTAGATAATATTTCTCCAGAGAAAACCTTAACGTTTGAACAATTCGAAACTGCCGGAACAAGCAATTTATCTCATTCGAGTCATTGGGTTAATTTAAATTCAAAAACTAATTCAAGTATTATTTGTGAATCAATTGATCAAGACGAAACATTAAAAAACGAAACTACTTAAGGTAAAAGCACCAATAGCCGAACGTCTAAGGAAATGTCATTCAATTTTTTGTATTAATCGTTCTAAATATGATGCGGAATCAAGAATTGCCGCGATTATTTTAAAGTATGTGTCCTCCCTACTATAACAAAAAGTCCAGAGTTGTGTTAAATCTGAATAATCCATTTTAATAATTCTTTTCATTAAATAATGCTCTGGAGCCAATTGCCGGACGGGTAAAGTGAATTGATCCAATAGCCGGACAGCGCTGCACCAATACTCGGACAAGAGAATATTATAATTTGATATGGATTTAATATTTTTTAAGCATAAGAAACACTCGGAAATATTTACGGAAACATTTTTTAGGTCTGCGCTTATAAAAAAAAACTATTGAAAAGATTTTACAAATAGAATATATTATATTTAGAGCTTGCAGCACCAATTGTCAATTGATTTTGCCTTATATCCTCAATCGCATTAATAATATCCGCTTTGGTATAAAGCTTTTTAATCTTTTTTTCTGATACTTTTTCCATGATCTATAATAAAGACACCAAATACATAAAACCCAGAAAATACATATGTTAAAATGAAAATAATCCATAATTCAAACATTATTTCTTTAAAAAATTATTCATTATCAATCATACTTTATCATTATTACTAAAAATTATCATTCAAAAAGATCAAAAAGTGGGGAAATTTCACTCTGAAATCCATATTTTCATTGTTCTCAATGTAAAATCAACAAGAAAATAAACGTCAAATGTCAATTGAGGTTGGATTTCATACTTGACTAATTAAAATATGTTTAAAGTAATTTACCTAATATTTTATCAGATAGATATCTTCTATGAATTGAAAACAATCAAATACTTACCACATTTCTCGAAAATATCAACAGCACTTTTTAAAATTGGCATTCGTTTTTGTAATAACCTTTTCATCCGGTGACTAGAGCGAAAACAAAATAAGTGCAATGTAACTCCGGACACGCGTTCGGTTATTAGGCAAAACGAATATTCATTGACCTAATGACCTGATTTAGAATATTAAATTAAAGTAAAATTTTTTTTAATTTTGAAAAATATTATGATGTAGATAAAGCATTTGACTTCAGTGTAACACGTATTAAAATGAAAAATGACGTTAAATGTAAATGTTATTTGCTTAACAAAGACAACGTGTCAGTTAGTTTATAGAGCAGATTTCGCTACATTTCGACCAGCCTTGTGCTTCAGTAGAGAAATTTTTTTTCTTGGCGAAGTTTTAATTTCTAATTCAACAAATTTTTCACTTTTTTAAATTGTACGTTTCGAGGTTTATATACGGTACACCAAAATACCGATAAGTGATTCGTAAATCTCTAATTTTGAGAAAAATGCATGGCTCTGTCCAGCTATTGGGTACCGTCCGGCTATTGGTGCTTTTACCTTATATTGACAACGAAGATATAAGTTTACTTAGTTCAACGATAATTCCAAAAAACACAGTTAAAGAAAGAACTAAAATAAATTTATCAGAAAATTCTCTTAAACGCCAAACAATTTTAAGTAATCACGATAGCGACGATAGTAGTACCGACAACGAACAAATGGAACAAATTGTTAGCAACAATCCTGCAGAAAACGTTAATCCAAAACAACGAAATGGTCCTACCTAATAATCAACAAGTATCCTTACGCGACGCGTTAGAAGTAGTACCCTTATTTGATGGAAGTAACATTCCATTATCACATTTTATTGAAGGATGTTATGAAGCAAAGGCAATGCTGCCAACACCCGTAGCTCAAGAAAATTTAGGACGATTATTGAGAAGTAAATTATCAGGAGAAGCGAGAAAATGTATCTTTGGATCGACTTACAATAATATCGAAGAATTAATTAAAAAACTCAAAAGAGTATAGGCCCCAGCAAAAAGTGTGTATCAGTTGCAAGGAGAATTAGGGAATACCTATATGTGGGAAAAAGAGAACGTACTTTGCTATGCAGCTAGAATTAAGGAGATTGCTGACAGAATCGAAGAAGCTCATAGACTCAACAATAATGGACAAGTAGATAATACCTTCAAACAGAACCTTTTTCTACTTCTGAAGACGAAGTAATTGATATGGAACCTGAAGATGAAGAGAGCTCTGAAAGCTCTTGTATTGAAGAAATTTTTGAAAATGAAAATATCGAAGACACTTTTAATGAACGAAATTCTGAATTAAACAAAAATAGACAAATAATACCAGGGGAAATCTCGAAAATGATAATAATTCAGAATTCGAAGAAAACCGTCCACCCCCAGAGCCCCCTCCAACCAAATCAAAATCTACCAGGCAAATTTTAATGAATAAAAATATCGTTGAATGTCGCGATCAATTAACGATGCGAAAAGATAATTATGTATATTTTATTACAACAAATGGAAATCCTCGAGATAATGGATCAAAAAGTCTAGAAAAACGTGGAACTTTACCAAAATTTAAAAACTCACAAAAGGGAACAGCGAAAGAAATAAAAAAAGGAAACTTTTGTCATTCTGCTCTTTCGATTGAAGAAGAAACAAAAGACAATTTATCTGAAACCTTAAATAATATAAAATCCTCAATTTACTCATTACATGAATTATCTCAAAAATTGAATCTACGATCAATTAGTATTTCAAAGACTTCAAAAACCAACAATATAGCTTGGGAAGAAATAAAATTAATATTTAATTTAGTTTTTGCAACTTCACTTACAAAAATAATAGTTTGTAAAGATCACAATTAATTGAAGAAGCACACTCCTCAGTATTGAGAGGCCATAAAGGTGTCACAAAGACCTATAATCGCCTAGTGCGCGTAGTGTCAAAATTTAGGTATGTCAGTTTTATATTGCAGATAGTACTACGTACTATCTATCATTTTTTCTTGATAGTCAGGGAGACCATAATTTTATAGTCTGTTTGAATATCGGCAGAATGTCAGGTTTACATTCTGAAATAGTTAACCTGTCAACAATGTCAACACTTACACTCCGAGATAATCGAGCTAACGCTCCTGAGATACTCAGGTTTACATTCCAGGATTCTCATACACTCTGGGAAAGTCAAGCTGAACATCTAATTTTCACACTTCACAGATAGTACTTTACACCATGTAGAATGTTATCCCATAGTTAAAACTCCAATATAATCAGTTTGACAATCCAGATGTTCAATTTGACACTTCATTTTTTTCCGTGTACTGATCTGTTATTACCTTGAAGCTACACTGAGAAAAACAAACATGACTCAGTAGCGTCCGGACAGGAGTGGTTCATGTCCGAAGACGAAAATTGAAAATAGACATCACTGGGTCCTCGCTAGACATGAACCACTCACGTCCAAAGCGTACACACTAATGTCGTAGACATTAATAACGCGCACAGAACTCAGCCCTGTCTAGACAGTAGTCAGTCATGTCCAGCATCGGAACGACAACGCGCTAAACATTACTGTATATTGTGTCAATGCTTGAATGTGGAATTTTTCGTCGATTGTGTCTATTAATGATTAGCAGCAAAAATTTTCAAATATGAAGTAAACAATTACACTAAATTTACCCGGTAAGAAGAAAAGAATTCAGAAAAATTCGGAATCTGAATTCCCATTAATACGCGAATTTTCCTCAATCTAAAGTTCCACGAACGAGTAGAAAAAAAAGCAAAATCTATTCCTTTTAATCGACTTAGAAAAATGTAATGGTAGCGTATTAAGAGGAATTAAAAAGTGGAAATATACAAAGCAGAGACTAGAAGGGAATAGAATAATGTCACTTTGAAGACGCAACTGAGAATTAAATTAAGTGAATTTTTTAAAATCAATAAATATTGTATTAAATTTATAAGTTAGAGGTAAAAAAAAGAATTTGGGTAAATTATATCAAAACTTTTTTATTCATTTATTGAAAAGAGACATATTTTGACCGATTTCATATGAAAACTGTCTTGGAACACATCTAAATGATATCACAAATAACGAAAATAATGTAAGTAACGAAAAATGAATCTGTTTATCATTAATCCGTTACGAAAACAATAAAAAATATCTGAAGAATGATGAAAAGAAGTGGTTCTACTTTCCACAACCTTAATTTCTTATCCTATGACAATTGAAATTCCATGTATTTGATATGAAAATCAATTGATTCTTAATTCATAAGTGCAAATCTATACTCATTTGTAAATATCAACATTTCAATTGAACATTCAATTGATTATAATCAATAAATCTCTTAACACAAGAAATAATATTTTTAATAAACTGAAAGAAATTTTATTTTTAATAAATGAAGGAAAATTTCCCGAGTTAAACAATGAATAAACGAAAAATTATTCATAAATTATCTATTCATTATTAGAATTTATTATATAAAGACTATCAATATCAACAGATCATCAGATCAAGATGATTATTAATTTTCTGCGTTGATTGCCATGAAAATATATTTGGCAGTTAAATGGAAATATCTGTTTGAAATATTATGGAAATACAGACATTTTAGCTCTAAATCAACTGCTAGGAAGATACAAAAATGAAAGAAATGAAATTATTATACAAAACAAATTGCATGTCGTAATTCAAAACTCAATATTATTTTTGTGAGGGAAAAATGTAGAATATTTAAAACAAAAAATTCAGGTCTAAGTGAGACCTGGCCTACACGCAAGAATTTCTCCCTTTCCAGGAACTGTGAATGCTGTGATGGGTTTGGAATTTTCCTCTAACAGTATTTGTAAATATGCTGATTTTAAATCTATTTTTGAAATAAATTTTGCTGATCGTAAGGTGTCTAGAATTTCATTCATCAAAGGAATTGGGTACAGAACTTTTTTCGTAATTTTGTTTACTTTTCTAAAATCAAGACAAAACCTGTATACTCCATTCGGTTTTTTAATCATAACGATTGGGTTCGACCAGTCGAAACAAGAAGGTTCTATTATTCCCTGTTCTAACATCTTATATATTTCCTCGTTTATTTTTTCTTTTATTTTTGGGTTTACATGATAGTAGCTTTGCTTGATAGGGTCGTGGCCCTGAACATCTATTTTATGTTGTGTTAGATTTGTTTGTTTTATTAAAATTCCTTCCAATTTCGCTTGTTGACTTTTATCCAGTTCAACAATGCCTTCGCATACTTCTGCTGCATTATCCTTTGGTTCAACCTGCTTAGTTAGTTTACCCCCTATATTATTCACTAAAATTGCCTTGGTTTTAAAATTAATCCACGAGTTTTTATTCCTAATGTCGCTTATTCCATTTGAAGTTTGGATTTTTCTAGATTCTAATTTTTTACTAAGGTCGTTTTTTAACTCTTCTGGTAATTTGGCATTATAAAAAATTCTTGTTGTTATTATTTCCTCGTTTTCTTGATTTTCGTTACTGCACTGCGTCTTTAGGGTGAAGTTATCCAGGATTTGGAATCTGTTGTATACAGGAATGCTGTAAAAGCTCGGTATTTCTTTATTGGAGTTTTCTTTGGAATCTTGGGTGTTTTGTGTTTTTTGGGATGGGCCTGGGTTCTCATTTGCTTGATTGAGATCATTTAGGTTTCTTCCTATCATGGTTTTACCATTTTCTCTTTCACTTTTTAATTTTATTTTACCCCCGAATTTCGGTTTTAATTCTTTGTTATCGTTTTCTATACTTTTCGTTTCTGACTTAGTCCGATTGCTTACCCTGGTTTGAATTTTACTATTCAGTTTATTTTCATTAATTTCGCTACTACTAGTTTTTATTGCCTTTCTCTTATCTGATGTAATGCGTTCAATGATTGGTCTGGGTAGGGACTGAGGTTTTGCCTCCATTTGATAGCGAGCTGGTGGGCTACCTGGTAGCCACCAAGTTTCGGTATCGTAATCTAAGGGGATTTTAAGGTTTTTAATCATGTCTGTCCCTAAAATACTTGTGGATCTTAGTTTAGGAACTAGTCGAAACGACACATGTTTAATGTCTTTACCGATTATAATAGGGATAATTACTTGTCCGATAATTTCTACGGTTCCTCCGTTCGCTACTGTTAGGATTTCGGAGGTCGGTATAGAGATCGGGTAATTTAAACTTAAAATTTTCTCTAGGAGCTCTTTGTCAACGTAGGAATGTGTGGCTCCTGTATCAACTAATATTCTATATAAATTATTTTCAAATTTTGTCATTAAATGGAACCTTGTTTCATTTAATTCTCCGATATCCGAATTTAAATATTCTAGCGTTTTGGTAATGGGTTTTGTTACCCTTCTTTCCATTACCCGCCCTTTTAGTTTCCCTGGTTCTGGCTCAAATATGGACATTCCCTTTTGAAGTGTCCTGGTTCTTTACAGTTGTAACAATTTAACTGTGTTGAATTTTCACTTGCGTTCGCGTTCTGCAAATGTGTACCTTGTCTTAACTAATTTGAATTATCCTTTATTTTTTGTTCCAAATTCTGCTTTCCTGGTTTTGGTTCACATTGTTCGCAAATTGTTTTTGGGAATTTTTTTGCGTATTTTCTGCTGGGCTTTCTCGGTTTTCCGTTGGAAATTCTATGGTGGGTTGTGTTTGACCTGGAACTCTATTTAACGTTAAGTGGTTCATCCTGGGTATTAGTTGGTCATATGTGTTGTACTGGAATCTGCCTTGATTATTCCAAAATCCGTGTTGAAATTCTTGCCAAAATCTGGATTGAGGGGTGTTTAGGATTGTAGGATATGAGTTACGTCTCTGTACATAAGGTGTTTGGTATTTAGTTCTATTATATCTTTGTAGTCTCCGTGGGACTGCAGGTATATTTTGTTGTTTTCTATTTTGGGAATTCTGGTTTTCCCCAATTTCTCTCATTGGTTCTGTTATTTGTAGTATTTGGGCTTTTATTTTGGATTTTTTCAATTCGATTTCCCATTCCTTGCCCAAGTCTTCTAGTTCCTCGAATGTATCGAAGTCGTTACACTTGATGTACATCTTGTATTCGATTCATAGGTTCTCATAAGCGCGACGCAATTACCATTCTAGAATTTTCCTGCGGTGGAGTTTTGTAAAAAGTTTCCTGATTTCGATCAAATAAGGGTGAATGTCCTGGTTCCGTTTTTGGTTACATAATTTAATTTTTTGTTTTATCTCTTCCAAAAATGTTTCGTCCATGTATGTTCTTGTAAATTCTCTGAAAAAATCTGATAAGGTTCTCCACGAATTCCTATTGATCAAGCACCAATCTTTAGCGTCCTCAGTTAGCAGTGCGTCCAGGTTTTCTAAAATATCCCTACTACTTATTTGGTACCCGCTTTTGAATCTTTTTAGGTCGTCCAAAAAATGGGCCGGGCTATCTTCTTTATTGTTCCTAAATTTCAGTGGCCAATTGCTCATTACTTGGAACGGGGATTGGGTCATTCCAAAAGGAAAGTGTGTTGTTGTCCTAGGGTAATTGCCGATTTTCTCATTTAATTCCGACTCGTCTTCCGTTTCTCGATCGTTTCGCGCCACTCCTGAACGTCTGGTTGGTCTATTCCGAATTTTTGCTCGGCGTGTTCTATCTTGATTGAAATTTTCCCCTAATTCCAGTGGTTCACTGTCGTCTGTATTAGAATTTAAGTGGACGTTCTTTCTTCTATTTCTTAAATTTGCCGCTTGTTTATTTATTATTTCATTTCTTCTTTTCAAATTTTCCTATTCCGATTTTCCTTAGTTCCTACATTCCTTTTAAAATGAACTGTGGGCTGTGGGTTTCGCTGTTCTATTTACCCCTTTGTTTTTGTTTTCTATTTCTCGAATGAATTTTTCGCGTTCCCTAATTACTTTTCATCGTAATGTTTTAGCAGTTAATTTGCTTCTGCTAAGAATTGATTATTATCCTCTAAAAAGGAGTCTATCGGGAATATCTCATTGCTGTCTGGTTGGGGATTGTTTGACTTTGAGACGTCTGGAAAAGGTAAATCTATACCGTCCCAGAGAAGGGATTGGTTGGAGGTATTTGGGACTGTTCTTCTATTTTGTAAAGCTTCTACATTTGTTTGCCTAAATCCTCTGCCACGTCCTGCAGAGCGGTTTATTATTTTGGGGATTGCTCCCGTGCTACTCTGGGTTACTGATTGTCCTGTTGGTAGGCTAACAAAATTTATTTCTGGGTTTGGATGCCCCCTTGCTTCCTCAAGATTTAAATTTTCCTGTTCTGGTTCTACTTGTCTATCGTTCGCCATTTTGTTTTTAATGTGGCCTGATCTAAGTAACATTAGTGTATAATGCTGAAAAAAATTCTATTTTTGATTAAATTAATTTCTGTTCCTACTATGTTTACTATTATCTCACTGTACCTTGTAGGTCTAATTATTTCGCCTTAATGTACTCGAAGCTCCTTACAGTATCTACCATACTCAGGACTTTTCTGAGTCAACTGTACTTCGAACTTTTCTGAGTCGACTGTGCTTTGAATAAAATTTTGTATTTCAAATAATATTTCAACTTATATTATCTGTAAATTCCTTAGGTGTTTATATTTTCGTTTAGTCTTATTTTCGCCGGGGATGCTTTGTTTATAAGATACAGTTCGACCTTATGACTGTTGATAGGTGGAAGCGTATCGTTTAACCGCGCGCTTTTGCCTTCTACTTGTATGCTACCTACGCTTCGTCAATTCCCTTACTTCTATTAATATTTTATTTCTACTCTAGCTTAATTATTTTATTTCTATCAATTTCTTATTTCTATTTTTCCATAAAGGCTAACCATTTCATGACTAATTTTCTCAATATTTAGGCTACACTTAGCAAACAGTTATTTCTTTTTGTTCAATTTCAATTCAATTTTTTCGAGGGTTTTCATCCAAGTTGGTTTTCTAATCACTTATGAAACTACTCATTTGTATCGAATCCAACATAATTTTAATATTAAAATCACACATTTACCTAAGCTAAACAAGCAATAGATAAATAGTATTCGAAAAAAAACTTACAGCCAACACAAGCGTCAAAGTTTCAGTCTCGTAATATTCCAATAATCCTTTTATTTATACTTATATATTGAAATTTTAATTTAAAATATGTTATGTATTCTGAAGGTTTTTTCAAAAAATCAGCCTTAAACAACACATTCTTATCATGACACTTGCGCTTCGCGTTCGAATTTCTCTATACATTTCTGTAACTTTCTAATAATTTACAAGATTACAAAAAATCTATTTTCTTCCAAATATTTAGAAAAGGAAGAGAATTCATAGACTCTTTTTGAGGAATCGATTTTTTGTATTATCGCTTATTTTGTATCTCACATGTTTTGATTAAAAAATGGAATTTTTGATTTTCAATAGTGTTTTTTGAAAACCAAAACATAAAGTATACATCTTGTCAAAAAATGTCCTACTGAGAATTTTTAGACCTCATGTAGGCAAATAATTTTCCATCTCAACGTTTTTTTCGTATGTCACATATTTTGTTCAAATAATGGAATTTTTTAATTTTAAACGTATTTTTTAAAATTAAAATGAAAAATATACGTTTTATCAGAAACTATTTCGGAAAATATTTGTATATATTATTGAAACGAACAATTCTCCATTCTTACGTTTTTTTCGTATTTCACATATTTCAGTTAAAAAATTGAATTTCGTATTTTCAATGGTATTTTTTTTTTAATTGAAAAGAAAAATATACATATTATGAAAAAATGTTGTAGCTCAAACTTCTATAGATCTTTATATCATATAGGTTTGGTTTCGTCGGTCTTGCGGTTAATAAAACAACATTCTATAAAATTTTTTTCATTTCTCATTATTTTGGCATAGGGTCAGATTCTTTTTATTTCTTCGATTAAAATTTTCACTATTAAATATAAAAATACTCTAACAGAAAGCAAGGCAAACGTTTCGGCCACAAATGGGGGCCCTCTTCAGTGCCATAAATTCAAAGATCAATTCAAAATTTCTGTAAAACGGAATAATTAAAATAAGGATTATCATAAAATTAAAAAACTTATCTCATAGCTTGCAATTCAAAATGAAGTAGTCCAGTATGCAGCATCGCGAATTGAAAAAATATTTAGAGTTCACTGTGAATAAAGAACCGGAAAACATAAAAAATTTTTTGCACACGAACCGACCGCAATTTGAAAAAATTTTATTATTAAAGAACGATGCCAAATTGGTTATCAATGGCAAAACGCGAACAAGGTTTACATTTTTTAAAAACTTTTCGTGAAGACTTTGTTACCGAAGTCTCTCACAGAATGATCTGAACTGTTTTCGAAACCGACTCGGAACATGTGGCTTTGCTGAGTCGGTTTCGAAAACAGTTCAGATCGTTCTGTGAGAGACTCCGGTAACAAAGTCTTCACGAAAAGTTTTTAAAAAATGTAAACACCAATTTGGCATCGTTTTTTAATAATAAAATCTTTTCAAATTGCGGTCGGTTCGCGTGCAAAAAATTTTTTATGTTTTCCGGTTCTTTATTCACAGTGAACTCTAAATATTTTTTCAATTCGTGATGCTGCATACTGGACTACTTCATTTGGAATTGCAAGCTATGAGATAAGTTTTTCAATTTTATGATAATCCTTATTTTAATTATTCCGTTTTACAGAAATTTTGAATTAATCTTTGAATTTATGGCACTGAAGAGGGCCCCCATATGTGGCCGAAACGTTTGCCTTGCTTTCTGTTAGAGTATTTTTATATTTAATAGTGAAAATTTTAATCGAAGAAAATAAAAAGAATCTGACCCTATGCCAAAATAATGAGAAATGAAAAAAATTCTTTGAATTTTGGTTCAATATAATAGCAGACATGTTATCAAACATGTCACTTTAAAATTCTATAAAAAACTCCTTCATTATATTTGGTCAAAAATTCTCCTATGCTTCAACCTCACTGCGGGTCTTTTTCAAGGAATATATATGTCACTAAAAATTGAACAAATCAATTTACTATCAAATTTCTTTTCCAAAGAGAACTATTTTATGTCGTGTTGATATAATAAATAAGTATGTACATAAATTACAAAGAAACGAAAGCACACATGAAATTCAATTTACTTAAGGCTCTATCGGCCTTAAGGAACACATTCTCATCATGACACTCGCGCTTCGCGCTCGATTTTCTGTATGCATTTTTGTAACTTTTTAATAAATTACATGATTATTGATAAATTTATTTTCTTCCAAATATCTCAAAAAGGAAAAACAATCGTAGACTTTATTTAAGGAAACGATTTTGCAGAACAACGCTTATTTCGTATCTCACATATTTTGGTGAAAAAAATCGAATTTTTTCAATATTAAAAATCAACAAATTAAAATATACATCCTGTCGAGAAATTTCTCGATAAGAATGTGTAGACCTTATTTAGCCAAACAATTTTTCATCTCAAAGTTTTTTTTGTATCTCACATATTTTGTCTAAAAAATTGAATTTTTGAATTTTAATCGTATTTTTTGGAATTGAAACGAAAAATATATGTTTTATCAGAAACTGTGTGAGACAAAACTTGTAGATCTTTTTGAAACTAACAACTTTGTATTCTTACGTTTTTTTCTTATTTTACATATTATTGTTAAAAAATTGAATTTTGGATTTTCAATAGTTTTTTTTTTAATTAAAAAGAAAAATATGCATCTTATGAAAAAATGATATAATGCAAATTTATAGGTCTTTATTTATTCAATAATATTGTATCATAACGTTTTTTCGTATCTCGTATAATTTAACTGGAAAATGGAATTTTGATATTGACTTTTTTCGAATTTGAATATGCTGTAACATTTCTAATTTTGATTTAATCAAAAAATGTTATCAGGATAATTTTTAGAGATTTATGAGCACTATCTAAAACCAGTATTGAAATTTTTGATTTTTTAAAAAAATTATTTTCAAAAACACAAAATTCAACCCCTCAATTTTGATTGGATGTGGCTCGTTAACGAACTTGTCCTTACTTTTTCGGCTCCGATAAAGTGTACCAAAGCTCAATTCAATCTGATAATTCTATCGAGAGTTATGCCGCACACGACCTACAGACAGACAGACAGACAGACAGACACTTTCGTAAAAACCATTTTTTCTGACTCAGGGGGTCTCAAAACGTAAAGATTTGATGAAAATTTCGAAAGTCATTTTTCACATAAAACCAATACCTTCTCATCCATGATGAGAATGTAAAAAACAAACAAAAATTCGGGCCTGTTGTTTACAAATTTGTAAGTTTTTCGTTCATTTTATCCGGTTTTCTATATACAGTGAATTCTACATATTTTTTCCAATTCGTGTTGTTGCTAACTGGACTTCTTCATTTTGAATTGCAAGCAATGAGATAAGTTTTTGAGTTTCATTATTATCCTTATTTTAACTATCTTCTACATTTTTATTGTTTTTTATCGTAAGTAGCATTGATAATATTAATAGAAGAAAATATAAAGGGGCTGACCCAATGCCAAAAAAATGAGAAATTAACAAAAATTCTGTGAATTTTGGGTCAATATAATAGCAGACATGTCATCAAGCATGTTACTTTACAGTTATTACTCTTGTAGATCTTTATGTAGTAAACAGTTTTTTATCATAACTTTTATTCGTATCTCGTATAATTTAACTGGAAAATGGATATTGACTTTTTTCAAGTTTTAATATACTGTGACTTTCTTAATTTTATTTTAATTGCAAAATATTATGAGGATAATTAGTAGAGCTTTACGAGAATTATCAGAAACCAGTCTTAAAATTTTTGATTTTTTCATAAAGTTTTTTTCAAAAACACAAAAAATGCTCCTATTTTGACAATTTTTGTCATATGTAGCTGGTTAACGAACTTGTCCTTACTTTTTCAGCTGCGATAATGTATGCCAAAGCTCAATTCAATCCGACAATTTTTTTCTATCCAGAGTTATTGGGTATATGCTAACATCTCTACAGCTTCATTGGCATGTTCTTTGCATTGAAAAATAAGTTTTGTATCACATGACTAAAAATATTCATTACTATAAAATTTGCTAGTACATATTTTTAACATATGTATATATGTCTTTGGTTATGTTCGACATATTCCTTACAGGGAATATAGATATATTAGATACTTTATCAGATATAGCTGATTTTTTTCGTCTTTTTTCATTATATTCAATCAATTTTTGTAAGTATTGAACTTCGCGGAAAAATATGAACATATGTATTCATTTTAATATGACGTGTTTTGCAGGAAAGATAAACTATCGTTTATAATAATAATATTAAAATATTTATTTTAATTACTTTATACTTAGTATTTTTTACGCGTATGATAAAATATCATTATATAAAATCTGGTCTAATATTTTATTTCCAGATACGTTCATATTAATCATCACGGTACTTATTTAACTCCAAAATTTATCTTTATATCCCTTCAATCCATGATGTCTGTGAAGTTAGCACTGCAACTATTAAATATCGTACTTTTTATTTTTGGAATCGTTTGGTGGTCGTTAGGTGGTCGTTTGGTGGTGGTTTTTAATGTTTGGTGGTTGGAAATAAAAAAAATATAAAATTTTGAAAATTGTAGTGCTAACTTCACGCTTACACTACACTTTTTAAAATTTTCCAAAAATTTCTTTTGGAGTCGTTTGGTGGTCCTTTGGTGGTCGTTAGGTGGTGGTTTTTAATGTTTGGTGGTTGAAAATAAAAAAATTGTAGTGCTAACTTCACGCTTGCACTACACTTTAATGTTTATCAAAAATTTGATGTCGAATCGTTTGGTGGTTGTTAGGTGGTGGCTTTTATGTTTTGGTGGTCAAAATTAAAAAAGATACAGAATTTTGTAATTTCACTTCTTTGCAGCTATATAACCCCTTTCGTGCTTATTTTGAACTTATTTTGTTTATAGAAAATAGAAATTCATTTTTTTGTGGAAAAAGTTATTTTTTTCATCTGAAATTAATTAAGAATGTTTCAAGAATAATTATAATAATTATATTTATTTAAAATTTCTGATGTGATTATATATATATATATGAGGGCATATAAAACCTCTATGCACTGCCGAATGGTGTCGCTCTTGTGCACTTGTATTCAAATTCAAACTACTTCTTGCTGCAACATTTATTTTTTTTATTAGAAATAGGACAGGGATTTTGACATTAACTTATTATTGTTTCTATAATAAATTGAAAGGTCAACTTTTAACATATGTAATTATAAAAACTTATTTACTAATATTTATTGATTAAGAAATTTGGAATAATATTGGAAAAAAGAATACGCTTATCTTGTTAAAAACACTGGGTACCCGTGTGGAAAAGCCGACTGGGGCCAGACTGGGTTCCAATCAGATTGCACATTCACCAGGCTGGCCCCAGCTGGGCTGTCTGCCTGGGGCCCATTTTGGGTTGTAACGCTCAGCCCAACCAAAGCCCATCTTTGGGAAAACTGATTGGGCCCAACTTGTACAATCCGTTCCCTGCCCAGATAATAAATGGGTTTTAAATGGGTAGTTGTTCTTTTGCCCACACGAAAAAAAATAGTTAAAGTAATTTTACTCAACTCTGTCGATTAAACTTGGGACATAAGGACATTTGAACATCTATTAAATCCTAGTCGGGTAAAATCAATTTGATATATACCTAATTCACCCAAAGTGAATAACAATAAGCGTTACATAGGGAATAGTAAGGAGTTGAGTAAAACGTTATCGACAACAGGGCACCAACATGCGTCAGTGGGTTAACATAAAATGTATAAGTATATCACCGACGCTTGAGGTGCTTCAAACCCTAGTTGGGTAAAATGAGCATCGGGCGTAATATTTCAACTGGCAATTGTATGGTTCTCTTGAATAAAAAAAAATTCCTACCTCGATCCTGCCAATAGTCATCCGGTACATACATAAACAACATACAAATACATTCGCACCATCCAGACGTAGCCAATCACATTTCAAATCAGAGATACACTTAAACACATAACCTTACATATATAAACCTAATAAGTACACACTTATATATAGTACGATACGCTTTCGTCGAATCACGCACACGCTCGCTTACAATGCTGAGATATTAAATTTGAAACTTTCTTATATAGTGACTGCCTGAGTTATTCAGAGCTTGTGAGAGTAAGTGCCGTCAATAAAATTTTTGAGCCTTACTCAAGTAAAAATAAATCAACTTTTTTCATAAATGACTGATAAAATATTTTTACAAATTAATATAATTAATTAATTATTATAACTATGATGATTAATATATATAATATAATTATTAAATTACATTTAGTATACATTTTTATTATACGACGTATGAAGTTTAGTGAAACTAAATTTTCAAATGTACATTAAAAAATTGCATTATTATTAAGAAGTATTATGTATAAAAACATTTAAAAGGTTCTTTTAATTTCTGTGTTTTATATTTTCAAAATATGGATTATACATTTGCGAATTCCAAATTATTATTCTGCCTGAGTAATTTATGTGATATTTCATATTTTATGTAATACACTTATAGACTTTTTTTTGTTTAAATTTTCATAATATTAATTTAATTTTAAGAATTTAAGTTTTTGAAATTAAAAATTTTTTATGTGTGCCCAAGGCGCAGATTACATTCATTCGTTCCTGCCTGAATAGATGTAGCTGTTGGAATAAATCTTGCGATTCACGGTTTACTCAACTCTCGATTGAAGCGTAGAGTAGAATGAACGGAAAGCTCTACTATTTTTGTGATTTAATAAAAGATTGATTTTTACATTCTCATCATGGATGAGAAGGTATTGGTTTTATGTGAAAAATGACTTTCGAAATTTTCATCAAATCTTTACGTTTTGAGACCCCCTGAGTCAGAAAAAATGGTTTTTACGAAAGTGTCTGTCTGTCTGTCTGTCTGTCTGTCTGTCTGTAGGTCGTGTGCGGCATAACTCTCGATAGAATTATCAGATTGAATTGAGCTCTGGTACACTTTATCGGAGCCGAAAAAGTAAGGACAAGTTCGTTAACCAGCCACATCCAATCAAAATTGAGGGATTGAGCACTACTTTTGTGTTTTTGAAAATAACTTTTTTAAAAAATCATAAATGTCAATACTGGTTTTTGATAGTGCTCATAAATCTCTACAAATTATCCTGATAACATTTTTTGATTAAATCAAAATTAGAAATGTTACAGCATATTGAAATTCGAAAAAAGTCAATATCAAAATTCCATTTTCAAGTTAAATTATACGAGATACGAAAAAACGTTATGATACAATATTATTAAATAAATAAAGACCTACAAATTTGAATTGTAACATTTTTTCATAAGATGCATATTTATCTTTTTAATTAAAAAAAAAAACTATTGAAAATCCAAAATTCAATTTTTTAGCAATAATATTCGAAACACGAAAAAAACGTAAGAATACAAAGTTGTTTGTTTCAAAAAGATCTACAAATTTTGTCTGACACAGTTTCTGATAAAACATATATTTTTCGTTTCAATTCCAAAAAATACGATTAAAATTCAAAAATTCCATTTTTTAGACAAAATATGAGAGATACAAAAAAAAACGTTTAGATGGAAAATTGTTTGCCTAAATGAGGTCTACAAATTCTCATTAAGACATTTCGGGACAGGATGTATATTTTATGTTTTGATTATGAATATTAAAAAAATCCGATTTTTTTCACCAAAATATGTGAGATACGAAATAAGCGTTGTTCTGCAAAATCGTTTCCTTAAATAAAGTCTACGATTGTTTTTCCTTTTTGAGAGATTTGGAAGAAAATAAATTATTTTAATCACGTAATTTATTAAAAAGTTACTGAAATATATACAGAAAATCGAGCGCGAAGCGCGAGCGCCATGATGAGAATGTATTCCTTAAGGCTGATAGAGCCTTACGTAAATTGAATTTCCTGTTTCACTTAATTTCAAAAAGAAATTGAGTGACTTTGAGAAAATGTGTAATTCACATCATCTGTGATATTATTATAAAATTGGTTTGAGCTTCATTATCAAATTATTTATAGTTATACTACGAGCAGCCCTATCCAACTCCTCCGTTTTTGCATGGAACGCGTCTGTAATTACTTTGCGAAATTTAAAACAGTTTTCTACTTAAATTTATATAAGTATTACTGATGATGGAAAGATATTGATAAACACAAGTGTCCAACATAGATACATACAATAATTCTCTAAGATTACAAAGAAATTCCAATTATAAATAGAAAATATATTAATAATATATAGTTATAATACATAATATATAATTATAAAAACATATTTACTAATATTTATTGATTAAGAAATTTGGAATAATATAGGAAAAAAGAATACGCTTATCTTGTTAAAAACACTGGGTATGTTAATAGTTGACCTTTCAATTTATTATAGAAACAATAATAAATTAATGACAAAATCCCTGTCCTATTTCTAATAAAAAAAATAAATGTTGCAGCAAGAAGTAGTTTGAATTTGAATACAAGTGCACAAGAGCGACACCATTCGGCAGTGCATAGAGGTTTTATATGCCCTCATATATATATATATATATATATATATATATATAATCACATCAGAAATTTTAAATAAATATAATTATTATAATTATTCTTGAAACATTCTTAATTAATTTCAGATGAAAATAATAACTTTTTCTACAAAAAAATGAATTTCTATTTTCTATAAACAAAATAAGTTCAAAATAAGCAGGAAAAAGGTTATATAGCTGCAAAGAAGTGAAATTATAAAATTCTGTATCTTTTTTAATTTTGACCACCAAAACATAAAAGCCACCACCTAACGACCACCAAACGACCACCTAACAACCACCAAACGATTCCAAAAATAAAAAGTACGATATTTAGTAGTTGCAGTGCTAACTTCACAGACATCAATCCATTGCATTTCATCCGAATTCTTTCAGTGAAATATAAATATCGAAGAAAGCACTTTTATATCTTTTTACAAAATGGATTTGTATAAGAAATATAGTGTCGTTGATGTTGCATTCAAAATCCATTTAGCATTTCTGTAGCTTCCTTAATTTCAGAAAATTTAACTGAACAAGATAAAAATATTTTATTCAGTATGAGATTTCGAATGGAATATTATCAATACTGTATAAAAGTTTCACTAATTTTTTGTTCCTTTGCTTTTGTTTAGAGATTTTTTGGCACTATCAGATTATCTGGAGGAACAAATGATCATCCTTGTACACCAACCTTCTTGCAAATATACAAGATATTAGCTGCCTTTAGCATTTTGAAACCTCCAAAGCTTGGAAATTGTAGTACTTTCGATGGCAACCCTCCACAGCCCTTAATAACAATTTCAAAATTCAAAGAATCACATCAAGTCGAATAGTAAAAGCGCAATTCAAGAAATTCGAGAAAAGTTAAAAGCAATAATCGATTGTGAAGACACTGATTTTAGTGATTTTGTAGATGCATGAGTAGCGCACGATTATGCTTTACCAGCTGTTAGAAATTGTTTGATTTTATACACAACTGGTCGTATAACAGCTTACATTAAACAGCACACTCAGTGTTCGACATGCTTAAATGCATTTTTGACTACTTCTGAAATTAATGCAGATACAATATCTTTTTCTTATGATCAGTTACCTGAAAGTTTGAGTAGATTTGCAAAAATAAATGAAGATTTCATACATCCAAATGTTAAGTTCTACAAGCTTATCACAGTTGTCGAATATCTATTTAACAAATATTGCCGGTCTAGGAATACTTTTGATCTAATTCTAGACGATTTAATTTTATCTGAAGAAACAAAATTTATTTTTCAATGCAAAGAACATGCCAATGAAGTTGTAGAGATGTTAGCATAAGTGATTTAATTTTATTTTAAATAAGAATAAGACAATTCGTAAGTCAGGAAATGGCTGAAATTTAAAAATTTAGCGTCTTGAAAAAAAGCATGCCAAGCTTTGCGACACTTAACTAGTCATCATCAATCTGTACATATTAAAAATTTAAAATATGTTAAAAATATGTACTAGCAAATTTTATAGTCATGAATATTTTTTGTTACATTTACAAATTTTTAATTGAGTATATATTTCCCTTCGCATGGTTTTTTATGTTGAACATAAGGCTTAACAAAATATTTATTTTTCACTTTATTCGTTTGAAGCTGGAAAATGAATATGGAAAATACTTCTATTTAGAAACTTAAGCTTTTTATTTATTTTTAAATATATTTTCAATTATATGGGAATAACATAAAAAAAATTTTGTTCAGGGTCTCAAGTTTTCTTCATGCCTATGGAAAATGTGTATTTTATGTCCTAGAATCATTTTAGGAACATTTTTTCATTTCATATTGTTCAGAAACTTAATTATTTAAAATTTTTTAAATATTTGTCTATTAGTACAATGCTTTCGTAGAGCGTGCCGCGTGCAGCGCCGCTCTGGTGAGAAAACTTCGCACATAGAAACTATAATCACTAAGGAACCGCCATTTTGTTTTTAGTCGGACAGGGCCAGCCCCCGGAATCTCTGGAGTTGAAAATGTCACAGATGATGACCGTTGGCCACCCTGGCGCTGGCTGTTCATGAGGCCGACCTTGTACAGATTAGCATTATAGAAAATTGAAATTTAACGTTTTTTGTGAAAAATTGGAGTCTGAAGTGCTTTTGTGTGCTTTTTAGGTAAATTGGAATGGTTTTAACAGTCGGTGATATAAAAATTTAAGTGAAAATGCGGCAATTTGTTGCTGTAGGTTGCAAAACAGGCTACACGTAATGCTTTGAAAAAGTGCATTGTTTTGGAGTTTATTTATCATGAGCGCCTTTAACTTATTAAAATTTAATCTCTACTAAATTTAAAACGCTTTGAATAAAAAAATCAACAAAGCTGACTCAAAATTTTTTGAATCAACAAACTGATTCAAAAAGTTTTGAATCTATCTTCAACAATCGATACCTTTTTCTGAAAATGATAAATTTCTGTAAAATAAACTTTTTTTATAATGTTTTATAACAATTGGAGATATAATTGTTACTTGCATATTTTGTGAATTTAAATTATCAAAATAAAAAAGTGTTTATATCAATAAAAAGGAAATTAGGCTTAAAAAACACACTATATTTGCGAATCAGGAACGTTTTTTATTTTTTGAAATTGCACAATTTCTAAAGCAATGCGTATTATTAGTGATAAAGTATCTGACATAAAAATGAAGTATTACTACAAAGTCTATAATATTAATATACTTTGAACTTTGCATAACACTTAAAGTATTATTTATGATAAAATTTCTGGCATAAATATTAAGTATTACTATAAAGTTTACAATATTAATATACTTTGAACTTTGCATATCACTTAAAGTATTATTTATAATAAAATTTCTGGCATAAAAATGAAGTATTATTATAAAGTTTATAATATTAATATACTTTGTATATCACATCAAGGATATTCTCGTGGTCGACCCCTTGATCTCACTTTCAAACTAAAAAACAGTTCATAGGAACAGTTCATAGAAATAGGAAACAGGAAAAAAAGAAAGGAGAATCGTTCCCATCCCGTAGGGGGTAGGGGATCGATAGCCAGAACTCGAATTGAACAGAAAAAAATATTGCCAGAAGAACGCTAATTTCAGAGCGTACTAATGTCAGCATGCAATGTAGGAAGACAAGAGTGGTTTATGGTTTCAAAAAAGCGTGAAAGTCGGTAAGGTAGGCAGGTTTTTAGAAAATAAAGAAACAGATGGTACGATGAATATATTTCTTATGAGGTTACTAAAGTCAGCTAAAGTATTCTGCGAAAATATTATTTTGAATGCGAATAAGTATTAGTGATGATTTTTCAAAGAGCTCGTCATTGTAAAAAGAAAACCAGGTGATCTAAGTGCTTAAAATACACCTTCCTCAGGGACGTTAAGCTGAGAACAGATATTTAAGATACCTGGTTTATATTTTAGATCCCGTCATTTTCAAAATTATATATAGTAGCCCAGGTGCTTGAAAAACATCTTCCTCAGGGAACTTAAGCTAAGAACTGAAAATTAAGATACCTAATTCATATTTTAGAGATCCCGTCAATTTGAAAATTATATAGTAGTCCTGGTGTTTAAAATACATCTTCCTCAGGGAAATTAAGCTGAGAACTGAAAATTCAGATACCTTGTTCATATTTTAGAGATCCCGTCATTTTGAAAATTATATCTAGTAGTACAGGTGCTTAAAAAACATCTTCCTCAGGGAATTTAAGCTGAGAACTGAAAATTCAGATACCTTCTTCATATTTTAGAGATCACGTCAGTTTGAAAATTATATCTAGTAGTCCAGGTGCTTAAAAAACATCTTCCTCGGGGAACCTAAGCTGAGAAGTGAAATTTAAGATACCTCGTTTATATATTAGAGATCCCGTCATTTGGAAAGTTATATCTAGTAGTACAGGTGCTTGAAAAACATCTTCATCAGGGAACTTAAGCTAAGATGTGAAAATTAAGATACCTTCTTCATATTTTGGAGATCCCGTTATTTTGAAAATTATATCTAGTAGTCCAGGTGCTAAAAAAACATCTTCCTCGGGGAACATGAGATGAGAAGTGAAATTTAACAAACCTCATTTATATATTAGAGATCCCGTCATTTTGAAAATTATACCTAGTAGTCCAGGTGCTTGAAAAACATCTTCCTCAGGAAACTTAAGCTAAGAACTGAAAATTAAGATACCTAGTTCATATTTTAGAGATCCTGTCATTTTGAAAATAATACAGTAGTCCAGGTGCTTAAAAAACACCTTCCTCGGGGAACCTACGCTGAGAAGAGAAATTTATGATACCTCGTTTATATACTAGAGATCCCGTCATTTTGAAAATTATATCTAGTAGTCCAGGTGCTTAAAATACAACTTCCTCAGGGAATTTAAGCTGAGAACTGAAAATTCAGATACTTTCTTCATATTTTAGAGACCCCGTCATTTTGAAAATTATATCTAGTAATCCAGGTGCTTAAAAAACCCCGTGGAAGATGTTTTTTAAGCACCTGGACTACTAGATATAATTTTAAAAATGACGGGATCTCTAAAACATGAACAAGGTATCTTAATTTTCAGTTCTTAGCTTAAGTTCCCTGAGGAAGATGTTTTTCAAGCACCTGCACTACTAGATATAATTTTCAAAATGACGGGATCTCTGAAATATGAACAAGGTATCTTAATTTTCAGTTCTCAGCTTAAATTCCCTGAGGAAGATGTATTTTAAGCACCTGGACTACTATATATTATTTTCAAAATGACGGGATCTCTAATATATAAACGAGGTATCTTAAATTTCACTTCTAAGCTTAGGTTCCCTTAGGAAGATGTATTTTAAGCACCTGGACTACTAGATATAATTTTCAAAAAGACGGCATCTCTAATATATAATCGAGGTATCTTAAATTTCACGTCTCAGGTTAAGTTCCCCGAGGAAGATGTTTTTTAAGCACCTGGACTAATATATTATTTTCAAAATGACAGGATCTCTAAAATATGAACTAGGTATCTTAATTTTCAGTTCTCAGCTTAAATTCCCTAAGGAAGATGTATTTTAAGCACCTGGACTACTATATATAATTTTCAAAATGACGGGATCTCTAATATATAAACGAGGTATCTTAAATTTCACTTCTCAGCTTAGGTTCCCTTAGGAAGATGTATTTTAAGCACCTGGACTACTATATATAATTTTCAAAATGACGGGATCTCTAATATATAAACGAGTTATCTTAAATTTCACTTCTCAGCTTAGGGTCCCCGAGGAAGATGTTTTTTAAGCACCTGGACTACTAGATATAATTTTCAAAATGACGGCATCTCTAATATATTAACGAGGTATCTTAAATTTCAATCCTCAGGTTAAGTTCCCCTAGGAAGATGTTTTTTAAGCACCTGGACTACTAGATATAATTTTCAAAATAACGGGATCTCTAAAATATGAAGAAGGTATATGAATTTTCAGTTCTCAGCTTAAATTCCCTAAGGAAGATGTATTTTAAGCACCTGGACTACTAGACATAATTTTCAAAATGATGGGATCTCTAAAACATGAACAAGGTATCTGAATATTCAGTTCTCAGCTTAAGTTCCCTGAGGAAGATGTATTTTATGCACCTGGACTACTATATTATTTTCAAAATGACGGGATCTCTAAAATATGAACTAGGTATCTTAATTTTCAGTTCTTAGCTTAAGTTCCCTGAGGAAGATGTTTTTCAAGCACCTCGACTACTAGATATAATTTTCAAAATGACGGGATCTCTAGTATATAAACGAGGTATCTTAAATTTCTCTTCTCAGCGTAGGTTCCCCGAGGAAGGTGTTTTTTAAGCACCTGGACTACTATATTTTTTTCAAAATCACAGGATCTCTAAAATATGAACAAGGTATCTTAATTTTCAGTTCTCAGCTTAAATTCCCTGAGGAAGATGTATTTTAAGCACCTGGACTACTATATATAATTTTCAAAATGACGGGATCTCTAATATATAAACGAGGTATCTTAAATTTCACTTCTCAGCTTAGGTTCCCCGAGGAAGATGTTTTTTAAGCACCTGGACTACTATATAATTTTCAAAACGACGGGAACTCTAAAATATGAAGAACGTATCTGAATTTTCAGTTCTCAGCTTAAATTCAATGAGGAAGATTTATTTTAAGCACCTGGATTAATAGATATAATTTTCAAAATGACGGGATCTCTAATATATAAACGTGGTATCTTAAATTTCAATTCTCAGCTTAGGTTCCCCGAAGAAGATGTTTTTTAAGCACCTGGACTACTATATAATTTTCATAATGACGGGATCTCTAAAATATGAATTAGGTATCTTAATTTTCAGTTTTTAGCTTAAGTTCCCTGAGGAAGATGTATTTTATGCACCTCGACTACTATATTAGTTTCAAAATGACAGGATTTCTAATATATAAACGAGGTATCTTATATTTCACTTCTCACGTTAAGATCCGCGTGGAAGATGTTTTATAAGCACCTGGACTACTATATAATTTTCAAAATGACAGGATCTCTAAAATATGAACTAGGTATCTTAATTTTCAGTTCTCAGCTTAAGTTCCCTGAGGAAGATGTATTTTATGTACCTGGACTACTATATTATTTTCAAAATGACAGGATCTCTAAAATATGAACTAGGTATCTTAATTTTCAGTTCTTAGCTTAAATTCCCTGAGTAAGATGTATTTTAAGCACCTGGACTACTATATATAATTTTCAAAATGACAGGATTTCTAATATATAAACGAGGTATCTTATATTTCACTTCTCACGTTAAGATCCGCGAGGAAGATGTATTTTATGCACCTGGACTACTATATTATTTTCAAAATGACAGGATCTCTAAAATATGAACTAGGTATCTTAATTTTCAGTTCTTAGCTTACGTTCCCTGAGGAAAATGTTTTTCAAGCACCTGGACTGCTAGATATAATTTTCAAAATGACGGGATCTCTAATATATAAACGAGGTATCTTGAATTTCACTCCTCAAGTTAAGTTCCCCGAGGAAGATGTTTTTTAAGCACCTGGACTACTAGATATAATTTTCAAAATAACGGGATCTCTAAAACATGAACAAGGTATCTGAATATTCAGTTCTCAGCTTAAGTTCCCTGAGGAAGATGTATTTTATGCACCTGGACTACTATATTATTTTCAAAATGACAGGATCTCTAAAATATGAACTAGGTATCTTAATTTTCAGTTCTCAGCTTAAATTCCCCGAGGAAGATGTTTTTTAAGCACCTGGACTACTATAAAATTTTCAAAACGACGGGATCTCTAAAATATGAACTAGGTGTCTTAATTTTCAGTTCTTAGCTTACGTTCCCTGAGGAAAATGTTTTTCAAGCACATGGACTGCTAGATATAATTTTCAAAATGACGGGATCTCTAATATATAAACGAGGTATCTTAAATTTCACTTCTCAGCTTAAGTTCCCCGAGGAAGATGTTTTTTAAGCACCTGGACTACTAGATATAATTTTCAAAATGATAGGATCTCTAAAATATGAACACGGTATCTGAATTTTCAGTTCTCAGTTTAAATTCCCTTAGGAAGATGTATTTTAAGCACCTGGACTGCTAGATATAATTTTCAAAATGACGGCATCACTAATATATAATCGAGGTATCTTAAATTTTTACTCCTCAGGTTAAGTTTCCCAAGGAAGATGTTTTTTAAGCACCTGGACTACTATATAATTTTCAAAATGACGGTGTCTCTAAAATATGAACTAGGTATCTTAATTTTCAGGTCTTAGCTTAAGTTTCCTAAGGAAGATTTTTTTCAAGCACCTGGTCTACTAGATATAATTTTCAAAATGACGGGATCTCTAATATATAAACGAGGTATCTTAAATTTCACTTCTCAGCTTAAGTTCCCCGAGGAAGATGTTTTTTAAGCACCTGGACTACTAGATATAATTTTCAAAATGATAGGATCTCTAAAACATGAACAAGGTATTTGAATATTCAGTTCTCAGCTTAGGTTCCCCGATTAAGATGTTTTTTAAGCACCTGGACTACTATATTATTTTCAAAATGACAGGATCTCTAAAATATGAAGTAGGTATCTTAATTTTCAGTTCTCAGCTTAAATTCCCTGAGGAAGATGTATTTTAAGCACCTGGACTACTATATATAATTTTCAAAATGACAGGATTTCTAATATATAAACGAGGTATCTTGAATTTCACTCCTCAAGTTAAGTTCCCCGAGGAAGATGTTTTTTAAGCACCTGGACTACTAGACATAATTTTCAAAATAACGGGGTATCTAAAATATGAAGAAGGTATCTGAATATTCAGTTCTCAGCTTAAGTTCCCTGAGGAAGATGTATTTTATGCACCTGGACTACTATATTATTTTCAAAATGACAGGATCTCTAAAATATGAAGAACGTATCTGAATTTTCAGTTCTCAGTTTAAGTTCCCTTAGGAAGATGTATTTTAAGCACCTGGACTGCTAGATATAATTTTCAAAATGACGGCATCACTAATATATAATCGAGGTATCTTAAATTTCACTCCTCAGCTTAAGTTCCCCGAGGAAGATGTTTTTTAAGCACCTGGACTACTAGATATAATTTTCAAAATGATAGGATCTCTAAAACATGAACAAGGTATTTGAATATTCAGTTCTCAGCTTAGGTTCCCCGATTAAGATGTTTTTTAAGCACCTGGACTACTATATTATTTTCAAAATGACAGGATCTCTAAAATATGAACTAGGTATCTTAATTTTCAGTTCTCAGCTTAAATTCCCCGAGGAAGATGTTTTTTAAGCACCTGGACTACTATAAAATTTTCAAAACGACGGGATCTCTAAAATATGAACTAGGTGTCTTAATTTTCAGTTCTTAGCTTACGTTCCCTGAGGAAAATGTTTTTCAAGCACATGGACTGCTAGCTATAATTTTCAAAATGACGGGATCTCTAATATATAAACGAGGTATCTTAAATTTCACTTCTCAGCTTAAGTTCCCCGAGGAAGATGTTTTTTAAGCACCTGGACTACTAGATATAATTTTCAAAATGATAGGATCTCTAAAATATGAACACGGTATCTGAATTTTCAGTTCTCAGTTTAAATTCCCTTAGGAAGATGTATTTTAAGCACCTGGACTGCTAGATATAATTTTCAAAATGACGGCATCACTAATATATAATCGAGGTATCTTAAATTTTTACTCCTCAGGTTAAGTTTCCCAAGGAAGATGTTTTTTAAGCACCTGGACTACTATATAATTTTCAAAATGACGGTGTCTCTAAAATATGAACTAGGTATCTTAATTTTCAGGTCTTAGCTTAAGTTTCCTAAGGAAGATTTTTTTCAAGCACCTGGTCTACTAGATATAATTTTCAAAATGACGGGATCTCTAATATATAAACGAGGTATCTTAAATTTCACTTCTCAGCTTAAGTTCCCCGAGGAAGATGTTTTTTAAGCACCTGGACTACTAGATATAATTTTCAAAATGACAGGATCTCTAAAACATGAACAAGGTATTTGAATATTCAGTTCTCAGCTTAGGTTCCCCGAGGAAGATGTTTTTTAAGCACCTGGACTACTATATTATTTTCAAAATGACAGGATCTCTAAAATATGAACTAGGTATCTTAATTTTCAGTTCTCAGCTTAAATTCCCTGAGGAAGATGTATTTTAAGCACCTGGACTACTATATATAATTTTCAAAATGACAGGATTTCTAATATATAAACGAGGTATCTTAAATTTCACTTCTCAGCTTAAGTTCCCCGAGGAAGATGTTTTTTAAGCACCTGGACTACTAGATATAATTTTCAAAATGACGGGATCTCCAAAATATGAACAAGGTATCTGAATATTCAGTTCTCAGCTTAAGTTCCCTGAGGAAGATGTATTTTATGCACCTGGACTACTAGATATAATTTTCAAAATGATGGTATCTCTAAAACATGAACAAGGTATCTTAAATTTCAGTTCTCAGCTTAAATTCCCTAAGGAAGATGTATTTTAAGCATCTGGACTACTATATAATTTTCAAAATGACGGGATCTCTAAAATATGAACTAGGTATCTTAATTTTCAGTTCTCAGCTTAAGTTCCCTGAGGAAGATGTATTTTATGCACCTGGACTACTATATTAGTTTCAAAATGACAGGATCTCTAAAACATGAACAAGGTATCTGAATATTCAGTTCTCAGCTTAAGTTCCCTGAGGAAGATGTATTTTATGCACCTGGACTACTAGATATAATTTTCAAAATGATGGTATCTCTAAAACATGAACAAGGTATCTGAATATTCAGTTCTCAGCTTAAGTTCCCTGAGGAAGAAGTTTTTTAAGCACCTGGACTACTATATTATTTTCAAAATGACAAGATCTCTAAAATATGAACTAGGTATCTTAATTTTCAGTTCTCAGCTTAAATTCCATGAGAAAGATGTATTTTATGCACCTGGACTACTATATTAGTTTCAAAATGACAGGATCTCTAAAACATGAACAAGGTATCTGAATATTCAGTTCTCAGCTTAAGTTCCCTGAGGAAGATGTATTTTATGCACCTGGACTACTAGATATAATTTTCAAAATGATGGTATCTCTAAAACATGAACAAGGTATCTGAATATTCAGTTCTCAGCTTAAATTCCCTGAGGAAGATGTTTTTTAAGCACCTGGACTACTATATTATTTTCAAAATGACAGGATCTCTAAAATATGAACTAGGTATCTTAATTTTCAGTTCTCAGCTTAAATTCCATGAGAAAGATGTATTTTATGCACCTGGACTACTATATTAGTTTCAAAATGACAGGAACTCTAAAATATGAACTGGGTATCTTAATTTTCAGTTCTCAGCTTAAATTCCCTGAGGAAGATGTATTTTAAGCACCTGGACTACTATATTATTTTCAAAATGACAGGATCTCTAAAACATGAACAAGGTATTTGAATATTCAGTTCTCAGCTTAAGTTCCCCGAGGAAGATGTATTTTAAGCACCTGGACTACTATATATAATATTCAAAATGACGGGATCTCTAATATATAAACGAGTTATCTTAAATTTCACTTTTCAGCTTAGGTTCCCCGAGGAAGATGTTTTTTAAGCACCTGGACTACTATATTATTTTCAAAATGACAGGATCTCTAAAATATGAACTAGGTATCTTAATTTTCAGTTCTCAGCTTAAATTCCATGAGAAAGATGTATTTTATGCACCTGGACTACTATATTAGTTTCAAAATGACAGGATCTCTAAAACATGAACAAGGTATCTGAATATTCAGTTCTCAGCTTAAGTTCCCTGAGGAAGATGTATTTTATGCACCTGGACTACTAGATATAATTTTCAAAATGATGGTATCTCTAAAACATGAACAAGGTATCTGAATATTCAGTTCTCAGCTTAAGTTCCCTGAGGAAGATGTATTTTATGCACCTGGACTACTATATTATTTTCAAAATGACAGGATCTCTAAAATATGAACTAGGTATCTTAATTTTCAGTTCTCAGCTTAAATTCCCCGAGGAAGATGTTTTTTAAGCACCTGGACTACTATATAATTTTCAAAACGACGGGATCTCTAAAATATGAACTAGGTATCTTAATTTTCAGTTCTTAGCTTACGTTCCCTGAGGAAAATGTTTTTCAAGCACCTGGACTGCTAGATATAATTTTCAAAATGACGGGATCTCTAATATATAAACGAGGTATCTTGAATTTCACTCCTCAAGTTAAGTTCCCCGAGGAAGATGTTTTTTAAGCACCTGGACTACTAGATATAATTTTCAAAATAACGGGATCTCTAAAACATGAACAAGGTATCTGAATATTCAGTTCTCAGCTTAAGTTCCCTGAGGAAGATGTATTTTATGCACCTGGACTACTATATTATTTTCAAAATGACAGGATCTCTAAAATATGAACTAGGTATCTTAATTTTCAGTTCTCAGCTTAAATTCCCCGAGGAAGATGTTTTTTAAGCACCTGGACTACTATAAAATTTTCAAAACGACGGGATCTCTAAAATATGAACTAGGTGTCTTAATTTTCAGTTCTTAGCTTACGTTCCCTGAGGAAAATGTTTTTCAAGCACATGGACTGCTAGCTATAATTTTCAAAATGACGGGATCTCTAATATATAAACGAGGTATCTTAAATTTCACTTCTCAGCTTAAGTTCCCCGAGGAAGATGTTTTTTAAGCACCTGGACTACTAGATATAATTTTCAAAATGATAGGATCTCTAAAATATGAACACGGTATCTGAATTTTCAGTTCTCAGTTTAAATTCCCTTAGGAAGATGTATTTTAAGCACCTGGACTGCTAGATATAATTTTCAAAATGACGGCATCACTAATATATAATCGAGGTATCTTAAATTTTTACTCCTCAGGTTAAGTTTCCCAAGGAAGATGTTTTTTAAGCACCTGGACTACTATATAATTTTCAAATTGACGGTGTCTCTAAAATATGAACTAGGTATCTTAATTTTCAGGTCTTAGCTTAAGTTTCCTAAGGAAGATTTTTTTCAAGCACCTGGTCTACTAGATATAATTTTCAAAATGACGGGATCTCTAATATATAAACGAGGTATCTTAAATTTCACTTCTCAGCTTAAGTTCCCCGAGGAAGATGTTTTTTAAGCACCTGGAATACTAGATATAATTTTCAAAATGATAGGATCTCTAAAACATGAACAAGGTATTTGAATATTCAGTTCTCAGCTTAGGTTCCCCGATTAAGATGTTTTTTAAGCACCTGGACTACTATATTATTTTCAAAATGACAGGATCTCTAAAATATGAAGTAGGTATCTTAATTTTCAGTTCTCAGCTTAAATTCCCTGAGGAAGATGTATTTTAAGCACCTGGACTACTATATATAATTTTCAAAATGACAGGATTTCTAATATATAAACGAGGTATCTTATATTTCACTTCTCAGCTTAAGTTCCCCGAGGAAGATGTTTTTTAAGCACCTGGACTACTAGATATAATTTTCAAAATGACGGTATCTCCAAAATATGAACACGGTATCTGGATTTTCAGTTTTCAGTTTAATTTCCCTTAGGAAGATGTATTTTAAGCACCTGGACTACTAGATATAATTTTCAAAATGAAGGCATCTCTAATATATAATCGAGGTATCTTAAATTTCACGTCTCAGGTTAAGTTCCCCGAGGAAGATGTTTTTTAAGCACCTGGACTACTAGATATAATTTTCAAAATGATAGGATCTCTAAAACATGAACAAGGTATTTGAATATTCAGTTCTCAGCTTAAGTTCCCTGAGGAAGATGTATTTTATGCACCTGGACTACTATATTGTTTTCAAAATGACAGGATCTCTAAAATATGAACTAGGTATCTTAATATTCAGTTCTCAGCTTAAATTCCCTGAGGAAGATGTATTTTAAGCACCTGGACTACTATATATAATATTCAAAATGACGGGATCTCTAATATATAAACGAGTTATCTTAAATTTCACTTTTCAGCTTAGGTTCCCCGAGGAAGATGTTTTTTAAGCACCTGGACTACTATATTATTTTCAAAATGACAGGATCTCTAAAATATGAACTAGGTATCTTAATTTTCAGTTCTCAGCTTAAATTCCATGAGAAAGATGTATTTTATGCACCTGGACTACTATATTAGTTTCAAAATGACAGGATCTCTAAAACATGAACAAGGTATCTGAATATTCAGTTCTCAGCTTAAGTTCCCTGAGGAAGATGTATTTTATGCACCTGGACTACTAGATATAATTTTCAAAATGATGGTATCTCTAAAACATGAACAAGGTATCTGAATATTCAGTTCTCAGCTTAAGTTCCCTGAGGAAGATGTATTTTATGCACCTGGACTACTATATTATTTTCAAAATGACAGGATCTCTAAAATATGAACTAGGTATCTTAATTTTCAGTTCTCAGCTTAAATTCCCCGAGGAAGATGTTTTTTAAGCACCTGGACTACTATATAATTTTCAAAACGACGGGATCTCTAAAATATGAACTAGGTATCTTAATTTTCAGTTCTTAGCTTACGTTCCCTGAGGAAAATGTTTTTCAAGCACCTGGACTGCTAGATATAATTTTCAAAATGACGGGATCTCTAATATATAAACGAGGTATCTTGAATTTCACTCCTCAAGTTAAGTTCCCCGAGGAAGATGTTTTTTAAGCACCTGGACTACTAGATATAATTTTCAAAATAACGGGATCTCTAAAACATGAACAAGGTATCTGAATATTCAGTTCTCAGCTTAAGTTCCCTGAGGAAGATGTATTTTATGCACCTGGACTACTATATTATTTTCAAAATGACAGGATCTCTAAAATATGAACTAGGTATCTTAATTTTCAGTTCTCAGCTTAAATTCCCCGAGGAAGATGTTTTTTAAGCACCTGGACTACTATAAAATTTTCAAAACGACGGGATCTCTAAAATATGAACTAGGTGTCTTAATTTTCAGTTCTTAGCTTACGTTCCCTGAGGAAAATGTTTTTCAAGCACATGGACTGCTAGCTATAATTTTCAAAATGACGGGATCTCTAATATATAAACGAGGTATCTTAAATTTCACTTCTCAGCTTAAGTTCCCCGAGGAAGATGTTTTTTAAGCACCTGGACTACTAGATATAATTTTCAAAATGATAGGATCTCTAAAATATGAACACGGTATCTGAATTTTCAGTTCTCAGTTTAAATTCCCTTAGGAAGATGTATTTTAAGCACCTGGACTGCTAGATATAATTTTCAAAATGACGGCATCACTAATATATAATCGAGGTATCTTAAATTTTTACTCCTCAGGTTAAGTTTCCCAAGGAAGATGTTTTTTAAGCACCTGGACTACTATATAATTTTCAAAATGACGGTGTCTCTAAAATATGAACTAGGTATCTTAATTTTCAGGTCTTAGCTTAAGTTTCCTAAGGAAGATTTTTTTCAAGCACCTGGTCTACTAGATATAATTTTCAAAATGACGGGATCTCTAATATATAAACGAGGTATCTTAAATTTCACTTCTCAGCTTAGGTTCCCCGATTAAGATGTTTTTTAAGCACCTGGACTACTATATTATTTTCAAAATGACAGGATCTCTAAAATATGAAGTAGGTATCTTAATTTTCAGTTCTCAGCTTAAATTCCCTGAGGAAGATGTATTTTAAGCACCTGGACTACTATATATAATTTTCAAAATGACAGGATTTCTAATATATAAACGAGGTATCTTATATTTCACTTCTCAGCTTAAGTTCCCCGAGGAAGATGTTTTTTAAGCACCTGGACTACTAGATATAATTTTAAAAATGACGGTATCTCCAAAATATGAACACGGTATCTGGATTTTCAGTTTTCAGTTTAATTTCCCTTAGGAAGATGTATTTTAAGCACCTGGACTACTAGATATAATTTTCAAAATGAAGGCATCTCTAATATATAATCGAGGTATCTTAAATTTCACGTCTCAGGTTAAGTTCCCCGAGGAAGATGTTTTGTAAGCATCTGGACTACTATATAATTTTCAAAATGACGGGATCTCTAAAATATGAACTAGGTATCTTAATTTTCAGTTCTCAGCTTAAATTCCCTGGGGAAGATGTATTTTAAGCACCTGGACTAATATATATAATTTTCAAAATGACGGGATCTCTAATATATAAACGAGGTATCTTAAATTTCACTTCTCAGCTTAGGTTCCCCGAGGAAGATGTTTTTTAAGCACCTGGACTACTATATTATTTTCAAAATGACAGGATCTCTAAAATATGAACTAGGTATCTTAATTTTCAGTTCTCAGCTTAAATTCCATGAGGAAGATGTATTTTATGCACCTGGACTACTATATTATTTTCAAAATGACAGGATCTCTAATATATAAACGAGGTATCTGAATTTTCAGTTCTCAGCTTGAATTCCCTGAGGAAGATGTATTTTAAGCACCTGGACTACTATATATAATTTTCAAAATGACGGGATCTCTAATATATAAACGAGGTATCTTAAATTTCACTTCTCAGATTAGGTTCCCCGAGGAAGATGTTTCTTAAGCACCTGGACTACTAGATATAATTTTCAAAATGACGGCATCTCTATTATATTAACGAGGTATCTTAAATTTCACTCCTCAGGTTAAGTTCCCCGAGGAAGATGTTTTTTAAGCACCTGGACTACTATATAATTTTCAAAATGACGGTGTCTCTAAAATATGAACTAGGTATCTTAATTTTCAGGTCTTAGCTTAAGTTCCCCGAGGAAGATGTTTTTCAAGCACCTGGACTACTAGATATAATTTTCAAAATGACGGGATCTCTAATATATAAACGAGGTATCTTAAATTTCACTTCTCACGTTAAGATCCGCGTGGAAGATGTTTTTTAAGCACCTGGACTACTATATAATTTTCAAAATGACGGGATCTCTAAAATATGAACTAGGTATCTCAATTTTCAGTTCTCAGCTTAAATTACCTCAGGAAGATTTATGTTAAACACCTGGACTACTAGATATAATTTTCAAAATGACGGGATTTCTAATATATAAACGAGGTATCTTAAATTTTACTTCTCAGCTTAGGTTCCCCGAGGAAGATGTTTTTTAAGCACCTGGACTACTAGATATAATTTTCAAAATGATGGGATCTCTAAAACATGAACAAGGTATTTGAATATTCAGTTCTCAGCTTAAGTTCCCTGAGGAAGATGTATTTTATGCACCTGGACTACTATATTATTTTCAAAGTGACAGGATCTCTAAAATATGAACTAGGTATCTTAATTTTCAGTTCTCAGCTTAAATTCCCTGAGTAAGATGTATTTTAAGCACCTGGACTACTATATATAATTTTCAAAATGACAGGATTTCTAATATATAAACGAGGTATCTTATATTTCACTTCTCAGCTTAAGTTACCCGAGGAAGATGTTTTTTAAGCATCTGGACTACTATATAATATTCAAAATGACGGGATCTCTAAAATATGAACTAGGTATCTTAATTTTCAGTTCTCAGCTTAAATTCCCTGAGGAAGATGTATTTTAAGCACCTGGACTACTATATATAATTTTCAAAATGACGGGATCTCTAATATATAAACGAGGTATCTTAAATTTCACTTCTCACGTTGAGATCCGCGAGGAAGATGTTTTTTAAGCACCTGGACTACTATATAATTTTCAAAATGACGGGATCTCTAAAATATGAACTAGGTATCTTAATTTTCAGTTCTCAGCTTAAATTCCCTGAGGAAGATGTATTTTAAGCACCTGGACTACTATATATAATTTTCAAAATGACAGGATTTCTAATATATAAACGAGGTATCTTATATTTCACTTTTCAGCTTAAGTTCCCGGAGGAAGATGTTTTTTAAGCACCTGGACTACTAGATATAATTTTCCAAATGATGGGATCTCTAAAACATGAACAAGGTATTTGAATATTCAGTTCTCAGCTTAAGTTCCCTGAGAAAGATGTATTTTATGCACCTGGACTACTATATTATTTTCAAAATGACAGGATCTCTAAAATATGAACTAGGTATCTTAATTTTCAGTTCTCAGCTTAAATTCCCTGAGGAAGATGTATTTTAAGCACCTGGACTACTATATATAATTTTCAAAATGACAGGATTTCTAATATATAAACGAGGTATCTTATATTTCACTTTTCAGCTTAAGTTCCCGGAGGAAGATGTTTTTTAAGCACCTGGACTACTAGATATAATGTTCCAAATGATGGGATCTCTAAAACATGAACAAGGTATTTGAATATTCAGTTCTCAGCTTAAGTTCCCTGAGAAAGATGTATTTTATGCACCTGGACTACTATATAATTTTCAAAATGACGGGATCTCTAAAATATGAACTAGGTATCTTAATTTTCAGTTCTCAGCTTAAATTCCCTGAGGAAGATGTATTTTAAGCACCTGGACTACTATATATAATTTTCAAAATGACGGGATCTCTAATATATAAACGAGTTATCTTAAATTTCACTTTTCAGCTTAGGTTCCCCGAGGAAGAAGTTTTTTAAGCACCTGGACTACTATATTATTTTCAAAATGACAAGATCTCTAAAATATGAACTAGGTATCTTAATTTTCAGTTCTCAGCTTAAATTCCCTGAGGAAGATGTATTTTAAGCACCTGGACTACTATATATAATTTTCAAAATGACGGGATCTCTAATATATAAACGAGTTATCTTAAATTTCACTTTTCAGCTTAGGTTCCCCGAGGAAGATGTATTTTATGCACCTGGACTACTATATTAGTTTCAAAATGACAGGAACTCTAAAATATGAACTGGGTATCTTAATTTTCAGTTCTCAGCTTAAATTCCCTGAGGAAGATGTATTTTAAGCACCTGGACTACTATATATAATTTTCAAAATGACGGGATCTCTAATATATAAACGAGGTATCTTAAATTTCACTTCTCAGCTTAGGTTCCCCGAGGAAGATGTTTTTTAAGCACCTGGACTAGTAGATATAATTTTCAAAATGACGGCATCTCCAAAATATGAACACGGTATCTGAATTTTCAGTTCTCAGTTTAAATTCCCTAAGGAAGATGTATTTTAAGCACCTGGACTACTAGACATAATTTTCAAAATGGTGGGATCTCTAAAACATGAACAATGTATTTGAATATTCAGTTCTCAGCTTAAGTTCCCTGAGGAAGATGTATTTTATGCACCTGGACTACTAGATATAATTTTCAAAATGACAGGATCTCTAAAATATGAACTAGGTATCTTAATTTTCAGTTCTCAGCTTAAATTCCCCGAGGAAGATGTTTTTTAAGCACCTGGACTACTATATAATTTTCAAAACGACGGGATCTCTAAAATATGAACTAGGTATCTTAATTTTCAGTTCTCGGCTTAAATTCCCTGAGAAAGATATATTTGAAGCACCTGGACTACTATATATAATTTTCAAAATGACGGGATCTCTCATATATAAACGAGGTATCTTAAATTTCACTTCTCAGCTTAAGTTCCCCGAGGAAGATGTTTCTTAAGCACCTGGACTACTAGATATAATTTTCAAAATAACGGGATCTCTAAAACATGAACAAGGTATCTGAATATTCAGTTCTCAGCTTAAGTTCCCTGAGGAAGATGTATTTTATGCACCTGGACTACTATATTATTTTCAAAATGACAGGATCTCTAAAATATGAACTAGGTATCTTAATTTTCAGTTCTCAGCTTAAATTCCATGAGGAAGATGTATTTTATGCACCTGGACTACTATATTATTTTCAAAATGACAGGATCTCTAATATATAAACGAGGTATCTGAATTTTCAGTTCTCAGCTTGAATTCCCTGAGGAAGATGTATTTTAAGCACCTGGACTACTAGATATAATTTTCAAAATGATAGGATCTCTAAAACATGAACAAGGTATTTGAATATTCAGTTCTCAGCTTAAATTCCCTGAGGAAGATGTATTTTAAGCACCTGGACTACTATATATAATTTTCAAAATGACAGGATTTCTAATATATAAACGAGGTATCTTATATTTCACTTCTCAGCTTAAGTTCCCCGAGGAAGATGTTTTTTAAGCACCTGGACTACTAGATATAATTTTAAAAATGACGGGATCTCTAAAATATGAACTAGGTATCTTAATTTTCAGTTCTCAGCTTAAATTCCCTGAGGAAGATGTATTTTAAGCACCTGGACTACTATATATAATTTTCAAAATGACAGGATTTCTAATATATAAACGAGGTATCTTATATTTCACTTCTCAGCTTAAGTTCCCCGAGGAAGATGTTTTTTAAGCACCTGGACTACTATATTATTTTCAAAATGACAGGATCTCTAAAATATGAACTAGGTATCTTAATTTTCAGTTCTCAGCTTAAATTCCATGAGGAAGATGTATTTTATGCACCTGGACTACTATATTATTTTCAAAATGACAGGATCTCTAAAATATGAACTAGGTATCTTAATTTTCAGTTCTCAGCTTAAATTCCCTGAGGAAGATGTATTTTAAGCACCTGGACTACTAGATATAATTTTCAAAATGACGGGATCTCTAATATATAAACGAGGTATCTTAAATTTCACTTCTCAGCTTAAGTTCCCCGAGGAAGATGTTTTTTAAGCACCTGGACTACTATATTATTTTCAAAATGACAGGATCTCTAAAATATGAACTAGGTATCTTAATTTTCAGTTCTCAGCTTAAATTCCATGAGGAAGATGTATTTTATGCACCTGGACTACTATATTATTTTCAAAATGACAGGATCTCTAAAATATGAAGTAGGTATCTTAATTTTCAGTTCTCAGCTTAAATTCCCTGAGGAAGATGTATTTTAAGCACCTGGACTACTATATATAATTTTCAAAATGACAGGATTTCTAATATATAAACGAGGTATCTTATATTTCACTTCTCAGCTTAAGTTCCCCGAGGAAGATGTTTTTTAAGCACCTGGACTACTAGATATAATTTTAAAAATGACGGGATCTCCAAAATATGAACACGGTATCTGGATTTTCAGTTTTCAGTTTAAATTCCCTTAGGAAGATGTATTTTAAGCACCTGGACTACTAGATATAATTTTCAAAATGAAGGCATCTCTAATATATAATCGAGGTATCTTAAATTTCACTTCTCAGCTTAGGTTCCCCGAGGAAGATGTTTTTTAAGCATCTGGACTACTATATAATTTTCAAAATGACGGGATCTCTAAAATATGAACTAGGTATCTTAATTTTCAGTTCTCAGCTTAAATTCCCTGAGGAAGATGTATTTTAAGCAACTGGACTACTATATATAATTTTCAAAATGACGGGATCTCTAATATATAAACGAGGTATCTTAAATTTCACTTCTCAGCTTAGGTTCCCCGAGGAAGATGTTTTTTAAGCACCTGGACTACTATATTATTTTCAAAATGACAGGATCTCTAATATATAAACGAGGTATCTGAATTTTCAGTTCTCAGCTTGAATTCCCTGAGGAAGATGTATTTTAAGCACCTGGACTACTATATATAATTTTCAAAATGACGGGATCTCTAATATATAAACGAGGTATCTTAAATTTCACTTCTCAGATTAGGTTCCCCGAGGAAGATGTTTCTTAAGCACCTGGACTACTAGATATAATTTTCAAAATGACGGCATGTCTATTATATTAACGAGGTATCTTAAATTTCACTCCTCAGGTTAAGTTCCCCGAGGAAGTTGTTTTTTAAGCACCTGGACTACTAGATATAATTTTCAAAATAACGTGATCTCTAAAATATGAAGAACGTATCTGAATTTTCAGTTCTCAGCTTAAATTCCCTGAGGAAGATTTATGTTAAACACCTGGACTACTTGAAATAATTCTCAAAAAGACAGGATCTCTAAAATATGAACTAGGTATCTTAATTTTCAGTTCTCAGCTTAAATTCCATGAGGAAGATGTATTTTATGCACCTGGACTACTATATTATTTTCAAAATGACAGGATCTCTAATATATAAACGAGGTATCTGAATTTTCAGTTCTCAGCTTGAATTCCCTGAGGAAGATGTATTTTAAGCACCTGGACTACTATATATAATTTTCAAAATGACGGGATCTCTAATATATAAACGAGGTATCTTAAATTTCACTTCTCAGATTAGGTTCCCCGAGGAAGATGTTTCTTAAGCACCTGGACTACTAGATATAATTTTCAAAATAACGGGATCTCTAAAATATGAAGAACGTATCTTAATTTTCAGTTCTCAGCTTAAATTCCCTGAGGAAGATGTATTTTAAGCACCTGGACTACTATATATAATTTTCAAAATGACAGGATTTCTAATATATAAACGAGGTATCTTATATTTCAATTCTCAGCTTAAGTTCCCCGAGGAAGATGTTTTTTAAGCACCTGGACTACTAGATATAATTTTAAAAATGACGGGATCTCCAAAATATGAACACGGTATCTGGATTTTCAGTTTTCAGTTTAAATTCCCTTAGGAAGATGTATTTTAAGCACCTGGACTACTAGATATAATTTTCAAAATGAAGGCATCTCTAATATATAATCGAGGTATCTTAAATTTCACGTCTCAGATTAGGTTCCCCGAGGAAGATGTTTTTTAAGCACCTGGACTACTAGATATAATTTTCAAAATGACGGGATCTCTAAAATATGAACTAGGTATCTTATTTTTCAGTTCTCAACTTAAATTCCCTGAGGAAGATGTATTTTAAGCACCTGGACTACTATATATAATTTTCAAAATGACAGGATCTCTAAAATATGAACTAGGTATCTTAATTTTCAGTTCTCAGCTTAAATTCCATGAGGAAGATGTATTTTATGCACCTGGACTACTATATTATTTTCAAAATGACAGGATCTCTAATATATAAACGAGGTATCTGAATTTTCAGTTCTCAGCTTGAATTCCCTGAGGAAGATGTATTTTAAGCACCTGGACTACTATATATAATTTTCAAAATGACGGGATCTCTAATATATAAACGAGGTATCTTAAATTTCACTTCTCAGATAATTTTCCCAGAGGAATATGATTCTTAAGCAGCTGGACTACTAGATATAATTTTCAAAATGACTGGATGTCTAATAGATTAACGAGGTTTCTTATTTTTCACTTCTCAGGTTCAGTTCCCCGAGGAAGATGTTTTTTAAGCACCTGGACTACTAGATATAATTTTCAAAATGACGGGATCTCCAAAATATGAACACGGTATCTGAATTTTCAGTTCTCAGTTTAAATTCCCTTAGGAAGATGTATTTTAAGCACCTGGACTACTAGATATAATTTTCAAAATGACGGCATCACTAATATATAATCGAGGTATCTTAAATTTCACTCCTCAGGTTAAGTTTCCCAAGGAAGATGTTTTTTAAGCACCTGGACTACTATGTAATTTTCAAAATGACGGTGTCTCTAAAATATGAAGTAGGTATCTTAATTTTCAGTTCTCAGCTTAAATTCCCTGAGGAAGATGTATTTTATGCACCTGGACTACTATATTATTTTCAAAATGACAGGATCTCTAATATATAAACGAGGTATCTGAATTTTCAGTTCTCAGCTTGAATTCCCTGAGGAAGATGTATTTTAAGCACCTGGACTACTATATATAATTTTCAAAATGACGGGATCTCTAATATATAAACGAGGTATCTTAAATTTCACTTCTCAGATTAGGTTCCCCGAGGAAGATGTTTCTTAAGCACCTGGACTACTAGATATAATTTTCAAAATGACGGCATCTCTATTATATTAACGAGGTATCTTAAATTTCACTCCTCAGGTTAAGTTCCCCGAGGAAGATGTTTTTCAAGCACCTGGACTACTAGATATAATTTTCAAAATGACGGGATCTCTAATATATGAACAAGGTATTTGAATTTTCAGTTCTCAGTTTAAATTCCCTTAGGAAGATGTATTTTAAGCACCTGGACTACTAGATATAATTTTCAAAATGAAGGCATCTCTAATATATAATCGGGGTATCTTAAATTTTTACTCCTCAGGTTAAGTTTCCCAAGGAAGATGTTTTTTAAACACCTGGACTACTATATAATTTTCAAAATGACGGTGTCTCTAAAATATGAACTAGGTATCTTAATTTTCAGTTCTCAGCTTAAATTCCATGAGGAAGATGTATTTTATGCACCTGGACTACTATATTATTTTCAAAATGACGGTGTCTCTAAAATATGAACTAGGTATCTTAATTTTCAGGTCTAAGCTTAAGTTTCCTAAGGAAGATATTTTTCAAGCACCTGGACTACTAGATATAATTTTCAAAATGACGGGATCTCTAATATATAAACGAGGTATCTTAAATTTCACTTCTCACGTTAAGATCCGCGTGGAAGATGTTTTTTAAGCACCTGGACTATTATATAATTTTCAAAATGACGGGATCTCTAAAATATGAAATAGGTATCTCAATTTTCAGTTCTCAGCTTAAATTACCTCAGGAAGATTTATGTTAAACACCTGGACTACTAGATATAATTTTCAAAATGACGGGATTTCTAATATATAAACGAGGTATCTTAAATTTTACTTCTCAGCTTAGGTTCCCCGAGGAAGATGTTTTTTAAGCACCTGGACTACTAGATATAATTTTCAAAATGAGGGGATCTCTAAAACATGAACAAGGTATTTGAATATTCAGTTCTCAGCTTAAGTTCCCTGAGGAAGATGTATTTTATGCACCTGGACTACTATATTATTTTCAAAGTGACAGGATCTCTAAAATATGAACTAGGTATCTTAATTTTCAGTTCTCAGCTTAAATTCCCTGAGTAAGATGTATTTTAAGCACCTGGACTACTATATATAATTTTCAAAATGACAGGATTTCTAATATATAAACGAGGTATCTTATATTTCACTTCTCAGCTTAAGTTCCCCGAGGAAGATGTTTTTTAAGCATCTGGACTACTATATAATATTCAAAATGACGGGATCTCTAAAATATGAACTAGGTATCTTAATTTTCAGTTCTCAGCTTAAATTCCCTGAGGAAGATGTATTTTAAGCACCTGGACTACTATATATAATTTTCAAAATGACGGGATCTCTAATATATAAACGAGGTATCTTAAATTTCACTTCTCACGTTGAGATCCGCGAGGAAGATGTTTTTTAAGCACCTGGACTACTATATAATTTTCAAAATGACGGGATCTCTAATATATAAACGAGGTATCTTAAATTTCACTTCTCACGTTAAGATCCGCGAGGAAGATGTTTTTTAAGCACCTGGACTACTATATAATTTTCAAAATGACGGGATCTCTAAAATATGAACTAGGTATCTTAATTTTCAGTTCTCAGCTTAAATTCCCTGAGGAAGATGTATTTTAAGCACCTGGACTACTATATATAATTTTCAAAATGACAGGATTTCTAATATATAAACGAGGTATCTTAAATTTCACTTCTCAGCTTAAGTTCCCTGAGGAAGATGTATTTTATGCACCTGGACTACTATATTATTTTCAAAATGACAGGATCTCTAAAATATGAACTAGGTATCTTAATTTTCAGTTCTCAGCTTAAATTCCCCGAGGAAGATGTTTTTTAAGCACCTGGACTACTATATAATTTTCAAAACGACGGGATCTCTAAAATATGAACTAGGTATCTTAATTTTCAGTTCTCGGCTTAAATTCCCTGAGAAAGATATATTTGAAGCACCTGGACTACTATATATAATTTTCAAAATGACGGGATCTCTCATATATAAACGAGGTATCTTAAATTTCACTTCTCAGCTTAAGTTCCCCGAGGAAGATGTTTTTTAAGCACCTGGACTACTAGATATAATTTTCAAAATAACGGGATCTCTAAAACATGAACAAGGTATCTGAATATTCAGTTCTCAGCTTAAGTTCCCTGAGGAAGATGTATTTTATGCACCTGGACTACTATATTATTTTCAAAATGACAGGATCTCTAAAATATGAACTAGGTATCTTAATTTTCAGTTCTCAGCTTAAATTCCATGAGGAAGATGTATTTTATGCACCTGGACTACTATATAATTTTCAAAATGATAGGATCTCTAAAACATGAACAATGTATTTGAATATTTAGTTCTCAGCTTAAATTCCCTGAGGAAGATGTATTTTAAGCACCTGGACTACTATATATAATTTTCAAAATGACAGGATTTCTAATATATAAACGAGGTATCTTATATTTCACTTCTCAGCTTAAGTTCCCCGAGGAAGATGTTTTTTAAGCACCTGGACTACTAGATATAATTTTAAAAATGACGGGATCTCTAAAATATGAACTAGGTATCTTAATTTTCAGTTCTCAGCTTAAATTCCCTGAGGAAGATGTATTTTAAGCACCTGGACTACTATATATAATTTTCAAAATGACGGGATCTCTCATATATAAACGAGGTATCTTAAATTTCACTTCTCAGCTTAAGTTCCCCGAGGAAGATGTTTTTTAAGCACCTGGACTACTATATTATTTTCAAAATGACAGGATCTCTAAAATATGAACTAGGTATCTTAATTTTCAGTTCTCAGCTTAAATTCCATGAGGAAGATGTATTTTATGCACCTGGACTACTATATTATTTTCAAAATGACAGGATCTCTAAAATATGAAGTAGGTATCTTAATTTTCAGTTCTCAGCTTAAATTCCCTGAGGAAGATGTATTTTAAGCACCTGGACTACTATATATAATTTTCAAAATGACAGGATTTCTAATATATAAACGAGGTATCTTATATTTCACTTCTCAGCTTAAGTTCCCCGAGGAAGATGTTTTTTAAGCACCTGGACTACTAGATATAATTTTAAAAATGACGGGATCTCCAAAATATGAACACGGTATCTGGATTTTCAGTTTTCAGTTTAAATTCCATGAGGAAGATGTATTTTAAGCACCTGGACTACTAGATATAATTTTCAAAATGAAGGCATCTCTAATATATAATCGAGGTATCTTAAATTTCACGTCTCAGGTTAAGTTCCCCGAGGAAGATGTTTTTTAAGCATCTGGACTACTATATAATTTTCAAAATGACGGGATCTCTAAAATATGAACTAGGTATCTTAATTTTCAGTTCTCAGCTTAAATTCCCTGAGGAAGATGTATTTTAAGCAACTGGACTACTATATATAATTTTCAAAATGACGGGATCTCTAATATATAAACGAGGTATCTTAAATTTCACTTCTCAGCTTAGGTTCCCCGAGGAAGATGTTTTTTAAGCACCTGGACTACTATATTATTTTCAAAATGACAGGATCTCTAATATATAAACGAGGTATCTGAATTTTCAGTTCTCAGCTTGAATTCCCTGAGGAAGATGTATTTTAAGCACCTGGACTACTATATATAATTTTCAAAATGACGGGATCTCTAATATATAAACGAGGTATCTTAAATTTCACTTCTCAGATTAGGTTCCCCGAGGAAGATGTTTCTTAAGCACCTGGACTACTAGATATAATTTTCAAAATGACGGCATGTCTATTATATTAACGAGGTATCTTAAATTTCACTCCTCAGGTTAAGTTCCCCGAGGAAGTTGTTTTTTAAGCACCTGGACTACTAGATATAATTTTCAAAATAACGTGATCTCTAAAATATGAAGAACGTATCTGAATTTTCAGTTCTCAGCTTAAATTCCCTGAGGAAGATTTATGTTAAACACCTGGACTACTTGAAATAATTCTCAAAAAGACAGGATCTCTAAAATATGAACTAGGTATCTTAATTTTCAGTTCTCAGCTTAAATTCCATGAGGAAGATGTATTTTATGCACCTGGACTACTATATTATTTTCAAAATGACAGGATCTCTAATATATAAACGAGGTATCTGAATTTTCAGTTCTCAGCTTGAATTCCCTGAGGAAGATGTATTTTAAGCACCTGGACTACTATATATAATTTTCAAAATGACGGGATCTCTAATATATAAACGAGGTATCTTAAATTTCACTTCTCAGATTAGGTTCCCCGAGGAAGATGTTTCTTAAGCACCTGGACTACTAGATATAATTTTCAAAATGACGGCATCTCTATTATATTAACGAGGTATCTTAAATTTCACTCCTCAGGTTAAGTTCCCCGAGGAAGATGTTTTTTAAGCACCTGGACTACTAGATATAATTTTCAAAATGACGGGATCTCTAAAATATGAACTAGGTATCTTAATTTTCAGTTCTCAGCTTAAATTCCCTGAGTAAGATGTATTTTAAGCACCTGGACTACTATATATAATTTTCAAAATGACAGGATCTCTAATATATAAACGAGGTATCTTAAATTTCACTTCTCAGCTTAACTTCCGAGAGGAAGATGTTTTTTAAGCACCTGGACTACTATATATAATTTTCAAAATGACGGGATCTCTAATATATAAACGAGGTATCTTAAATTTCACTTCTCAGCTTAAATTCCCCGAGGAAGATGTTTCTTAAGCACCTGGACTACTAGATATAATTTTCAAAATGACGGCATGTCTATTATATTAACGAGGTATCTTAAATTTCACTCCTCAGGTTAAGTTCCCCGAGGAAGATGTTTTTTAAGCACCTGGACTACTAGATATAATTTTCAAAATGACGGGATCTCTAAAATATGAACTAGGTATCTTAATTTTCAGTTCTCAGCTTAAATTCCCTGAGGAAGATGTATTTTAAGCACCTGGACTACTATATATAATTTTCAAAATGACAGGATCTCTAATATATAAACGAGGTATCTTAAATTTCACTTCTCAGCTTAAGTTCCCTGAGGAAGATGTATTTTATGCACCTGGACTACTATATTATTTTCAAAATGACAGGATCTCTAAAATATGAACTAGGTATCTTAATTTTCAGTTCTCAGCTTAAATTCCCCGAGGAAGATGTTTTTTAAGCACCTGGACTACTATATAATTTTCAAAATGACGGGATCTCTAAAATATGAACTAGGTATCTTAATTTTCAGTTCTCAGCTTAAATTCCCTGAGGAAGATGTATTTTAAGCACCTGGACTACTATATATAATTTTCAAAATGACGGGATCTCTAATATATAAACGAGGTATCTTAAATTTCACTTCTCACGTTAAGATCCGCGAGGAAGATGTTTTTTAAGCACCTGGACTACTATATAATTTTCAAAATGACGGGATCTCTAAAATATGAACTAGGTATCTTAATTTTCAGTTCTCAGCTTAAATTCCCTGAGGAAGATGTATTTTAAGCACCTGGACTACTATATATAATTTTCAAAATGACAGGATTTCTAATATATAAACGAGGTATCTTAAATTTCACTTCTCAGCTTAAGTTCCCTGAGGAAGATGTATTTTATGCACCTGGACTACTATATTATTTTCAAAATGACAGGATCTCTAAAATATGAACTAGGTATCTTAATTTTCAGTTCTCAGCTTAAATTCCCCGAGGAAGATGTTTTTTAAGCACCTGGACTACTATATAATTTTCAAAACGACGGGATCTCTAAAATATGAACTAGGTATCTTAATTTTCAGTTCTCGGCTTAAATTCCCTGAGAAAGATATATTTGAAGCACCTGGACTACTATATATAATTTTCAAAATGACGGGATCTCTCATATATAAACGAGGTATCTTAAATTTCACTTCTCAGCTTAAGTTCCCCGAGGAAGATGTTTTTTAAGCACCTGGACTACTAGATATAATTTTCAAAATAACGGGATCTCTAAAACATGAACAAGGTATCTGAATATTCAGTTCTCAGCTTAAGTTCCCTGAGGAAGATGTATTTTATGCACCTGGACTACTATATTATTTTCAAAATGACAGGATCTCTAAAATATGAACTAGGTATCTTAATTTTCAGTTCTCAGCTTAAATTCCATGAGGAAGATGTATTTTATGCACCTGGACTACTATATTATTTTCAAAATGACAGGATCTCTAATATATAAACGAGGTATCTGAATTTTCAGTTCTCAGCTTGAATTCCCTGAGGAAGATGTATTTTAAGCACCTGGACTACTATATATAATTTTCAAAATGATAGGATCTCTAAAACATGAACAAGGTATTTGAATATTCAGTTCTCAGCTTAAATTCCCTGAGGAAGATGTATTTTAAGCACCTGGACTACTATATATAATTTTCAAAATGACAGGATTTCTAATATATAAACGAGGTATCTTATATTTCACTTCTCAGCTTAAGTTCCCCGAGGAAGATGTTTTTTAAGCACCTGGACTACTAGATATAATTTTAAAAATGACGGGATCTCTAAAATATGAACTAGGTATCTTAATTTTCAGTTCTCAGCTTAAATTCCCTGAGGAAGATGTATTTTAAGCACCTGGACTACTATATATAATTTTCAAAATGACGGGATCTCTCATATATAAACGAGGTATCTTAAATTTCACTTCTCAGCTTAAGTTCCCCGAGGAAGATGTTTTTTAAGCACCTGGACTACTATATTATTTTCAAAATGACAGGATCTCTAAAATATGAACTAGGTATCTTAATTTTCAGTTCTCAGCTTAAATTCCATGAGGAAGATGTATTTTATGCACCTGGACTACTATATTATTTTCAAAATGACAGGATCTCTAAAATATGAAGTAGGTATCTTAATTTTCAGTTCTCAGCTTAAATTCCCTGAGGAAGATGTATTTTAAGCACCTGGACTACTATATATAATTTTCAAAATGACAGGATTTCTAATATATAAACGAGGTATCTTATATTTCACTTCTCAGCTTAAGTTCCCCGAGGAAGATGTTTTTTAAGCACCTGGACTACTAGATATAATTTTAAAAATGACGGGATCTCCAAAATATGAACACGGTATCTGGATTTTCAGTTTTCAGTTTAAATTCCATTAGGAAGATGTATTTTAAGCACCTGGACTACTAGATATAATTTTCAAAATGAAGGCATCTCTAATATATAATCGAGGTATCTTAAATTTCACGTCTCAGGTTAAGTTCCCCGAGGAAGATGTTTTTTAAGCATCTGGACTACTATATAATTTTCAAAATGACGGGATCTCTAAAATATGAACTAGGTATCTTAATTTTCAGTTCTCAGCTTAAATTCCCTGAGGAAGATGTATTTTAAGCAACTGGACTACTATATATAATTTTCAAAATGACGGGATCTCTAATATATAAACGAGGTATCTTAAATTTCACTTCTCAGCTTAGGTTCCCCGAGGAAGATGTTTCTTAAGCACCTGGACTACTATATTATTTTCAAAATGACAGGATCTCTAATATATAAACGAGGTATCTGAATTTTCAGTTCTCAGCTTGAATTCCCTGAGGAAGATGTATTTTAAGCACCTGGACTACTATATATAATTTTCAAAATGACGGGATCTCTAATATATAAACGAGGTATCTTAAATTTCACTTCTCAGATTAGGTTCCCCGAGGAAGATGTTTCTTAAGCACCTGGACTACTAGATATAATTTTCAAAATGACGGCATGTCTATTATATTAACGAGGTATCTTAAATTTCACTCCTCAGGTTAAGTTCCCCGAGGAAGTTGTTTTTTAAGCACCTGGACTACTAGATATAATTTTCAAAATAACGTGATCTCTAAAATATGAAGAACGTATCTGAATTTTCAGTTCTCAGCTTAAATTCCCTGAGGAAGATGTATTTTAAGCACCTGGACTACTAGATATAATTTTCAAAATGACGGGATCTCTAATATATAAACGAGGTATCTTAAATTTCACTTCTCACGTTAAGATCCGCGTGGAAGATGTTTTTTAAGCACCTGGACTACTATATAATTTTCAAAATGACGGGATCTCTAAAATATGAACTAGGTATCTTAATTTTCAGTTCTCAGCTTAAATTCCCTGAGGAAGATGTATTTTAAGCACCTGGACTACTATATATAATTTTCAAAATGACAGGATTTCTAATATATAAACGAGGTATCTTAAATTTCACTTCTCAGCTTAAGTTCCCTGAGGAAGATGTATTTTATGCACCTGGACTACTATATTATTTTCAAAATGACAGGATCTCTAAAATATGAACTAGGTATCTTAATTTTCAGTTCTCAGCTTAAATTCCCCGAGGAAGATGTTTTTTAAGCACCTGGACTACTATATAATTTTCAAAACGACGGGATCTCTAAAATATGAACTAGGTATCTTAATTTTCAGTTCTCGGCTTAAATTCCCTGAGAAAGATATATTTGAAGCACCTGGACTACTATATATAATTTTCAAAATGACGGGATCTCTCATATATAAACGAGGTATCTTAAATTTCACTTCTCAGCTTAAGTTCCCCGAGGAAGATGTTTTTTAAGCACCTGGACTACTAGATATAATTTTCAAAATAACGGGATCTCTAAAACATGAACAAGGTATCTGAATATTCAGTTCTCAGCTTAAGTTCCCTGAGGAAGATGTATTTTATGCACCTGGACTACTATATTATTTTCAAAATGACAGGATCTCTAAAATATGAACTAGGTATCTTAATTTTCAGTTCTCAGCTTAAATTCCATGAGGAAGATGTATTTTATGCACCTGGACTACTATATTATTTTCAAAATGACAGGATCTCTAATATATAAACGAGGTATCTGAATTTTCAGTTCTCAGCTTGAATTCCCTGAGGAAGATGTATTTTAAGCACCTGGACTACTATATATAATTTTCAAAATGATAGGATCTCTAAAACATGAACTAGGTATCTGATTATTCAGTTCTCAGCTTAAATTCCCTGAGGAAGATGTATTTTAAGCACCTGGACTACTATATATAATTTTCAAAATGACAGGATTTCTAATATATAAACGAGGTATCTTATATTTCACTTCTCAGCTTAAGTTCCCCGAGGAAGATGTTTTTTAAGCACCTGGACTACTAGATATAATTTTAAAAATGACGGGATCTCTAAAATATGAACTAGGTATCTTAATTTTCAGTTCTCAGCTTAAATTCCCTGAGGAAGATGTATTTTAAGCACCTGGACTACTATATATAATTTTCAAAATGACGGGATCTCTCATATATAAACGAGGTATCTTAAATTTCACTTCTCAGCTTAAGTTCCCCGAGGAAGATGTTTTTTAAGCACCTGGACTACTATATTATTTTCAAAATGACAGGATCTCTAAAATATGAACTAGGTATCTTAATTTTCAGTTCTCAGCTTAAATTCCATGAGGAAGATGTATTTTATGCACCTGGACTACTATATTATTTTCAAAATGACAGGATCTCTAAAATATGAAGTAGGTATCTTAATTTTCAGTTCTCAGCTTAAATTCCCTGAGGAAGATGTATTTTAAGCACCTGGACTACTATATATAATTTTCAAAATGACAGGATTTCTAATATATAAACGAGGTATCTTATATTTCACTTCTCAGCTTAAGTTCCCCGAGGAAGATGTTTTTTAAGCACCTGGACTACTAGATATAATTTTAAAAATGACGGGATCTCCAAAATATGAACACGGTATCTGGATTTTCAGTTTTCAGTTTAAATTCCCTTAGGAAGATGTATTTTAAGCACCTGGACTACTAGATATAATTTTCAAAATGAAGGCATCTCTAATATATAATCGAGGTATCTTAAATTTCACGTCTCAGGTTAAGTTCCCCGAGGAAGATGTTTTTTAAGCATCTGGACTACTATATAATTTTCAAAATGACGGGATCTCTAAAATATGAACTAGGTATCTTAATTTTCAGTTCTCAGCTTAAATTCCCTGAGGAAGATGTATTTTAAGCAACTGGACTACTATATATAATTTTCAAAATGACGGGATCTCTAATATATAAACGAGGTATCTTAAATTTCACTTCTCAGCTTAGGTTCCCCGAGGAAGATGTTTTTTAAGCACCTGGACTACTATATTATTTTCAAAATGACAGGATCTCTAATATATAAACGAGGTATCTGAATTTTCAGTTCTCAGCTTGAATTCCCTGAGGAAGATGTATTTTAAGCACCTGGACTACTATATATAATTTTCAAAATGACGGGATCTCTAATATATAAACGAGGTATCTTAAATTTCACTTCTCAGATTAGGTTCCCCGAGGAAGATGTTTCTTAAGCACCTGGACTACTAGATATAATTTTCAAAATGACGGCATGTCTATTATATTAACGAGGTATCTTAAATTTCACTCCTCAGGTTAAGTTCCCCGAGGAAGTTGTTTTTTAAGCACCTGGACTACTAGATATAATTTTCAAAATAACGTGATCTCTAAAATATGAAGAACGTATCTGAATTTTCAGTTCTCAGCTTAAATTCCCTGAGGAAGATTTATGTTAAACACCTGGACTACTTGAAATAATTCTCAAAAAGACAGGATCTCTAAAATATGAACTAGGTATCTTAATTTTCAGTTCTCAGCTTAAATTCCATGAGGAAGATGTATTTTATGCACCTGGACTACTATATATAATTTTCAAAATGACGGGATCTCTAAAATATGAACTAGGTATCTTAATTTTCAGTTCTCAGCTTAAATTCCCTGAGGAAGATGTATTTTAAGCACCTGGACTACTATATAATTTTCAAAATGACGGGATCTCTAAAATATGAACTAGGTATCTGAATTTTCAGTTCTCAGCTTGAATTCCCTGAGGAAGATGTATTTTAAGCACCTGGACTACTATATATAATTTTCAAAATGACGGGATCTCTAATATATAAACGAGGTATCTTAAATTTCACTTCTCAGATTAGGTTCCCCGAGGAAGATGTTTCTTAAGCACCTGGACTACTAGATATAATTTTCAAAATGACGGCATCTCTATTATATTAACGAGGTATCTTAAATTTCACTCCTCAGGTTAAGTTCCCCGAGGAAGATGTTTTTTAAGCACCTGGACTACTATGTAATTTTCAAAATGACGGTGTCTCTAAAATATGAAGTAGGTATCTTAATTTTCAGTTCTCAGCTTAAATTCCCTGAGGAAGATGTATTTTAATCACCTGGACTACTATATATAATTTTCAAAATGACGGGATCTCTAATATATAAACGAGGTATCTTAAATTTCACTTCTCACGTTAAGATCCGCGTGGAAGATGTTTTTTAAGCACCTGGACTACTATATATAATTTTCAAAATGACGGGATCTCTAATATATAAACGAGGTATCTTAAATTTCACTTCTCAGATTAGGTTCCCCGAGGAAGATGTTTCTTAAGCACCTGGACTACTAGATATAATTTTCAAAATGACGGCATGTCTATTATATTAACGAGGTATCTTAAATTTCACTCCTCAGGTTAAGTTCCCCGAGGAAGTTGTTATTTAAGCACCTGGACTACTAGATATAATTTTCAAAATAACGTGATCTCTAAAATATGAAGAACGTATCTGAATTTTCAGTTCTCAGCTTAAATTCCCTGAGGAAGATTTATGTTAAACACCTGGACTACTTGAAATAATTCTCAAAAAGACAGGATCTCTAAAATATGAACTAGGTATCTTAATTTTCAGTTCTCAGCTTAAATTCCATGAGGAAGATGTATTTTATGCACCTGGACTACTATATTATTTTCAAAATGACAGGATCTCTAATATATAAACGAGGTATCTGAATTTTCAGTTCTCAGCTTAAATTCCATGAGGAAGATGTATTTTATGCACCTGGACTACTATATTATTTTCAAAATGACAGGATCTCTAAAATATGAAGTAGGTATCTTAATTTTCAGTTCTCAGCTTAAATTCCCTGAGGAAGATGTATTTTAAGCACCTGGACTACTATATATAATTTTCAAAATGACAGGATTTCTAATATATAAACGAGGTATCTTATATTTCACTTCTCAGCTTAAGTTACCCGAGGAAGATGTTTTTTAAGCATCTGGACTACTATATAATATTCAAAATGACGGGATCTCTAAAATATGAACTAGGTATCTTAATTTTCAGTTCTCAGCTTAAATTCCCTGAGGAAGATGTATTTTAAGCACCTGGACTACTATATATAATTTTCAAAATGACGGGATCTCTAATATATAAACGAGGTATCTTAAATTTCACTTCTCACGTTAAGATCCGCGAGGAAGATGTTTTTTAAGCACCTGGACTACTATATAATTTTCAAAATGACGGGATCTCTAAAATATGAACTAGGTATCTTAATTTTCAGTTCTCAGCTTAAATTCCCCGAGGAAGATGTATTTTAAGCACCTGGACTACTATATATAATTTTCAAAATGACAGGATTTCTAATATATAAACGAGGTATCTTAAATTTCACTTCTCAGCTTAAGTTCCCTGAGGAAGATGTATTTTATGTACCTGGACTACTGTATTATTTTCAAAATGACAGGATCTCTAAAATATGAACTAGGTATCTTAATTTTCAGTTCTCAGCTTAAATTCCCCGAGGAAGATGTTTTTTAAGCACCTGGACTACTATATAATTTTCAAAACGACGGGATCTCTAAAATATGAACTAGGTATCTTAATTTTCAGTTCTCGGCTTAAATTCCCTGAGAAAGATATATTTGAAGCACCTGGACTACTATATATAATTTTCAAAATGACGGGATCTCTCATATATAAACGAGGTATCTTAAATTTCACTTCTCAGCTTAAGTTCCCCGAGGAAGATGTTTTTTAAGCACCTGGACTACTAGATATAATTTTCAAAATAACGGGATCTCTAAAACATGAACAAGGTATCTGAATATTCAGTTCTCAGCTTAAGTTCCCTGAGGAAGATGTATTTTATGCACCTGGACTACTATATTATTTTCAAAATGACAGGATCTCTAAAATATGAACTAGGTATCTTAATTTTCAGTTCTCAGCTTAAATTCCATGAGGAAGATGTATTTTATGCACCTGGACTACTATATTATTTTCAAAATGACAGGATCTCTAATATATAAACGAGGTATCTGAATTTTCAGTTCTCAGCTTGAATTCCCTGAGGAAGATGTATTTTAAGCACCTGGACTACTATATATAATTTTCAAAATGATAGGATCTCTAAAACATGAACTAGGTATCTTAATTTTCAGTTCTCAGCTTAAATTCCCTGAGGAAGATGTATTTTAAGCACCTGGACTACTATATATAATTTTCAAAATGACAGGATTTCTAATATATAAACGAGGTATCTTATATTTCACTTCTCAGCTTAAGTTCCCCGAGGAAGATGTTTTTTAAGCACCTGGACTACTAGATATAATTTTAAAAATGACGGGATCTCTAAAATATGAACTAGGTATCTTAATTTTCAGTTCTCAGCTTAAATTCCCTGAGGAAGATGTATTTTAAGCACCTGGACTACTATATATAATTTTCAAAATGACGGGATCTCTCATATATAAACGAGGTATCTTAAATTTCACTTCTCAGCTTAAGTTCCCCGAGGAAGATGTTTTTTAAGCACCTGGACTACTATATTATTTTCAAAATGACAGGATCTCTAAAATATGAACTAGGTATCTTAATTTTCAGTTCTCAGCTTAAATTCCATGAGGAAGATGTATTTTATGCACCTGGACTACTATATTATTTTCAAAATGACAGGATCTCTAAAATATGAAGTAGGTATCTTAATTTTCAGTTCTCAGCTTAAATTCCCTGAGGAAGATGTATTTTAAGCACCTGGACTACTATATATAATTTTCAAAATGACAGGATTTCTAATATATAAACGAGGTATCTTATATTTCACTTCTCAGCTTAAGTTCCCCGAGGAAGATGTTTTTTAAGCACCTGGACTACTAGATATAATTTTAAAAATGACGGGATCTCCAAAATATGAACACGGTATCTGGATTTTCAGTTTTCAGTTTAAATTCCATGAGGAAGATGTATTTTAAGCACCTGGACTACTAGATATAATTTTCAAAATGAAGGCATCTCTAATATATAATCGAGGTATCTTAAATTTCACGTCTCAGGTTAAGTTCCCCGAGGAAGATGTTTTTTAAGCATCTGGACTACTATATAATTTTCAAAATGACGGGATCTCTAAAATATGAACTAGGTATCTTAATTTTCAGTTCTCAGCTTAAATTCCCTGAGGAAGATGTATTTTAAGCAACTGGACTACTATATATAATTTTCAAAATGACGGGATCTCTAATATATAAACGAGGTATCTTAAATTTCACTTCTCAGCTTAGGTTCCCCGAGGAAGATGTTTTTTAAGCACCTGGACTACTATATTATTTTCAAAATGACAGGATCTCTAATATATAAACGAGGTATCTGAATTTTCAGTTCTCAGCTTGAATTCCCTGAGGAAGATGTATTTTAAGCACCTGGACTACTATATATAATTTTCAAAATGACGGGATCTCTAATATATAAACGAGGTATCTTAAATTTCACTTCTCAGATTAGGTTCCCCGAGGAAGATGTTTCTTAAGCACCTGGACTACTAGATATAATTTTCAAAATGACGGCATGTCTATTATATTAACGAGGTATCTTAAATTTCACTCCTCAGGTTAAGTTCCCCGAGGAAGTTGTTTTTTAAGCACCTGGACTACTAGATATAATTTTCAAAATAACGTGATCTCTAAAATATGAAGAACGTATCTGAATTTTCAGTTCTCAGCTTAAATTCCCTGAGGAAGATTTATGTTAAACACCTGGACTACTTGAAATAATTCTCAAAAAGACAGGATCTCTAAAATATGAACTAGGTATCTTAATTTTCAGTTCTCAGCTTAAATTCCATGAGGAAGATGTATTTTATGCACCTGGACTACTATATTATTTTCAAAATGACAGGATCTCTAATATATAAACGAGGTATCTGAATTTTCAGTTCTCAGCTTGAATTCCCTGAGGAAGATGTATTTTAAGCACCTGGACTACTATATATAATTTTCAAAATGACGGGATCTCTAATATATAAACGAGGTATCTTAAATTTCACTTCTCAGATTAGGTTCCCCGAGGAAGATGTTTCTTAAGCACCTGGACTACTAGATATAATTTTCAAAATGACGGCATGTCTATTATATTAACGAGGTATCTTAAATTTCACTCCTCAGGTTAAGTTCCCCGAGGAAGATGTTTTTTAAGCACCTGGACTACTAGATATAATTTTCAAAATAACGTGATCTCTAAAATATGAAGAACGTATCTTAATTTTCAGTTCTCAGCTTAAATTCCCTGAGGAAGATGTATTTTAAGCACCTGGACTACTATATATAGTTTCAAAATGACAGGATCTCTAAAACATGAACAAGGTATCTGAATATTCAGTTCTCAGCTTAAATTCCCTGAGGAAGATGTATTTTAAGCACCTGGACTACTATATTATTTTCAAAATGACAGGATCTCTAAAATATGAACTAGGTATCTTAATTTTCAGTTCTCAGCTTAAATTCCCTGAGGAAGATGTATTTTAAGCACCTGGACTACTAGATATAATTTTCAAAATGACGGGATCTCTAATATATAAACGAGGTATCTTAAATTTCACTTCTCAGGTTAAGTTCCCCGAGGAAGATGTTTTTTAAGCACCTGGACTACTATATAATTTTCAAAATGACGGGATCTCTAAAATATGAACTAGGTATCTTAATTTTCAGTTCTTAGCTTAAGTTCCCTGAGGAAAATGTTTTTCAAGCACCTGCACTACTAGATATAATTTTCAAAATGACGGGATCTCTAATATATAAACGAGGTATCTTAAATTTCACTTCTCAGCTTAAGTTCCCCGAGGAAGATGTTTTTTAAGCACCTGGACTACTATATAATTTTCAAAATGACGGTGTCTCTAAAATATGAACTAGGTATCTTAATTTTCAGGTCTTAGCTTAAGTTCCCTAAGGAAGATATTTTTCAAGCACCTGGACTACTAGATATAATTTTCAAAATGACGGGATCTCTAATATATAAACGAGGTATCTTAAATTTCACTTCTCACGTTAAGATCCGCGAGGAAGATGTTTCTTAAGCACCTGGACTACTAGATATAATTTTCAAAATGACGGCATCTCTATTATATTAACGAGGTATCTTAAATTTCACTCCTCAGGTTAAGTTCCCCGAGGAAGATGTTTTTTAAGCACCTGGACTACTAGATATAATTTTCAAAATAACGTGATCTCTAAAATATGAAGAACGTATCTGAATTTTCAGTTCTCAGCTTAAATTCCCTGAGGAAGATTTATGTTAAACACCTGGACTACTTGAAATAATTCTCAAAAAGACAGGATCTCTAAAATATGAACTAGGTATCTTAATTTACAGTTCTCAGCTTAAATTCCACGAGGAAGATGTATTTTATGCACCTGGACTACCATATTATTTTCAAAATGACAGGATCTCTAATATATAAACGAGGTATCTGAATTTTCAGTTCTCAGCTTGAATTCCCTGAGGAAGATGTATTTTAAGCACCTGGACTACTATATATAATTTTCAAAATGACGGGATCTCTAATATATAAACGAGGTATCTTAAATTTCACTTCTCAGATTAGGTTCCCCGAGGAAGATGTTTCTTAAGCACCTGGACTACTAGATATAATTTTCAAAATGACGGCATCTCTATTATATTAACGAGGTATCTTAAATTTCACTCCTCAGGTTAAGTTCCCCGAGGAAGATGTTTTTTAAGCACCTGGACTACTAGATATAATTTTCAAAATGATAGGATCTCTAAAATATGAACACGGTATCTGAATTTTCAGTTCTCAGTTTAAATTCCCTTAGGAAGATGTATTTTAAGCACCTGGACTGCTAGATATAATTTTCAAAATGACGGCATCACTAATATATAATCGAGGTATCTTAAATTTTTACTCCTCAGGTTAAGTTTCCCAAGGAAGATGTTTTTTAAGCACCTGTACTACTATATAATTTTCAAAATGACGGTGTCTCTAAAATATGAAGTAGGTATCTTAATTTTCAGTTCTCAGCTTAAATTCCCTGAGGAAGATGTATTTTATGCACCTGGACTACTATATTATTTTCAAAATGACAGGATCTCTAATATATAAACGAGGTATCTGAATTTTCAGTTCTCAGCTTGAATTCCCTGAGGAAGATGTATTTTAAGCACCTGGACTACTATATATAATTTTCAAAATGACGGGATCTCTAATATATAAACGAGGTATCTTAAATTTCACTTCTCAGATTAGGTTCCCCGAGGAAGATGTTTCTTAAGCACCTGGACTACTAGATATAATTTTCAAAATGACGGCATCTCTATTATATTAACGAGGTATCTTAAATTTCACTCCTCAGGTTAAGTTCCCCGAGGAAGATGTTTTTTAAGCACCTGGACTACTATATAATTTTCAAAATGACGGTGTCTCTAAAATATGAACTAGGTATCTTAATTTTCAGGTCTTAGCTTAAGTTCCCCGAGGAAGATGTTTTTCAAGCACCTGGACTACTAGATATAATTTTCAAAATGACGGGATCTCTAATATATAAACGAGGTATCTTAAATTTCACTTCTCACGTTAAGATCCGCGTGGAAGATGTTTTTTAAGCACCTGGACTACTATATAATTTTCAAAATGACGGGATCTCTAAAATATGAACTAGGTATCTCAATTTTCAGTTCTCAGCTTAAATTCCCTGAGGAAGATTTATGTTAAACACCTGGACTACTAGATATAATTTTCAAAATGACGGGATCTCTAAAATATGAACTAGGTATCTTAATTTTCAGTTCTCAGCTTAAATTCCATGAGGAAGATGTATTTTATGCACCTGGACTACTATATTATTTTCAAAATGACAGGATCTCTAAAATATGAAGTAGGTATCTTAATTTTCAGTTCTCAGCTTAAATTCCCTGAGGAAGATGTATTTTAAGCACCTGGACTACTATATATAATTTTCAAAATGACAGGATTTCTAATATATAAACGAGGTATCTTATATTTCACTTCTCAGCTTAAGTTCCCCGAGGAAGATGTTTTTTAAGCACCTGGACTACTAGATATAATTTTAAAAATGACGGGATCTCCAAAATATGAACACGGTATCTGGATTTTCAGTTTTCAGTTTAAATTCCCTTAGGAAGATGTATTTTAAGCACCTGGACTACTAGATATAATTTTCAAAATGAAGGCATCTCTAATATATAATCGAGGTATCTTAAATTTCACGTCTCAGGTTAAGTTCCCCGAGGAAGATGTTTTTTAAGCATCTGGACTACTATATAATTTTCAAAATGACAGGATCTCTAAAATATGAACTAGGTATCTTAATTTTCAGTTCTCAGCTTAAATTCCATGAGGAAGATGTATTTTATGCACCTGGACTACTATATTATTTTCAAAATGACAGGATCTCTAATATATAAACGAGGTATCTGAATTTTCAGTTCTCAGCTTGAATTCCCTGAGGAAGATGTATTTTAAGCACCTGGACTACTATATATAATTTTCAAAATGACGGGATCTCTAATATATAAACGAGGTATCTTAAATTTCACTTCTCAGATTAGGTTCCCCGAGGAAGATGTTTCTTAAGCACCTGGACTACTAGATATAATTTTCAAAATGACGGCATGTCTATTATATTAACGAGGTATCTTAAATTTCACTCCTCAGGTTAAGTTCCCCGAGGAAGATGTTTTTTAAGCACCTGGACTACTAGATATAATTTTCAAAATAACGTGATCTCTAAAATATGAAGAACGTATCTTAATTTTCAGTTCTCAGCTTAAATTCCCTGAGGAAGATGTATTTTAAGCACCTGGACTACTATATATAATTTTCAAAATGACAGGATTTCTAATATATAAACGAGGTATCTTATATTTCAATTCTCAGCTTAAGTTCCCCGAGGAAGATGTTTTTTAAGCACCTGGACTACTAGATATAATTTTAAAAATGACGGGATCTCCAAAATATGAACACGGTATCTGGATTTTCAGTTTTCAGTTTAAATTCCCTTAGGAAGATGTATTTTAAGCACCTGGACTACTAGATATAATTTTCAAAATGAAGGCATCTCTAATATATAATCGAGGTATCTTAAATTTCACGTCTCAGGTTAAGTTCCCCGAGGAAGATGTTTTTTAAGCATCTGGACTACTATATAATTTTCAAAATGACGGGATCTCTAAAATATGAACTAGGTATCTTAATTTTCAGTTCTCAGCTTAAATTCCCTGAGGAAGATGTATTTTAAGCACCTGGACTACTATATATAATTTTCAAAATGACGGGATCTCTAATATATAAACGAGGTATCTTAAATTTCACTTCTCAGCTTAGGTTCCCCGAGGAAGATGTTTTTTAAGCACCTGGACTACTATATTATTTTCAAAATGACAGGATCTCTAAAATATGAACTAGGTATCTTAATTTTCAGTTCTCAGCTTGAATTCCCTGAGGAAGATGTATTTTAAGCACCTGGACTACTATATATAATTTTCAAAATGACGGGATCTCTAATATATAAACGAGGTATCTTAAATTTCACTTCTCAGATTAGGTTCCCCGAGGAAGATGTTTCTTAAGCACCTGGACTACTAGATATAATTTTCAAAATGACGGCATCTCTATTATATTAACGAGGTATCTTAAATTTCACTCCTCAGGTTAAGTTCCCCGAGGAAGATGTTTTTTAAGCACCTGGACTACTAGATATAATTTTCAAAATAACGTGATCTCTAAAATATGAAGAACGTATCTGAATTTTCAGTTCTCAGCTTAAATTCCCTGAGGAAGATTTATGTTAAACACCTGGACTACTTGAAATAATTCTCAAAATGACAGGATTTCTAATATATAAACGAGGTATCTTATGTTTCACTTCTCAGCTTAAGTTCCCCGAGGAAGATGATTTTTAAGCACATGGACTAGTAGATATAATTTTAAAAATGACTGGATCTCCAAAATATGAACAGGGTATCTGAATTTTCAGTTCTCAGTTTAAATTCCCTAAGGAAGATGTATTTTAAGCACCTGGACTACTAGACATAATTTTCAAAATAACGGGGTCTCTAAAATATGAAGAAGGTATGTGAATTTTCAGTTCTTAGCTTAAATTCCCTGAGGAAGATTTATTTTAAGCACCTGGACTACTATATTATTTTCAAAATGACAGGATCTCTAATATATAAACGAGGTATCTGAATTTTCAGTTCTCAGCTTGAATTCCCTGAGGAAGATGTATTTTAAGCACCTGGACTACTATATATAATTTTCAAAATGATAGGATCTCTAAAACATGAACAAGGTATTTGAATATTCAGTTCTCAGCTTAAATTCCCCGAGGAAGATGTATTTTAAGCACCTGGACTACTATATATAATTTTCAAAATGACAGGATTTCTAATATATAAACGAGGTATCTTATATTTCACTTCTCAGCTTAAGTTCCCCAAGGAAGATGTTTTTTAAGCACCTGGACTACTATATTATTTTCAAAATGACAGGATTTCTAATATATAAACGAGGTATCTTATATTTCACTTCTCAGCTTAAGTTCCCCGAGGAAGATGTTTTTTAAGCACCTGGACTACTAGATATAATTTTCAAAATGACAGGATCTCTAAAATATGAACTAGGTATCTTAATTTTCAGTTCTCAGCTTAAATTCCATGAGGAAGATGTATTTTATGCACCTGGACTACTATATTATTTTCAAAATGACAGGATTTCTAATATATAAACGAGGTATCTTATATTTCACTTCTCAGCTTAAGTTCCCCGAGGAAGATGTTTTTTAAGCACCTGGACTACTATATTATTTTCAAAATGACAGGATCTCTAAAATATGAACTAGGTATCTTAATTTTCAGTTCTCAGCTTAAATTCCATGAGGAAGATGTATTTTATGCACCTGGACTACTATATATAATTTTCAAAATGACAGGATTTCTAATATATAAACGAGGTATCTTATATTTCACTTCTCAGCTTAAGTTCCCCGAGGAAGATGTTTTTTAAGCACCTGGACTACTATATTATTTTCAAAATGACAGGATATCTAAAATATGAACTAGGTATCTTAATTTTCAGTTCTCAGCTTAAATTCCATGAGGAAGATGTATTTTATGCACCTGGACTACTATATTATTTTCAAAATGACAGGATCTCTAATATATAAACGAGGTATCTGAATTTTCAGTTCTCAGCTTGAATTCCCTTAGGAAGATGTATTTTAAGCACCTGGACTACTATATATAATTTTCAAAATGATAGGATCTCTAAAACATGAACTAGGTATCTTAATTTTCAGTTCTCAGCTTAAATTCCATGAGGAAGATGTATTTTAAGCACCTGGACTACTAGATATAATTTTCAAAATGAGGGCATCTCTAAAATAAGAACTAGGTATCTTAATTTTCAGTTGTTATGTTAAGTTCCCTGAGGAAAATGTTTTTCAAGCACCTGGACTACTATATAATTTTCAAAATGACAAGATCTCTAAAATATGAACTAGGTATCTTAATTTTCAGTTCTCAGCTTAAATTCCCTGAGGAAGATTTATTTTAAGCACCTGGACTAATAGATATAATTTTCAAAATGACGGGATCTCTAATATATAAACGAGGTATCTTATATTTCACTTCTCAGGTTAAGTTCCCCGAGGAAGATGTTTTTTAAGCACCTGGACTACTATATAATTTTCAAAATGACGGGATCTCTAAAATATGAACTAGGTATCTTAATTTTCAGTTCTCAGCTTAAATTCCCTGAGGAAGATGTATTTTAAGCACCTGGACTACTATATATAATTTTCAAAATGACAGGATTTCTAATATATAAACGAGGTATCTTAAATTTCACTTCTCAGCTTAAGTTCCCCGAGGAAGATGTTTTTTAAGCACCTGGACTACTAGATATAATTTTCAAAATGATGGAATCTCTAAAACATGAACAAGGTATTTGAATATTCAGTTCTCAGCTTAAGTTCCCTGAGGAAGATGTATTTTATGCACCTGGACTACTATATTATTTTCAAAATGACAGGATTTCTAATATATAAACGAGGTATCTTAAATTTCACTTCTCACGTTAAGATCCGCGTGGAAGATGTTTTTTAAGCACCTGGACTATTATATAATTTTCAAAATGACAGGATCTCTAAAATATGAACTAGGTATCTTAATTTTCAGTTCTCAGCTTAAATTCCATGAGGAAGATGTATTTTATGCACCTGGACTACTATATTATTTTCAAAATGACAGGATCTCTAAAATATGAACTAGGTATCTTAATTTTCAGTTCTCAGCTTAAATTCCCTGAGGAAGATGTATTTTAAGCACCTGGACTACTATATATAATTTTCAAAATGACAGGATCTCTAATATATAAACGAGGTATCTTATATTTCACTTCTCAGCTTAGTTTCCCCGAGGAAGATGTTTTATAAGCACCTGGACTACTATATAATTTTCAAAATGACAGGATCTCTAAAATATGAACTAGGTATCTTAATTTTCAGTTCTCAGCTTAAGTTCCCTGAGGAAGATGTATTTTATGCACCTGGACTACTATATTATTTTCAAAATGACAGGATCTCTAAAATATGAACTAGGTATCTTAATTTTCAGTTCTTAGCTTAAATTCCCTGAGGAAGATGTATTTTAAGCACCTGGACTACTATATATAATTTTCAAAATGACGGGATCTCTAATATATAAACGAGGTATCTTAAATTTCACTTCTCACGTTAAGATCCGCGAGGAAGATGTTTTTTAAGCACCTGGACTACTATATAATTTTCAAAATGACAGGATCTCTAAAATATGAACTAGGTATCTTAATTTTCAGTTCTCAGCTTAAGTTCCCTGAGGAAGATGTATTTTATGTACCTGGACTACTATATTATTTTCAAAATGACAGGATCTCTAAAATATGAACTAGGTATCTTAATTTTCAGTTCTCAGCTTAAGTTCCCTGAGGAAGATGTATTTTATGCACCTGGACTACTATATTATTTTCAAAATGACAGGATTTCTAATATATAAACGAGGTATCTTATATTTCACTTCTCAGCTTAAGTTCCCCGAGGAAGATGTTTTTTAAGCACCTGGACTACTATATTATTTTCAAAATGACAGGATCTCTAAAATATGAACTAGGTATCTTAATTTTCAGTTCTCAGCTTAAATTCCATGAGGAAGATGTATTTTATGCACCTGGACTACTATATTATTTTCAAAATGACAGGATCTCTAATATATAAACGAGGTATCTGAATTTTCAGTTCTCTTCTTGAATTCCCTTAGGAAGATGTATTTTAAGCACCTGGACTACTATATAATTTTCAAAATGACGGGATCTCTAAAATATGAACTAGGTATCTGAATTTTCAGTTCTCAGCTTAAATTCCCTGAGGAAGATGTATTTTAAGCACCTGGACTACTAGATATAATTTTCAAAATGAGGGCATCTCTAAAATAAGAACTAGGTATCTTAATTTTCAGTTGTTATGTTAAGTTCCCTGAGGAAAATGTTTTTCAAGCACCTGGACTACTATATAATTTTCAAAACGACGGGAACTCTAAAATATGAAGAACGTATCTGAATTTTCAGTTCTCAGCTTAAATTCAATGAGGAAGATTTATTTTAAGCACCTGGATTAATAGATATAATTTTCAAAATGACGGGATCTCTAATATATAAACGTGGTATCTTAAATTTCAATTCTCAGCTTAGGTTCCCCGAAGAAGATGTTTTTTAAGCACCTGGACTACTAGATATAATTTTCAAAATGACGGGATCTCTAAAATATGAATTAGGTATCTTAATTTTCAGTTTTTAGCTTAAGTTCCCTGAGGAAGATGTATTTTAAGCACCTGGACTACTATATATAATTTTCAAAATGACAGGATTTCTAATATATAAACGAGGTATCTTATATTTCACTTCTCAGCTTAAGTTCCCCGAGGAAGATGTTTTTTAAGCACCTGGACTACTAGATATAATTTTCAAAATGATAGGATCTCTAAAACATGAACAAGGTATTTGAATATTCAGTTCTCAGCTTAAGTTCCCTGAGGAAGATGTATTTTATGCACCTCGACTACTATATTAGTTTCAAAATGACAGGATTTCTAATATATAAACGAGGTATCTTATATTTCACTTCTCACGTTAAGATCCGCGTGGAAGATGTTTTATAAGCACCTGGACTACTATATAATTTTCAAAATGACAGGATCTCTAAAATATGAACTAGGTATCTTAATTTTCAGTTCTCAGCTTAAATTCCATGAGGAAGATGTATTTTATGCACCTGGACTACTATATTATTTTCAAAATGACAGGATCTCTAAAATATGAACTAGGTATCTTAATTTTCAGTTCTTAGCTTAAATTCCCTGAGTAAGATGTATTTTAAGCACCTGGACTACTATATATAATTTTCAAAATGACAGGATTTCTAATATATAAACGAGGTATCTTATATTTCACTTCTCACGTTAAGATCCGCGTGGAAGATGTTTTATAAGCACCTGGACTACTATATAATTTTCAAAATGACAGGATCTCTAAAATATGAACTAGGTATCTTAATTTTCAGTTCTCAGCTTAAGTTCCCTGAGGAAGATGTATTTTATGTACCTGGACTACTATATTATTTTCAAAATGACAGGATCTCTAAAATATGAACTAGGTATCTTAATTTTCAGTTCTTAGCTTAAATTCCCTGAGTAAGATGTATTTTAAGCACCTGGACTACTATATATAATTTTCAAAATGACGGGATCTCTAATATATAAACGAGGTATCTTAAATTTCACTTCTCACGTTAAGATCCGCGAGGAAGATGTTTTTTAAGCACCTGGACTACTATATAATTTTCAAAATGACGGGATCTCTAAAATATGAACTAGGTATCTTAATTTTCAGTTCTCAGCTTAAATTCCCCGAGGAAGATGTATTTTAAGCACCTGGACTACTATATATAATTTTCAAAATGACAGGATTTCTAATATATAAACGAGGTATCTTATATTTCACTTCTCAGCTTAAGTTCCCCGAGGAAGATGTTTTTTAAGCACCTGGACTACTAGATATAATTTTCAAAATGATAGGATCTCTAAAACATGAACAAGGTATTTGAATATTCAGTTCTCAGCTTAAGTTCCCTGAGGAAGATGTATTTTATGCACCTGGACTACTATATTGTTTTCAAAATGACAGGATCTCTAAAATATGAACTAGGTATCTTAATATTCAGTTCTCAGCTTAAATTCCCTGAGGAAGATGTATTTTAAGCACCTGGACTACTATATATAATATTCAAAATGACGGGATCTCTAATATATAAACGAGTTATCTTAAATTTCACTTTTCAGCTTAGGTTCCCCGAGGAAGATGTTTTTTAAGCACCTGGACTACTAGATATAATTTTCAAAATGATAGGATCTCTAAAACATGAACTAGGTATCTTAATTTTCAGTTCTCAGCTTAAATTCCATGAGAAAGATGTATTTTATGCACCTGGACTACTATATTAGTTTCAAAATGACAGGATCTCTAAAACATGAACAAGGTATCTGAATATTCAGTTCTCAGCTTAAGTTCCCTGAGGAAGATGTATTTTATGCACCTGGACTACTAGATATAATTTTCAAAATGATGGTATCTCTAAAACATGAACAAGGTATCTGAATATTCAGTTCTCAGCTTAAGTTCCCTGAGGAAGATGTATTTTATGCACCTGGACTACTATATTATTTTCAAAATGACAGGATCTCTAAAATATGAACTAGGTATCTTAATTTTCAGTTCTCAGCTTAAATTCCCCGAGGAAGATGTTTTTTAAGCACCTGGACTACTATATTATTTTCAAAATGACAGGATCTCTAAAATATGAACTAGGTATCTTAATTTTCAGTTCTTAGCTTACGTTCCCTGAGGAAAATGTTTTTCAAGCACCTGGACTGCTAGATATAATTTTCAAAATGACGGGATCTCTAATATATAAACGAGGTATCTTGAATTTCACTCCTCAAGTTAAGTTCCCCGAGGAAGATGTTTTTTAAGCACCTGGACTACTAGATATAATTTTCAAAATAACGGGATCTCTAAAACATGAACAAGGTATCTGAATATTCAGTTCTCAGCTTAAGTTCCCTGAGGAAGATGTATTTTATGCACCTGGACTACTATATTATTTTCAAAATGACAGGATCTCTAAAATATGAACTAGGTATCTTAATTTTCAGTTCTCAGCTTAAATTCCCCGAGGAAGATGTTTTTTAAGCACCTGGACTACTATAAAATTTTCAAAACGACGGGATCTCTAAAATATGAACTAGGTGTCTTAATTTTCAGTTCTTAGCTTACGTTCCCTGAGGAAAATGTTTTTCAAGCACATGGACTGCTAGCTATAATTTTCAAAATGACGGGATCTCTAATATATAAACGAGGTATCTTGAATTTCACTCCTCAAGTTAAGTTCCCCGAGGAAGATGTTTTTTAAGCACCTGGACTACTAGATATAATTTTCAAAATGATGGTATCTCTAAAACATGAACAAGGTATTTGAATATTCAGTTCTCAGCTTAAATTCCCTGAGGAAGATGTATTTTAAGCACCTGGACTACTATATATAATTTTCAAAATGACAGGATTTCTAATATATAAACGAGGTATCTTATATTTCACTTCTCAGCTTAAGTTCCCCGAGGAAGATGTTTTTTAAGCACCTGGACTACTATATTATTTTCAAAATGACAGGATTTCTAATATATAAACGAGGTATCTTATATTTCACTTCTCAGCTTAAGTTCCCCGAGGAAGATGTTTTTTAAGCACCTGGACTACTATATTATTTTCAAAATGACAGGATCTCTAAAATATGAACTAGGTATCTTAATTTTCAGTTCTCAGCTTAAATTCCATGAGGAAGATGTATTTTATGCACCTGGACTACTATATTATTTTCAAAATGACAGGATTTCTAATATATAAACGAGGTATCTTATATTTCACTTCTCAGCTTAAGTTCCCCGAGGAAGATGTTTTTTAAGCACCTGGACTACTATATTATTTTCAAAATGACAGGATCTCTAAAATATGAACACGGTATCTTAATTGTCAGTTCTCCGCTTAAATTCCATGAGGAAGATGTTTTTTAAGCACCTGGACTACTATATTATTTTCAAAATGACAGGATTTCTAATATATAAACGAGGTATCTTATATTTCACTTCTCAGCTTAAGTTCCCCGAGGAAGATGTTTTTTAAGCACCTGGACTACTATATTATTTTCAAAATGACAGGATCTCTAAAATATGAACTAGGTATCTTAATTTTCAGTTCTCAGCTTAAATTCCATGAGGAAGATGTATTTTATGCACCTGGACTACTATATTATTTTCAAAATGACAGGATCTCTAATATATAAACGAGGTATCTGAATTTTCAGTTCTCAGCTTGAATTCCCTGAGGAAGATGTATTTTAAGCACCTGGACTACTATATATAATTTTCAAAATGATAGGATCTCTAAAACATGAACAAGGTATTTGAATATTCAGTTCTCAGCTTAAATTCCCTGAGGAAGATGTATTTTAAGCACCTGGACTACTAGATATAATTTTCAAAATGAGGGCATCTCTAAAATAAGAACTAGGTATCTTAATTTTCAGTTGTTATGTTAAGTTCCCTGAGGAAAATGTTTTTCAAGCACCTGGACTACTATATAATTTTCAAAACGACGGGAACTCTAAAATATGAAGAACGTATCTGAATTTTCAGTTCTCAGCTTAAATTCAATGAGGAAGATTTATTTTAAGCACCTGGATTAATAGATATAATTTTCAAAATGACGGGATCTCTAATATATAAACGAGGTATCTTAAATTTCAATTCTCCGCTTAGGTTCACCGAGGAAGATGTTTTTTAAGCACCTGGACTACTATATAATTTTCATAATGACGGGATCTCTAAAATATGAATTAGGTATCTTAATTTTCAGTTTTTAGCTTAAGTTCCCTGAGGAAGATGTATTTTAAGCACCTGGACTACTATATATAATTTTCAAAATGACAGGATTTCTAATATATAAACGAGGTATCTTATATTTCACTTCTCAGCTTAAGTTCCCCGAGGAAGATGTTTTTTAAGCACCTGGACTACTAGATATAATTTTCAAAATGATGGGATCTCTAAAACATGAACAAGGTATTTGAATATTCAGTTCTCAGCTTAAGTTCCCTGAGGAAGATGTATTTTATGCACCTCGACTACTATATTAGTTTCAAAATGACAGGATTTCTAATATATAAACGAGGTATCTTATATTTCACTTCTCACGTTAAGATCCGCGTGGAAGATGTTTTATAAGCACCTGGACTACTATATAATTTTCAAAATGACAGGATCTCTAAAATATGAACTAGGTATCTTAATTTTCAGTTCTCAGCTTAAATTCCATGAGGAAGATGTATTTTATGCACCTGGACTACTATATTATTTTCAAAATGACAGGATCTCTAAAATATGAACTAGGTATCTTAATTTTCAGTTCTCAGCTTAAATTCCCTGAGGAAGATGTATTTTAAGCACCTGGACTACTATATATAATTTTCAAAATGACAGGATCTCTAATATATAAACGAGGTATCTTAAATTTCACTTCTCAGGTTAAGTTCCCCGAGGAAGATGTTTTTTAAGCACCTGGACTACTATATAATTTTCAAAATGACAGGATCTCTAAAATATGAACTAGGTATCTTAATTTTCAGTTCTCAGCTTAAATTCCATGAGGAAGATGTATTTTATGCACCTGGACTACTATATTATTTTCAAAATGACAGGATCTCTAAAATATGAACTAGGTATCTTAATTTTCAGTTCTCAGCTTAAATTCCCTGAGGAAGATGTATTTTAAGCACCTGGACTACTATATATAATTTTCAAAATGACAGGATCTCTAATATATAAACGAGGTATCTTAAATTTCACTTCTCAGCTTAGGTTCCCCGAGGAAGATGTTTTTTAAGCACCTGGACTACTAGATATAATTTTCAAAATGACGGGATCTCTAAAATATGAACTAGGTATCTTAATTTTCAGTTCTCAGCTTAAATTCCCTGAGGAAGATGTATTTTAAGCACCTGGACTACTATATATAATTTTCAAAATGACAGGATTTCTAATATATAAACGAGGTATCTTATATTTCACTTCTCAGCTTAAGTTCCCCGAGGAAGATGTTTTTTAAGCACCTGGACTACTAGATATAATTTTCAAAATGATAGGATCTCTAAAACATGAACAAGGTATTTGAATATTCAGTTCTCAGCTTAAGTTCCCTGAGGAAGATGTATTTTATGCACCTGGACTACTATATTGTTTTCAAAATGACAGGATCTCTAAAATATGAACTAGGTATCTTAATATTCAGTTCTCAGCTTAAATTCCCTGAGGAAGATGTATTTTAAGCACCTGGACTACTATATATAATTTTCAAAATGACGGGATCTCTAATATATAAACGAGTTATCTTAAATTTCACTTTTCAGCTTAGGTTCCCCGAGGAAGATGTTTTTTAAGCACCTGGACTACTATATTATTTTCAAAATGACAGGATCTCTAAAATATGAACTAGGTATCTTAATTTTCAGTTCTCAGCTTAAATTCCATGAGGAAGATGTATTTTATGCACCTGGACTACTATATTAGTTTCAAAATGACAGGATCTCTAAAACATGAACAAGGTATCTGAATATTCAGTTCTCAGCTTAAGTTCCCTGAGGAAGATGTTTTTTAAGCACCTGGACTACTAGATATAATTTTCAAAATAACGGGATCTCTAAAACATGAACAAGGTATCTGAATATTCAGTTCTCAGCTTAAGTTCCCTGAGGAAGATGTATTTTATGCACCTGGACTACTATATTATTTTCAAAATGACAGGATCTCTAAAATATGAACTAGGTATCTTAATTTTCAGTTCTCAGCTTAAATTCCCCGAGGAAGATGTTTTTTAAGCACCTGGACTACTATAAAATTTTCAAAACGACGGGATCTCTAAAATATGAACTAGGTGTCTTAATTTTCAGTTCTTAGCTTACGTTCCCTGAGGAAAATGTTTTTCAAGCACATGGACTGCTAGATATAATTTTCAAAATGACGGGATCTCTAATATATAAACGAGGTATCTTAAATTTCACTTCTCAGCTTAAGTTCCCCGAGGAAGATGTTTTTTAAGCACCTGGACTACTAGATATAATTTTCAAAATGATAGGATCTCTAAAATATGAACACGGTATCTGAATTTTCAGTTCTCAGCTTAAATTCCCTGGGGAAGATGTATTTTAAGCACCTGGACTGCTAGATATAATTTTCAAAATGACGGCATCACTAATATATAATCGAGGTATCTTAAATTTTTACTCCTCAGGTTAAGTTTCCCAAGGAAGATGTTTTTTAAGCACCTGGACTACTATATAATTTTCAAAATGACGGTGTCTCTAAAATATGAACTAGGTATCTTAATTTTCAGGTCTTAGCTTAAGTTTCCTAAGGAAGATTTTTTTCAAGCACCTGGTCTACTAGATATAATTTTCAAAATGACGGGATCTCTAATATATAAACGAGGTATCTTAAATTTCACTTCTCAGCTTAAGTTCCCCGAGGAAGATGTTTTTTAAGCACCTGGACTACTAGATATAATTTTCAAAATGACAGGATCTCTAAAATATGAAGTAGGTATCTTAATTTTCAGTTCTCAGCTTAAATTCCCTGAGGAAGATGTATTTTAAGCACCTGGACTACTATATTATTTTCAAAATGACAGGATCTCTAAAATATGAAGTAGGTATCTTAATTTTCAGTTCTCAGCTTAAATTCCCTGAGGAAGATGTATTTTAAGCACCTGGACTACTATATATAATTTTCAAAATGACAGGATTTCTAATATATAAACGAGGTATCTTATATTTCACTTCTCAGCTTAAGTTCCCCGAGGAAGATGTTTTTTAAGCACCTGGACTACTAGATATAATTTTAAAAATGACGGGATCTCCAAAATATGAACACGGTATCTGGATTTTCAGTTTTCAGTTTAAATTCCCCTAGGAAGATGTATTTTAAGCACCTGGACTACTAGATATAATTTTCAAAATGAAGGCATCTCTAATATATAATCCAGGTATCTTAAATTTCACGTCTCAAGTTAAGTTCCCCGAGGAAGATGTTTTTTAAGCATCTGGACTACTATATTATTTTCAAAATGACAGGATCTCTAAAACATGAACAAGGTATTTGAATATTCAGTTCTCAGCTTAAGTTCCCTGAGGAAGATGTATTTTATGCACCTGGACTACTATATTATTTTCAAAATGACGGGATCTCTAAAATATGAACTAGGTATCTTAATTTTCAGTTCTCAGCTTAAATTCCCTGAGGAAGATGTATTTTAAGCACCTGGACTACTATATATAATTTTCAAAATGACGGGATCTCTAATATATAAACGAGGTATCTTAAATTTCACTTCTCAGCTTAGGTTCCCCGAGGAAGATGTTTTTTAAGCACCTGGACTACTATATTATTTTCAAAATGACAGGATCTCTAAAATATGAACTAGGTATCTTAATTTTCAGTTCTCAGCTTAAATTCCATGAGGAAGATGTATTTTATGCACCTGGACTACTATATTAGTTTCAAAATGACAGGATCTCTAAAACATGAACAAGGTATCTGAATATTCAGTTCTCAGCTTAAGTTCCCTGAGGAAGATGTATTTTATGCACCTGGACTACTAGATATAATTTTCAAAATGATGGTATCTCTAAAACATGAACAAGGTATCTGAATATTCAGTTCTCAGCTTAAGTTCCCTGAGGAAGATGTATTTTATGCACCTGGACTACTATATTATTTTCAAAATGACAGGATCTCTAAAATATGAACTAGGTATCTTAATTTTCAGTTCTCAGCTTAAATTCCCCGAGGAAGATGTTTTTTAAGCACCTGGACTACTAGATATAATTTTCAAAATGACGGGATCTCTAAAATATGAACTAGGTATCTTAATTTTCAGTTCTCAGCTTAAGTTCCCTGAGGAAGATGTTTTTTAAGCACCTGGACTGCTAGATATAATTTTCAAAATGACGGGATCTCTAATATATAAACGAGGTATCTTGAATTTCACTCCTCAAGTTAAGTTCCCCGAGGAAGATGTTTTTTAAGCACCTGGACTACTAGATATAATTTTCAAAATAACGGGATCTCTAAAACATGAACAAGGTATCTGAATATTCAGTTCTCAGCTTAAGTTCCCTGAGGAAGATGTATTTTATGCACCTGGACTACTATATTATTTTCAAAATGACAGGATCTCTAAAATATGAACTAGGTATCTTAATTTTCAGTTCTCAGCTTAAATTCCCTGAGGAAGATGTATTTTAAGCACCTGGACTACTATATATAATTTTCAAAATGACGGGATCTCTAATATATAAACGAGGTATCTTAAATTTCACTTCTCAGCTTAGGTTCCCCGAGGAAGATGTTTTTTAAGCACCTGGACTACTATATTATTTTCAAAATGACAGGATCTCTAAAATATGAACTAGGTATCTTAATTTTCAGTTCTCAGCTTAAATTCCATGAGGAAGATGTATTTTATGCACCTGGACTACTATATTAGTTTCAAAATGACAGGATCTCTAAAACATGAACAAGGTATCTGAATATTCAGTTCTCAGCTTAAGTTCCCCGAGGAAGATGTTTTTTAAGCACCTGGACTACTAGATATAATTTTCAAAATGATGGAATCTCTAAAACATGAACAAGGTATTTGAATATTCAGTTCTCAGCTTAAGTTCCCTGAGGAAGATGTATTTTATGCACCTGGACTACTATATTATTTTCAAAATGACAGGATCTCTAAAATATGAACTAGGTATCTTAATTTTCAGTTCTCAGCTTAAATTCCCTGAGGAAGATGTTTTTTAAGCACCTGGACTACTATATAATTTTCAAAATGACGGGATCTCTAAAATATGAACTAGGTATCTTAATTTTCAGTTCTTAGCTTAAGTTCCCTGATGAAGATGTTTTTCAAGCACCTGTACTACTAGATATAATTTTCAAAATGACGGGATCTCTAATATATAAACGAGGTATCTTGAATTTCACTCCTCAAGTTAAGTTCCCCGAGGAAGATGTTTTTTAAGCACCTGGACTACTAGATATAATTTTCAAAATAACGGGATCTCCAAAATATGAACAGGGTATCTGAATTTTCAGTTCTCAGCTTAAGTTCCCTGAGGAAGATGTATTTTATGCACCTGGACTACTATATTATTTTCAAAATGACAGGATCTCTAAAATATGAACTAGGTATCTGAATTTTCAGTTCTCAGTTTAAATTCCCTAAGGAAGATGTATTTTAAGTACCTGGACTACTATAAAATTTTCAAAACGACGGGATCTCTAAAATATGAACTAGGTGTCTTAATTTTCAGTTCTTAGCTTACGTTCCCTGAGGAAAATGTTTTTCAAGCACATGGACTGCTAGCTATAATTTTCAAAATGACGGGATCTCTAATATATAAACGAGGTATCTTAAATTTCACTTCTCAGCTTAAGTTCCCCGAGGAAGATGTTTTTTAAGCACCTGGACTACTATATAATTTTCAAAATGATAGGATCTCTAAAATATGAACACGGTATCTGAATTTTCAGTTCTCAGTTTAAATTCCCTTAGGAAGATGTATTTTAAGCACCTGGACTGCTAGATATAATTTTCAAAATGACGGCATCACTAATATATAATCGAGGTATCTTAAATTTTTACTCCTCAGGTTAAGTTTCCCAAGGAAGATGTTTTTTAAGCACCTGGACTACTATATAATTTTCAAAATGACGGTGTCTCTAAAATATGAACTAGGTATCTTAATTTTCAGGTCTTAGCTTAAGTTTCCTAAGGAAGATTTTTTTCAAGCACCTGGTCTACTAGATATAATTTTCAAAATGACGGGATCTCTAATATATAAACGAGGTATCTTAAATTTCACTTCTCAGCTTAAGTTCCCCGAGGAAGATGTTTTTTAAGCACCTGGACTACTAGATATAATTTTCAAAATGATAGGATCTCTAAAACATGAACAAGGTATTTGAATATTCAGTTCTCAGCTTAGGTTCCCCGATTAAGATCTATTTTAAGCACCTGGACTACTATATTATTTTCAAAATGACAGGATCTCTAAAATATGAAGTAGGTATCTTAATTTTCAGTTCTCAGCTTAAATTCCCTGAGGAAGATGTATTTTAAGCACCTGGACTACTATATATAATTTTCAAAATGACAGGATTTCTAATATATAAACGAGGTATCTTATATTTCACTTCTCAGCTTAAGTTCCCCGAGGAAGATGTTTTTTAAGCACCTGGACTACTAGATATAATTTTAAAAATGACGGTATCTCCAAAATATGAACACGGTATCTGGATTTTCAGTTTTCAGTTTAATTTCCCTTAGGAAGATGTATTTTAAGCACCTGGACTACTAGATATAATTTTCAAAATGAAGGCATCTCTAATATATAATCGAGGTATCTTAAATTTCACGTCTCAGGTTAAGTTCCCCGAGGAAGATGTTTTTTAAGCACCTGGACTACTAGATATAATTTTCAAAATGATAGGATCTCTAAAACATGAACAAGGTATTTGAATATTCAGTTCTCAGCTTAAGTTCCCTGAGGAAGATGTATTTTATGCACCTGGACTACTATATTGTTTTCAAAATGACAGGATCTCTAAAATATGAACTAGGTATCTTAATTTTCAGTTCTCAGCTTAAATTCCCTGAGGAAGATGTATTTTAAGCACCTGGACTACTATATATAATTTTCAAAATGACGGGATCTCTAATATATAAACGAGTTATCTTAAATTTCACTTTTCAGCTTAGGTTCCCCGAGGAAGATGTTTTTTAAGCACCTGGACTACTATATTATTTTCAAAATGACAGGATCTCTAAAATATGAACTAGGTATCTTAATTTTCAGTTCTCAGCTTAAATTCCATGAGAAAGATGTATTTTATGCACCTGGACTACTATATTAGTTTCAAAATGACAGGATCTCTAAAACATGAACAAGGTATCTGAATATTCAGTTCTCAGCTTAAGTTCCCTGAGGAAGATGTATTTTATGCACCTGGACTACTATATTATTTTCAAAATGACAGGATCTCTAAAATATGAACTAGGTATCTTAATTTTCAGTTCTCAGCTTAAATTCCCCGAGGAAGATGTTTTTTAAGCACCTGGACTACTATATAATTTTCAAAATGACGGGATCTCTAAAATATGAACTAGGTATCTTAATTTTCAGTTCTCAGCTTAAATTCCCTGAGGAAGATGTATTTTAAGCACCTGGACTGCTAGATATAATTTTCAAAATGACGGGATCTCTAATATATAAACGAGGTATCTTGAATTTCACTCCTCAAGTTAAGTTCCCCGAGGAAGAGGTTTTTTAAGCACCTGGACTACTAGACATAATTTTCAAAATGGTGGGATCTCTAAAACATGAACAATGTATTTGAATATTCAGTTCTCAGCTTAAGTTCCCTGAGGAAGATGTATTTTATGCACCTGGACTACTAGATATAATTTTCAAAATGATGGTATCTCTAAAACATGAACAAGGTATCTGAATATTCAGTTCTCAGCTTAAATTCCCTGAGGAAGATGTATTTTAAGCACCTGGACTACTATATATAATTTTCAAAATGACAGGATCTCTAAAATATGAACTAGGTATCTTAATTTTCAGTTCTCAGCTTAAATTCCATGAGAAAGATGTATTTTATGCACCTGGACTACTATATATAATTTTCAAAATAACAGGATCTCTAAAATATGAAGAAGGTATGTGAATTTTCAGTTCTGAGCTTAAATTCCCTGAGGAAGATTTATTTTAAGCACCTGGACTACTATATTATTTTCAAAATGATGGTATCTCTAAAACATGAACAAGGTATCTGAATATTCAGTTCTCAGCTTAAGTTCCCTGAGGAAGATGTATTTTATGCACCTGGACTACTATATTATTTTCAAAATGACAGGATCTCTAAAATATGAACTAGGTATCTTAATTTTCAGTTCTCAGCTTAAGTTCCCTGAGGAAGATGTATTTTATGCACCTGGACTACTAGATATAATTTTCAAAATGATGGTATCTCTAAAACATGAACAAGGTATCTGAATATTCAGTTCTCAGCTTAAGTTCCCTGAGGAAGATGTATTTTATGCACCTGGACTACTATATTATTTTCAAAATGACAGGATCTCTAAAATATGAACTAGGTATCTTAATTTTCAGTTCTCAGCTTAAATTCCATGAGGAAGATGTATTTTAAGCACCTGGACTACTATATATAATTTTCAAAATGACGGGATCTCTAAAACATGAACAGGGTATCTGAATTTTCAGTTCTCAGTTTAAATTCCCTAAGGAAGATGTATTTTAAGCACCTGGACTACTAGATATAATTTTCAAAATGATGGTATCTCTAAAACATGAACAAGGTATCTGAATATTCAGTTCTCAGCTTAAGTTCCCTGAGGAAGATGTATTTTAAGCACCTGGACTACTATATATAATTTTCAAAATGACAGGATCTCTAAAATATGAACTAGGTATCTTAATTTTCAGTTCTCAGCTTAAGTTCCCTGAGGAAGATGTATTTTAAGCACCTGGACTACTAGATATAATTTTCAAAATGATGGGATCTCTAAAACATGAACAAGGTATCTGAATATTCAGTTCTCAGCTTAAGTTCCCTGAGGAAGATGTATTTTAAGCACCTGGACTACTATATTATTTTCAAAATGACAGGATCTCTAAAATATGAACTAGGTATCTTAATTTTCAGTTCTCAGCTTAAATTCCATGAGAAAGATGTATTTTATGCACCTGGACTACTATATTAGTTTCAAAATGACAGGATCTCTAAAACATGAACAAGGTATCTGAATATTCAGTTCTCAGCTTAAGTTCCCTGAGGAAGATGTATTTTATGCACCTGGACTACTATATTATTTTCAAAATGACAGGATCTCTAAAATATGAACTAGGTATCTTAATTTTCAGTTCTCAGCTTAAATTCCCCGAGGAAGATGTTTTTTAAGCACCTGGACTACTAGATATAATTTTCAAAATGACGGGATCTCTAAAATATGAACTAGGTATCTTAATTTTCAGTTCTCAGCTTAAATTCCCTGAGGAAGATGTATTTTAAGCACCTGGACTACTAGATATAATTTTCAAAATGACGGGATCTCTAATATATAAACGAGGTATCTTAAATTTCACTTCTCAGCTTAAGTTCCCCGAGGAAGATGTTTTTTAAGCACCTGGACTACTAGATATAATTTTCAAAATAACGGGATCTCTAAAACATGAACAAGGTATCTGAATATTCAGTTCTCAGCTTAAGTTCCCTGAGGAAGATGTATTTTATGCACCTGGACTACTATATTATTTTCAAAATGACAGGATCTCTAAAATATGAACTAGGTATCTTAATTTTCAGTTCTCAGCTTAAATTCCATGAGGAAGATGTATTTTATGCACCTGGACTACTATATTAGTTTCAAAATGACAGGATCTCTAAAACATGAACAAGGTATCTGAATATTCAGTTCTCAGCTTAAGTTCCCTGAGGAAGATGTTTTTTAAGCACCTGGACTACTAGATATAATTTTCAAAATGAAGGTATCTCTAAAACATGAACAAGGTATCTGAATATTCAGTTCTCAGCTTAAGTTCCCCGAGGAAGATGTTTTTTAAGCACCTGGACTACTAGATATAATTTTCAAAATGACGGGATCTCTAAAATATGAACTAGGTATCTTAATTTTCAGTTCTCAGCTTAAGTTCCCTGAGGAAGATGTATTTTAAGCACCTGGACTACTAGATATAATTTTCAAAATGATGGGATCTCTAAAACATGAACAAGGTATCTGAATATTCAGTTCTCAGCTTAAGTTCCCTGAGGAAGATGTATTTTATGCACCTGGACTACTATATTATTTTCAAAATGACAGGATCTCTAAAATATGAACTAGGTATCTTAATTTTCAGTTCTCAGCTTAAATTCCATGAGAAAGATGTATTTTATGCACCTGGACTACTATATTAGTTTCAAAATGACAGGATCTCTAAAACATGAACAAGGTATCTGAATATTCAGTTCTCAGCTTAAGTTCCCTGAGGAAGATGTATTTTATGCACCTGGACTACTAGATATAATTTTCAAAATGATGGTATCTCTAAAACATGAACAAGGTATCTGAATATTCAGTTCTCAGCTTAAGTTCCCTGAGGAAGATGTATTTTATGCACCTGGACTACTATATTATTTTCAAAATGACAGGATCTCTAAAATATGAACTAGGTATCTTAATTTTCAGTTCTCAGCTTAAATTCCCCGAGGAAGATGTTTTTTAAGCACCTGGACTACTAGATATAATTTTCAAAATGATAGGATCTCTAAAATATGAACACGGTATCTGAATTTTCAGTTCTCAGTTTAAATTCCCTTAGGAAGATGTATTTTAAGCACCTGGACTGCTAGATATAATTTTCAAAATGACGGCATCACTAATATATAATCGAGGTATCTTAAATTTTTACTCCTCAGGTTAAGTTTCCCAAGGAAGATGTTTTTTAAGCACCTGGACTACTATATAATTTTCAAAATGACGGTGTCTCTAAAATATGAACTAGGTATCTTAATTTTCAGGTCTTAGCTTAAGTTTCCTAAGGAAGATTTTTTTCAAGCACCTGGTCTACTAGATATAATTTTCAAAATGACGGGATCTCTAATATATAAACGAGGTATCTTAAATTTCACTTCTCAGCTTAAGTTCCCCGAGGAAGATGTTTTTTAAGCACCTGGACTACTAGATATAATTTTCAAAATGATAGGATCTCTAAAACATGAACAAGGTATTTGAATATTCAGTTCTCAGCTTAGGTTCCCCGATTAAGATGTTTTTTAAGCACCTGGACTACTATATTATTTTCAAAATGACAGGATCTCTAAAATATGAAGTAGGTATCTTAATTTTCAGTTCTCAGCTTAAATTCCCTGAGGAAGATGTATTTTAAGCACCTGGACTACTATATATAATTTTCAAAATGACAGGATTTCTAATATATAAACGAGGTATCTTATATTTCACTTCTCAGCTTAAGTTCCCCGAGGAAGATGTTTTTTAAGCACCTGGACTACTAGATATAATTTTAAAAATGACGGGATCTCCAAAATATGAACACGGTATCTGGATTTTCAGTTTTCAGTTTAAATTCCCCTAGGAAGATGTATTTTAAGCACCTGGACTACTAGATATAATTTTCAAAATGAAGGCATCTCTAATATATAATCGAGGTATCTTAAATTTCACGTCTCAGGTTAAGTTCCCCGAGGAAGATGTTTTTTAAGCATCTGGACTACTATATAATTTTCAAAATGACGGGATCTCTAAAATATGAACTAGGTATCTTAATTTTCAGTTCTCAGCTTAAATTCCCTGAGGAAGATGTATTTTAAGCACCTGGACTACTATATATAATTTTCAAAATGACGGGATCTCTAATATATAAACGAGGTATCTTAAATTTCACTTCTCAGCTTAGGTTCCCCGAGGAAGATGTTTTTTAAGCACCTGGACTACTATATTATTTTCAAAATGACAGGATCTCTAAAATATGAACTAGGTATCTTAATTTTCAGTTCTCAGCTTAAATTCCCTGAGGAAGATGTATTTTAAGCACCTGGACTACTATATATAATTTTCAAAATGACGGGATCTCTAATATATAAACGAGTTATCTTAAATTTCACTTTTCAGCTTAGGTTCCCCGAGGAAGATGTTTTTTATGCACCTGGACTACTATATTGTTTTCAAAATGACAGGATCTCTAAAATATGAACTAGGTATCTTAATATTCAGTTCTCAGCTTAAATTCCCTGAGGAAGATGTATTTTAAGCACCTGGACTACTATATATAATATTCAAAATGACGGGATCTCTAATATATAAACGAGTTATCTTAAATTTCACTTCTCAGCTTAGGTTCCCCGAGGAAGATGTTTTTTAAGCACCTGGACTACTATATTATTTTCAAAATGACAGGATCTCTAAAATATGAACTAGGTATCTTAATTTTCAGTTCTCAGCTTAAATTCCATGAGAAAGATGTATTTTATGCACCTGGACTACTATATTAGTTTCAAAATGACAGGATCTCTAAAACATGAACAAGGTATCTGAATATTCAGTTCTCAGCTTAAGTTCCCTGAGGAAGATGTATTTTATGCACCTGGACTACTATATTATTTTCAAAATGACAGGATCTCTAAAATATGAACTAGGTATCTTAATTTTCAGTTCTCAGCTTAAATTCCCCGAGGAAGATGTTTTTTAAGCACCTGGACTACTATATAATTTTCAAAACGACGGGATCTCTAAAATATGAACTAGGTATCTTAATTTTCAGTTCTTAGCTTACGTTCCCTGAGGAAAATGTTTTTCAAGCACCTGGACTACTAGATATAATTTTCAAAATGACGGGATCTCTAATATATAAACGAGGTATCTTAAATTTCACTCCTCAGGTTAAGTTCCCCGAGGAAGATGTTTTTTAAGCACCTGGACTACTAGATATAATTTTCAAAATAACGGGATCTCTAAAACATGAACAAGGTATCTGAATATTCAGTTCTCAGCTTAAGTTCCCTGAGGAAGATGTATTTTAAGCACCTGGACTACTAGATATAATTTTCAAAATGATGGTATCTCTAAAACATGAACAAGGTATCTGAATATTCAGTTCTCAGCTTAAGTTCCCTGAGGAAGATGTATTTTAAGCACCTGGACTACTATATTATTTTCAAAATGACAGGATCTCTAAAATATGAACTAGGTATCTCAATTTTCAGTTCTCAGCTTAAATTCCATGAGGAAAGATGTATTTCATGCACCTGGACTACTATATTAGTTTCAAAATGACAGGATCTCTAAAACATGAACAAGGTATCTGAATGTTCAGTTCTAAGTTTAAATTCCCTAAGGAAGATGTATTTTAAGCACCTGGACTACTAGATATAATTTTCAAAATGATGGTATCTCTAAAACATGAACAAGGTATCTGAATATTCAGTTCTCAGCTTAAGTTCCCTGAGGAAGATGTATTTTATGCACCTGGACTACTATATTATTTTCAAAATGACAGGATCTCTAAAATATGAACTAGGTATCTTAATTTTCAGTTCTCAGCTTAAATTCCCTGAGGAAGATGTATTTTAAGCACCTGGACTACTAGATATAATTTTCAAAATGACGGGATCTCTAAAATATGAACAAGGTATCTTAATATTCAGTTCTCAGCTTAAGTTCCCTGAGGAAGATGTTTTTTAAGCACCTGGACTACTATATTATTTTCAAAATGACAGGATCTCTAAAATATGAACTAGGTATCTTAATTTTCAGTTCTCAGCTTAAATTCCATGAGAAAGATGTATTTTATGCACCTGGACTACTATATTAGTTTCAAAATGACAGGATCTCTAAAACATGAACAAGGTATCTGAATATTCAGTTCTCAGCTTAAGTTCCCTGAGGAAGATGTATTTTATGCACCTGGACTACTAGATATAATTTTCAAAATGACGGGATCTCTAAAACATGAACAAGGTATCTGAATATTCAGTTCTCAGCTTAAGTTCCCTGAGGAAGATGTATTTTAAGCACCTGGACTACTATATATAATTTTCAAAATGACAGGATCTCTAAAATATGAACTAGGTATCTTAATTTTCAGTTCTCAGCTTGAATTCCCCGAGGAAGATGTTTTTTAAGCACCTGGACTACTAGATATAATTTTCAAAATGATGGTATCTCTAAAACATGAACAAGGTATCTGAATATTCAGTTCTCAGCTTAAGTTCCCTGAGGAAGATGTATTTTAAGCACCTGGACTACTATATTATTTTCAAAATGACAGGATCTCTAAAATATGAACTAGGTATCTTAATTTTCAGTTCTCAGCTTAAATTCCATGAGGAAGATGTATTTTAAGCACCTGGACTACTATATATAATTTTCAAAATGACGGGATCTCTAAAACATGAACAAGGTATCTGAATATTCAGTTCTCAGCTTAAGTTCCCTGAGGAAGATGTATTTTATGCACCTGGACTACTATATTATTTTCAAAATGACAGGATCTCTAAAATATGAACTAGGTATCTTAATTTTCAGTTCTCAGCTTAAATTCCCCGAGGAAGATGTTTTTTAAGCACCTGGACTACTATATAATTTTCAAAATGACGGGATCTCTAAAATATGAACTAGGTATCTTAATTTTCAGTTCTCTGCTTAAGTTCCCTTAGGAAGATGTTTTTCAAGCACCTGGACTACTAGATATAATTTTCAAAATGACGGGATCTCTAATATATAAACGAGGTATCTTGAATTTCACTCCTCAAGTTAAGTTCCCCGAGGAAGATGTTTTTTAAGCACCTGGACTACTAGATATAATTTTCAAAATAACGGGATCTCTAAAACATGAACAAGGTATCTGAATATTCAGTTCTCAGCTTAAGTTCCCTGAGGAAGATGTATTTTATGCACCTGGACTACTATATTATTTTCAAAATGACAGGATCTCTAAAATATGAACTAGGTATCTTAATTTTCAGTTCTCAGCTTAAATTCCATGAGAAAGATGTATTTTATGCACCTGGACTACTATATTAGTTTCAAAATGACAGGATCTCTAAAACATGAACAAGGTATCTTAATTTTCAGTTCTTAGCTTAAGTTCCCTGAGGAAGATGTTTTTCAAGCACCTGCACTACTAGATATAATTTTCAAAATAATGGTATCTCTAAAACATGAACAAGGTATCTGAATATTCAGTTCTCAGGTTAAGTTCCCCGAGGAAGATGTTTTTTAAGCATCTGGACTACTAGATATAATTTTCAAAATGACGGGATCTCTAAAATATGAACTAGGTATCTTAATTTTCAGTTCTCAGCTTAAGTTCCCTGAGGAAGATGTATTTTATGCACCTGGACTACTAGATATAATTTTCAAAATGATGGTATCTCTAAAACATGAACAAGGTATCTGAATATTCAGTTCTCAGCTTAAGTTCCCTGAGGAAGATGTATTTTATGCACCTGGACTACTATATTATTTTCAAAATGACAGGATCTCTAAAATATGAACTAGGTATCTTAATTTTCAGTTCTCAGCTTAAATTCCATGAGAAAGATGTATTTTATGCACCTGGACTACTATATTAGTTTCAAAATGACAGGATCTCTAAAACATGAACAAGGTATCTGAATATTCAGTTCTCAGCTTAAGTTCCCTGAGGAAGATGTATTTTATGCACCTGGACTACTAGATATAATTTTCAAAATGATGGTATCTCTAAAACATGAACAAGGTATCTGAATATTCAGTTCTCAGCTTAAGTTCCCTGAGGAAGATGTATTTTATGCACCTGGACTACTATATTATTTTCAAAATTACAGGATCTCTAAAATATGAACTAGGTATCTTAATTTTCAGTTCTCAGCTTAAATTCCCCGAGGAAGATGTTTTTTAAGCACCTGGACTACTAGATATAATTTTCAAAATGATAGGATCTCTAAAATATGAACACGGTATCTGAATTTTCAGTTCTCAGTTTAAATTCCCTTAGGAAGATGTATTTTAAGCACCTGGACTGCTAGATATAATTTTCAAAATGACGGCATCACTAATATATAATCGAGGTATCTTAAATTTTTACTCCTCAGGTTAAGTTTCCCAAGGAAGATGTTTTTTAAGCACCTGGACTACTATATAATTTTCAAAATGACGGTGTCTCTAAAATATGAACTAGGTATCTTAATTTTCAGGTCTTAGCTTAAGTTTCCTAAGGAAGATTTTTTTCAAGCACCTGGTCTACTAGATATAATTTTCAAAATGACGGGATCTCTAATATATAAACGAGGTATCTTAAATTTCACTTCTCAGCTTAAGTTCCCCGAGGAAGATGTTTTTTAAGCACCTGGACTACTAGATATAATTTTCAAAATGATAGGATCTCTAAAACATGAACAAGGTATTTGAATATTCAGTTCTCAGCTTAGGTTCCCCGATTAAGATGTTTTTTAAGCACCTGGACTACTATATTATTTTCAAAATGACAGGATCTCTAAAATATGAAGTAGGTATCTTAATTTTCAGTTCTCAGCTTAAATTCCCTGAGGAAGATGTATTTTAAGCACCTGGACTACTATATATAATTTTCAAAATGACAGGATTTCTAATATATAAACGAGGTATCTTATATTTCACTTCTCAGCTTAAGTTCCCCGAGGAAGATGTTTTTTAAGCACCTGGACTACTAGATATAATTTTAAAAATGACGGTATCTCCAAAATATGAACACGGTATCTGGATTTTCAGTTTTCAGTTTAATTTCCCTTAGGAAGATGTATTTTAAGCACCTGGACTACTAGATATAATTTTCAAAATGAAGGCATCTCTAATATATAATCGAGGTATCTTAAATTTCACGTCTCAGGTTAAGTTCCCCGAGGAAGATGTTTTGTAAGCATCTGGACTACTATATAATTTTCAAAATGACGGGATCTCTAAAATATGAACTAGGTATCTTAATTTTCAGTTCTCAGCTTAAATTCCCTGGGGAAGATGTATTTTAAGCACCTGGACTACTATATATAATTTTCAAAATGACGGGATCTCTAATATATAAACGAGGTATCTTAAATTTCACTTCTCAGCTTAGGTTCCCCGAGGAAGATGTTTTTTAAGCACCTGGACTACTATATTATTTTCAAAATGACAGGATCTCTAAAATATGAACTAGGTATCTTAATTTTCAGTTCTCAGCTTAAATTCCATGAGGAAGATGTATTTTATGCACCTGGACTACTATATTATTTTCAAAATGACAGGATCTCTAATATATAAACGAGGTATCTGAATTTTCAGTTCTCAGCTTGAATTCCCTGAGGAAGATGTATTTTAAGCACCTGGACTACTAGATATAATTTTCAAAATGACGGGATCTCTAATATATAAACGAGGTATCTTAAATTTCACTTCTCACGTTAAGATCCGCGTGGAAGATGTTTTTTAAGCACCTGGACTACTAGATATAATTTTCAAAATGATAGGATCTCTAAAACATGAACAAGGTATCTCAATTTTCAGTTCTCAGCTTAAATTCCCTGAGGAAGATTTATGTTAAACACCTGGACTACTAGATATAATTTTCAAAATGACGGGATTTCTAATATATAAACGAGGTATCTTAAATTTCACTTCTCAGCTTAAGTTCCCCGAGGAAGATGCTTTTTAAGCACCTGGGCTACTAGATATAATTTTCAAAATGATGGAATCTCTAAAACATGAACAAGGTATTTGAATATTCAGTTCTCAGCTTAAGTTCCCTGAGGAAGATGTATTTTATGCACCTGGACTACTATATTATTTTCAAAATGACAGGATCTCTAAAATATGAACTAGGTATCTTAATTTTCAGTTCTCAGCTTAAATTCCCTGAGGAAGATGTATTTTAAGCACCTGGACTACTATATATAATTTTCAAAATGACAGGATTTCTAATATATAAACGAGGTATCTTATATTTCACTTCTCAGCTTAAGTTACCCGAGGAAGATGTTTTTTAAGCATCTGGACTACTATATAATATTCAAAATGACGGGATCTCTAAAATATGAACTAGGTATCTTAATTTTCAGGTCTTAGCTTAAGTTCCCAAAGGAAGATATTTTTCAAGCACCTGGACTACTAGATATAATTTTCAAAATGACGGGATCTCTAATATATAAACGAGGTATCTTAATTTTCAGTTCTTAGCTTAAGTTTCCTGAGGAAGATGTTTTTCAAGCACCTGGACTACTATATATAATTTTCAAAATGAAGGGATCTCTAATATATAAACGAGGTATCTTAAATTTCACTCCTCAGGTTAAGTTTTCCAAGGAAGATGTTTTTTAAGCACCTGGACTACTATATAATTTTCAAAACGACGGGATCTCTAAAATATGAACTAGGTATCTTAATTTTCAGGTCTTAGCTTAAGTTCCCTGAGGAAGATATTTTTGAAGCACCTGGACTACTATATATAATTTTCAAAATGACGGGATCTCTAATATATAAACGAGGTATCTTAATTTTCAGGTCTGAGCTTAAGTTCCCGAGGAAGATATTTTTCAAGCACCTGGACTACTAGATATAATTTTCAAAATGACAGGATTTCTAATATATAAACGAGGTATCTTATATTTCACTTCTCAGCTTAGGTTCCCCGAGGAAGATGTTTTTTAAGCACCTGGACTACAATATTATTTTCAAAATGACAGGATCTCTAAAATATGAACTAGGTATCTTAATTTTCAGATCTCAGCTTAAGTTCCCTAAGGAAGATATTATTCAAGCACCTGGACTACTAGATATAATTTTCAAAATGACGGGATCTCTAATATATAAACGAGGTATCTTAATTTTCAGGTCTTTGCTTAAGTTCCCTGAGGAAGATGTATTTTAAGCACCTGGACTACTAGATATAATTTTCAAAATGACGGCATCTCTATTATATTAACGAGGTATCTTTAATTTCACTCCTCAGGTTAAGTTCCCCGAGGAAGATGTTTTTTAAGCACCTGGACTACTATATAATTTTCAAAATGACGGTGTCTCTAAAATATGAACTAGGTATCTTAATTTTCAGGTCTTAGCTTAAGTTCCCCGAGGAAGATGTTTTTCAAGCACCTGGACTACTAGATATAATTTTCAAAATGACGGGATCTCTAATATATAAACGAGGTATCTTAAATTTCACTTCTCACGTTAAGATCCGCGTGGAAGATGTTTTTTAAGCACCTGGACTACTATATAATTTTCAAAATGACGGGATCTCTAAAATATGAACTAGGTATCTCAATTTTCAGTTCTCAGCTTAAATTCCCTCAGGAAGATTTATGTTAAACACCTGGACTACTAGATATAATTTTCAAAATGACGGGATTTCTAATATATAAACGAGGTATCTTAAATTTCACTTCTCAGCTTAAGTTCCCCGAGGAAGATGTTTTTTAAGCACCTGGACTACTAGATATAATTTTCAAAATGATGGGATCTCTAAAACATGAACAAGGTATTTGAATATTCAGTTCTCAGCTTAAATTCCCTGAGGAAGATGTATTTTAAGCACCTGGACTACTATATTATTTTCAAAATGACAGGATCTCTAAAATATGAACTAGGTATCTTAATTTTCAGTTCTCAGCTTAAATTCCCTGAGTAAGATGTATTTTAAGCACCTGGACTACTATATATAATTTTCAAAATGACAGGATTTCTAATATATAAACGAGGTATCTTATATTTCACTTCTCAGCTTAAGTTACCCGAGGAAGATGTTTTTTAAGCATCTGGACTACTATATAATATTCAAAATGACGGGATCTCTAAAATATGAACTAGGTATCTTAATTTTCAGTTCTCAGCTTAAATTCCCTGAGGAAGATGTATTTTAAGCACCTGGACTACTATATATAATTTTCAAAATGACGGGATCTCTAATATATAAACGAGGTATCTTAAATTTCACTTCTCACGTTAAGATCCGCGAGGAAGATGTTTTTTAAGCACCTGGACTACTATATAATTTTCAAAATGACGGGATCTCTAAAATATGAACTAGGTATCTTAATTTTCAGTTCTCAGCTTAAATTCCCCGAGGAAGATGTATTTTAAGCACCTGGACTACTATATATAATTTTCAAAATGACAGGATTTCTAATATATAAACGAGGTATCTTATATTTCACTTTTCAGCTTAAGTTCCCGGAGGAAGATGTTTTTTAAGCACCTGGACTACTAGATATAATTTTCCAAATGATGGGATCTCTAAAACATGAACAAGGTATTTGAATATTCAGTTCTCAGCTTAAGTTCCCTGAGAAAGATGTATTTTATGCACCTGGACTACTATATAATTTTCAAAATGACGGGATCTCTAAAATATGAACTAGGTATCTTAATTTTCAGTTCTCAGCTTAAATTCCCTGAGGAAGATGTATTTTAAGCACCTGGACTACTATATATAATTTTCAAAATGACAGGATTTCTAATATATAAACGAGGTATCTTATATTTCACTTTTCAGCTTAAGTTCCCGGAGGAAGATGTTTTTTAAGCACCTGGACTACTAGATATAATTTTCCAAATGATGGGATCTCTAAAACATGAACAAGGTATTTGAATATTCAGTTCTCAGCTTAAGTTCCCTGAGAAAGATGTATTTTATGCACCTGGACTACTATATTATTTTCAAAATGACAGGATCTCTAAAATATGAACTAGGTATCTTAATTTTCAGTTCTCAGCTTAAATTCCCCGAGGAAGATGTTTTTTAAGCACCTGGACTACTATATATAATTTTCAAAATGACGGGATCTCTAATATATAAACGAGTTATCTTAAATTTCACTTTTCAGCTTAGGTTCCCCGAGGAAGAAGTTTTTTAAGCACCTGGACTACTATATTATTTTCAAAATGACAAGATCTCTAAAATATGAACTAGGTATCTTAATTTTCAGTTCTCAGCTTAAATTCCCTGAGGAAGATGTATTTTAAGCACCTGGACTACTATATATAATTTTCAAAATGACGGGATCTCTAATATATAAACGAGTTATCTTAAATTTCACTTTTCAGCTTAGGTTCCCCGAGGAAGATGTTTTTTAAGCACCTGGACTAGTAGATATAATTTTCAAAATGACGGCATCTCCAAAATATGAACACGGTATCTGAATTTTCAGTTCTCAGTTTAAATTCCCTAAGGAAGATGTATTTTAAGCACCTGGACTACTATATATAATTTTCAAAATGACAGGATTTCTAATATATAAACGAGGTATCTTAAATTTCACTTCTCAGCTTAAGTTCCCCGAGGAAGATGTTTTTTAAGCACCTGGACTACTAGATATAATTTTCAAAATGATGGGATCTCTAAAACATGAACAAGGTATCTGAATATTCAGTTCTCAGCTTAAATTCCCTGAGGAAGATGTATTTTAAGCACCTGGACTACTATATATAATTTTCAAAATGACAGGATCTCTAAAATATGAACTAGGTATCTTAATTTTCAGTTCTCAGCTTAAATTCCCTGAGGAAGATGTATTTTATGCACCTGGACTACTATATTATTTTCAAAATGACAGGATCTCTAAAATATGAACTAGGTATCTTAATTTTCAGTTCTCAGCTTAAATTCCCCGAGGAAGATGTTTTTTAAGCACCTGGACTACTATATAATTTTCAAAACGACGGGATCTCTAAAATATGAACTAGGTATCTTAATTTTCAGTTCTCGGCTTAAATTCCCTGAGAAAGATATATTTGAAGCACCTGGACTACTATATATAATTTTCAAAATGACGGGATCTCTCATATATAAACGAGGTATCTTAAATTTCACTTCTCAGCTTAAGTTCCCCGAGGAAGATGTTTTTTAAGCACCTGGACTACTAGATATAATTTTCAAAATAACGGGATCTCTAAAACATGAACAAGGTATCTGAATATTCAGTTCTCAGCTTAAGTTCCCTGACGAAGATGTATTTTATGCACCTGGACTACTATATTATTTTCAAAATGACAGGATCTCTAAAATATGAACTAGGTATCTTAATTTTCAGTTCTCAGCTTAAATTCCATGAGGAAGATGTATTTTATGCACCTGGACTACTATATTATTTTCAAAATGACAGGATCTCTAATATATAAACGAGGTATCTGAATTTTCAGTTCTCAGCTTGAATTCCCTGAGGAAGATGTATTTTAAGCACCTGGACTACTATATATAATTTTCAAAATGATAGGATCTCTAAAACATGAACAAGGTATTTGAATATTCAGTTCTCAGCTTAAATTCCCTGAGGAAGATGTTTTTTAAGCACCTGGACTACTAGATATAATTTTCAAAACGACGGGATCTCCAAAATATGAACACGGTATCTGAATTTTCAGTTCTCAGCTTAAATTACCTCAGGAAGATTTATGTTAAACACCTGGACTACTAGATATAATTTTCAAAATGACGGGATTTCTAATATATAAACGAGGTATCTTAAATTTTACTTCTCAGCTTAAGTTCCCCGAGGAAGATGTTTTTTAAGCACCTGGACTACTAGATATAATTTTCAAAATGATGGGATCTCTAAAACATGAACAAGGTATTTGAATATTCAGTTCTCAGCTTAAGTTCCCTGAGGAAGATGTATTTTATGTACCTGGACTACTATATTATTTTCAAAATGACAGGATCTCTAAAATATGAACTAGGTATCTTAATTTTCAGTTCTTAGCTTAAATTCCCTGAGTAAGATGTATTTTAAGCACCTGGACTACTATATATAATTTTCAAAATGACAGGATTTCTAATATATAAACGAGGTATCTTATATTTCACTTCTCAGCTTAAGTTACCCGAGGAAGATGTTTTTTAAGCATCTGGACTACTATATAATATTCAAAATGACGGGATCTCTAAAATATGAACTAGGTATCTTAATTTTCAGTTCTCAGCTTAAATTCCCTGAGGAAGATGTATTTTAAGCACCTGGACTACTATATATAATTTTCAAAATGACGGGATCTCTAATATATAAACGAGGTATCTTAAATTTCACTTCTCACGTTAAGATCCGCGAGGAAGATGTTTTTTAAGCACCTGGACTACTATATAATTTTCAAAATGACGGGATCTCTAAAATATGAACTAGGTATCTTAATTTTCAGTTCTCAGCTTAAATTCCCCGAGGAAGATGTATTTTAAGCACCTGGACTACTATATATAATTTTCAAAATGACAGGATTTCTAATATATAAACGAGGTATCTTATATTTCACTTTTCAGCTTAAGTTCCCGGAGGAAGATGTTTTTTAAGCACCTGGACTACTAGATATAATGTTCCAAATGATGGGATCTCTAAAACATGAACAAGGTATTTGAATATTCAGTTCTCAGCTTAAGTTCCCTGAGAAAGATGTATTTTATGCACCTGGACTACTATATAATTTTCAAAATGACGGGATCTCTAAAATATGAACTAGGTATCTTAATTTTCAGTTCTCAGCTTAAATTCCCTGAGGAAGATGTATTTTAAGCACCTGGACTACTAGATATAATTTTCAAAATGATGGGATCTCTAAAACATGAACAAGGTATTTGAATATTCAGTTCTCAGCTTAAGTTCCCTGAGGAAGATGTATTTTATGCACCTGGACTACTATATAATTTTCAAAATGACGGGATCTCTAAAATATGAACTAGGTATCTTAATTTTCAGTTCTCAGCTTAAATTCCCTGAGGAAGATGTTTTTTAAGCACCTGGACTACTATATATAATTTTCAAAATGACGGGATCTCTAATATATAAACGAGGTATCTTAAATTTCACTTCTCAGCTTAGGTTCCCCGAGGAAGATGTTTTTTAAGCACCTGGACTACTAGATATAATTTTCAAAATGACGGGATCTCTAAAATATGAACTAGGTATCTTAATTTTCAGTTCTCAGCTTAAATTCCCTGAGGAAGATGTATTTTAAGCACCTGGACTACTATATATAATTTTCAAAATGACGGGATCTCTAATATATAAACGAGGTATCTTAAATTTCACTTCTCAGCTTAAGTTCCCCGAGGAAGATGTTTTTTAAGCACCTGGACTACTAGATATAATTTTCAAAATGACGGGATCTCCAAAATATGAACACGGTATCTGAATTTTCAGTTCTCAGCTTAAATTCCCTGAGGAAGATGTATTTTAAGCACCTGGACTACTATATATAATTTTCAAAATGACAGGATCTCTAAAATATGAACTAGGTATCTTAATTTTCAGTTCTCAGCTTAAATTCCCCGAGGAAGATGTTTTTTAAGCACCTGGACTACTATATTATTTTCAAAATGACAGGATCTCTAAAATATGAACTAGGTATCTTAATTTTCAGTTCTCAGCTTAAAGTTCCCCGAGGAAGATGTATTTTAAGCACCTGGACTACTATATATAATTTTCAAAATGACGGGATCTCTAATATATGAACTAGGTATCTTAATTTTCAGTTCTCAGCTTAAGTTCCCTGAGGAAGATGTTTTTTAAGCACCTGGACTACTAGATATAATTTTCAAAATGACGGGATCTCTAATATATAAACGAGGTATCTTATATTTCACTTCTCAGGTTAAGTTCCCCGAGGAAGATGTTTTTTAAGCACCTGGACTACTATATAATTTTCAAAATGACGGGATCTCTAAAATATGAACTAGGTATCTTAATTTTCAGTTCTCAGCTTAAATTCCCTGAGGAAGATGTATTTTAAGCACCTGGACTACTATATATAATTTTCAAAATGACGGGATTTCTAATATATAAACGAGGTATCTTAAATTTCACTTCTCAGCTTAAGTTCCCCGAGGAAGATGTTTTTTAAGCACCTGGACTACTAGATATAATTTTCAAAATGATGGGATCTCTAAAACATGAACAAGGTATTTGAATATTCAGTTCTCAGCTTAAGTTCCCTGAGGAAGATGTATTTTAAGCACCTGGACTACTATATATAATTTTCAAAATGACAGGATCTCTAAAATATGAACTAGGTATCTTAATTTTCAGTTCTCAGCTTAAATTCCCTGAGGAAGATGTATTTTAAGCACCTGGACTACTAGATATAATTTTCAAAATGACGGGATCTCTAAAACATGAACAAGGTATCTGAATATTCAGTTCTCAGCTTAAGTTCCCTGAGGAAGATGTATTTTATGCACCTGGACTACTATATAATTTTCAAAATGACGGGATCTCTAAAATATGAACTAGGTATCTTAATTTTCAGTTCTCAGCTTAAATTCCCTGAGGAAGATGTATTTTATGCACCTGGACTACTATATATAATTTTCAAAATGACGGGATCTCTAATATATAAACGAGTTATCTTAAATTTCACTTTTCAGCTTAGGTTCCCCGAGGAAGAAGTTTTTTAAGCACCTGGACTACTATATTATTTTCAAAATGACAAGATCTCTAAAATATGAACTAGGTATCTTAATTTTCAGTTCTCAGCTTAAATTCCCTGAGGAAGATGTATTTTAAGCACCTGGACTACTATATATAATTTTCAAAATGACGGGATCTCTAATATATAAACGAGGTATCTTAAATTTCACTTCTCAGCTTAGGTTCCCCGAGGAAGATGTTTTTTAAGCACCTGGACTAGTAGATATAATTTTCAAAATGACGGCATCTCCAAAATATGAACACGGTATCTGAATTTTCAGTTCTCAGTTTAAATTCCCTAAGGAAGATGTATTTTAAGCACCTGGACTACTAGACATAATTTTCAAAATGATGGGATCTCTAAAACATGAACAATGTATTTGAATATTCAGTTCTCAGCTTAAGTTCCCTGAGGAAGATGTATTTTATGCACCTGGACTACTATATTATTTTCAAAATGACAGGATCTCTAAAATATGAACTAGGTATCTTAATTTTCAGTTCTCAGCTTAAATTCCCCGAGGAAGATGTTTTTTAAGCACCTGGACTACTATATAATTTTCAAAACGACGGGATCTCTAAAATATGAACTAGGTATCTTAATTTTCAGTTCTCGGCTTAAATTCCCTGAGAAAGATATATTTGAAGCACCTGGACTACTATATATAATTTTCAAAATGACGGGATCTCTCATATATAAACGAGGTATCTTAAATTTCACTTCTCAGCTTAAGTTCCCCGAGGAAGATGTTTTTTAAGCACCTGGACTACTAGATATAATTTTCAAAATAACGGGATCTCTAAAACATGAACAAGGTATCTGAATATTCAGATCTCAGCTTAAGTTCCCTGACGAAGATGTATTTTATGCACCTGGACTACTATATTATTTTCAAAATGACAGGATCTCTAAAATATGAACTAGGTATCTTAATTTTCAGTTCTCAGCTTAAATTCCATGAGGAAGATGTATTTTATGCACCTGGACTACTATATTATTTTCAAAATGACAGGATCTCTAATATATAAACGAGGTATCTGAATTTTCAGTTCTCAGCTTGAATTCCCTGAGGAAGATGTATTTTAAGCACCTGGACTACTATATATAATTTTCAAAATGATAGGATCTCTAAAACATGAACAAGGTATTTGAATATTCAGTTCTCAGCTTAAATTCCCTGAGGAAGATGTATTTTAAGCACCTGGACTACTATATATAATTTTCAAAATGACAGGATTTCTAATATATAAACGAGGTATCTTATATTTCACTTCTCAGCTTAAGTTCCCCGAGGAAGATGTTTTTTAAGCACCTGGACTACTAGATATAATTTTAAAAATGACGGGATCTCTAAAATATGAACTAGGTATCTTAATTTTCAGTTCTCAGCTTAAATTCCCTGAGGAAGATGTATTTTAAGCACCTGGACTACTATATATAATTTTCAAAATGACGGGATCTCTCATATATAAACGAGGTATCTTAAATTTCACTTCTCAGCTTAAGTTCCCCGAGGAAGATGTTTTTTAAGCACCTGGACTACTATATTATTTTCAAAATGACAGGATCTCTAAAATATGAACTAGGTATCTTAATTTTCAGTTCTCAGCTTAAATTCCATGAGGAAGATGTATTTTATGCACCTGGACTACTATATTATTTTCAAAATGACAGGATCTCTAAAATATGAAGTAGGTATCTTAATTTTCAGTTCTCAGCTTAAATTCCCTGAGGAAGATGTATTTTAAGCACCTGGACTACTATATATAATTTTCAAAATGACAGGATTTCTAATATATAAACGAGGTATCTTATATTTCACTTCTCAGCTTAAGTTCCCCGAGGAAGATGTTTTTTAAGCACCTGGACTACTAGATATAATTTTAAAAATGACGGGATCTCCAAAATATGAACACGGTATCTGGATTTTCAGTTTTCAGTTTAAATTCCCTTAGGAAGATGTATTTTAAGCACCTGGACTACTAGATATAATTTTCAAAATGAAGGCATCTCTAATATATAATCGAGGTATCTTAAATTTCACTTCTCAGCTTAAGTTCCCCGAGGAAGATGTTTTTTAAGCATCTGGACTACTATATAATTTTCAAAATGACGGGATCTCTAAAATATGAACTAGGTATCTTAATTTTCAGTTCTCAGCTTAAATTCCCTGAGGAAGATGTATTTTAAGCAACTGGACTACTATATATAATTTTCAAAATGACGGGATCTCTAATATATAAACGAGGTATCTTAAATTTCACTTCTCAGCTTAGGTTCCCCGAGGAAGATGTTTTTTAAGCACCTGGACTACTATATATAATTTTCAAAATGACGGGATCTCTAATATATAAACGAGGTATCTTAAATTTCACTTCTCAGATTAGGTTCCCCGAGGAAGATGTTTCTTAAGCACCTGGACTACTAGATATAATTTTCAAAATGACGGCATGTCTATTATATTAACGAGGTATCTTAAATTTCACTCCTCAGGTTAAGTTCCCCGAGGAAGTTGTTTTTTAAGCACCTGGACTACTAGATATAATTTTCAAAATAACGTGATCTCTAAAATATGAAGAACGTATCTGAATTTTCAGTTCTCAGCTTAAATTCCCTGAGGAAGATTTATGTTAAACACCTGGACTACTTGAAATAATTCTCAAAAAGACAGGATCTCTAAAATATGAACTAGGTATCTTAATTTTCAGTTCTCAGCTTAAATTCCATGAGGAAGATGTATTTTATGCACCTGGACTACTATATTATTTTCAAAATGACAGGATCTCTAATATATAAACGAGGTATCTGAATTTTCAGTTCTCAGCTTGAATTCCCTGAGGAAGATGTATTTTAAGCACCTGGACTACTATATATAATTTTCAAAATGACAGGATCTCTAATATATAAACGAGGTATCTTAAATTTCACTTCTCAGATTAGGTTCCCCGAGGAAGATGTTTCTTAAGCACCTGGACTACTAGATATAATTTTCAAAATGACGGCATGTCTATTATATTAACGAGGTATCTTAAATTTCACTCCTCAGGTTAAGTTCCCCGAGGAAGATGTTTTTTAAGCACCTGGACTACTAGATATAATTTTCAAAATAACGTGATCTCTAAAATATGAAGAACGTATCTTAATTTTCAGTTCTCAGCTTAAATTCCCTGAGGAAGATGTATTTTAAGCACCTGGACTACTATATATAATTTTCAAAATGACAGGATTTCTAATATATAAACGAGGTATCTTATATTTCAATTCTCAGCTTAAGTTCCCCGAGGAAGATGTTTTTTAAGCACCTGGACTACTAGATATAATTTTAAAAATGACGGGATCTCCAAAATATGAACACGGTATCTGGATTTTCAGTTTTCAGTTTAAATTCCCTTAGGAAGATGTATTTTAAGCACCTGGACTACTAGATATAATTTTCAAAATGAAGGCATCTCTAATATATAATCGAGGTATCTTAAATTTCACGTCTCAGGTTAAGTTCCCCGAGGAAGATGTTTTTTAAGCATCTGGACTACTATATAATTTTCAAAATGACGGGATCTCTAAAATATGAACTAGGTATCTTAATTTTCAGTTCTCAGCTTAAATTCCCTGAGGAAGATGTATTTTAAGCAACTGGACTACTATATATAATTTTCAAAATGACGGGATCTCTAATATATAAACGAGGTATCTTAAATTTCACTTCTCAGCTTAGGTTCCCCGAGGAAGATGTTTTTTAAGCACCTGGACTACTATATTATTTTCAAAATGACAGGATCTCTAAAATATGAACTAGGTATCTTAATTTTCAGTTCTCAGCTTAAATTCCATGAGGAAGATGTATTTTATGCACCTGGACTACTATATTATTTTCAAAATGACAGGATCTCTAATATATAAACGAGGTATCTGAATTTTCAGTTCTCAGCTTGAATTCCCTGAGGAAGATGTATTTTAAGCACCTGGACTACTATATATAATTTTCAAAATGACGGGATCTCTAATATATAAACGAGGTATCTTAAATTTCACTTCTCAGCTTAGGTTCCCCGAGGAAGATGTTTTTTAAGCACCTGGACTACTATATTATTTTCAAAATGACAGGATCTCTAAAATATGAACTAGGTATCTTAATTTTCAGTTCTCAGCTTAAATTCCATGAGGAAGATGTATTTTATGCACCTGGACTACTATATTATTTTCAAAATGACAGGATCTCTAATATATAAACGAGGTATCTGAATTTTCAGTTCTCAGCTTGAATTCCCTGAGGAAGATGTATTTTAAGCACCTGGACTACTAGATATAATTTTCAAAATGACGGCATCTCTATTATATTAACGAGGTATCTTAAATTTCACTCCTCAGGTTAAGTTCCCCGAGGAAGATGTTTTTTAAGCACCTGGACTACTAGATATAATTTTCAAAATAACGTGATCTCTAAAATATGAAGAACGTATCTGAATTTTCAGTTCTCAGCTTAAATTCCCTGAGGAAGATTTATGTTAAACACCTGGACTACTTGAAATAATTCTCAAAAAGACAGGATCTCTAAAATATGAACTAGGTATCTTAATTTTCAGTTCTCAGCTTAAATTCCATGAGGAAGATGTATTTTATGCACCTGGACTACTATATTATTTTCAAAATGACAGGATCTCTAATATATAAACGAGGTATCTGAATTTTCAGTTCTCAGCTTGAATTCCCTGAGGAAGATGTATTTTAAGCACCTGGACTACTATATATAATTTTCAAAATGACGGGATCTCTAATATATAAACGAGGTATCTTAAATTTCACTTCTCAGTTTAGGTTCCCCGAGGAAGATGTTTCTTAAGCACCTGGACTACTAGATATAATTTTCAAAATGACGGCATGTCTATTATATTAACGAGGTATCTTAAATTTCACTCCTCAGGTTAAGTTCCCCGAGGAAGATGTTTTTTAAGCACCTGGACTACTAGATATAATTTTCAAAATAACGTGATCTCTAAAATATGAAGAACGTATCTTAATTTTCAGTTCTCAGCTTAAATTCCCTGAGGAAGATGTATTTTAAGCACCTGGACTACTATATATAATTTTCAAAATGACAGGATTTCTAATATATAAACGAGGTATCTTATATTTCAATTCTCAGCTTAAGTTCCCCGAGGAAGATGTTTTTTAAGCACCTGGACTACTAGATATAATTTTAAAAATGACGGGATCTCCAAAATATGAACACGGTATCTGGATTTTCAGTTTTCAGTTTAAATTCCCTTAGGAAGATGTATTTTAAGCACCTGGACTACTAGATATAATTTTCAAAATGAAGGCATCTCTAATATATAATCGAGGTATCTTAAATTTCACGTCTCAGGTTAAGTTCCCCGAGGAAGATGTTTTTTAAGCATCTGGACTACTATATAATTTTCAAAATGACGGGATCTCTAAAATATGAACTAGGTATCTTAATTTTCAGTTCTCAGCTTAAATTCCCTGAGGAAGATGTATTTTAAGCACCTGGACTACTATATATAATTTTCAAAATGACGGGATCTCTAATATATAAACGAGGTATCTTAAATTTCACTTCTCAGCTTAGGTTCCCCGAGGAAGATGTTTTTTAAGCACCTGGACTACTATATTATTTTCAAAATGACAGGATCTCTAAAATATGAACTAGGTATCTGAATATTCAGTTCTCAGCTTAAGTTCCCTGAGGAAGATGTATTTTATGCACCTGGACTACTATATAATTTTCAAAATGACGGGATCTCTAAAATATGAACTAGGTATCTTAATTTTCAGTTCTCAGCTTAAATTCCCTGAGGAAGATGTATTTTAAGCACCTGGACTACTATATATAATTTTCAAAATGACGGGATCTCTAATATATAAACGAGGTATCTTAAATTTCACTTCTCAGCTTAAGTTCCCCGAGGAAGATGTTTTTTAAGCACCTGGACTACTAGATATAATTTTCAAAATGACGGGATCTCCAAAATATGAACAAGGTATTTGAATATTCAGTTCTCAGCTTAAGTTCCCTGAGGAAGATGTATTTTATGCACCTGGACTACTATATAATTTTCAAAATGACGGGATCTCTACAATATAAACTAGGTATCTTAATTTTCAGTTCTCGGCTTAATTTCCCTGAGGAAGATGTTTTTTAAGCACCTGGACTACTATATATAATTTTCAAAATGACGGGATCTCTAATATATAAACGAGGTATCTTAAATTTCACTTCTCAGCTTAAGTTCCCCGAGGAAGATGTTTTTTAAGCACCTGGACTACTATATAATTTTCAAAATGACGGGATCTCTAAAATATGAACTAGGTATCTTAATTTTCAGTTCTCAGCTTAAATTCCCTGAGGAAGATGTATTTTAAGCACCTGGACTACTATATATAATTTTCAAAATGACGGGATCTCTAATATATAAACGAGGTATCTTAAATTTTCAGTTCTCAGCTTAGGTTCCCCGAGGAAGATGTTTTTTAAGCACCTGGACTACTATATTATTTTCAAAATGACAGGATCTCTAAAATATGAACTAGGTATCTTAATTTTCAGTTCTCAGCTTAAATTCCCTGAGGAAGATGTATTTTAAGCACCTGGACTACTATATATAATTTTCAAAATGACAGGATTTCTAATATATAAACGAGGTATCTTATATTTCACTTCTCAGCTTAAGTTCCCCGAGGAAGATGTTTTTTAAGCATCTGGACTACTATATAATATTCAAAATGACGGGATCTCTAAAATATGAACTAGGTATCTTAATTTTCAGTTCTCAGCTTAAATTCCCTGAGGAAGATGTATTTTAAGCACCTGGACTACTAGATATAATTTTCAAAATGACGGGATCTCTAATATATAAACGAGGTATCTTAAATTTCACTTCTCACGTTAAGATCCGCGAGGAAGATGTTTTTTAAGCACCTGGACTACTATATAATTTTCAAAATGACGGGATCTCTAAAATATGAACTAGGTATCTTAATTTTCAGTTCTCAGCTTAAATTCCCTGAGGAAGATGTATTTTAAGCACCTGGACTACTATATATAATTTTCAAAATGACAGGATTTCTAATATATAAACGAGGTATCTTATATTTCACTTCTCAGCTTAAGTTCCCCTAGGAAGATGTTTTTTAAGCACCTGGACTACTAGATATAATTTTCAAAATGATGGGATCTCTAAAACATGAACAAGGTATTTGAATATTCAGTTCTCAGCTTAAGTTCCCTGAGAAAGATGTATTTTATGCACCTGGACTACTATATTATTTTCAAAATGACGGGATCTCTAAAATATGAACTAGGTATCTTAATTTTCAGTTCTCAGCTTAAATTCCCTGAGGAAGATGTATTTTAAGCACCTGGACTACTATATATAATTTTCAAAATGATGGTATCTCTAAAACATGAACAAGGTATCTGAATATTCAGTTCTCAGCTTAAGTTCCCTGAGGAAGATGTATTTTATGCACCTGGACTACTATATAATTTTCAAAATGACGGGATCTCTAAAATATGAACTAGGTATCTTAATTTTCAGTTCTCAGCTTAAATTCCCTGAGGAAGATGTATTTTAAGCACCTGGACTACTATATATAATTTTCAAAATGACGGGATCTCTAATATATAAACGAGTTATCTTAAATTTCACTTTTCAGCTTAGGTTCCCCGAGGAAGAAGTTTTTTAAGCACCTGGACTACTATATTATTTTCAAAATGACGGGATCTCTAAAATATGAACTAGGTATCTTAATTTTCAGTTCTCAGCTTAAATTCCCTGAGGAAGATGTATTTTAAGCACCTGGACTACTATATATAATTTTCAAAATGACGGGATCTCTAATATATAAACGAGGTATCTTAAATTTCACTTCTCAGCTTAGGTTCCCCGAGGAAGATGTTTCTTAAGCACCTGGACTAGTAGATATAATTTTCAAAATGACGGCATCTCCAAAATATGAACACGGTATCTGAATTTTCAGTTCTCAGTTTAAATTCCCTAAGGAAGATGTATTTTAAGCACCTGGACTACTAGACATAATTTTCAAAATGATGGGATCTCTAAAACATGAACAATGTATTTGAATATTCAGTTCTCAGCTTAAGTTCCCTGAGGAAGATGTATTTTATGCACCTGGACTACTATATTATTTTCAAAATGACAGGATCTCTAAAATATGAACTAGGTATCTTAATTTTCAGTTCTCAGCTTAAATTCCCCGAGGAAGATGTTTTTTAAGCACCTGGACTACTATATAATTTTCAAAACGACGGGATCTCTAAAATATGAACTAGGTATCTTAATTTTCAGTTCTCGGCTTAAATTCCCTGAGGAAAGATATATTTGAAGCACCTGGACTACTATATATAATTTTCAAAATGACGGGATCTCTCATATATAAACGAGGTATCTTAAATTTCACTTCTCAGCTTAAGTTCCCCGAGGAAGATGTTTTTTAAGCACCTGGACTACTAGATATAATTTTCAAAATAACGGGATCTCTAAAACATGAACAAGGTATCTGAATATTCAGTTCTCAGCTTAAGTTCCCTGAGGAAGATGTATTTTATGCACCTGGACTACTATATTATTTTCAAAATGACAGGATCTCTAAAATATGAACTAGGTATCTTAATTTTCAGTTCTCAGCTTAAATTCCATGAGGAAGATGTATTTTATGCACCTGGACTACTATATTATTTTCAAAATGACAGGATCTCTAATATATAAACGAGGTATCTGAATTTTCAGTTCTCAGCTTGAATTCCCTGAGGAAGATGTATTTTAAGCACCTGGACTACTATATATAATTTTCAAAATGATAGGATCTCTAAAACATGAACAAGGTATTTGAATATTCAGTTCTCAGCTTAAGTTCCCCGAGGAAGATGTTTTTTAAGCACCTGGACTACTATATAATTTTCAAAATGACGGGATCTCTAAAATATGAACTAGGTATCTCAATTTTCAGTTCTCAGCTTAAATTCCCTCAGGAAGATTTATGTTAAACACCTGGACTACTAGATATAATTTTCAAAATGACGGGATTTCTAATATATAAACGAGGTATCTTAAATTTCACTTCTCAGCTTAAGTTCCCCGAGGAAGATGTTTTTTAAGCACCTGGACTACTAGATATAATTTTCAAAATGATGGGATCTCTAAAACATGAACAAGGTATTTGAATATTCAGTTCTCAGCTTAAGTTCCCTGAGGAAGATGTATTTTAAGCACCTGGACTACTATATTATTTTCAAAATGACAGGATCTCTAAAATATGAACTAGGTATCTTAATTTTCAGTTCTCAGCTTAAATTCCCTGAGGAAGATGTATTTTAAGCACCTGGACTACTATATATAATTTTCAAAATGACAGGATTTCTAATATATAAACGAGGTATCTTATATTTCACTTCTCAGCTTAAGTTCCCCGAGGAAGATGTTTTTTAAGCATCTGGACTACTATATAATTTTCAAAATGACGGGATCTCTAAAATATGAACTAGGTATCTTAATTTTCAGTTCTCAGCTTAAATTCCCTGAGGAAGATGTATTTTAAGCACCTGGACTACTATATATAATTTTCAAAATGACGGGATCTCTAATATATAAACGAGGTATCTTAAATTTCACTTCTCACGTTGAGATCCGCGAGGAAGATGTTTTTTAAGCACCTGGACTACTATATAATTTTCAAAATGACGGGATCTCTAAAATATGAACTAGGTATCTTAATTTTCAGTTCTCAGCTTAAATTCCCTGAGGAAGATGTATTTTAAGCACCTGGACTACTATATATAATTTTCAAAATGACAGGATTTCTAATATATAAACGAGGTATCTTATATTTCACTTTTCAGCTTAAGTTCCCGGAGGAAGATGTTTTTTAAGCACCTGGACTACTAGATATAATGTTCCAAATGATGGGATCTCTAAAACATGAACAATGTATTTGAATATTCAGTTCTCAGCTTAAGTTCCCTGAGAAAGATGTATTTTATGCATCTGGACTACTATATAATTTTCAAAATGACGGGATCTCTAAAATATGAACTAGGTATCTTAATTTTCAGTTCTCAGCTTAAATTCCCTGAGGAAGATGTATTTTAAGCACCTGGACTACTATATATAATTTTCAAAATGATGGTATCTCTAAAACATGAACAAGGTATCTGAATATTCAGTTCTCAGCTTAAGTTCCCTGAGGAAGATGTATTTTATGCACCTGGACTACTATATAATTTTCAAAATGACGGGATCTCTAAAATATGAACTAGGTATCTTAATTTTCAGTTCTCAGCTTAAATTCCCTGAGGAAGATGTATTTTAAGCACCTGGACTACTATATATAATTTTCAAAATGACGGGATCTCTAATATATAAACGAGTTATCTTAAATTTCACTTTTCAGCTTAGGTTCCCCGAGGAAGAAGTTTTTTAAGCACCTGGACTACTATATTATTTTCAAAATGACAAGATCTCTAAAATATGAACTAGGTATCTTAATTTTCAGTTCTCAGCTTAAATTCCCTGAGGAAGATGTATTTTAAGCACCTGGACTACTATATATAATTTTCAAAATGACGGGATCTCTAATATATAAACGAGGTATCTTAAATTTCACTTCTCAGCTTAGGTTCCCCGAGGAAGATGTTTTTTAAGCACCTGGACTAGTAGATATAATTTTCAAAATGACGGCATCTCCAAAATATGAACACGGTATCTGAATTTTCAGTTCTCAGTTTAAATTCCCTAAGGAAGATGTATTTTAAGCACCTGGACTACTAGACATAATTTTCAAAATGGTGGGATCTCTAAAACATGAACAAGGTATCTGAATATTCAGTTCTCATCTTAAGTTCCCTGAGGAAGATGTATTTTATGCACCTGGACTACTATATTATTTTCAAAATGACAGGATCTCTAAAATATGAACTAGGTATCTTAATTTTCAGTTCTCAGCTTAAATTCCCCGAGGAAGATGTATTTTAAGCACCTGGACTACTATATAATTTTCAAAACGACGGGATCTCTAAAATATGAACTAGGTATCTTAATTTTCAGTTCTCGGCTTAAATTCCCTGAGAAAGATATATTTGAAGCACCTGGACTACTATATATAATTTTCAAAATGACGGGATCTCTCATATATAAACGAGGTATCTTAAATTTCACTTCTCAGCTTAAGTTCCCCGAGGAAGATGTTTTTTAAGCACCTGGACTACTAGATATAATTTTCAAAATAACGGGATCTCTAAAACATGAACAAGGTATCTGAATATTCAGTTCTCAGCTTAAGTTCCCTGAGGAAGATGTATTTTATGCACCTGGACTACTATATTATTTTCAAAATGACAGGATCTCTAAAATATGAACTAGGTATCTTAATTTTCAGTTCTCAGCTTAAATTCCATGAGGAAGATGTATTTTATGCACCTGGACTACTATATTATTTTCAAAATGACAGGATCTCTAATATATAAACGAGGTATCTGAATTTTCAGTTCTCAGCTTGAATTCCCTGAGGAAGATGTATTTTAAGCACCTGGACTACTATATATAATTTTCAAAATGATAGGATCTCTAAAACATGAACAAGGTATTTGAATATTCAGTTCTCAGCTTAAATTCCCTGAGGAAGATGTATTTTAAGCACCTGGACTACTATATATAATTTTCAAAATGACAGGATTTCTAATATATAAACGAGGTATCTTATATTTCACTTCTCAGCTTAAGTTCCCCGAGGAAGATGTTTTTTAAGCACCTGGACTACTAGATATAATTTTAAAAATGACGGGATCTCTAAAATATGAACTAGGTATCTTAATTTTCAGTTCTCAGCTTAAATTCCCTGAGGAAGATGTATTTTAAGCACCTGGACTACTATATATAATTTTCAAAATGACGGGATCTCTCATATATAAACGAGGTATCTTAAATTTCACTTCTCAGCTTAAGTTCCCCGAGGAAGATGTTTTTTAAGCACCTGGACTACTATATTATTTTCAAAATGACAGGATCTCTAAAATATGAACTAGGTATCTTAATTTTCAGTTCTCAGCTTAAATTCCATGAGGAAGATGTATTTTATGCACCTGGACTACTATATTATTTTCAAAATGACAGGATCTCTAAAATATGAAGTAGGTATCTTAATTTTCAGTTCTCAGCTTAAATTCCCTGAGGAAGATGTATTTTAAGCACCTGGACTACTATATATAATTTTCAAAATGACAGGATTTCTAATATATAAACGAGGTATCTTATATTTCACTTCTCAGCTTAAGTTCCCCGAGGAAGATGTTTTTTAAGCACCTGGACTACTAGATATAATTTTAAAAATGACGGGATCTCCAAAATATGAACACGGTATCTGGATTTTCAGTTTTCAGTTTAAATTCCCTTAGGAAGATGTATTTTAAGCACCTGGACTACTAGATATAATTTTCAAAATGAAGGCATCTCTAATATATAATCGAGGTATCTTAAATTTCACGTCTCAGGTTAAGTTCCCCGAGGAAGATGTTTTTTAAGCATCTGGACTACTATATAATTTTCAAAATGACGGGATCTCTAAAATATGAACTAGGTATCTTAATTTTCAGTTCTCAGCTTAAATTCCCTGAGGAAGATGTATTTTAAGCAACTGGACTACTATATATAATTTTCAAAATGACGGGATCTCTAATATATAAACGAGGTATCTTAAATTTCACTTCTCAGCTTAGGTTCCCCGAGGAAGATGTTTTTTAAGCACCTGGACTACTATATATAATTTTCAAAATGACGGGATCTCTAATATATAAACGAGGTATCTTAAATTTCACTTCTCAGATTAGGTTCCCCGAGGAAGATGTTTTTTAAGCACCTGGACTACTAGATATAATTTTCAAAATGACGGCATCTCTATTATATTAACGAGGTATCTTAAATTTCACTCCTCAGGTTAAGTTCCCCGAGGAAGATGTTTTTTAAGCACCTGGACTACTAGATATAATTTTCAAAATAACGTGATCTCTAAAATATGAAGAACGTATCTGAATTTTCAGTTCTCAGCTTAAATTCCCTGAGGAAGATTTATGTTAAACACCTGGACTACTTGAAATAATTCTCAAAAAGACAGGATCTCTAAAATATGAACTAGGTATCTTAATTTTCAGTTCTCAGCTTAAATTCCATGAGGAAGATGTATTTTATGCACCTGGACTACTATATTATTTTCAAAATGACAGGATCTCTAATATATAAACGAGGTATCTGAATTTTCAGTTCTCAGCTTGAATTCCCTGAGGAAGATGTATTTTAAGCACCTGGACTACTATATATAATTTTCAAAATGACGGGATCTCTAATATATAAACGAGGTATCTTAAATTTCACTTCTCAGATTAGGTTCCCCGAGGAAGATGTTTCTTAAGCACCTGGACTACTAGATATAATTTTCAAAATGACGGCATGTCTATTATATTAACGAGGTATCTTAAATTTCACTCCTCAGGTTAAGTTCCCCGAGGAAGATGTTTTTTAAGCACCTGGACTACTAGATATAATTTTCAAAATAACGTGATCTCTAAAATATGAAGAACGTATCTTAATTTTCAGTTCTCAGCTTAAATTCCCTGAGGAAGATGTATTTTAAGCACCTGGACTACTATATATAATTTTCAAAATGACAGGATCTCTAATATATAAACGAGGTATCTTAAATTTCAATTCTCAGCTTAAGTTCCCCGAGGAAGATGTTTTTTAAGCACCTGGACTACTAGATATAATTTTCAAAATGACGGGATCTCCAAAATATGAACACGGTATCTGGATTTTCAGTTCTCAGCTTAAATTCCCTTAGGAAGATGTATTTTAAGCACCTGGACTACTAGATATAATTTTCAAAATGACGGCATCTCTAATATATAATCGAGGTATCTTAAATTTCACGTCTCAGCTTAAGTTCCCCGAGGAAGATGTTTTTTAAGCACCTGGACTACTATATAATTTTCAAAATGACGGGATCTCTAAAATATGAACTAGGTATCTTAATTTTCAGTTCTCAGCTTAAATTCCCTGAGGAAGATGTATTTTAAGCACCTGGACTACTATATATAATTTTCAAAATGACGGGATCTCTAATATATAAACGAGGTATCTTAAATTTCACTTCTCAGCTTAAGTTCCCCGAGGAAGATGTTTTTTAAGCACCTGGACTACTATATTATTTTCAAAATGACAGGATCTCTAAAATATGAACTAGGTATCTTAATTTTCAGTTCTCAGCTTAAATTCCCTGAGGAAGATGTATTTTAAGCACCTGGACTACTATATAATTTTCAAAATGACGGGATCTCTAATATATAAACGAGGTATCTTAATTTTCAGTTCTCAGCTTAAATTCCCTGAGGAAGATGTATTTTAAGCACCTGGACTACTATATATAATTTTCAAAATGACGGGATCTCTAATATATAAACGAGGTATCTTAAATTTCACTTCTCAGCTTAGGTTCCCCGAGGAAGATGTTTTTTAAGCACCTGGACTACTATATTATTTTCAAAATGACAGGATCTCTAAAATATGAACTAGGTATCTTAATTTTCAGTTCTCAGCTTAAATTCCCTGAGGAAGATGTATTTTATGCACCTGGACTACTATATTATTTTCAAAATGACAGGATCTCTAATATATGAACGAGGTATCTTAATTTTCAGTTCTCAGCTTAAATTCCCTGAGGAAGATGTATTTTAAGCACCTGGACTACTAGATATAATTTTCAAAATGACGGCATCTCTATTATATTAACGAGGTATCTTAAATTTCACTCCTCAGGTTAAGTTCCCCGAGGAAGATGTTTTTTAAGCACCTGGACTACTAGATATAATTTTCAAAATGACGGGATCTCTAAAATATGAAGAACGTATCTGAATTTTCAGTTCTCAGCTTAAATTCCCTGAGGAAGATGTATGTTAAACACCTGGACTACTTGAAATAATTCTCAAAAAGACAGGATCTCTAAAATATGAACTAGGTATCTTAATTTTCAGTTCTCAGCTTAAATTCCATGAGGAAGATGTATTTTATGCACCTGGACTACTATATTATTTTCAAAATGACAGGATCTCTAATATATAAACGAGGTATCTGAATTTTCAGTTCTCAGCTTGAATTCCCTGAGGAAGATGTATTTTAAGCACCTGGACTACTATATATAATTTTCAAAATGACAGGATCTCTAATATATAAACGAGGTATCTTAAATTTCACTTCTCAGCTTAGGTTCCCCGAGGAAGATGTTTCTTAAGCACCTGGACTACTAGATATAATTTTCAAAATGACGGCATGTCTATTATATTAACGAGGTATCTTAAATTTCACTCCTCAGGTTAAGTTCCCCGAGGAAGGTGTTTTTTAAGCACCTGGACTACTAGATATAATTTTCAAAATAACGGGATCTCTAAAATATGAAGAACGTATCTTAATTTTCAGTTCTCAGCTTAAATTCCCTGAGGAAGATGTATTTTAAGCACCTGGACTACTATATATAATTTTCAAAATGACAGGATTTCTAATATATAAACGAGGTATTTGAATATTCAGTTCTCAGCTTAAGTTCCCCGAGGAAGATGTTTTTTAAGCACCTGGACTACTAGATATAATTTTAAAAATGACGGGATCTCCAAAATATGAACACGGTATCTGGATTTTCAGTTCTCAGCTTAAATTCCCTTAGGAAGATGTATTTTAAGCACCTGGACTACTAGATATAATTTTCAAAATGAAGGCATCTCTAATATATAATCGAGGTATCTTAAATTTCACGTCTCAGGTTAAGTTCCCCGAGGAAGATGTTTTTTAAGCACCTGGACTACTATATAATTTTCAAAATGACGGGATCTCTAAAATATGAACTAGGTATCTTAATTTTCAGTTCTCAGCTTAAATTCCCTGAGGAAGATGTATTTTAAGCACCTGGACTACTATATATAATTTTCAAAATGACGGGATCTCTAATATATAAACGAGGTATCTTAAATTTCACTTCTCAGCTTAGGTTCCCCGAGGAAGATGTTTTTTAAGCACCTGGACTACTATATTATTTTCAAAATGACAGGATCTCTAAAATATGAACTAGGTATCTTAATTTTCAGTTCTCAGCTTAAATTCCATGAGGAAGATGTATTTTATGCACCTGGACTACTATATTATTTTCAAAATGACAGGATCTCTAATATATAAACGAGGTATCTTAATTTTCAGTTCTCAGCTTAAATTCCCTGAGGAAGATGTATTTTAAGCACCTGGACTACTATATATAATTTTCAAAATGACGGGATCTCTAATATATAAACGAGGTATCTTAAATTTCACTTCTCAGCTTAGGTTCCCCGAGGAAGATGTTTTTTAAGCACCTGGACTACTAGATATAATTTTCAAACTGACGTGATCTCTAAAATATGAACTAGGTATCTGAATTTTCAGTTCTCAGCTTAAATTCCCTGAGGAAGATGTATTTTAAGCACCTGGACTACTATATAATTTTCAAAATGACGGGATCTCTAATATATGAACTAGGTATCTTAATTTTCAGTTCTCAGCTTAAATTCCCCGAGGAAGATGTTTTTTAAGCACCTGGACTACTAGATATAATTTTCAAAATGACGGCATCTCTATTATATTAACGAGGTATCTTAAATTTCACTCCTCAGGTTAAGTTCCCCGAGGAAGATGTTTTTTAAGCACCTGGACTACTAGATATAATTTTCAAAATAACGTGATCTCTAAAATATGAAGAACGTATCTGAATTTTCAGTTCTCAGCTTAAATTCCCTGAGGAAGATTTATGTTAAACACCTGGACTACTTATATTATTTTCAAAATGACAGGATCTCTAAAATATGAACTAGGTATCTTAATTTTCAGTTCTCAGCTTAAATTCCCTGAGGAAGATGTATTTTAAGCACCTGGACTACTAGATATAATTTTCAAAATGACGGGATCTCCAAAATATGAACACGGTATCTGAATTTTCAGTTCTCAGTTTAAATTCCCTTAGGAAGATGTATTTTAAGCACCTGGACTACTAGATATAATTTTCAAAATGACGGCATCTCTAATATATAAACGAGGTATCTTAAATTTCACTTCTCAGCTTAAGTTCCCCGAGGAAGATGTTTTTTAAGCACCTGGACTACTAGATATAATTTTCAAAATGACGGGATCTCTAAAATATGAACTAGGTATCTTAATTTTCAGTTCTCAGCTTAAATTCCCTGAGGAAGATGTATTTTAAGCACCTGGACTACTAGATATAATTTTCAAAATGACGGGATTTCTAATATATAAACGAGGTATCTTAAATTTCACTTCTCAGCTTAAGTTCCCCGAGGAAGATGTTTTTTAAGCACCTGGACTACTAGATATAATTTTCAAAATGACAGGATCTCTAAAATATGAACTAGGTATCTGAATATTCAGTTCTCAGCTTAAGTTCCCTGAGGAAGATGTATTTTATGCACCTGGACTACTATATTATTTTCAAAATGACAGGATCTCTAAAATATGAACTAGGTATCTTAATTTTCAGTTCTCAGCTTAAATTCCCTGAGGAAGATGTATTTTAAGCACCTGGACTACTATATATAATTTTCAAAATGACAGGATTTCTAATATATAAACGAGGTATCTTATATTTCACTTCTCAGCTTAAGTTCCCCGAGGAAGATGTTTTTTAAGCACCTGGACTACTAGATATAATTTTCAAAATGACGGGATCTCCAAAATATGAACACGGTATCTGGATTTTCAGTTCTCAGCTTAAATTCCCTTAGGAAGATGTATTTTAAGCACCTGGACTACTAGATATAATTTTCAAAATGACGGCATCTCTAATATATAATCGAGGTATCTTAAATTTCACGTCTCAGGTTAAGTTCCCCGAGGAAGATGTTTTTTAAGCACCTGGACTGCTATATAATTTTCAAAATGACGGGATCTCTAAAATATGAACTAGGTATCTTAATTTTCAGTTCTCAGCTTAAATTCCCTGAGGAAGATGTATTTTAAGCACCTGGACTACTATATATAATTTTCAAAATGACGGGATCTCTAATATATAAACGAGGTATCTTAAATTTCACTTCTCAGCTTAGGTTCCCCGAGGAAGATGTTTTTTAAGCACCTGGACTACTATATATAATTTTCAAAATGACGGGATCTCTAATATATAAACGAGGTATCTTAAATTTCACTTCTCAGATTAGGTTCCCCGAGGAAGATGTTTCTTAAGCACCTGGACTACTAGATATAATTTTCAAAATGACGGCATCTCTATTATATTAACGAGGTATCTTAAATTTCACTCCTCAGGTTAAGTTCCCCGAGGAAGATGTTTTTTAAGCACCTGGACTACTAGATATAATTTTCAAAATAACGGGATCTCTAAAATATGAAGAACGTATCTGAATTTTCAGTTCTCAGCTTAAATTCCCTGAGGAAGATTTATTTTAAACACCTGGACTACTTGAAATAATTCTCAAAATGACAGGATCTCTAAAATATGATATAGGAATCTTAATTTTCAGTTCTCAGCTTAAATTCCATGAGGAAGATGTATTTTATGCACCTGGACTACTATATTATTTTCAAAATGACAGGATCTCTAATATATAAACGAGGTATCTGAATTTTCAGTTCTCAGCTTGAATTCCCTGAGGAAGATGTATTTTAAGCACCTGGACTACTATATATAATTTTCAAAATGACGGGATCTCTAATATATAAACGAGGTATCTTAAATTTCACTTCTCAGCTTAGGTTCCCCGAGGAAGATGTTTCTTAAGCACCTGGACTACTAGATATAATTTTCAAAATGACGGCATGTCTATTATATTAACGAGGTATCTTAAATTTCACTCCTCAGGTTAAGTTCCCCGAGGAAGATGTTTTTTAAGCACCTGGACTACTAGATATAATTTTCAAAATAACGTGATCTCTAAAATATGAAGAACGTATCTTAATTTTCAGTTCTCAGCTTAAATTCCCTGAGGAAGATGTATTTTAAGCACCTGGACTACTATATATAATTTTCAAAATGACAGGATCTCTAATATATAAACGAGGTATCTTATATTTCACTTCTCAGCTTAAGTTCCCCGAGGAAGATGTTTTTTAAGCACCTGGACTACTAGATATAATTTTCAAAATGACGGGATCTCCAAAATATGAACACGGTATCTGAATTTTCAGTTCTCAGTTTAAATTCCCTTAGGAAGATGTATTTTAAGCACCTGGACTACTAGATATAATTTTCAAAATGACGGGATTTCTAATATATAAACGAGGTATCTTAAATTTCACTTCTCAGCTTAAGTTCCCCGAGGAAGATGTTTTTTAAGCACCTGAACTACTATATAATTTTCAAAATGACGGGATCTCTAAAATATGAACTAGGTATCTTAATTTTCAGTTCTCAGCTTAAATTCCCTGAGGAAGATGTATTTTAAGCACCTGGACTACTATATATAATTTTCAAAATGACGGGATCTCTAATATATAAACGAGGTATCTTAAATTTCACTTCTCAGCTTAGGTTCCCCGAGGAAGATGTTTTTTAAGCACCTGGACTACTAGATATAATTTTCAAAATGATGGTATCTCTAAAACATGAACAAGGTATCTGATTATTCAGTTCTCAGCTTAAGTTCCCTGAGGAAGATGTATTTTATGCACCTGGACTACTATATTATTTTCAAAATGACAGGATCTCTAAAATATGAACTAGGTATCTTAATTTTCAGTTCTCAGCTTAAATTCCCCGAGGAAGATGTATTTTAAGCACCTGGACTACTATATAATTTTCAAAATGACGGGATCTCTAAAATATGAACTAGGTATCTTAATTTTCAGTTCTTAGCTTACGTTCCCTGAGGAAAATGTTTTTCAAGCACCTGGACTGCTAGATATAATTTTCAAAATGACGGGATCTCCAAAATATGAAAACGGTATCTGAATTTTCAGTTCTCAGTTTAAATTCCCTTAGGAAGATGTATTTTAAGCACCTGGACTACTAGATATAATTTTCAAAATGACGAAATCTCCAAAATATGAACACGGTATCTGAATTTTCAGTTCTCAGTTCAAATTCCCTTAGGAAGATGTATTTTAAGCACCTGGACTACTAGATATAATTTTCAAAATGACGGCATCTCTAATATATAATCGAGGTATCTTAAATTTCACTTCTCAGCTTAGGTTCCCAGAGGAAGATGTTTTTTAAGCACCTGGACTACTAGATATAATTTTCAAAATGATGGGATCTCTAAAATATGAACTAGGTATCTTAATTTTTAGTTCTCAGCTTAAATTCCCTGAGGAAGATGTATTTTAAGCACCTGGACTACTATATATAATTTTCAAAATTACGGGATCTCTAATATATAAACGAGGTATCTTAAATTTTACTTCTCAGCTTAGGTTCCCCGAGGAAGTTGTTTTTTAAGCACCTGGACTACTATATTATTTTCAAAATGACAGGATCTCTAAAATATGAACTAGGTATCTTATTTTTCAGTTCTCAGCTTAAATTCCCTGATGAAGATGTATTTTAAGCACCTGGACTACTATATATAATTTTCAAAATGACGGGATCTCTAATATATAAGCGAGGTATCTTATATTTCACTTCTCAGCTTAAGTTCCCCGAGGAAGATGTTTTTTTAGCACCTGGACTACTATATTATTTTCAAAATGACAGGATCTCTAAAATATGAACTAGGTATCTTAATTTTCAGTTCTTAGCTTAAATTCCCTGAGGAAGATGTATTTTAAGCACCTGGACTACTATATAATTTTCAAAGTGACGGGATCTCCAAGATATGAACACGGTATCTGAATTTTCAGTTCTCAGTTTAAATTCCCTAAGGAAGATGTATTTTAAGCACCTGGACTACTAGACATAATTTTCAAAATAACGGGGTCTCTAAAATATGAAGAAGGTATGTGAATTTTCAGTTCTTAGCTTAAATTCCCTGAGGAAGATTTATTTTAAGCACCTGGACTACTATATTATTTTCAAAATGACAGGATCTCTAAGATATGAACTAGGTATCTTAATTTTCAGTTCTCAGCTTAAATTCCCTGAGGAAGATGTATTTTAAGCACCTGGACTACTATATTATTTTAAAAATGACAGGATCTCTAAGATATGAACTAGGTATCTTAATTTTCAGTTCTCAGCTTAAATTCCCTGAGGAAGATGTATTTTAAGCACCTGGACTACTATATATGATTTTCAAAATGACGGGATCTCTAATATATAAACGAGGTATCTTAAATTTCACTTCTCAGCTTAGGTTCCCAGAGGAAGATGTTTTTTAAGCACCTGGACTACTAGATATAATTTTCAAAATGATGGTATCTCTAAAACATGAACAAGGTATCTGATTATTCAGTTCTCAGCTTAAGTTCCCTGAGGAAGATGTATTTTATGCACCTGGACTACTATATTATTTTCAAAATGACAGGATCTCTAAAATATGAACTAGGTATCTTAATTTTCAGTTCTCAGCTTAAATTCCCCGAGGAAGATGTTTTTTAAGCACCTGGACTATTATATAATTTTCAAAACGACGGGATCTCTAAAATATGAACTAGGTATCTTAATTTTCAGTTCTTAGCTTACGTTCCCTGAGGAAAATGTTTTTCAAGCACCTGGACTGCTAGATATAATTTTCAAAATGACGGGATCTCTAATATATAAACGAGGTATCTTAAATTTCACTTCTCAGATTAGGTTCCCCGAGGAAGATGTTTTTTAAGCACCTGGACTACTAGATATAATTTTCAAAATGACGGGATCTCTAATATATAAGCGAGGTATCTTATATTTCACTTCTCAGCTTAAGTTCCCCGAGGAAGATGTTTTTTTAGCACCTGGACTACTATATTATTTTCAAAATGACAGGATCTCTAAAATATGAACTAGGTATCTTAATTTTCAGTTCTCAGCTTAAATTCCCTGAGGAAGATGTATTTTAAGCACCTGGACTACTATATATAATTTTCAAAATGACGGGATCTCTAATATATAAACGAGGTATCTTAAATTTCACTTCTCAGCTTAGGTTCCCCGAGGAAGATGTTTTTTAAGCACCTGGACTACTAGATATAATTTTCAAAATAACGGGATCTCTAAAATATGAAGAACGTATCTGAATTTTCAGTTCTCAGCTTAAATTCCCTGAGGAAGATGTATTTTAAGCACCTGGACTACTAGATATAATTTTCAAAATGACGGCATCTCTAATATATAATTGAGGTATCTTAAATTTCACGTCTCAGATTAAGTTCCCCGAGGAATATGTTTTTTAAGCACCTGTACTACTATATAATTTTCAAAATGACGGGATCTCTAAAATATGAACTAGGTATCTTAATTTTCAGTTCTCAGCTTAAATTCCCTGAGGAAGATGTATTTTAAGCACCTGGACTACTAGATATAATTTTCAAAATGACGGCATCTCTATTATATTAACGAGGTATCTTAAATTTCACTCCTCATGTTATGTTCCCCGAGGAAGACGTTTTTTTAGCACCTGGACTACTATATTATTTTCAAAATGACAGGATCTCTAAGATATGAACTAGGTATCTTAATTTTTAGTTCTCAGCTTAAATTCCCTGAGGAAGATGGTTTTTAAGCAGCCTGGACTACTAGATATAATTTTCCAAATGACGGGATTTCTGATATATAAACGAGGTATCTAAAATTTCACTTCTGAGCTTAAGTTCCCCGAGGAAGATGTTTTTTAAGCACCTGGACTACTAGATATAATTTTCAAAATGATGGTATCTCTAAAACATGAACAAGGTATCTGATTATTCAGTTCTCAGCTTAAGTTCCCTGAGGAAGATGTATTTTATGCACCTGGACTAATATATTATTTTCAAAATGACAGGATCTCTAAAATATGAACTAGGTATCTTAATTTTCAGTTCTCAGCTTAAATTCCCCGAGGAAGATGTTTTTTAAGCACCTGGACTACTATATAATTTTCAAAACTACGGGATCTCTAAAATATTAACTATGTATCTTAATTTTCAGTTCTTTGCTTACGTTCCCTGAGGAAAATGTTTTTCAAGCACCTGGACTGCTAGATATAATTCTCAAAATGACGGGATCTCTAATATATAAACAAGGTATCTTAAATTTCACTTCTCAGCTTAAGTTCCCCGAGGAAGATGTTTTTTAAGCACCTGGACTACTAGATATAATTTTCAAAATGACGGGATCTCCAAAATATGAACACGGTATCTGAATTTTCAGTTCTCAGATTAAATTCCCTAAGGAAGATGTATTTTAAGCACCTGGACTACTAGACATAATTTTCAATATAACGGGGTCTCTAAAATATGAAGAAGGTATGTGAATTTTCAGTTCTTAGCTTAAATTCCCTGAGGAAGATTTATTTTAAGCACCTGGACTACTATATTATTTTCAAAATGACAGGATCTCTAAGATATGAACTAGGTATCTTAATTTTTAGTTCTCAGCTTAAATTTCCTGAGGAAGATGTATTTTAAGCACCTGGACTACTATATTATTTTAAAAATGACAGGATCTCTAAGATATGAACTAGGTATCTTAATTTTCAGTTCTCAGCTTAAATTCCCTGAGGAAGATGTATTTTAAGCACCTGGACTACTATATATGATTTTCAAAATGACGGGATCTCTAATATATAAACGAGGTATCTTAAATTTCACTTCTCAGCTTAGGTTCCCAGAGGAAGATGTTTTTTAAGCACCTGGACTACTAGATATAATTTTCAAAATGATGGTATCTCTAAAACATGAACAAGGTATCTGATTATTCAGTTCTCAGCTTAAGTTCCCTGAGGAACATGTATTTTATGCACCTGGACTACTATATTATTTTCAAAATGACAGGATCTCTAAAATATGAACTAGGTATCTTAATTTTCAGTTCTCAGCTTAAATTCCCCGAGGAAGATGTTTTTTAAGCACCTGGACTACTACATAATTTTCAAAATGACAGGATCTCTAAAATATGAACTAGGTATCTTAATTTTCAGTTCTTAGCTTACGTTCCCTGAGGAAAATGTTTTTCAAGCACCTGGACTGCTAGATATAATTTTCAAAATGACGGGATCTCCAAAATATGAACACGGTATCTGAATTTTCAGTTCTCAGTTTAAATTCCCTTAGGAAGATGTATTTTAAGCACCTGGACTACTAGATATAATTTTCAAAATGACGGAATCTCCAAAATATGAACACGGTATCTGAATTTTCAGTTCTCAGTTTAAATTCCCTTAGGAAGATGTATTTTAAGCACCTGGTCTACTAGATATAATTTTCAAAATGACGGCATCTCTAATATATAATCGAGGTATCTTAAATTTCACGTCTCAGGTTAAGTTCCCCGAGGAAGATGTTTTTTAAGCACCTGTACTACTATATAATTTTCAAAATGACGGGATCTCTAAAATATGAACTAGGTATCTTAATTTTTAGTTCTCAGCTTAAATTCCCTGAGGAAGATGTATTTTAAGCACCTGGACTACTATATATAATTTTCAAAATTACGGGATCTCTAATATATAAACGAGGTATCTTAAATTTTACTTCTCAGCTTAGGTTCCCCGAGGAAGTTGTTTTTTAAGCACCTGGACTAATATATTATTTTCAAAATGACAGGATCTCTAAAATATGAACTAGGTATCTTATTTTTCAGTTCTCAGCTTAAATTCCCTGATGAAGATGTATTTTAAGCACCTGGACTACTATATATAATTTTCAAAATGACGGGATCTCTAATATATAAGCGAGGTATCTTATATTTCACTTCTCAGCTTAAGTTCCCCGAGGAAGATGTTTTTTTAGCACCTGAGATCCTAAATATTATTTTCAAAATGACAGGATCTCTAAAATATGAACTAGGTATCTTAATTTTCAGTTCTTAGCTTAAATTCCCTGAGGAAGATGTATTTTAAGCACCTGGACTACTATATAATTTTCAAAGTGACGGGATCTCCAAGATATGAACACGGTATCTGAATTTTCAGTTCTCAGTTTAAATTCCCTTAGAAAGATGTATTTTAAGCACCTGGACTACTAGACATAATTTTCAATATAACGGGGTCTCTAAAATATGAAGAAGGTATGTGAATTTTCAGTTCTTAGCTTAAATTCCCTGAGGAAGATTTATTTTAAGCACCTGGACTACTATATTATTTTCAAAATGACAGGATCTCTAAGATATGAACTAGGTATCTTAATTTTCAGTTCTCAGCTTAAATTCCCTGAGGAAGATGTATTTTAAGCACCTGGACTACTATATTATTTTAAAAATGACAGGATCTCTAAGATATGAACTAGGTATCTTAATTTTCAGTTCTCAGCTTAAATTCCCTGAGGAAGATGTATTTTAAGCACCTGGACTACTATATATGATTTTCAAAATGACGGGATCTCTAATATATAAACGAGGTATCTTAAATTTCACTTCTCAGCTTAGGTTCCCAGAGGAAGATGTTTTTTAAGCACCTGGACTACTAGATATAATTTTCAAAATGATGGTATCTCTAAAACATGAACAAGGTATCTGATTATTCAGTTCTCAGCTTAAGTTCCCTGAGGAAGATGTATTTTATGCACCTGGACTACTATATTATTTTCAAAATGACAGGATCTCTAAAATATGAACTAGGTATCCTAATTTGCAGTTCTCAGCTTAAATTCCCCGAGGAAGATGTTTTTTAAGCACCTGGACTAATATATAATTTTCAAAACGACGGGATCTCTAAAATATGAACTAGGTATCTCAATTTTCAGTTCTTAGCTTACGTTCCCTGAGGAAAATGTTTTTCAAGCACCTGGACTGCTAGATATAATTTTCAAAATGACGGGATCTCTAATATATAAACAAGGTATCATAAATTTCACTTCCCAGCTTAAGTTCCCCGTGGACGATGTTTTTTAAGCACCTGGACCACTAGATATAATTTTCAAAATGACGGGATCTCCAAAAAATGAAAACGGTATCTGAATTTTCAGTTCTCAGTTTAAATTCCCTTAGGAAGATGTATTTTAAGCACCTGGACTACTAGATATAATTTTCAAAATAACGGGGTCTCTAAAATATGAAGAAGGTATGTGAATTTTCAGTTCTTAGCTTAAATTCCCTGAGGAAGATTTATTTTAAGCACCTGGACTACTATATTATTTTCAAAATGACAGGATCTCTAAGATATGAACTAGGTATCTTAATTTTCAGTTCTCAGCTTAAATTCCCTGAGGAAGATGTATTTTAAGCACCTGGACTACTATATTATTTTCAAAATGACAGGATCTCTAAGATATGAACTAGGTATCTTAATTTTCAGTTCTCAGCTTAAATTCCCTGAGGAAGATGTATTTTAAGCACCTGGACTACTATATATAATTTTCAAAATGACGGGATCTCTAATATATAAACGAGGTATCTTAAATTTCACTTCTCAGCTTAGGTTCCCCGAGGAAGATGTTTTTTAAGCACCTGGACTACTAGATATAATTTTCAAAATAACGGGATCTCTAAAATATGAAGAACGTATCTGAATTTTCAGTTCTCAGCTTAAATTCCCTGAGGAAGATGTATTTTAAGCACCTGGACTACTAGATATAATTTTCAAAATGACGGCATCTCTAATATATAATTGAGGTATCTTAAATTTCACGTCTCAGATTAAGTTCCCCGAGGAATATGTTTTTTAAGCACCTGTACTACTATATAATTTTCAAAATGACGGGATCTCTAAAATATGAACTAGGTATCTTAATTTTCAGTTCTCAGCTTAAATTCCCTGAGGAAGATGTATTTTAAGCACCTGGACTACTAGATATAATTTTCAAAATGACGGCATCTCTATTATATTAACGAGGTATCTTAAATTTCACTCCTCAGGTTAAGTTCCCCGAGGAAGATGTTTTTTAAGCACCTGGACTACTATATTATTTTCAAAATGACGGGATCTCTAAAATATTATCTAGGTATCTTAATTTTCAGTTCTTAGCTTAAGTTCCCTGAGGAAGATGGTTTTTAAGCAACCTGGACTACTAGATATAATTTTCCAAATGACGGGATTTCTGATATATAAACGAGGTATCTAAAATTTCACTTCTGAGCTTAAGTTCCCCGAGGAAGATGTTTTTTAAGCACCTGGACTACTAGATATAATTTTCAAAATGATGGTATCTCTAAAACATGAACAAGGTATCTGATTATTCAGTTCTCAGCTTAAGTTCCCTGAGGAAGATGTATTTTATGCACCTGGACTAATATATTATTTTCAAAATGACAGGATCTCTAAAATATGAACTAGGTATCTTAATTTTCAGTTCTCAGCTTAAATTCCCCGAGGAAGATGTTTTTTAAGCACCTGGACTACTATATAAATTTAAAAACTACGGGATATCTAAAATATGAACTAGGTATCTTAATTTTCAGTTCTTAGCTTACGTTCCCTGAGGAAAATGTTTTTCAAGCACCTGGACTGCTAGATATAATTTTCAAAATGACGGGATCTCTAATATATAAACGAGGTATCTTAAATTTCACTTCTCAGCTTAAGTTCCCCGAGGAAGATGTTTTTTAAGCACCTGGACTACTAGATATAATTTTCAAAATGACGGGATCTCCAAAATATGAACACGGTATCTGAATTTTCAGTTCTCAGTTTAAATTCCCTAAGGAAGATGTATTTTAAGCACCTGGACTACTAGACATAATTTTCAATATAACGGGGTCTCTAAAATATGAAGAAGGTATGTGAATTTTCAGTTCTTAGCTTAAATTCCCTGAGGAAGATTTATTTTAAGCACCTGGACTACTATATTATTTTCAAAATGACAGGATCTCTAAGATATGAACTAGGTATCTTAATTTTCAGTTTTCAGCTTAAATTCCCTGAGGAAGATGTATTTTAAGCACCTGGACTACTATATTATTTTAAAAATGACAGGATCTCTAAGATATGAACTAGGTATCTTAATTTTCAGTTCTCAGCTTAAATTCCCTGAGGAAGATGTATTTTAAGCACCTGGACTACTATATATGATTTTCAAAATGACGGGATCTCTAATATATAAACGAGGTATCTTAAATTTCACTTCTCAGCTTAGGTTCCCAGAGGAAGATGTTTTTTAAGCACCTGGACTACTAGATATAATTTTCAAAATGATGGTATCTCTAAAACATGAACAAGGTATCTGATTATTCAGTTCTCAGCTTAAGTTCCCTGAGGAAGATGTATTTTATGCACCTGGACTACTATATTATTTTCAAAATGACAGGATCTCTAAAATATGAACTAGGTATCTTAATTTTCAGTTCTCAGCTTAAATTCCCCGATGAAGATGTTTTTTATGCACCTGGACTACTATATTATTTTCAAAATGACAGGATCTCTAAAATATGAACTAGGTATCTTAATTTTCAGTTCTTAGCTTACGTTCCCTGAGGAAAATGTTTTTCAAGCACCTGGACTGCTAGATATAATTTTCAAAATGACGGGATCTCCAAAATATGAACACGGTATCTGAATTTTCAGTTCTCAGTTTAAATTCCCTTAGGAAGATGTATTTTAAGCACCTGGACTACTAGATATAATTTTCAAAATGACGAAATCTCCAAAATATGAACACGGTATCTGAATTTTCAGTTCTCAGTTCAAATTCCCTTAGGAAGATGTATTTTAAGCACCTGGACTACTAGATATAATTTTCAAAATGACGGCATCTCTAATATATAATCGAGGTATCTTAAATTTCACGTCTCAGGTTAAGTTCCCCGAGGAAGATGTTTTTTAAGCACCTGTACTACTATATAATTTTCAAAATGACGGGATCTCTAAAATATGAACTAGGTATCTTAATTTTTAGTTCTCAGCTTAAATTCCCTGAGGAAGATGTATTTTAAGCACCTGGACTACTATATATAATTTTCAAAATTACGGGATCTCTAATATATAAACGAGGTATCTTAAATTTTACTTCTCAGCTTAGGTTCCCCGAGGAAGTTGTTTTTTAAGCACCTGGACTAATATATTATTTTCAAAATGACAGGATCTCTAAAATATGAACTAGGTATCTTATTTTTCAGTTCTCAGCTTAAATTCCCTGATGAAGATGTATTTTAAGCACCTGGACTACTATATATAATTTTCAAAATGACGGGATCTCTAATATATAAGCGAGGTATCTTATATTTCACTTCTCAGCTTAAGTTCCCCGAGGAAGATGTTTTTTTAGCACCTGGACTACTATATTATTTTCAAAATGACAGGATCTCTAAAATATGAACTAGGTATCTTAATTTTCAGTTCTTAGCTTAAATTCCCTGAGGAAGATGTATTTTAAGCACCTGGACTACTATATAATTTTCAAAGTGACGGGATCTCCAAGATATGAACACGGTATCTGAATTTTCAGTTCTCAGTTTAAATTCCCTTAGAAAGATGTATTTTAAGCACCTGGACTACTAGACATAATTTTCAATATAACGGGGTCTCTAAAATATGAAGAAGGTATGTGAATTTTCAGTTCTTAGCTTAAATTCCCTGAGGAAGATTTATTTTAAGCACCTGGACTACTATATTATTTTCAAAATGACAGGATCTCTAAGATATGAACTAGGTATCTTAATTTTCAGTTCTCAGCTTAAATTTCCTGAGGAAGATGTATTTTAAGCACCTGGACTACTATATTATTTTAAAAATGACAGGATCTCTAAGATATGAACTAGGTATCTTAATTTTCAGTTCTCAGCTTAAATTCCCTGAGGAAGATGTATTTTAAGCACCTGGACTACTATATATGATTTTCAAAATGACGGGATCTCTAATATATAAACGAGGTATCTTAAATTTCACTTCTCAGCTTAGGTTCCCAGAGGAAGATGTTTTTTAAGCACCTGGACTACTAGATATAATTTTCAAAATGATGGTATCTCTAAAACATGAACAAGGTATCTGATTATTCAGTTCTCAGCTTAAGTTCCCTGAGGAAGATGTATTTTATGCACCTGGACTACTATATTATTTTCAAAATGACAGGATCTCTAAAATATGAACTAGGTATCTTAATTTTCAGTTCTCAGCTTAAATTCCCCGAGGAAGATGTTTTTTAAGCACCTGGACTACTATATAATTTTCAAAACGACGGGATCTCTAAAATATGAACTAGGTATCTTAATTTTCAGTTCTTAGCTTACGTTCCCTGAGGAAAATGTTTTTCAAGCACCTGGACTGCTAGATATAATTTTCAAAATGACGGGATCTCTAATATATAAACGAGGTATCTTAAATTTCACTTCTCAGCTTAAGTTCCCCGAGGAAGATGTTTTTTAAGCACCTGGACTACTAGATATAATTTTCAAAATGACGGGATCTCCAAAATATGAACACGGTATCTGAATTTTCAGTTCTCAGTTTAAATTCCCTTAGGAAGATGTATTTTAAGCACCTGGACTACTAGATATAATTTTCAATTTATCCGGGTCTCTAAAATATGAAGAAGGTATGTGAATTTTCAGTTCTTAGCTTAAATTCCCTGAGGAAGATTTATTTTAAGCACCTGGACTACTATATTATTTTCAAAATGACAGGATCTCTAAAATATGAACTAGGTATCTTAATTTTCAGTTCTCAGCTTAAATTCCCTGAGGAAGATGTATTTTAAGCACCTGGACTACTATATTATTTTCAAAATGACAGGATCTCTAAAATATGAACTAGGTATCTTAATTTTCAGTTCTCAGCTTAAATTCCCTGAGGAAGATGTATTTTAAGCACCTGGACTACTAGATATAATTTTCAAAATGATGGTATCTCTAAAACATGAACAAGGTATCTGATTATTCAGTTCTCAGCTTAAGTTCCCTGAGGAACATGTATTTTATGCACCTGGACTACTATATTATTTTCAAAATGACAGGATCTCTAAAATATGAACTAGGTATCTTAATTTTCAGTTCTCAGCTTAAATTCCCCGAGGAAGATGTTTTTTAAGCACCTGGACTACTACATAATTTTCAAAATGACGGGATCTCTAAAATATGAACTAGGTATCTTAATTTTCAGTTCTTAGCTTACGTTCCCTGAGGAAAATGTTTTTCAAGCACCTGGACTGCTAGATATAATTTTCAAAATGACGGGATCTCCAAAATATGAACACGGTATCTGAATTTTCAGTTCTCAGTTTAAATTCCCTTAGGAAGATGTATTTTAAGCACCTGGACTACTAGATATAATTTTCAAAATGACGAAATCTCCAAAATATGAACACGGTATCTGAATTTTCAGTTCTCAGTTCAAATTCCCTTAGGAAGATGTATTTTAAGCACCTGGACTACTAGATATAATTTTCAAAATGACGGCATCTCTAATATATAATCGAGGTATCTTAAATTTCACGTCTCAGGTTAAGTTCCCCGAGGAAGATGTTTTTTAAGCACCTGTACTACTATATAATTTTCATAATGACGGGATCTCTAAAATATGAACTAGGTATCTTAATTTTTAGTTCTCAGCTTAAATTCCCTGAGGAAGATGTATTTTAAGCACCTGGACTACTATATATAATTTTCAAAATTACGGGATCTCTAATATATAAACGAGGTATCTTAAATTTTACTTCTCAGCTTAGGTTCCCCGAGGAAGTTGTTTTTTAAGCACCTGGACTACTATATTATTTTCAAAATGACAGGATCTCTAAAATATGAACTAGGTATCTTATTTTTCAGTTCTCAGCTTAAATTCCCTGATGAAGATGTATTTTAAGCACCTGGACTACTATATATAATTTTCAAAATGACGGGATCTCTAATATATAAGCGAGGTATCTTATATTTCACTTCTCAGCTTAAGTTCCCCGAGGAAGATGTTTTTTTAGCACCTGGACTACTATATTATTTTCAAAATGACAGGATCTCTAAAATATGAACTAGGTATCTTAATTTTCAGTTCTTAGCTTAAATTCCCTGAGGAAGATGTATTTTAAGCACCTGGACTAATATATAATTTTCAAAGTGACGGGATCTCTAAAATATGAACACGGTATCTGAATTTTCAGTTCTCAGTTCAAATTCCCTTAGGAAGATGTATTTTAAGCACCTGGACTACTATATATAATTCTCAAAATGACGGGATCTCTAATATGTAAACGAGGTGTCTTAAATTTCACTCCTCAGGTTAAGTTCCCCGAGGAAGATGTTTTTTAAGCACCTGGACTACTAGATATAATTTTCAAAATGACGGGATCTCTAATATATAAACGAGGTATCTTAAATTTCCCTTCTCATGATAAGTTCCCCGAGGAACATGTTTTTTAAGCACCTGGACTACTAGATATAATTTTCAAAATAACGGGATCTCTAAAATATGAAGAACGTATCTGAATTTTCAGTTCTCAGCTTAAATTCCCTGAGGAAGATTTATGTTAAACACCTGGACTACTTGAAATAATTCTCAAAATGACAGGATTTCTAATATATAAACGAGGTATCTTATGTTTCACTTCTCAGCTTAAGTTCCCCGAGGAAGATGTTTTTTAAGCACATGGACTAGTAGATATAATTTTAAAAATGACTGGATCTCCAAAATATGAACAGGGTATCTGAATTTTCAGTTCTCAGTTTAAATTCCCTAAGGAAGATGTATTTTAAGCACCTGGACTACTAGACATAATTTTCAAAATAACGGGGTCTCTAAAATATGAAGAAGGTATGTGAATTTTCAGTTCTTAGCTTAAATTCCCTGAGGAAGATGTTTTTTAAGCACCTGGACTACTATATTATTTTCAAAATGACGGGATCTCTAAAATATGAACTAGGTATCTTAATTTTCAGTTCTCAGCTTAAATTCCCTGAGGAAGATGTATTTTAAGCACCTGGACTACTATATATAATTTTCAAAATGACGGGATCTCTAATATATAAACGAGGTATCTTAAATTTCACTTCTCAGCTTAGGTTCCCCGAGGAAGATGTTTTTTAAGCACCTGGACTACTAGATATAATTTTCAAAATGATGGTATCTCTAAAACATGAACAAGGTATCTGATTATTCAGTTCTCAGCTTAAGTTCCCTGAGGAAGATGTATTTTATGCACCTGGACTACTATATTATTTTCAAAATGACAGGATCTCTAAAATATGAACTAGGTATCTTAATTTTCAGTTCTCAGCTTAAATTCCCCGAGGAAGATGTTTTTTAAGCACCTGGACTACTACATAATTTTCAAAACGACGGGATCTCTAAAATATGAACTAGGTATCTTAATTTTCAGTTCTTAGCTTACGTTCCCTGAGGAAAATGTTTTTCAAGCACATGGACTGCTAGCTATAATTTACAAAATGATAGGATCTCTAAAATATGAACACGGTATCTGAATTTTCAGTTCTCAGTTTAAATTCCCTTAGGAAGATGTATTTTAAGCACCTGGACTACTATATATAATTTTCAAAATGACGGGATCTCCAAAATATGAACACGGTATCTGAATTTTCAGTTCTCAGTTTAAATTCCCTTAGGAAGATGTATTTTAAGCACCCTGACTACTGGATATAATTTTCAAAATGACGGCATCTCTAATATATAATCGAGGTATCTTAAATTTCACGTCTCAGGTTAAGTTCCCCGAGGAAGATGTTTTTTATGCACCTGTACTACTATATAATTTTCAAAATGACGGGATCTCTAAAATATGAACTAGGTATCTTAATTTTTAGTTCTCAGCTTAAATTCCCTGAGGAAGATGTATTTTAAGCACCTGGACTACTATATATAATTTTCAAAATTACGGGATCTCTAATATATAAACGAGGTATCTTAAATTTTACTTCTCAGCTTAGGTTCCCCGAGGAAGATGTTTTTTAAGCACCTGGACTACTATATTATTTTCAAAATGACAGGATCTCTAAAATATGAACTAGGTATCTTAATTTTCAGTTCTCAGCTTAAATTCCCTGATGAAGATGTATTTTAAGCACCTGGACTACTATATATAATTTTCAAAATGACGGGATCTCTAATATATAAGCGAGGTATCTTATATTTCACTTCTCAGCTTAAGTTCCCCGAGGAAGATGTTTTTTTAGCACCTGGACTACTATATTATTTTCAAAATGACAGGATCTCTAAAATATGAACTAGGTATCTTAATTTTCAGTTCTTAGCTTAAATTCCCTGAGGAAGATGTATTTTAAGCACCTGGACTACTATATAATTTTCAAAGTGACGGGATCTCCAAGATATGAACACGGTATCTGAATTTTCAGTTCTCAGTTTAAATTCCCTTAGAAAGATGTATTTTAAGCACCTGCACTACTAGATATAATTTTCAAAATGACGGGATCTCCAAAATATGAACACGGTATCTGAATTTTCAGTTCTCAGTTCAAATTCCCTTAGGAAGATGTATTTTAAGCACCTGGACTACTATATATAATTTTCAAAATGACGGGATCTCTAATATATAAACGAGGTATCTTATATTTCACTTCTCAGCTTAAGTTCCCCGAGGAAGATGTTTTTTTAGCACATGGACTAGTAGATATAATTTTAAAAATGACTGGATCTCTAAAATATGAACTAGGTATCTTAATTTTCAGTTCTCAGTTTAAATTCCCTTAGGAAGATGTATTTTAAGCACCTGGACTACTAGATATAATTTTCAAAATGACGGCATCTCTAATATATAATCGAGGTATCTTAAATTTCACGTCTCAGGGTAAGTTCCCCGAGGAAGATGTTTTTTAAGCACCTGTACTACTATATAATTTTCAAAATGACGGGATCTCTAAAATATGAAATAGGTATCTTAATTTTCAGTTCTCAGCTTAAATTCCCTGAGGATGATGTATTTTAAGCACCTGGACTACTATATATAATTTTCAAAATGACGGGATCTCTAATATATAAACGAGGTATCTTAAATTTTACTTCTCAGCTTAGGTTCCCCGAGGAAGATGTTTTTTAAGCACCTGGACTACTATATTATTTTCAAAATGACAGGATCTCTAAAATATGAACTAGGTATCTTAATTTTCAGTTCTCAGCTTAAATTCCCCGAGGAAGATGTTTTTTAAGCACCTGGACTACTATATAATTTTCAAAACGACGGGATCTATAAAATATGAACTAGGTATCTCAATTTTCAGTTCTTAGCTTACGTTCCCTGAGGAAAATGTTTTTCAAGAACCTGGACTGCTAGGTATAATTTTCAAAATGACGGGATCTCTAATATATAAACGAGGTATCTTAAATTTCACTTCTCAGCTTAAGTTCCCCGAGGAAGATGTTTTTTAAGCACCTGTACTACTATGTAATTTTCAAAATGACGGTGTCTCTAAAATATGAAGTAGGTATCTTAATTTTCAGTTCTCAGCTTAAATTCCCTGAGGAAGATGTATTTTAATCACCTGGACTACTATATATAATTTTCAAAATGACGGGATCTCTAATATATAAACGAGGTATCTTAAATTTTACTTCTCAGCTTAGGTTCCCCGAGGAAGATCTTTTTTAAGCACCTGGACTACTATTTTATTTTCAAAATGACAGGATCTCTAAAATATGAACTAGGTATTTTAATTTTCAGTTCTCAGCTTAAATTCCCTGATGAAGATGTATTATAAGCACCTGGACTACTATATATAATTTTCAAAATGACATGATCTCTAATATATAAACGAGGTATCTTATATTTCACTTCTCAGCTTAAGTTCCCCTAGGAAGATGTTTTTTCAGCACCTGGACTAGTAGATATAATTTTAAAAATGACTGGATCTCCAAAATATGAACACGGTATCTGAATTTTCAGTTCTCAGTTTAAATTCCCTAAGGAAGATGTATTTTAAGCACCTGGACTACTAGAAATAATTTTCAAAATGATGGGATCTCTAAAACATGAACAAGGTATCTGAATATCCAGTTCTCAGCTTAAGTTCCCTTAGGAAGATGTATTTTATGCACCCGGACTTCTATATTATTTTCAAAATGACGGGATCTCCAAAATATGAACTAGCTATCTTAATTTTCAGTTCTTAGCTTAAGTTCCCTGAGGAAGATGTGTTTTATGCACCTGGACTACTATATTATTTTCAAAATGTCAGGATCTCTAAAATATGAACTAGGTATCTTAATTTTCAGTTCTCAGTTTAAATTCCCTTAGGAAGATGTATTTTAAGCACCTGGACTACTATATATAATTTTCAAAATGACGGGATCTCTAATATATAAACGAGGTATCTTAAATTTTACTTCTCAGCTTAGGTTCCCCGAGGAAGATGTTTTTTAAGCACCTGGACTACTATATTATTTTCAAAATGACAGGATCTCTAAAATATGAACTAGGTATCTTAATTTTCAGTTCTCAGCTTAAATTCCCCGAGGAAGATGTTTTTTAAGCACCTGGACTACTATATAATTTTCAAAACGACGGGATCTATAAAATATGAACTAGGTATCTCAATTTTCAGTTCTTAGCTTACGTTCCCTGAGGAAAATGTTTTTCAAGAACCTGGACTGCTAGGTATAATTTTCAAAATGACGGGATCTCTAATATATAAACGAGGTATCTTAAATTTCACTTCTCAGCTTAAGTTCCCCGAGGAAGATGTTTTTTAAGCACCTGTACTACTATATAATTTTCAAAATGACGGGATCTCTAAAATATGAACTAGGTATCTTAATTTTCAGTTCTCAGCTTAAATTCCCTGAGGAAGATGTATTTTAAGCACCTGGACTACTATATATAATTTTCAAAATGACGGGATCTCTAATATATAAACGAGGTATCTTAAATTTCACTTCTCAGCTTAAGTTCCCCGAGGAAGATGTTTTTTAAGCACCTGTACTACTATATAATTTTCAAAATGACGGGATCTCTAAAATATGAACTAGGTGTCTTAATTTTCAGTTCTCAGCTTAAATTCCCTGAGGAAGATGTATTTTAAGCACCTGGACTAATATATATAATTTTCAAAATGACGGGATCTCTAATATATAAACGAGGTATCTTAAATTTCACTTCTCAGCTTAGGTTCCCCGAGGAAGATGTTTTTTAAGCACCTGGACTACTATATTATTTTCAAAAAGACAGGATCTCTAAAATATGAACTAGGTATCTTAATTTTCAGTTCTCAGCTTAAATTCCCCGAGGAAGATGTATTTTAAGCACCTGGACTACTATATAATTTTCAAAACGACGGGATCTCTAAAATATGAACTAGGTATCTTAATTTTCAGTTCTTAGCTTACGTTCCCTGAGGAAAATGTTTTTCAAGAACCTGGACTGCTAGGTATAATTTTCAAAATGACGGGATCTCTAATATATAAACGAGGTATCTTAAATTTCACTTCTCAGCTTAAGTTCCCCGAGGAAGATGTTTTTTAAGCACCTGTACTACTATATAATTTTCAAAATGACGGGATCTCTAAAATATGAACTAGGTGTCTTAATTTTCAGTTCTCAGCTTAAATTCCCTGAGGAAGATGTATTTTAAGCACCTGGACTACTATATATAATTTTCAAAATGACGGGATCTCTAATATATAAACGAGGTATCTTAAATTTCACTTCTCAGCTTAAGTTCCCCGAGGAAGATGTTTTTTAAGCACCTGTACTACTATATAATTTTCAAAATGACGGGATCTCTAAAATATGAACTAGGTATCTTAATTTTCAGTTCTCAGCTTAAATTCCCTGAGGAAGATGTATTTTAAGCACCTGGACTACTATATATAATTTTCAAAATGACGGGATCTCTAATATATAAACGAGGTATCTTAAATTTCACTTCTCAGCTTAGGTTCCCCGAGGAAGATGTTTTTAAGCACCTGGACTACTATATTATTTTCAAAATGACAGGATCTCTAAAATATGAACTAGGTATCTTAATTTTCAGTTCTCAGCTTAAATTCCCCGAGGAAGATGTTTTTTAAGCACCTGGACTACTATATAATTTTCAAAACGACGGGATCTATAAAATATGAACTAGGTATCTCAATTTTCAGTTCTTAGCTTACGTTCCCTGAGGAAAATGTTTTTCAAGAACCTGGACTGCTAGGTATAATTTTCAAAATGACGGGATCTCTAATATATAAACGAGGTATCTTAAATTTCACTTCTCAGCTTAAGTTCCCCGAGGAAGATGTTTTTTAAGCACCTGTACTACTATATAATTTTCAAAATGACGGGATCTCTAAAATATGAACTAGGTATCTTAATTTTCAGTTCTCAGCTTAAATTCCCTGAGGAAGATGTATTTTAAGCACCTGGACTACTATATATAATTTTCAAAATGACGGGATCTCTAATATATAAACGAGGTATCTTAAATTTCACTTCTCAGCTTAAGTTCCCCGAGGAAGATGTTTTTTAAGCACCTGTACTACTATATAATTTTCAAAATGACGGGATCTCTAAAATATGAACTAGGTATCTTAATTTTCAGTTCTCAGCTTAAATTCCCTGAGGAAGATGTATTTTAAGCACCTGGACTACTATATATAATTTTCAAAATGACGGGATCTCTAATATATAAACGAGGTATCTTAAATTTCACTTCTCAGCTTAGGTTCCCCGAGGAAGATGTTTTTTAAGCACCTGGACTACTATATTATTTTCAAAATGACAGGATCTCTAAAATATGAACTAGGTATCTTAATTTTCAGTTCTCAGCTTAAATTCCATGAGGAAGATGTATTTTATGCACCTGGACTACTATATTATTTTCAAAATGACAGGATCTCTAAAATATGAACTAGGTATCTTAATTTTCAGTTCTCAGTTTAAATTCCCTTAGGAAGATGTATTTTAAGCACCTGGACTACTAGATATAATTTTCAAAATGACGGCATCTCTAATATATAATCGAGGTATCTTAAATTTCACGTCTCAGGGTAAGTTCCCCGAGGAAGATGTTTTTTAAGCACCTGTACTACTATATAATTTTCAAAATGACGGGATCTCTAAAATATGAAATAGGTATCTTAATTTTCAGTTCTCAGCTTAAATTCCCTGAGGATGATGTATTTTAAGCACCTGGACTACTATATATAATTTTCAAAATGACGGGATCTCTAATATATAAACGAGGTATCTTAAATTTTACTTCTCAGCTTTGGTTCCCCGAGGAAGATGTTTTTTAAGCACCTGGACTACTATATTATTTTCAAAATGACAGGATCTCTAAAATATGAACTAGGTATCTTAATTTTCAGTTCTCAGCTTAAATTCCCCGAGGAAGATGTTTTTTAAGCACCTGGACTACTATATAATTTTCAAAACGACGGGATCTATAAAATATGAACTAGGTATCTCAATTTTCAGTTCTTAGCTTACGTTCCCTGAGGAAAATGTTTTTCAAGAACCTGGACTGCTAGGTATAATTTTCAAAATGACGGGATCTCTAATATATAAACGAGGTATCTTAAATTTCACTTCTCAGCTTAAGTTCCCCGAGGAAGATGTTTTTTAAGCACCTGTACTACTATATAATTTTCAAAATGACGGGATCTCTAAAATATGAACTAGGTATCTTAATTTTCAGTTCTCAGCTTAAATTCCCTGAGGAAGATGTATTTTAAGCACCTGGACTACTATATATAATTTTCAAAATGACGGGATCTCTAATATATAAACGAGGTATCTTAAATTTTACTTCTCAGCTTAGGTTCCCCGAGGAAGATCTTTTTTAAGCACCTGGACTACTATTTTATTTTCAAAATGACAGGATCTCTAAAATATGAACTAGGTATTTTAATTTTCAGTTCTCAGCTTAAATTCCCTGATGAAGATGTATTTTAAGCACCTGGACTACTATATATAATTTTCTAAATGACGGGATCTCTCATATATAAACGAGGTATCTTATATTTCACTTCTCAGCTTAAGTTCCCCTAGGAAGATGTTTTTTCAGCACCTGGACTAGTAGATATAATTTTAAAAATGACTGGATCTCCAAAATATGAACACGGTATCTGAATTTTCAGTTCTCAGTTTAAATTCCCTAAGGAAGATGTATTTTAAGCACCTGGACTACTAGAAATAATTTTCAAAATGATGGGATCTCTAAAACATGAACAAGGTATCTGAATATTCAGTTCTCAGCTTAAGTTCCCTTAGGAAGATGTATTTTATGCACCTGGACTACTATATTATTTTCAAAATGACAGGATCTCTAAAATATGAACTAGGTATCTTAATTTTCAGTTCTCAGCTTAAATTCCCTGAGGATGATGTATTTTAAGCACCTGGACTACTAGATATAATTTTCAAAATGACGGCATCTCTAATATATAATCGAGGTATCTTAAATTTCACGTCTCAGGGTAAGTTCCCCGAGGAAGATGTTTTTTAAGCACCTGTACTACTATATAATTTTCAAAATGACGGGATCTCTAAAATATGAAATAGGTATCTTAATTTTCAGTTCTCAGCTTAAATTCCCTGAGGATGATGTATTTTAAGCACCTGGACTACTATATATAATTTTCAAAATGACGGGATCTCTAATATATAAACGAGGTATCTTAAATTTCACTTCTCAGCTTAAGTTCCCCGAGGAAGATGTTTTTTAAGCACCTGAACTAATATATAATTTTCAAAATGACGGGATCTCTAAAATATGAACTAGGTATCTTAATTTTCAGTTCTCAGCTTAAATTCCCTGAGGAAGATGTATTTTAAGCACCTGGACTACTATATATAATTTTCAAAATGACGGGATCTCTAATATATAAACGAGGTATCTTAAATTTCACTTCTCAGCTTAGGTTCCCCGAGGAAGATGTTTTTTAAGCACCTGGACTACTATATTATTTTCAAAATGACGGGATCTCTAAAATATGAACTAGGTATCTCAATTTTCAGTTCTCAGTTTAAATTCCCTTAGGAAGATGTATTTTAAGCACCTGGACTACTAGATATAATTTTCAAAATGACGGCATCTCTAATATATAATCGAGGTATCTTAAATTTCACTTCTCAGCTTAAGTTCCCCGAGGAAGATGTTTTTTAAGCACCTGTACTACTATATAATTTTCAAAATGACGGGATCTCTAAAATATGAACTAGGTATCTTAATTTTCAGTTCTCAGCTTAAATTCCCTGAGGAAGATGTATTTTAAGCACCTGGACTACTATATATAATTTTCAAAATGACGGGATCTCTAATATATAAACGAGGTATCTTAATTTTCAGTTCTCAGCTTAAATTCCCAGAGGAAGATGTATTTTAAGCACCTGGACTACTATATATAATTTTCAAAATGACAGGATCTCTAAAATATGAAATAGGTATCTTAATTTTCAGTTCTCAGCTTAAATTCCCTGAGGAAGATGTATTTTAAGCACCTGGACTACTATATATAATTTTCAAAATGACGGGATCTCTAATATATAAACGAGGTATCTTAAATTTCACTTCTCAGCTTAGGTTCCCCGAGGAAGATGTTTTTTAAGCACCTGGACTACTATATATAATTTTCAAAATGACAGGATCTCTAAAATATGAACTAGGTATCTTAATTTTCAGTTCTCAGCTTAAATTCCATGAGGAAGATGTATTTTATGCACCTGGACTACTATATTATTTTCAAAATGACAGGATCTCTAAAATATGAACTAGGTATCTTAATTTTCAGGTCTCAGCTTAAATTCCCTGAGGAAGATGTATTTTAAGCACCTGGACTACTATATATAATTTTCAAAATGACAGGATCTCTAAAATATGAACTAGGTATCTTAATTTTCAGTTCTCAGCTTAAATACCCTGAGGAAGATGTATTTTAAGCACCTGGACTACTATATATAATTTTCAAAATGACGGGATCTCTCATATATAAACGAGGTATCTTAAATTTCACTTCTCAGTTTAAGTTCCCTTAGGAAGATGTATTTTAAGCACCTGGACTACTAGATATAATTTTCAAAATGACGGCATCTCTATTATATTAACGAGGTATCTTAAATTTCACTCCTCAGGTTAAGTTCCCCGAGGAAGATGTTTTTTAAGCACCTGGACTACTAGATATAATTTTCAAAATAACGGGATCTCTAAAATATGAAGAACGTATCTGAATTTTCAGTTCTCAGCTTAAATTCCCTGAGGAAGATGTATTTTAAGCACCTGGACTACTATATATAATTTTCAAAATGACGGGATCTCTAATATATAAACGAGGTATCTTAAATTTCACTTCTCAGATTAGGTTCCCCGAGGAAGATGTTTTTTAAGCACCTGGACTACTAGATATAATTTTCAAAATGACGGCATCTCTATTATATTAACGAGGTATCTTAAATTTCACTCCTCAGGTTAAGTTCCCCGAGGAAGATGTTTTTTAAGCACCTGGACTACTAGATATAATTTTCAAAATAACGGGATCTCTAAAATATGAAGAACGTATCTGAATTTTCAGTTCTCAGCTTAAATTCCCTGAGGAAGATTTATGTTAAACACCTGGACTACTTGAAATAATTCTCAAAATGACAGGATTTCTAATATATAAACGAGGTATCTTATGTTTCACTTCTCAGCTTAAGTTCCCCGAGGAAGATGTTTTTTAAGCACATGGACTAGTAGATATAATTTTAAAAATGACTGGATCTCCAAAATATGAACAGGGTATCTGAATTTTCAGTTCTCAGTTTAAATTCCCTAAGGAAGATGTATTTTAAGCACCTGGACTACTAGACATAATTTTCAAAATAACGGGGTCTCTAAAATATGAAGAAGGTATGTGAATTTTCAGTTCTTAGCTTAAATTCCCTGAGGAAGATTTATTTTAAGCACCTGGACTACTATATTATTTTCAAAATGATGGGATCTCTAAAATATTATCTAGGCATCTTAATTTTCAGTTCTTAGCTTAAGTTCCCTGAGGAATTTGTTTTTTAAGCACCTGGACTACTAGACATAATTTTCAAAATAACGGGGTCTCTAAATTATGAAGAAGGTATGTGAATTTTCAGTTCGTAGCTTAAATTCCCCAAGGAAGATTTATTTTAAGCACCTGGACTACTAAATTATTTTCAAAATGACGGGATCTCTAAAATATGAACTAGGTATCTTAATTTTCAGTTCTCAGTTTAAATTCCCTTAGGAAGATGTATTTTAAGCACCTGGACTACTAGATATAATTTTCAAAATGACGGCATCTCTAATATATAATTGAGGTATCTTAAATTTTACTTCTCAGCTTAGGTTCCCCGAGGAAGTTGTTTTTTAAGCACCTGGACTACTATATTATTTTCAAAATGACAGGATCTCTAAAATATGAACTAGGTATCTTATTTTTCAGTTCTCAGCTTAAACTCCCTGATGAAGATGTATTTTAAGCACCTGGACTACTATATATAATTTTCAAAATGACGGGATCTCTAATATATAAGCGAGGTATCTTATATTTCACTTCTCAGCTTAAGTTCCCAGAGGGAGATGTATTTTATGCACCTGGACTACTATATTATTTTCAAAATGACAGGATCTCTAAGATATGAACTAGGTATCTTAATTTTTAGTTCTCAGCTTAAATTCCCTGAGGAAGATGTATTTTAAGCACCTGGACTACTATATATAATTCTCAAAATGACGGGATCTCTAATATATAAACGAGGTATCTTAAATTTCACTTCTCAGCTTAGGTTCCCAGAGGAAGATGTTTTTTAAGCACCTGGACTACTAGATATAATTTTCAAAATGATGGGATCTCTAAAATATGAACTAGGTATCTTAATTTTTAGTTCTCAGCTTAAGTTCCCTGAGGAAGATGTATTTTATGCACCTGGACTACTATATTATTTTCAAAATGACAGTATCTCTAAAATATGAACTAGGTATCTTAATTTTCAGTTCTCAGCTTAAATTCCCTGAGGAAGATGTATTTTAAGCACCTGGACTACTGTATAATTTTCAAAACGACGGGATCTCTAAAATATGAACACGGTATCTGAATTTTCAGTTCTCAGTTTAAATTCCCTAAGGAAGATGTATTTTAAGCACCTGGACTACTAGAGATAATTTTCAAAATGACTGGGTCTCTAAAATATGAACTAGGTATCTTAATTTTCAGTTCTTAGCTTAAATTCCCTGAGGAAGATGTATTTTAAGCACCTGGACTACTATATAATTTTCAAAATGACGGGATCTCCAAAATATGAACACGGTATCTGAATTTTCAGTTCTCAGTTTAAATTCCCTTAGGAAGATGTATTTTAAGCACCTGGACTACTAGATATAATGTTCAAAATGACGGAATCTCCAAAATATGAACACGGTATCTGAATTTTCAGTTCTCAGTTTAAATTCCCTTAGAAAGATGTATTTTAAGCACCTGCACTACTAGATATAATTTTCAAAATGACGGGATCTCCAAAATATGAACACGGTATCTGAATTTTCAGTTCTCAGTTCAAATTCCCTTAGGAAGATGTATTTTAAGCACCTGGACTACTATATATAATTTTCAAAATGACGGGATCTCTAATATATAAACGAGGTATCTTATATTTCACTTCTCAGCTTAAGTTCCCCGAGGAAGATGTTTTTTTAGCACCTGGACTAGTAGATATAATTTTAAAAATGACTGGATCTCCAAAGTATGAACACGGTATCTGAATTTTCAGTTCTCAGTTTAAATTCCCTTAGAAAGATGTATTTTAAGCACCTGCACTACTAGATATAATTTTCAAAATGACGGGATCTCCAAAATATGAACTAGGTATCTTATTTTTCAGTTCTCAGCTTAAATTCCCTGATGAAGATGTATTTTAAGCACCTGGACTACTATATATAATTTTCAAAATGACGGGATCTCTAATATATAAGCGAGGTATCTTATATTTCACTTCTCAGCTTAAGTTCCCCGAGGAAGATGTTTTTTTAGCACCTGGACTACTATATTATTTTCAAAATGACAGGATCTCTAAAATATGAACTAGGTATCTTAATTTTCAGTTCTTAGCTTAAATTCCCTGAGGAAGATGTATTTTAAGCACCTGGACTACTATATTATTTTCAAAATGACAGGATCTCTAAGATATGAACTAGGTATCTTAATTTTCCGTTCTCAGCTTAAATTCCCTGAGGAAGATGTATTTTAAGCACCTGGACTACTAGATATAATTTTCAAAATGACGGGATCTCCAAAATATGAACACGGTATCTGAATTTTCAGTTCTCAGTTCAAATTCCCTTAGGAAGATGTATTTTAAGCACCTGGACTACTATATATAATTTTCAAAATGACGGGATCTCTAATATATAAACGAGGTATCTTATATTTCACTTCTCAGCTTAAGTTCCCCGAGGAAGATGTTTTTTTAGCACATGGACTAGTAGATATAATTTTAAAAATGACTGGATCTCCAAAATATGAACACGGTATCTGAATTTTCAGTTCTCAGTTTAAATTCCCTACAGAAGATGTATTTTAAGCACCTGGACTACTAGACATAATTTTCAAAATGATGGGATCTCTAAAACATGAACAAGGTATCTGAATATTCAGTTCTCAGCTTAAGTTCCCTGAGGAAGATGCATTTTATGCACCTGGACTACTAAATTATTTTCAAAATGACGGGATCTCTAAAATATGAACTAGGTATCTTAATTTTCAGTTCTCAGTTTAAATTCCCTTAGGAAGATGTATTTTAAGCACCTGGACTACTAGATATAATTTTCAAAATGACGGCATCTCTAATATATAATTGAGGTATCTTAAATTTCACGTCTCAGATTAAGTTCCCCGAGGAATATGTTTTTTAAGCACCTGTACTACTATATAATTTTCAAAATGACGGGATCTCTAAAATATGAACTAGGTATCTTAATTTTCCGTTCTCAGCTTAAATTCCCTGAGGAAGATGTATTTTAAGCACCTGGACTACTATATATAATTTTCAAAATGACGGGATCTCTAATATGTAAACGAGGTATCTTAAATTTTATTCTCAGCTTAGGTTCCCCGAGGAAGATGTTTTTTAAGCACCTGGACTACTATATTATTTTCAAAATGACAGGATCTCTAAAATATGAACTAGGTATCTTAATTTTCAGTTCTTAGCTTAAATTCCCTGAGGAAGATGTATTTTAAGCACCTGGACTACTATATTATTTTAAAAATGACAGGATCTCTAAGATATGAACTAGGTATCTTAATTTTCAGTTCTCAGCTTAAATTCCCTGAGGAAGATGTATTTTAAGCACCTGGACTACTATATATGATTTTCAAAATGACGGGATCTCTAATATATAAACGAGGTATCTTAAATTTCACTTCTCAGATTAGGTTCCCCGAGGAAGATGTTTTTTAAGCACCTGGACTAATAGATATAATTTTCAAAATTACGGCATCTCTATTATATTAACGAGGTATCTTAAATTTCACTCCTCAGGTTAAGTTCCCCGAGGAAGATGTTTTTTAAGCACCTGGACTACTAGATATAATTTTCAAAATAACGGGATCTCTAAAATATGAAGAACGTATCTGAATTTTCAGTTCTCAGCTTAAATTCCCTGAGGAAGATGTATTTTAAGCACCTGGACTACTAGATATAATTTTCAAAATGACGGCATCTCTAATATATAATTGAGGTATCTTAAATTTCACGTCTCAGGTTAAGTTCCCCGAGGAATATGTTTTTTAAGCACCTGTACTACTATATAATTTTCAAAATGACGGGATCTCTAAAATATGAACTAGGTATCTTAATTTTCAGTTCTCAGCTTAAATTCCCTGAGGAAGATGTATTTTAAGCACCTGGACTACTATATATAATTTTCAAAATGACGGCATCTCTATTATATTAACGAGGTATCTTAAATTTCACTCCTCAGGTTAAGTTCCCCGAGGAAGATGTTTTTTAAGCACCTGGACTACTATATTATTTTCAAAATGACAGGATCTCTAAAATATTATCTAGGTATCTTAATTTTCAGTTCTTAGCTTAAGTTCCCTGAGGAAGATGGTTTTTAAGCACCTGGACTACTAGATATAATTTTCCAAATGACGGGATTTCTGATATATAAACGAGGTATCTAAAATTTCACTTCTGAGCTTAAGTTCCCCGAGGAAGATGTTTTTTAAGCACCTGGACTACTAGATATAATTTTCAAAATGATGGTATCTCTAAAACATGAACAAGGTATCTGATTATTCAGTTCTCAGCTTAAGTTCCCTGAGGAAGATGTATTTTATGCACCTGGACTACTATATTATTTTCAAAATGACAGGATCTCTAAAATATGAACTAGGTATCTTAATTTTCAGTTCTCAGCTTAAATTCCCCGAGGAAGATGTTTTTTAAGCACCTGGACTATTATATAATTTTCAAAACGACGGGATCTCTAAAATATGAACTAGGTATCTTAATTTTCAGTTCTTAGCTTACGTTCCCTGAGAAAAATGTTTTTCAAGCACCTGGACTGCTAGATATAATTTTCAAAATGACGGGATCTCTAATATATAAACGAGGTATCTTAAATTTCACTTCTCAGCTTAAGTTCCCCGAGGAAGATGTTTTTTAAGCACCTGGACTACTAGATATAATTTTCAAAATGACGGGATCTCCAAAATATGAACACGGTATCTGAATTTTCAGTTCTCAGTTTAAATTCCCTAAGGAAGATGTATTTTAAGCACCTGGACTACTAGACATAATTTTCAATATAACGGGGTCTCTAAAATATGAAGAAGGTATGTGAATTTTCAGTTCTTAGCTTAAATTCCCTGAGGAAGATTTATTTTAAGCACCTGGACTACTATATTATTTTCAAAATGACAGGATCTCTAAAATATGAACTAGGTATCTTAATTTTCAGTTCTCAGCTTAAATTCCCCGAGGAAGATGTTTTTTAAGCACCTGGACTACTATATTATTTTCAAAATGACAGGATCTCTAAGATATGAACTAGGTATCTTAATTTTCAGTTCTCAGCTTAAATTCCCTGAGGAAGATGTATTTTAAGCACCTGGACTACTATATATGATTTTCAAAATGACGGGATCTCTAATATATAAACGAGGTATCTTAAATTTCACTTCTCAGCTTAGGTTCCCAGAGGAAGATGTTTTTTAAGCACCTGGACTACTAGATATAATTTTCAAAATGATGGTATCTCTAAAACATGAACAAGGTATCTGATTATTCAGTTCTCAGCTTAAGTTCCCTGAGGAACATGTATTTTATGCACCTGGACTACTATATTATTTTCAAAATGACAGGATCTCTAAAATATGAACTAGGTATCTTAATTTTCAGTTCTCAGCTTAAATTCCCCGAGGAAGATGTTTTTTAAGCACCTGGACTACTACATAATTTTCAAAATGACGGGATCTCTAAAATATGATCTAGGTATCTTAATTTTCAGTTCTTAGCTTACGTTCCCTGAGGAAAATGTTTTTCAAGCACCTGGACTGCTAGATATAATTTTCAAAATGACGGGATCTCCAAAATATGAACACGGTATCTGAATTTTCAGTTCTCAGTTTAAATTCCCTTAGGAAGATGTATTTTAAGCACCTGGACTACTAGATATAATTTTCAAAATGACGGAATCTCCAAAATATGAACACGGTATCTGAATTTTCAGTTCTCAGTTCAAATTCCCTTAGGAAGATGTATTTTAAGCACCTGGACTACTATATATAATTTTCAAAATGACGGGATCTCTAATATATAAACGAGGTATCTTATATTTCACTTCTCAGCTTAAGTTCCCCGAGGAAGATGTTTTTTTAGCACCTGGACTACTATATTATTTTCAAAATGACAGGATCTCTAAGATATGAACTAGGTATCTTAATTTTTAGTTCTCAGCTTAAATTCCCTGAGGAAGATGTATTTTAAGCACCTGGACTACTATATATAATTTTCAAAATTACGGGATCTCTAATATATAAACGAGGTATCTTAAATTTTACTTCTCAGCTTAGGTTCCCCGAGGAAGTTGTTTTTTAAGCACCTGGACTACTATATTATTTTCAAAATGACAGGATCTCTAAAATATGAACTAGGTATCTTAATTTTCAGTTCTTAGCTTAAATTCCCTGAGGAAGATGTATTTTAAGCACCTGGACTACTATATAATTTTCAAAGTGACGGGATCTCCAAGATATGAACACGGTATCTGAATTTTCAGTTCTCAGTTTAAATTCCCTTAGGAAGATGTATTTTAAGCACCTGGACTACTAGACATAATTTTCAATATAACGGGGTCTCTAAAATATGAAGAAGGTATGTGAATTTTCAGTTCTTAGCTTAAATTCCCTGAGGAAGATTTATTTTAAGCACCTGGACTACTATATTATTTTCAAAATGACAGGATCTCTAAGATATGAACTAGGTATCTTAATTTTCAGTTCTCAGCTTAAATTCCCTGAGGAAGATGTATTTTAAGCACCTGGACTACTATATTATTTTAAAAATGACAGGATCTCTAAGATATGAACTAGGTATCTTAATTTTCAGTTCTCAGCTTAAATTCCCTGAGGAAGATGTATTTTAAGCACCTGGACTACTATATATGATTTTCAAAATGACGGGATCTCTAATATATAAACGAGGTATCTTAAATTTCACTTCTCAGCTTAGGTTCCCAGAGGAAGATGTTTTTTAAGCACCTGGACTACTAGATATAATTTTCAAAATGATGGTATCTCTAAAACATGAACAAGGTATCTGATTATTCAGTTCTCAGCTTAAGTTCCCTGAGGAACATGTATTTTATGCACCTGGACTACTATATTATTTTCAAAATGACAGGATCTCTAAAATATGAACTAGGTATCTTAATTTTCAGTTCTCAGCTTAAATTCCCCGAGGAAGATGTTTTTTAAGCACCTGGACTACTACATAATTCTCAAAATGACAGGATTTCTAATATATAAACGAGGTATCTTATGTTTCAGTTCTCAGCTTACGTTCCCTGAGAAAGATGTTTTTCAAGCACCTGGACTAGTAGATATAATTTTCAAAATGACGGGATCTCCAAAATATGAACACGGTATCTGAATTTTCAGTTCTCAGTTTAAATTCCCTTAGGAAGATGTATTTTAAGCACCTGGACTACTAGATATAATTTTCAAAATGACGAAATCTCCAAAATATGAACACGGTATCTGAATTTTCAGTTCTCAGTTCAAATTCCCTTAGGAAGATGTATTTTAAGCACCTGGACTACTAGATATAATTTTCAAAATGACGGCATCTCTAATATATAATCGAGGTATCTTAAATTTCACGTCTCAGGTTAAGTTCCCCGAGGAAGATGTTTTTTAAGCACCTGTACTACTATATAATTTTCAAAATGACGGGATCTCTAAAATATGAACTAGGTATCTTAATTTTTAGTTCTCAGCTTAAATTCCCTGAGGAAGATGTATTTTAAGCACCTGGACTACTATATATAATTTTCAAAATTACGGGATCTCTAATATATAAACGAGGTATCTTAAATTTTACTTCTCAGCTTAGGTTCCCCGAGGAAGTTGTTTTTTAAGCACCTGGACTACTATATTATTTTCAAAATGACAGGATCTCTAAAATATGAACTAGGTATCTTATTTTTCAGTTCTCAGCTTAAATTCCCTGATGAAGATGTATTTTAAGCACCTGGACTACTATATATAATTTTCAAAATGACGGGATCTCTAATATATAAGCGAGGTATCTTATATTTCACTTCTCAGCTTAAGTTCCCCGAGGAAGATGTTTTTTTAGCACCTGGACTACTATATTATTTTCAAAATGACAGGATCTCTAAAATATGAACTAGGTATCTTAATTTTCAGTTCTTAGCTTAAATTCCCTGAGGAAGATGTATTTTAAGCACCTGGACTACTATATAATTTTCAAAGTGACGGGATCTCCAAGATATGAACACGGTATCTGAATTTTCAGTTCTCAGTTTAAATTCCCTTAGAAAGATGTATTTTAAGCACCTGCACTACTAGATATAATTTTCAATATAACGGGGTCTCTAAAATATGAAGAAGGTATGTGAATTTTCAGTTCTTAGCTTAAATTCCCTGAGGAATATTTATTTTAAGCACCTGGACTACTATATTATTTTCAAAATGACAGGATCTCTAAGATATGAACTAGGTATCTTAATTTTCAGTTCTCAGCTTAAATTCCCTGAGGAAGATGTATTTTAAGCACCTGGACTACTATATATGATTTTCAAAATGACGGGATCTCTAATATATAAACGAGGTATCTTAAATTTCACTTCTCAGCTTAGGTTCCCAGAGGAAGATGTTTTTTAAGCACCTGGACTACTAGATATAATTTTCAAAATGATGGTATCTCTAAAACATGAACAAGGTATCTGATTATTCAGTTCTCAGCTTAAGTTCCCTGAGGAAGATGTATTTTATGCACCTGGACTACTATATTATTTTCAAAATGACAGGATCTCTAAAATATGAACTAGGTATCTTATTTTTCAGTTCTCAGCTTAAATTCCCTGATGAAGATGTATTTTAAGCACCTGGACTACTATATATAATTTTCAAAATGACGGGATCTCTAATATATAAGCGAGGTATCTTATATTTCACTTCTCAGCTTAAGTTCCCCGAGGAAGATGTTTTTTTAGCACCTGGACTACTATATTATTTTCAAAATGACAGGATCTCTAAAATATGAACTAGGTATCTTAATTTTCAGTTCTCAGCTTAAATTCCCTGAGGAAGATGTATTTTAAGCACCTGGACTACTATATATGATTTTCAAAATGACGGGATCTCTAATATATAAACGAGGTATCTTAAATTTCACTTCTCAGCTTAGGTTCCCAGAGGAAGATGTTTTTTAAGCACCTGGACTACTAGATATAATTTTCAAAATGACGGCATCTCTAATATATAATCGAGGTATCTTAAATTTCACTCCTCAGGTTAAGTTCCCCGAGGAAGATAATTTTTAAGCACCTGGACTACTAGATATAATTTTCAAAATAATGGGATCTCTAAAATATGAAGAACGTATCTGAATTTTCTGTTCTCAGCTTAAATTCCCTGAGGAAGATGTATTTTAAGCACCTGGACTACTATATATAATTTTCAAAATTACGGGATCTCTAATATATAAACGAGGTATCTTAAATTTTACTTCTCAGCTTAGGTTCCCCGAGGAAGTTGTTTTTTAAGCACCTGGACTACTATATTATTTTCAAAATGACAGGATCTCTAAAATATGAACTAGGTATCTTATTTTTCAGTTCTCAGCTTAAATTCCCTGATGAAGATGTATTTTAAGCACCTGGACTACTATATATAATTTTCAAAATGACGGGATCTCTAATATATAAGCGAGGTATCTTATATTTCACTTCTCAGCTTAAGTTCCCCGAGGAAGATGTTTTTTTAGCACCTGGATTAGTAGATATAATTTTAAAAATGACTGGATCTCTAAAATATGAACTAGGTATCTTAATTTTTAGTTCTCAGCTTAAATTCCCTGAGGAAGATGTATTTTAAGCACCTGGACTACTATATAATTTTCAAAGTGACGGGATCTCCAAGATATGAACACGGTATCTGAATTTTCAGTTCTCAGTTTAAATTCCCTTAGAAAGATGTATTTTAAGCACCTGGACTACTAGACATAATTTTCAATATAACGGGGTCTCTAAAATATGAAGAAGGTATGTGAATTTTCAGTTCTTAGCTTAAATTCCCTGAGGAAGATTTATTTTAAGCACCTGGACTACTATATTATTTTCAAAATGACAGGATCTCTAAGATATGAACTAGGTATCTTAATTTTCAGTTCTCAGCTTAAATTTCCTGAGGAAGATGTATTTTAAGCACCTGGACTACTATATTATTTTAAAAATGACAGGATCTCTAAGATATGAACTAGGTATCTTAATTTTCAGTTCTCAGCTTAAATTCCCTGAGGAAGATGTATTTTAAGCACCTGGACTACTATATATGATTTTCAAAATGACGGGATCTCTAATATATAAACGAGGTATCTTAAATTTCACTTCTCAGCTTAGGTTCCCAGAGGAAGATGTTTTTTAAGCACCTGGACTACTAGATATAATTTTCAAAATGATGGTATCTCTAAAACATGAACAAGGTATCTGATTATTCAGTTCTCAGCTTAAGTTCCCTGAGGAAGATGTATTTTATGCACCTGGACTACTATATTATTTTCAAAATGGCAGGATCTCTAAAATATGAACTAGGTATCTTAATTTTCAGTTCTCAGCTTAAATTCCCCGAGGAAGATGTATTTTAAGCACCTGGACTACTATATAATTTTCAAAATGACAGGATCTCTAAAATATGAACTAGGTATCTTAATTTTCAGTTCTTAGCTTACGTTCCCTGAGGAAAATGTTTTTCAAGCACCTGGACTGCTAGATATAATTTTCAAAATGACGGGATCTCCAAAATATGAACACGGTATCTGAATTTTCAGTTCTCAGTTTAAATTCCCTTAGGAAGATGTATTTTAAGCACCTGGACTACTAGATATAATTTTCAAAATGACGAAATCTCCAAAATATGAACACGGTATCTGAATTTTCAGTTCTCAGTTCAAATTCCCTTAGGAAGATGTATTTTAAGCACCTGGACTACTAGATATAATTTTCAAAATGACGGCATCTCTAATATATAATCGAGGTATCTTAAATTTCACGTCTCAGGTTAAGTTCCCCGAGGAAGATGTTTTTTAAGCACCTGTACTACTATATAATTTTCAAAATGACGGGATCTCTAAAATATGAACTAGGTATCTTAATTTTTAGTTCTCAGCTTAAATTCCCTGAGGAAGATGTATTTTAAGCACCTGGACTACTATATATAATTTTCAAAATTACGGGATCTCTAATATATAAACGAGGTATCTTAAATTTTACTTCTCAGCTTAGGTTCCCCGAGGAAGTTGTTTTTTAAGCACCTGGACTACTATATTATTTTCAAAATGACAGGATCTCTAAAATATGAACTAGGTATCTTATTTTTCAGTTCTCAGCTTAAATTCCCTGATGAAGATGTATTTTAAGCACCTGGACTACTATATATAATTTTCAAAATGACGGGATCTCTAATATATAAGCGAGGTATCTTATATTTCACTTCTCAGCTTAAGTTCCCCCGAGGAAGATGTTTTTTTAGCACCTGGACTACTATATTATTTTCAAAATGACAGGATCTCTAAAATATGAACTAGGTATCTTAATTTTCAGTTCTCAGCTTAAATTCCCTGAGGAAGATGTATTTTAAGCACCTGGACTACTATATATCATTTTCAAAATGACGGAATCTCTAATATATAAACGAGGTATCTTAAATTTCACTTCTCAGATTAGGTTCCCCGAGGAAGATGTTTTTTAAGCACCTGGACTAATAGATATAATTATCAAAATAACGGCATCTATCTTATAATATCGAGGTATCTTAAATTTCACTCCTAAGGTTAAGTTCCCCGAGGAAGATAATTTTTAAGCACCTGGACTACTAGATATAATTTTCAAAATAACGGGATCTCTAAAATATGAAGAACGTATCTTAATTTTCCGTTCTCAGCTTAAATTCCCTGAGGAAGATGTATTTTAAGCACCTGGACTACTATATATAATTTTCAAAATGACGGGATCTCTAATATGTAAACGAGGTATCTTAAATTTTATTCTCAGCTTAGGTTCCCCGAGGAAGATGTTTTTTAAGCACCTGGACTACTATATTATTTTCAAAATGACAGGATCTCTAAGATATGAACTAGGTATCTTAATTTTCAGTTCTCAGCTTAAATTCCCTGAGGAAGATGTATTTTAAGCACCTGGACTACTATATATAATTTTCAAAATGATGGTATCTCTAAAACATGAACAAGGTATCTGATTATTCAATTCTCAGCTTAAGTTCCCTGAGGAAGATGTATTTTATGCACCTGGACTAATATATTATTTTCAAAATGACAGGATCTCTAAAATATGAACTAGGTATCTTAATTTTCAGTTCTCAGCTTAAATTCCCCGAGGAAGATGTTTTTTAAGCACCTGGACTACTATATAATTTTCAAAACGACGGGATCTCTAAAATATGAACTAGGTATCTTAATTTTCAGTTCTTAGCTTACGTTCCCTGAGGAAAATGTTTTTCAAGCACCTGGACTGCTAGATATAATTTTCAAAATGACGGGATCTCTAATATATAAACGAGGTATCTTAAATTTCACTTCTCAGCTTAAGTTCCCCGAGGAAGATGTTTTTTAAGCACCTGGACTACTAGATATAATTTTCAAAATGACGGGATCTCCAAAATATGAACACGGTATCTGAATTTTCAGTTCTCAGTTTAAGTTCCCTAAGGAAGATGTATTTTAAGCACCTGGACTACTAGACATAATTTTCAAAATAACGGGGTCTCTAAAATATGAAGAAGGTATGTGAATTTTCAGTTCTTAGCTTAAATTCCCTGAGGAAGATTTATTTTAAGCACCTGGACTACTATATTATTTTCAAAATGACAGGATCTCTAAGATATGAACTAGGTATCTTAATTTTCAGTTCTCAGCTTAAATTCCCTGAGGAAGATGTATTTTAAGCACCTGGACTACTATATATGATTTTCAAAATGACGGGATCTCTAATATATAAACGAGGTATCTTAAATTTCACTTCTCAGCTTAGGTTCCCAGAGGAAGATGTTTTTTAAGCACCTGGACTACTAGATATAATTTTCAAAATGATGGTATCTCTAAAACATGAACAAGGTATCTGATTATTCAGTTCTCAGCTTAAGTTCCCTGAGGAACATGTATTTTATGCACCTGGACTACTATATTATTTTCAAAATGACAGGATCTCTAAAATATGAACTAGGTATCTTAATTTTCAGTTCTCAGCTTAAATTCCCCGAGGAAGATGTTTTTTAAGCACCTGGACTACTACATAATTTTCAAAATGACGGGATCTCTAAAATATGAACTAGGTATCTTAATTTTCAGTTCTTAGCTTACGTTCCCTGAGGAAAATGTTTTTCAAGCACCTGGACTGCTAGATATAATTTTCAAAATGACGGGATCTCCAAAATATGAACACGGTATCTGAATTTTCAGTTCTCAGTTTAAATTCCCTTAGGAAGATGTATTTTAAGCACCTGGACTACTAGATATAATTTTCAAAATGACGGGATCTCCAAAATATGAACACGGTATCTGAATTTTCAGTTCTCAGTTCAAATTCCCTTAGGAAGATGTATTTTAAGCACCTGGACTACTAGATATAATTTTCAAAATGACGGCATCTCTAATATATAATCGAGGTATCTTAAATTTCACGTCTCAGGTTAAGTTCCCCGAGGAAGATGTTTTTTAAGCACCTGTACTACTATATAATTTTCAAAATGACGGGATCTCTAAAATATGAACTAGGTATCTTAATTTTTAGTTCTCAGCTTAAATTCCCTGAGGAAGATGTATTTTAAGCACCTGGACTACTATATATAATTTTCAAAATGACGGCATCTCTAATATATAATTGAGGTATCTTAAATTTTACTTCTCAGCTTAGGTTCCCCGAGGAAGTTGTTTTTTAAGCACCTGGACTACTATATTATTTTCAAAATGACAGGATCTCTAAAATATGAACTAGGTATCTTATTTTTCAGTTCTCAGCTTAAATTCCCTGATGAAGATGTATTTTAAGCACCTGGACTACTATATATAATTTTCAAAATGACGGGATCTCTAATATATAAGCGAGGTATCTTATATTTCACTTCTCAGCTTAAGTTCCCCGAGGAAGATGTTTTTTTAGCACCTGGACTACTATATATAATTCTCAAAATGACGGGATCTCTAATATATAAACGAGGTATCTTAAATTTCACTTCTCAGCTTAAGTTCCCCGAGGAAGATGTTTTTTAAGCACCTGTACTACTATATAATTTTCAAAATGACGGGATCTCTAAAATATGAACAGGGTATCTGAATTTTCAGTTCTCAGTTTAAATTCCCTAAGGAAGATGTATTTTAAGCACCTGGACTACTAGACATAATTTTCAAAATAACGGGGTCTCTAAAATATGAAGAAGGTATGTGAATTTTCATTTCTTAGCTTAAATTCCCTGAGGAAGATTTATTTTAAGCACCTGGACTACTATATTATTTTCAAAATGACGGGATCTCTAAAATATTATCTAGGTATCTTAATTTTCAGTTCTTAGCTTAAGTTCCCTGAGGAAGATGTTTTTTAAGCACCTGGACTACTAGATATAATTTTCCAAATGACAGGATTTCTGATATATAAACGAGGTATCTAAAATTTCACTTCTGAGCTTAAGTTCCCCGAGGAAGATGTTTTTTAAGCACCTGGACTACTAGATATAATTTTCAAAATGATGGTATCTCTAAAACATGAACAAGGTATCTGATTATTCAGTTCTCAGCTTAAGTTCCCTGAGGAAGATGTATTTTATGCACCTGGACTACTATATTATTTTCAAAATGACAGGATCTCTAAGATATGAACTAGGTATCTTAAATTTCACGTCTCAGGTTAAGTTCCCCGAGGAAGATGTTTTTTAAGCACCTGTACTACTATATAATTTTCAAAATGACGGGATCTCTAAAATATGAACTAGGTATCTTAATTTTTAGTTCTCAGCTTAAATTCCCTGAGGAAGATGTATTTTAAGCACCTGGACTACTATATATAATTTTCAAAATTACGGGATCTCTAATATATAAACGAGGTATCTTAAATTTTACTTCTCAGCTTAGGTTCCCCGAGGAAGTTGTTTTTTAAGCACCTGGACTACTATATTATTTTCAAAATGACAGGATCTCTAAAATATGAACTAGGTATCTTATTTTTCAGTTCTCAGCTTAAATTCCCTGATGAAGATGTATTTTAAGCACCTGGACTACTATATATAATTTTCAAAATGACGGGATCTCTAATATATAAGCGAGGTATCTTATATTTCACTTCTCAGCTTAAGTTCCCCGAGGAAGATGTTTTTTTAGCACCTGGACTACTATATATAATTCTCAAAATGACGGGATCTCTAATATATAAACGAGGTATCTTAAATTTCACTTCTCAGCTTAAGTTCCCCGAGGAAGATGTTTTTTAAGCACCTGTACTACTATATAATTTTCAAAATGACGGGATCTCTAAAATATGAACAGGGTATCTGAATTTTCAGTTCTCAGTTTAAATTCCCTAAGGAAGATGTATTTTAAGCACCTGGACTACTAGACATAATTTTCAAAATAACGGGGTCTCTAAAATATGAAGAAGGTATGTGAATTTTCATTTCTTAGCTTAAATTCCCTGAGGAAGATTTATTTTAAGCACCTGGACTACTATATTATTTTCAAAATGACGGGATCTCTAAAATATTATCTAGGTATCTTAATTTTCAGTTCTTAGCTTAAGTTCCCTGAGGAAGATGGTTTTTAAGCACCTGGACTACTAGATATAATTTTCCAAATGACGGGATTTCTGATATATAAACGAGGTATCTAAAATTTCACTTCTGAGCTTAAGTTCCCCGAGGAAGATGTTTTTTAAGCACCTGGACTACTAGATATAATTTTCAAAATGATGGTATCTCTAAAACATGAACAAGGTATCTGATTATTCAATTCTCAGCTTAAGTTCCCTGAGGAAGATGTATTTTATGCACCTGGACTAATATATTATTTTCAAAATGACAGGATCTCTAAAATATGAACTAGGTATCTTAATTTTCAGTTCTCAGCTTAAATTCCCCGAGGAAGATGTTTTTAAGCACCTGGACTACTATATAATTTTCAAAACGACGGGATCTCTAAAATATGAACTAGGTATCTTAGTTTTCAGTTCTTAGCTTACGTTCCCTGAGGAAAATGTTTTTCAAGCACCTGGACTGCTAGATATAATTTTCAAAATGACGGGATCTCTAATATATAAACAAGGTATCTTAAATTTCACTTCTCAGCTTAAGTTCCCCGAGGAAGATGTTTTTTAAGCACCTGGACTACTAGATATAATTTTCAAAATGACGGGATCTCCAAAATATGAACACGGTATCTGAATTTTCACTCCTCAGGTTAAGTTCCCTAAGGAAGATGTATTTTAAGCACCTGGACTACTAGACATAATTTTCAAAATAACGGGGTCTCTAAAATATGAAGAAGGTATGTGAATTTTCAGTTCTTAGCTTAAATTCCCTGAGGAAGATTTATTTTAAGCACCTGGACTACTATATTATTTTCAAAATGACAGGATCTCTAAGATATGAACTAGGTATCTTAATTTTCAGTTCTCAGCTTAAATTCCCTGAGGAAGATGTATTTTAAGCACCTGGACTACTATATATAATTTTCAAAATGACGGGATCTCTAATATATAAACGAGGTATCTTAAATTTCACTTCTCAGCTTAGGTTCCCAGAGGAAGATGTTTTTTAAGCACCTGGACTACTAGATATAATTTTCAAAATGATGGTATCTCTAAAACATGAACAAGGTATCTGATTATTCAGTTCTCAGCTTAAGTTCCCTGAGGAAGATGTATTTTATGCACCTGGACTACTATATTATTTTCAAAATGACAGGATCTCTAAAATATGAACTAGGTATCTGAATTTTCAGTTCTCAGCTTAAATTCCCCGAGGAAGATGTATTTTATGCACCTGGACTACTATATTATTTTCAAAATGACAGGATCTCTAAAATATGAACTAGGTATCTTAATTTTCAGTTCTTAGCTTACGTTCCCTGAGGAAAATGTTTTTCAAGCACCTGGACTGCTAGATATAATTTTCAAAATGACGGGATCTCCAAAATATGAACACGGTATCTGAATTTTCAGTTCTCAGTTTAAATTCCCTTAGGAAGATGTATTTTAAGCACCTGGACTACTAGATATAATTTTCAAAATGACGGAATCTCCAAAATATGAACACGGTATCTGAATTTTCAGTTCTCAGTTCAAATTCCCTTAGGAAGATGTATTTTAAGCACCTGGACTACTAGATATAATTTTCAAAATGACGGCATCTCTAATATATAATCGAGGTATCTTAAATTTCACGTCTCAGGTTAAGTTCCCCGAGGAAGATGTTTTTTAAGCACCTGTACTACTATATAATTTTCAAAATGACGGGATCTCTAAAATATGAACTAGGTATCTTAATTTTTAGTTCTCAGCTTAAATTCCCTGAGGAAGATGTATTTTAAGCACCTGGACTACTATATATAATTTTCAAAATTACGGGATCTCTAATATATAAACGAGGTATCTTAAATTTTACTTCTCAGCTTAAATTCCCTGAGGAAGATGTATTTTAAGCACCTGTACTACTATATAATTTTCAAAATGATGGGATCTCTAAAATATGAACTAGGTATCTTAATTTTTAGTTCTCAGCTTAAATTCCCTGATGAAGATGTATTTTAAGCACCTGGACTACTATATATAATTTTCAAAATGACGGGATCTCTAATATATAAGCGAGGTATCTTATATTTCACTTCTCAGCTTAAGTTCCCCGAGGAAGATGTTTTTTAAGCACCTGGACTACTAGATATAATTTTCAAAATGATGGTATCTCTAAAACATGAACAAGGTATCTGATTATTCAGTTCTCAGCTTAAGTTCCCTGAGGAAGATGTATTTTATGCACCTGGACTAATATATTATTTTCAAAATGACAGGATCTCTAAAATATGAACTAGGTATCTTAATTTTCAGTTCTCAGCTTAAATTCCCCGAGGAAGATGTTTTTTAAGCACCTGGACTACTATATAATTTTCAAAACGACGGGATCTCTAAAATATGAACTAGGTATCTTAATTTTCAGTTCTTAGCTTACGTTCCCTGAGGAAAATGTTTTTCAAGCACCTGGACTGCTAGATATAATTTTCAAAATGACGGGATCTCCAAAATATGAACACGGTATCTGAATTTTCAGTTCTCAGTTTAAATTCCCTTAGGAAGATGTATTTTAAGCACCTGGACTACTAGATATAATTTTCAAAATGACGGCATCTCTAATATATAATCGAGGTATCTTAAATTTCACGTCTCAGGTTAAGTTCCCCGAGGAAGATTTTTTTTTAAACACCTGGACTACTATATAATTTTCAAAATGACGGGATCTCTAAAATATGAACTAGGTATCTTAATTTTCAGTTCTCAGATTAAATTCCCTAAGGAAGATGTATTTTAAGCACCTGGACTACTAGACATAATTTTCAAAATAACGGGGTCTCTAAAATATGAAGAAGGTATGTGAATTTTCATTTCTTAGCTTAAATTCCCTGAGGAAGATTTATTTTAAGCACCTGGACTACTATATTATTTTCAAAATGACGGGATCTCTAAAATATTATCTAGGTATCTTAATTTTCAGTTCTTAGCTTAAGTTCCCTGAGGAAGATGGTTTTTAAGCACCTGGACTACTAGATATAATTTTCCAAATGACGGGATTTCTGATATATAAACGAGGTATCTAAAATTTCACTTCTGAGCTTAAGTTCCCCGAGGAAGATGTTTTTTAAGCACCTGGACTACTAGATATAATTTTCAAAATGATGGTATCTCTAAAACATGAACAAGGTATCTGATTATTCACATCTCAGCTTAAGTTCCCTGAGGAAGATGTATTTTATGCACCTGGACTAATATATTATTTTCAAAATGACAGGATCTCTAAAATATGAACTAGGTATCTTAATTTTCAGTTCTCAGCTTAAATTCCCCGAGGAAGATGTTTTTTAAGCACCTGGACTACTATATAATTTTCAAAACGACGGGATCTCTAAAATATGAACTAGGTATCTTAATTTTCAGTTCTTAGCTTACGTTCCCTGAGGAAAATGTTTTTCAAGCACCTGGACTGCTAGATATAATTTTCAAAATGACGGGATCTCTAATATATAAACGAGGTATCTTAAATTTCACTTCTCAGCTTAAGTTCCCCGAGGAAGATGTTTTTTAAGCACCTGGACTACTAGATATAATTTTCAAAATGACGGGATCTCCAAAATATGAACACGGTATCTGAATTTTCAGTTCTCAGTTTAAATTCCCTAAGGAAGATGTATTTTAAGCACCTGGACTACTAGACATAATTTTCAATATAACGGGGTCTCTAAAATATGAAGAAGGTATGTGAATTTTCAGTTCTTAGCTTAAATTCCCTGAGGAAGATTTATTTTAAGCACCTGGACTACTATATTATTTTCAAAATGACAGGATCTCTAAGATATGAACTAGGTATCTTAATTTTCAGTTCTCAGCTTAAATTCCCTGAGGAAGATGTATTTTAAGCACCTGGACTACTATATATGATTTTCAAAATGACGGGATCTCTAATATATAAACGAGGTATCTTAAATTTCACTTCTCAGCTTAGGTTCCCAGAGGAAGATGTTTTTTAAGCACCTGGACTACTAGATATAATTTTCAAAATGATGGTATCTCTAAAACATGAACAAGGTATCTGATTATTCAGTTCTCAGCTTAAGTTCCCTGAGGAACATGTATTTTATGCACCTGGACTACTATATTATTTTCAAAATGACAGGATCTCTAAAATATGAACTAGGTATCTTAATTTTCAGTTCTCAGCTTAAATTCCCCGAGGAAGATGTTTTTTAAGCACCTGGACTACTATATAATTTTCAAAATGACGGGATCTCTAAAATATGAACTAGGTATCTTAATTTTCAGTTCTCAGCTTAAATTCCCTTAGGAAGATGTATTTTAAGCACCTGGACTACTAGATATAATTTTCAAAATGACGGGATCTCCAAAATATGAACACGGTATCTGAATTTTCAGTTCTCAGTTTAAATTCCCTTAGGAAGATGTATTTTAAGCACCTGGACTACTAGATATAATTTTCAAAATGACGGCATCTCTAATATATAATCGAGGTATCTTAAATTTCACGTCTCAGGTTAAGTTCCCCGAGGAAGATGTTTTTTAAGCACCTGTACTACTATATAATTTTCAAAATGACGGGATCTCTAAAACATGAACAAGGAATCGGATTATTCAGTTCTCAGCTTAAGTTCCCTGAGGAAGATGTATTTTATGCACCTGGACTACTATATTATTTTCAAAATGACAGGATCTCTAAAATATGAACTAGGTATCTTAATTTTCAGTTCTCAGCTTAAATTCCCCGAGGAAGATGTTTTTTAAGCACCTGTACTACTATATAATTTTCAAAATGACGGGATCTCTAAAATATGAACAAGGAATCGGATTATTCACTTCTCAGCTTAAGTTCCCCGAGGAAGATGTTTTTTAAGCACCTGTACTACTATATAATTTTCAAAATGACGGGATCTCTAAAATATGAACAGGGTATCTGAATTTTCAGTTCTCAGTTTAAATTCCCTAAGGAAGATGTATTTTAAGTACCTGGACTACTAGACATAATTTTCAAAATAACGGGGTCTCTAAAATATGAAGAAGGTATGTGAATTTTCATTTCTTAGCTTAAATTCCCTGAGGAAGATTTATTTTAAGCACCTGGACTACTATATTATTTTCAAAATGACGGGATCTCTAAAATATTATCTAGGTATCTTAATTTTCAGTTCTTAGCTTAAGTTCCCTGAGGAAGATGATTTTTAAGCACCTGGACTACTAGATATAATTTTCCAAATGACGGGATTTCTGATATATAAACGAGGTATCTAAAATTTCACTTCTGAGCTTAAGTTCCCCGAGGAAGATGTTTTTTAAGCACCTGGACTACTAGATATAATTTTCAAAATGATGGTATCTCTAAAACATGAACAAGGTATCTGATTATTCAATTCTCAGCTTAAGTTCCCTGAGGAAGATGTATTTTATGCACCTGGACTAATATATTATTTTCAAAATGACAGGATCTCTAAAATATGAACTAGGTATCTTAATTTTCAGTTCTCAGCTTAAATTCCCCGAGGAAGATGTTTTTTAAGCACCTGGACTATTATATAATTTTCAAAACGACGGGATCTCTAAAATATGAACTAGGTATCTTAATTTTCAGTTCTTAGCTTACGTTCCCTGAGGAAAATGTTTTTCAAGCACCTGGACTGCTAGATATAATTTTCAAAATGACGGGATCTCTAATATATAAACAAGGTATCTTAAATTTCACTTCTCAGCTTAAGTTCCCCGAGGAAGATGTATTTTAAGCACCTGGACTACTAGATATAATTTTCAAAATGACGAAATCTCCAAAATATGAACACGGTATCTGAATTTTCAGTTCTTAGTTTAAATTCCCTACAGAAGATGTATTTTAAGCACCTGGACTACTAGACATAATTTTCAATATAACGGGGTCTCTAAAATATGAAGAAGGTATGTGAATTTTCAGTTCTTAGCTTAAATTCCCTGAGGAAGATTTATTTTAAGCACCTGGACTACTATATTATTTTCAAAATGACAGGATCTCTAAGATATGAACTAGGTATCTTAATTTTCAGTTCTCAGCTTAAATTCCCTGAGGAAGATGTATTTTAAGCACCTGGACTACTATATATGATTTTCAAAATGACGGGATCTCTAATATATAAACGAGGTATCTTAAATTTCACTTCTCAGCTTAGGTTCCCAGAGGAAGATGTTTTTTAAGCACCTGGACTACTAGATATAATTTTCAAAATGATGGTATCTCTAAAACATGAACAAGGTATCTGATTATTCAGTTCTCAGCTTAAGTTCCCTGAGGAACATGTATTTTATGCACCTGGACTACTATATTATTTTCAAAATGACAGGATCTCTAAAATATGAACTAGGTATCTTAATTTTCAGTTCTCAGCTTAAATTCCCCGAGGAAGATGTTTTTTAAGCACCTGGACTACTACATAATTTTCAAAATGACGGGATCTCTAAAATATGATCTAGGTATCTTAATTTTCAGTTCTTAGCTTAAGTTCCCCGAGGAAGATGTTTTTCAAGCACCTGGACTGCTAGATATAATTTTCAAAATGACGGGATCTCCAAAATATGAACACGGTATCTGAATTTTCAGTTCTCAGTTTAAATTCCCTTAGGAAGATGTATTTTAAGCACCTGGACTACTAGATATATTTTTCAAAATGACGAAATCTCCAAAATATGAACACGGTATCTGAATTTTCAGTTCTCAGTTCAAATTCCCTTAGGAAGATGTATTTTAAGCACCTGGACTACTAGATATAATTTTCAAAATGACGGCATCTCTAATATATAATCGAGGTATCTTAAATTTCACGTCTCAGGTTAAGTACCCCGAGGAAGATGTTTTTTAAGCACCTGAACTACTATATAATTTTCAAAATGACGGGATCTCTAAAATATGAACTAGTTATCTTAATTTTCAGTTCTCAGCTTAAATTCCCTGAGGAAGATGTATTTTAAGCACCTGGACTACTATATATAATTTTCAAAATGACAGGATTTCTAATATATAAACGAGGTATCTTAAATTTCACTTCTCTGCTTAAGTTCCCCGAGGAAGATGTTTTTTTAGCACCTGGATTAGTAGATATAATTTTAAAAATGACTGGATCTCCAAAATATGAACACGTTATCTGAATTTTCAGTTTTCAGTTTAAATTCCCTAAGGAAGATGTATTTTAAGCACCTGGACTACTAGACATAATTTTCAAAATGATGGGATCTCTAAAACATGAACAAGGTATCTGAATATTCAGTTCTCAGCTTAAGTTCCCTGAGGAAGATGTATTTTATGCACCTGGACTAATATATTATTTTCAAAATGACAGGATCTCTATTATATGAACTAGGTATCTTAATTTTCAGTTCTCAGCTTAAATTCCCTGATGAAGATGTATTTTAAGCACCTGGACTACTATATATAATTTTCAAAATGACGGGAACTCTAATATATAAACGAGGTATCTTAATTTTCAGTTCTCAGCTTAAATTCCCCGAGGAAGATGTATTTTAAGCACCTGGACTACTAGACATAATTTTCAAAATGATGGGATCTCTAAAACATGAACAAGGTATCTGAATATTCAGTTCTCAGCTTAAGTTCCCTTAGGAAGATGTATTTTATGCACCCGGACTTCTATATTATTTTCAAAATTACGTGATGTCTAAAATATGAACTAGGTATCTTAATTTTCAGTTCTTAGCTTAAGTTCCCTGAGGAAGATGTATTTTAAGCACCTGGACTACTATATATAATTTTCAAAATGACAGGATCTCTAAAATATGAACTAGGTATCTTAATTTTCAGTTCTCAGCTTAAATTCCCTGAGGAAGATGTATTTTAAGCACCTGGACTACTATATATAATTTTCAAAATGACGGGATCTCTCATATATAAACGAGGTATCTTAAATTTCACTTCTCAGATTAGGTTCCCCGAGGAAGATGTTTTTTACGCACCTGGACTACTAGATATAATTTTCAAAATGACGGCATCTCTATTATATTAACGAGGTATCTTAAATTTCATTCCTCAGGTTAAGTTCCCCGAGGAAGATGTTTTTTAAGCACCTGGACTACTAGATATAATTTTCAAAATAACGGGATCTCTAAAATATGAAGAACGTATCTGAATTTTCAGTCCTCAGATTCAATTCTCTGAGGAAGATGTATTTTAAGCACCTGGACTACTATATATAATTTTCAAAATGACGGGATCTCTAATATATAAACGAGGTATCTTAAATTTCACTTCTCAGATTTGGTTCCCCGAGGAAGATGTTTCTTAAGCACCTGGACTACTAGATATAATTTTCAAAATGACGGCATCTCTATTATATTAACGAGGTATCTTAAATTTCACTCCTCAGGTTAAGTTCCCCGAGGAAGATATTTTTTAAGCACCTGGACTACTAGATATAATTTTCAAAATAACAGGATCTCTAATATATGAAGAACGTATCTGAATTTTCAGTTCTCAGCATAAATTCCCTGAGGAAGATTTATGTTAAACACCTGGAGTACTTGAAATAATTCTCAAAATGACAGGATTTCTAATATATAAACGAGGTATCTTATGTTTCACTTCTCAGCTTAAGTTCCCGGAGGAAGATGTTTTTTAAGCACATGGACTAGTAGATATAATTTTAAAAATGACTGGATCTCCAAAATATGAACAGGGTATCTGAATTTTCAGTTCTCAGTTTAAATTCCCTAAGGAAGATGTATTTTAAGCACCTGGACTACTAGACAGAATTTTCAAAATAACGGGGTCTCTAAAATATGAAGAAGGTATGTGAATTTTCAGTTCTTAGCTTAAATTCCCTGAGGAAGATTTATTTTAAGCACCTGGACTACTATATTATTTTCAAAATGACAGGATCTCTAAGATATGAACTAGGTATCTTAATTTTCAGTTCTCAGCTTAAATTCCCTGAGGAAGATGTATTTTAAGCACCTGGACTACTATATATGATTTTCAAAATGACGGGATCTCTAATATATAAACGAGGTATCTTAAATTTCACTTCTCAGCTTAGGTTCCCAGAGGAAGATGTTTTTTAAGCACCTGGACTACTAGATATAATTTTCAAAATGATGGTATCTCTAAAACATGAACAAGGTATCTGATTATTCAGTTCTCAGCTTAAGTTCCCTGAGGAAGATGTATTTTATGCACCTGGACTACTATATTATTTTCAAAATGACAGGATCTCTAAAATATGAACTAGGTATCTTAATTTTCAGTTCTCAGCTTACGTTCCCTGAGGAAGATGTTTTTTAAGCACCTGGACTACTATATTATTTTCAAAATGACAGGATCTCTAAAATATGAACTAGGTATATTAATTTTCAGTTCTTAGCTTACGCCCCCTGAGAAAAATGTTTTTCAAGCACCTGGACTGCTAGATATAATTTTCAAAATGACGGGATCTCCAAAATATGAACACGGTATCTGAATTTTCAGTTCTCAGTTTAAATTCCCTTAGGAAGATGTATTTTAAGCACCTGGACTACTAGATATAATTTTCAAAATGACGAAATCTCCAAAATATGAACACGGTATCTGGATTTTCAGTTCTCAGTTCAAATTCCCTTAGGAAGATGTATTTTAAGCACCTGGACTACTAAATATAATTTTCAATATGACGGCATCTCTAATATATAATCGAGGTATCTTAAATTTCACGTCTCAGGTTAAGTTCCCCGAGGAAGATGTTTTTTAAGCACCTGTACTACTATATAATTTTCAAAACGACGGGATCTCTAAAATATGAACTAGGTATCTTATTTTTCAGTTCTCAGCTTAAATTCCCTGAGGAAGATGTATTTTAAGCACCTGGACTACTATATATAATTTTCAAAATTACGGGATCTCTAATATATAAACGAGGTATCTTAAATTTCACTTCTCAGCTTAAGTTCCCCGAGGAAGATGCTTTTTAGCACCTGGACTAGTAGATATAATTTTAAAAATGACTGGATCTCCAAAATATGAACACGGTATCTGAATTTTCAGTTCTCAGTTTAAATTCCCTAAGGAAGATGTATTTTAAGCACCTGGACTACTAGACATAATTTTCAAAATGATGGGATCTCTAAAACATGAACAAGGTATCTGAATATTCAGTTCTCAGCTTAAGTTCCCTGAGGAAGATGTATTTTATGCACCTGGACTACTATATTATTTTCAAAATGACAGGATCTCTATTATATGAACTAGGTATCTTAATTTTCAGTTCTCAGCTTAAATTCCCTGATGAAGATGTATTTTAAGCACCTGGACTACTATATATAATTTTCAAAATGACGGGAACTCTAATATATAAACGAGGTATCTTAATTTTCAGTTCTCAGCTTAAATTCCCCGAGGAAGATGTATTTTAAGCACCTGGACTACTAGACATAATTTTCAAAATGATGGGATCTCTAAAACATGAACAAGGTATCTGAATATTCAGTTCTCAGCTTAAGTTCCCTTAGGAAGATGTATTTTATGCACCCGGACTTCTATATTATTTTCAAAATTACGTGATGTCTAAAATATGAACTAGGTATCTTAATTTTCAGTTCTTAGCTTAAGTTCCCTGAGGAAGATGTATTTTAAGCACCTGGACTACTATATATAATTTTCAAAATGACAGGATCTCTAAAATATGAACTAGGTATCTTAATTTTCAGTTCTCAGCTTAAATTCCCTGAGGAAGATGTATTTTAAGCACCTGGACTACTATATATAATTTTCAAAATGACGGGATCTCTCATATATAAACGAGGTATCTTAAATTTCACTTCTCAGGTTAGGTTCCCCGAGGAAGATGTTTTTTACGCACCTGGACTACTAGATATAATTTTCAAAATGACGGCATCTCTATTATATTAACGAGGTATCTTAAATTTCATTCCTCAGGTTAAGTTCCCCGAGGAAGATGTTTTTTAAGCACCTGGACTACTAGATATAATTTTCAAAATAACGGGATCTCTAAAATATGAAGAAAGTATCTGAATTTTCAGTTCTCAGATTCAATTCTCTGTGGAAGATGTATTTTAAGCACCTGGACTACTATATATAATTTTCAAAATGACGGGATCTCTAATATATAAACAAGGTATCTTAAATTTCACTTCTCAGATTTGGTTCCCCGAGGAAGATGTTTCTTAAGCACCTGGACTACTAGGTATAATTTTCAAAATGACGGCATCTCTATTATATTAACGAGGTATCTTAAATTTCAATCCTCAGGTTAAGTTCCCCGAGGAAGATATTTTTTAAGCACCTGGACTACTAGATATAATTTTCAAAATAACAGGATCCCTAATATATGAAGAACGTATCTGAATTTTCAGTTCTCAGCATAAATTCCCTGAGGAAGATTTATGTTAAACACCTTGAGTTCTTGAAATAATTCTCAAAATGACAGGATTTCTAATATATAAACGAGGTATCTTATGTTTCACTTCTCAACTTAAGTTCCCCGAGGAAGATGTTTTTTAAGCACATGGACTAGTAGATATAATTTTAAAAATGACTGGATCTCCAAAATATAAACAGGGTATCTGAATTTTCAGTTCTCAGTTTAAATTCCCTAAGGAAGATGTATTTTAAGCACCTGGACTACTAGACAGAATTTTCAAAATAACGGGGTCTCTAAAATATGAAGAAGGTATGTGAATTTTCAGTTCTTAGCTTAAATTCCCTGAGGAAGATTTATTTTAAGCACCTGGACTACTATATTATTATCAAAATGACGGGATCTCTAAAATATTATCTAGGTATCTTAATTTTCAGTTCTTAGCTTAAGTTCCCTGAGGAAGATGTTTTTTAAGCACCTGGACTACTAGATATAATTTTCCAAATGACGGGATTTCTGATATATAAACGAGGTATCTAAAATTTCACTTCTGAGCTTAAGTTACCCGAGGAAGATGTTTTTTAAGCACCTGGACTACTAGATATAATTGTCAAAATGATGGTATCTCGAAAACATGAACAAGGTATCTGATTATTCAGTTCTCAGCTTAAGTTCCCTGAGGAAGATGTATTTTATGCACCTGGACTACTATATTATTTACAAAATGACAGGATCTCTAAAATATGAACTAGGTATCTTAATTTTCAGTTCTCAGCTTGAATTTCCCGAGGAAAATGTTTTTTAAGCACATGGACTACTATATAATTTTCAAAACGACGGGATATCTAAAATATGAACTAGGTATCTTAATTTTCAGTTCTTAGCTTACGTTCCCTGACGAAAATGTTTTTCAAGCACCTAGACTGCTAGATATAATTTTCAAAATGACGGGATCTCTAATATATAAACGAGGTATCTTAAATTTCACTTCTCAGATTAGGTTCCCCGAGGAAGATGTATTTTAAGCACCTGGACTACTAGATATAATTTTCAAAATAACGGGGTCTCTAAAATATGAAGAAGGTATGTGAATTTTCAGTTCGTAGCTTAAATTCCCTGAGGAAGATTTATTTTAAGCACCTGGACTACTATATATAATTTTCAAAATGACAGGATCTCTAAAATATGAACTAGGTATCTTAATTTTCAGTTCTCAGCTTAAATTCCCTGAGGAAGATGTATTTTAAGCACCTGGACTACTATATATAATTTTCAAAATGACGGGATCTCTCATATATAAACGAGGTATCTTAAATTTCACTTCTCAGATTAGGTTCCCCGAGGAAGATGTTTTTTAAGCACCTGGACTACTAGATATAATTTTCAAAATGATGGTATCTCTAAAACATGAACAAGGTATCTGATTATTCAGTTCTCAGCTTAAGTTCCCCTATGGAACATGTATTTTATGCACCTGGACTACTATATAATTTTAAAAATGACAGGATCTCTAAGATATGAACTAGGTATCTTAATTTTCAGTTCTCAGCTTAAATTCCCTGAGGAAGATGTATTTTAAGCACCTGGACTACTAGACATCATTTTAAAAATTACGGGGTTTCTAAAATATGAAGAAGGTATGTGAATTTTCAGTTCGTAGCTTAAATTCCCTGAGGAAGATTTATTTTAAGCACCTGGACTACTATATATAATTTTCAAAATGACAGGATCTCTAAAATATGAAATAGGTATCTTAATTTTCAGTTCTTAGCTTACGTTCCCTGACGAAAATGTTTTTTTAGCACCTGAACTAGTAGATATAATTTTAAAAATGACTGGATCTCCAAAATATGAACACGGTATCTGAATTTTCAGTTCTCAGTTTAAATTCCCTACAGAAGATGTATTTTAAGCACCTGGACTACTATATATAATTTTCAAAATGACGGGATCTCTAATATATAAACGAGGTATCTTAAATTTCAGTTCTCAGCTTAAATTCCCTGAGGAAGATGTATTTTAAGCACCTGGACTACTATATATGATTTTCAAAATGACGGGATCTCTAATATATAAACGAGGTATCTTAAATTTCACTTCTCAGATTAGGTTCCACGAGGAAGATGTTTTTTAAGCACCTGGACTACTAGATATAATTTTCAAAATTACGGCATCTCTAATATATAATCGAGGTATCTTAAATTTCACGTCTCAGGTTAAGTTCCCCGAGGAAGATGTTTTTTAAGCACCTGTACTACTATATAATTTTCAAAATGACGGGATCTCTAAAATATGAACTAGGTATCTTAATTTTCAGTTCCCAGCTTAAATTCCCTGAGGAAGATGTATTTTAAGCACCTGGACTACTATATATGTTTTTCAAAATGACGGGATCTCTAATATATAAACGAGGTATCTTAAATTTCACTTCTCAGATTAGGTTCCCCGAGGAAGATGTTTTTTAAGCACCTGGACTAATAGATATAATTTTCAAAATTACGGCATCTCTATTATATTAACGAGGTATCTTAAATTTCACTCCTCAGGTTAAGTTCCCCGAGGAATATGTTTTTTAAGCACCTGGACTACTAGATATAATTTTCAAAATAACGGGATCTCTAAAATATGAAGAACGTATCTGAATTTTCATTTCTCAGCTTAAATTCCCTGAGGAAGATGTATTTTAAGCACCTGGTCTACTATATATAATTTTCAAAATGACGGGATCTCTAAGATATAAACGAGGTATCTTAAATTTCACTTCTCAGATTAGGTTCCCCGAGGAAGATGTTTCTTAAGCACCTGGACTACTAGATGTAATTTTCAAAATGACGGGATCTCCAAAATATGAACACGGTATCTGAATTTTCAGTTCTCAGTTTAAGTTCCCGAAGGAAGATGTATTTTAAGCACCTGGACTACTAGACATAATTTTCAAAATAACGGGGTCTCTAAAATATGAAGAAGGTATGTGAATTTTCAGTTCTTAGCTTAAATTCCCTGAGGAAGATTTATTTTAAGCACCTGGACTACTATATTATTTTCAAAATGACAGGATCTCTAAGATATGAACTAGGTATCTTAATTTTCAGTTCTCAGCTTAAATTCCCTGAGGAAGATGTATTTTAAGCACCTGGACTACTATATATAATTCTCAAAATGACGGGATCTCTAATATATAAACGAGGTATCTTAAATTTAACTTCTCAGCTTAGGTTCCCAGAGGAAGATGTTTTTTAAGCACCTGGACTACTAGATATAATTTTCAAAATGATGGTATCTCTAAAACATGAACAAGGTATCTGATTATTCAGTTCTCAGCTTAAGTTCCCTGAGGAACATGTATTTTATGCACCTGGACTACTATATTATTTTCAAAATGACAGGATCTCTAAAATATGAACTAGGTATCTTAATTTTCAGTTCTCAGCTTAAATTCCCCGAGGAAGATGTTTTTTAAGCACCTGGACTACTACATAATTTTCAAAACGACGGGATCTCTAAAATATGAACTAGGTATCTTAATTTTCAGTTCTTAGCTTACGTTCCCTGAGGAAAATGTTTTTCAAGCACCTGGACTGCTAGATATAATTTTCAAAATGACGGGATCTCCAAAATATGAACAAGGTATCTGAATTTTCAGTTCTCAGTTTAAATTCCCTTAGGAAGATGTATTTTAAGCACCTGGACTACTAGATATAATTTTCAAAATGACGGGATCTCTAAAATATGAACTAGGTATCTTAATTTTCAGTTCTTAGCTTAAGTTCCCTGAGGAAGATGTATTTTATGCACCTGGACTACTATATTATTTTCAAAATGACAGGATCTCTAAAATATGAACTAGGTATCTTAATTTTCAGTTCTCAGCTTAAATTCCCTGATGAAGATGTATTTTAAGCACCTGGACTACTATATATAATTTTCAAAATGACGGGATCTCTAATATATAAACGAGGTATCTTATATTTCACTTCTCAGCTTAAGTTCCCCGAGGAAGATGTTTTTTTAGCACATGGACTAGTAGATATAATTTTAAAAATGACTGGATCTCCAAAATATGAACAGGGTATCTGAATTTTCAGTTCTCAGTTTAAATTCCCTAAGGAAGATGTATTTTAAGCACCTGGACTACTAGACATAATTTTCAAAATAACGGGGTCTCTAAAATATGAAGAAGGTATGTGAATTTTCAGTTCTTAGCTTAAATTCCCTGAGGAAGATTTATTTTAAGCACCTGGACTACTATATTATTTTCAAAATGACAGGATCTCTAAGATATGAACTAGGTATCTTAGTTTTCAGTTCTTAGCTTAAGTTCCCTGAGGAAGATTTATTTTAAGCACCTGGACTATTATATTATTTTCATAATGACAGGATCTCTAAGATATGAACTAGGTATCTTAATTTTCAGTTCTCAGTTTAAATTCCCTTAGGAAGATGTATTTTAAGCACCTGGACTACTATATATAATTTTCAAAATGACGGGATCTCTAATATATAAACGAGGTATCTTAAATTTTACTTCTCAGCTTAGGTTCCCCGAGGAAGATGTTTTTTAAGCAGCTGGACTACTATATTATTTTCAAAATGACAGGATCTCAGAAATATGAACTAGGTATATTAATTTTCAGTTCTCAGCTTAAATTCCCTGATGAAGATGTATTTTAAGCACCTGGACTACTATATATAATTTTCAAAATGACGGGTTCTCTAATATATAAACGAGGTATCTTATATTTCACTTATCAGCTTAAGTTCCCCGAGGAAGATGTTTTTTTAGCACCCGGACTAGTAGATATAATTTTAAAAATGACTGGATCTCCAAAATATGAACACGGTATCTGAATTTTCAGTTCTCAGTTTAAATTCCCTAAGGAAGATGTATTTTAAGCACCTGGACTACTAGACATAATTTTCAAAATGATGGGATCTCTAAAACATGAACAAGGTATCTGAATATTCAGTTCTCAGCTTAAGTTCCCTGAGGAAGATGTATTTTATGCACCTGGACTACTATATTATTTTCAAAATGACAGGATCTCTATTATATGAACTAGGTATCTTAATTTTCAGTTCTCAGCTTAAATTCCCTGATGAAGATGTATTTTAAGCACCTGGACTACTATATATAATTTTCAAAATGACGGGAACTCTAATATATAAACGAGGTATCTTAATTTTCAGTTCTCAGCTTAAATTCCCCGAGGAAGATGTATTTTAAGCACCTGGACTACTAGACATAATTTTCAAAATGATGGGATCTCTAAAACATGAACAAGGTATCTGAATATTCAGTTCTCAGCTTAAGTTCCCTTAGGAAGATGTATTTTATGCACCCGGACTTCTATATTATTTTCAAAATTACGTGATGTCTAAAATATGAACTAGGTATCTTAATTTTCAGTTCTTAGCTTAAGTTCCCTGAGGAAGATGTATTTTAAGCACCTGGACTACTATATATAATTTTCAAAATGACAGGATCTCTAAAATATGAACTAGGTATCTTAATTTTCAGTTCTCAGCTTAAATTCCCTGAGGAAGATGTATTTTAAGCACCTGGACTACTATATATAATTTTCAAAATGACGGGATCTCTCATATATAAACGAGGTATCTTAAATTTCACTTCTCAGGTTAGGTTCCCCGAGGAAGATGTTTTTTACGCACCTGGACTACTAGATATAATTTTCAAAATGACGGCATCTCTATTATATTAACGAGGTATCTTAAATTTCATTCCTCAGGTTAAGTTCCCCGAGGAAGATGTTTTTTAAGCACCTGGACTACTAGATATAATTTTCAAAATAACGGGATCTCTAAAATATGAAGAAAGTATCTGAATTTTCAGTTCTCAGATTCAATTCTCTGTGGAAGATGTATTTTAAGCACCTGGACTACTATATATAATTTTCAAAATGACGGGATCTCTAATATATAAACAAGGTATCTTAAATTTCACTTCTCAGATTTGGTTCCCCGAGGAAGATGTTTCTTAAGCACCTGGACTACTAGGTATAATTTTCAAAATGACGGCATCTCTATTATATTAACGAGGTATCTTAAATTTCAATCCTCAGGTTAAGTTCCCCGAGGAAGATATTTTTTAAGCACCTGGACTACTAGATATAATTTTCAAAATAACAGGATCCCTAATATATGAAGAACGTATCTGAATTTTCAGTTCTCAGCATAAATTCCCTGAGGAAGATTTATGTTAAACACCTGGACTACTTGAAATAATTCTCAAAATGACAGGATTTCTAATATATAAACGAGGTATCTTATGTTTCACTTCTCAACTTAAGTTCCCCGAGGAAGATGTTTTTTAAGCACATGGACTAGTAGATATAATTTTAAAAATGACTGGATCTCCAAAATATAAACAGGGTATCTGAATTTTCAGTTCTCAGTTTAAATTCCCTAAGGAAGATGTATTTTAAGCACCTGGACTACTAGACAGAATTTTCAAAATAACGGGGTCTCTAAAATATGAAGAAGGTATGTGAATTTTCAGTTCTTAGCTTAAATTCCCTGAGGAAGATTTATTTTAAGCACCTGGACTACTATATTATTATCAAAATGACGGGATCTCTAAAATATTATCTAGGTATCTTAATTTTCAGTTCTTAGCTTAAGTTCCCTGAGGAAGATGTTTTTTAAGCACCTGGACTACTAGATATAATTTTCCAAATGACGGGATTTCTGATATATAAACGAGGTATCTAAAATTTCACTTCTGAGCTTAAGTTACCCGAGGAAGATGTTTTTTAAGCACCTGGACTACTAGATATAATTGTCAAAATGATGGTATCTCGAAAACATGAACAAGGTATCTGATTATTCAGTTCTCAGCTTAAGTTCCCTGAGGAAGATGTATTTTATGCACCTGGACTACTATATTATTTACAAAATGACAGGATCTCTAAAATATGAACTAGGTATCTTAATTTTCAGTTCTCAGCTTAAATTCCCCGAGGAAGACGTTTTTTAAGCACCTGGACTACTATATAATTTTCAAAACGACGGGATATCTAAAATATGAACTAGGTATCTTAATTTTCAGTTCTTAGCTTACGTTCCCTGACGAAAATGTTTTTCAAGCACCTAGACTGCTAGATATAATTTTCAAAATGACGGGATCTCTAATATATAAACGAGGTATCTTAAATTTCACTTCTCAGATTAGGTTCCCCGAGGAAGATGTTTTTTAAGCACCTGGACTACTAGACATAATTTTCAAAATAACGGGGTCTCTAAAATATGAAGAAGGTATGTGAATTTTCAGTTCGTAGCTTAAATTCCCTGAGGAAGATGTATTTTAAGCACCTGGACTACTATATATAATTTTCAAAATGACAGGATCTCTAAAATATGAACTAGGTATCTTAATTTTCAGTTCTCAGCTTAAATTCCCTGAGGAAGATGTATTTTAAGCACCTGGACTACTATATATAATTTTCAAAATGACGGGATCTCTAATATATAAACGAGGTATCTTAAATTTCACTTCTCAGATTAGGTTCCCCGAGGAAGATGTTTTTTAAGCACCTGGACTAATAGATATAATTTTCAAAATTACGGCATCTCTATTATATTAACGAGGTATCTTAAATTTCACTCCTCAGGTTAAGTTCCCCGAGGAAGATGTTTTTTAAGCACCTGGACTACTAGATATAATTTTCAAAATAACGGGATCTCTAAAATATGAAGAACGTATCTGAATTTTCAGTTCTCAGCTTAAATTCCCTGAGGAAGATGTATTTTAAGCACCTGGTCTACTATATATAATTTTCAAAATGACGGGATCTCTAAGATATAAACGAGGTATCTTAAATTTCACTTCTCAGATTAGGTTCCCCGAGGAAGATGTTTCTTAAGCACCTGGACTACTATATAATTTTCAAAACGACGGGATATCTAAAATATGAACTAGGTATCTTAATTTTCAGTTCTCAGTTTAAATTCCCTAAAGAAGATGTATTTTAAGCACCTGGACTACTAGACATAATTTTCAAAATGACGGCATCTCTAATATATAATTGAGGTATCTTAAATTTCACGTCTCAGGTTAAGTTCCCCGAGGAAGATGTTTTTTAAGCACCTGTACTACTATATAATTTTCAAAATGACGGGATCTCTAAAATATGAACTAGGTATCTTAATTTTCAGTTCTCAGTTTAAATTCCCTAAGGAAGATGTATTTTAAGCACCTGGACTACTAGACATAATTTTCAAAATAACGGGGTCTCTAAAATATGAAGAAGGTATGTGAATTTTCAGTTCGTAGCTTAAATTCCCTGAGGAAGATTTATTTTAAGCACCTGGACTACTATATATAATTTTCAAAATGACGGGATCTCTAAAATATGAACTAGGTATCTTAATTTTCAGTTCTTAGCTTACGTTCCCTGACGAAAATGTTTTTTTAGCACCTGAACTAGTAGATATAATTTTAAAAATGACTGGATCTCCAAAATATGAACACGGTATCTGAATATTCAGTTCTCAGTTTAAATTCCCTAAAGAAGATGTATTTTAAGCACCTGGACTACTAGACATAATTTTCAAAATGACGGCATCTCTAATATATAATTGAGGTATCTTAAATTTCACGTCTCAGGTTAAGTTCCCCGAGGAAGATGTTTTTTAAGCACCTGTACTACTATATAATTTTCAAAATGACGGGATCTCTAAAATATGAACTAGGTATCTTAATTTTCAGTTCCCAGCTTAAATTCCCTGAGGAAGATGTATTTTAAGCACCTGGACTACTATATATGTTTTTCAAAATGACGGGATCTCTAATATATAAACGAGGTATCTTAAATTTCACTTCTCAGATTAGGTTCCCCGAGGAAGATGTTTTTTAAGCACCTGGACTAATAGATATAATTTTCAAAATTACGGCATCTCTATTATATTAACGAGGTATCTTAAATTTCACTCCTCAGGTTAAGTTCCCCGAGGAATATGTTTTTTAAGCACCTGGACTACTAGATATAATTTTCAAAATAACGGCATCTCGAAAATATGAAGAACGTATCTGAATTTTCAGTTCTCAGCTTAAATTCCCTGAGGAAGATGTATTTTAAGCACCTGGTCTACTATATATAATTTTCAAAATGACGGGATCTCTAAGATATAAACGAGGTATCTTAAATTTCACTTCTCAGATTAGGTTCCCCGAGGAAGATGTTTCTTAAGCACCTGGACTACTATATTATTTTCAAAATGACAGGATCTCTAAGATATGAACTAGGTATCTTAATTTTCAGTTCTCAGTTTAAATTCCCTTAGGAAGATGTATTTTAAGCACCTGGACTACTATATATAATTTACAAAATGACGGGATCTCTAATATATAAACGAGGTATCTTAAATTTTACTTCTCAGCTTAGGTTCCCCGAGGAAGATGTTTTTTAAGCACCTGGACTACTATATTATTTTCAAAATGACAGGATCTCTAAAATATGAACTAGGTATATTAATTTTCAGTTCTCAGCTTAAATTCCCTGATGAAGATGTATTTTAAGCACCTTGACTACTATATATAATTTTCAAAATGACGGGTTCTCTAATATATAAACGAGGTATCTTATATTTCACTTATCAGCTTAAGTTCCCCGAGGAAGATGTTTTTTTAACACCTGGACTAGTAGATATAATTTTAAAAATGACTGGATCTCCAAAATATGAACACGGTATCTGAATTTTCAGTTCTCAGTTTAAATTCCCTAAGGAAGATGTATTTTAAGCACCTGGACTACTAGACATAATTTTCAAAATGATGGGATCTCTAAAACATGAACAAGGTATCTGAATATTCAGTTCTCAGCTTAAGTTCCCTGAGGAAGATGTATTTTATGCACCTGGACTACTATATTATTTTCAAAATGACAGGATCTCTATTATATGAACTAGGTATCTTAATTTTCAGTTCTCAGCTTAAATTCCCTGATGAAGATGTATTTTAAGCACCTGGACTACTATATATAATTTTCAAAATGACGGGATCTCTAATATATAAACGAGGTATCTTAATTTTCAGTTCTCAGCTTAAGTTCCCCGAGGAAGATGTTTTTTAAGCACCTGGACTACTAGACATAATTTTCAAAATGATGGGATCTCTAAAACATGAACAAGGTATCTGAATATTCAGTTCTCAGCTTAAGTTCCGTTAGGAAGATGTATTTTATGCACCCGGACTTCTATATTATTTTCAAAATTACGTGATGTCTAAAATATGAACTAGGTATCTTAATTTTCAGTTCTTAGCTTAAGTTCCCTGAGGAAGATGTATTTTAAGCACCTGGACTACTATATATAATTTTCAAAATGACAGGATCTCTAAAATATGAACTAGGTATCTTAATTTTCAGTTCTCAGCTTAAATTCCCTGAGGAAGATGTATTTTAAGCACCTGGACTACTATATATAATTTTCAAAATGACGGGATCTCTCATATATAAACGAGGTATCTTAAATTTCACTTCTCAGATTAGGTTCCCCGAGGAAGATGTTTTTTACGCACCTGGACTACTAGATATAATTTTCAAAATGACGGCATCTCTATTATATTAACGAGGTATCTTAAATTTCATTCCTCAGGTTAAGTTCCCCGAGGAAGATGTTTTTTAAGCACCTGGACTACTAGATATAATTTTCAAAATAACGGGATCTCTAAAATATGAAGAACGTATCTGAATTTTCAGTCCTCAGATTCAATTCTCTGAGGAAGATGTATTGTAAGCACCTGGACTACTATATATAATTTTCAAAATGACGGGATCTCTAATATATAAACGAGGTATCTTAAATTTCACTTCTCAGATTTGGTTCCCCGAGGAAGATGTTTCTTAAGCACCTGGACTACTAGGTATAATTTTCAAAATGACGGCATCTCTATTATATTAACGAGGTATCTTAAATTTCAATCCTCAGGTTAAGTTCCCCGAGGAAGATATTTTTTAAGCACCTGGACTACTAGATATAATTTTCAAAATAACAGGATCCCTAATATATGAAGAACGTATCTGAATTTTCAGTTCTCAGCATAAATTCCCTGAGGAAGATTTATGTTAAACACCTGGACTACTTGAAATAATTCTCAAAATGACAGGATTTCTAATATATAAACGAGGTATCTTATGTTTCACTTCTCAACTTAAGTTCCCCGAGGAAGATGTTTTTTAAGCACATGGACTAGTAGATATAATTTTAAAAATGACTGGATCTCCAAAATATAAACAGGGTATCTGAATTTTCAGTTCTCAGTTTAAATTCCCTAAGGAAGATGTATTTTAAGCACCTGGACTACTAGACAGAATTTTCAAAATAACGGGGTCTCTAAAATATGAAGAAGGTATGTGAATTTTCAGTTCTTAGCTTAAATTCCCTGAGGAAGATTTATTTTAAGCACCTGGACTACTATATTATTATCAAAATGACGGGATCTCTAAAATATTATCTAGGTATCTTAATTGTCAGTTCTTAGCTTAAGTTCCCTGAGGAAGATGTTTTTTAAGCACCTGGACTACTAGATATAATTTTCCAAATGACGGGATTTCTGATATATAAACGAGGTATCTAAAATTTCACTTCTGAGCTTAAGTTCCCCGAGGAAGATGTTTTTTAAGCACCTGGACTATTAGATATAATTTTCAAAATAACGGGGTCTCTAAAATATGAAGAAGGTATGTGAATTTTCAGTTCGTAGCTTAAATTCCCTGAGGAAGATTTATTTTAAGCACCTGGACTACTATATATAATTTTCAAAATGACAGGATCTCTAAAATATGAACTAGGTATCTTAATTTTCAGTTCTCAGCTTAAATTCCCTGAGGAAGATGTATTTTAAGCACCTGGACTACTATATATAATTTTCAAAATGACGGGATCTCTAATATATAAACGAGGTATCTTAAATTTCACTTCTCAGATTAGGTTCCCCGAGGAAGATGTATTTTAAGCACCTGGACTATTAGATATAATTTTCAAAATGATGGTATCTCTAAAACATGAACAAGGTATTTGAATATTCAGTTCTCAGCTTAAGTTCCCCTATGGAACATGTATTTTATGCACCTGGACTACTATATTAGTTTCAAAATGACAGGAACTCTAAAATATGAACTGGGTATCTTAATTTTCAGTTCTCAGTTTAAATTCCCTAAGGAAGATGTATTTTAAGCACCTGGACTACTAGACATAATTTTCAAAATAACGGGGTCTCTAAAATATGAAGAAGGTATGTGAATTTTCAGTTCTCAGCTTAAGTTCCCCGAGGAAGATGTATTTTAAGCACCTGGACTACTATATATAATTTTCAAAATGACAGGATCTCTAAAATATGAAATAGGTATCTTAATTTTCAGTTCTTAGCTTACGTTCCCTGACGAAAATGTTTTTCAAGCACCTAGACTGCTAGATATAATTTTCAAAATGACGGGATCTCTAATATATAAACGAGGTATCTTAAATTTCACTTCTCAGCTTAAGTTCCCCGAGGAAGATGTTTTTTTAGCACCTGAACTAGTAGATATAATTTTAAAAATGACTGGATCTCCAAAATATGAACACGGTATCTGAATATTCAGTTCTCAGTTTAAATTCCCTAAAGAAGATGTATTTTAAGCACCTGGACTACTAGACATAATTTTCAAAATGACGGCATCTCTAATATATAATTGAGGTATCTTAAATTTCACGTCTCAGGTTAAGTTCCCCGAGGAAGATGTTTTTTAAGCACCTGTACTACTATATAATTTTCAAAATGACGGGATCTCTAAAATATGAACTAGGTATCTTAATTTTCAGTTCCCAGCTTAAATTCCCTGAGGAAGATGTATTTTAAGCACCTGGACTACTATATATGTTTTTCAAAATGACGGGATCTCTAATATATAAACGAGGTATCTTAAATTTCACTTCTCAGATTAGGTTCCCCGAGGAAGATGTTTTTTAAGCACCTGGACTAATAGATATAATTTTCAAAATTACGGCATCTCTATTATATTAACGAGGTATCTTAAATTTCACTCCTCAGGTTAAGTTCCCCGAGGAAGATGTTTTTTAAGCACCTGAACTAGTAGATATAATTTTAAAAATGACTGGATCTCCAAAATATGAACACGGTATCTGAATATTCAGTTCTCAGTTTAAATTCCCTAAAGAATATGTATTTTAAGCACCTGGACTACTGGACATAATTTTCAAAATGACGGCATCTCTAATATATAATTGAGGTATCTTAAATTTCACGTCTCAGGTTAAGTTCCCCGAGGAAGATGTTTTTTAAGCACCTGTACTACTATATAATTTTCAAAATGACGGGATCTCTAAAATATGAACTAGGTATCTTAATTTTCAGTTCCCAGCTTAAATTCCATGAGGAAGATGTATTTTAAGCACCTGGACTACTATATATGTTTTTCAAAATGACGGGATCTCTAATATATAAACGAGATATCTTAAATTTCACTTCTCAGATTAGGTTCCCTTAGGAAGATGTATTTTAAGCACCTGGACAACTAGATATAATTTTCAAAATGACGGGAACTCCAAAATATGAACACGGTATCTGAATTTTCAGTTCTCAGTTTAAATTCCCTTAGGAAGATGTATTTTAAGCACCTGGACTACTATATATGATTTTCAAAATGACGGGATCTCTAATATATAAACGAGGTATCTTAAATTTCACTTCTCAGATTAGGTTCCCCGAGGAAGATGTTTCTTAAGCACCTGGACTACTAGATGTAATTTTCAAAATGACGGGATCTCCAAAATATGAACACGGTATCTGAATTTTCAGTTCTCAGTTTAAGTTCCCGAAGGAAGATGTATTTTAAGCACCTGGACTACTAGACATAATTTTCAAAATAACGGGGTCTCTAAAATATGAAGAAGGTATGTGAATTTTCAGTTCTTAGCTTAAGTTCCCTGAGGAAGATGTTTTTTAAGCACCTGGACTACTATATTATTTTCAAAATGACAGGATCTCTAAGATATGAACTAGGTATCTTAATTTTCAGTTCTCAGCTTAAATTCCCTGAGGAAGATGTATTTTAAGCACCTGGACTACTATATATAATTCTCAAAATGACGGGATCTCTAATATATAAACGAGGTATCTTAAATTTAACTTCTCAGCTTAGGTTCCCAGAGGAAGATGTTTTTTAAGCACCTGGACTACTAGATATAATTTTCAAAATGATGGTATCTCTAAAACATGAACAAGGTATCTGATTATTCAGTTCTCAGCTTAAGTTCCCTGAGGAAGATGTATTTTATGCACCTGGACTACTATATTATTTTCAAAATGACAGGATCTCTAAAATATGAAGAAGGTATGTGAATTTTCAGTTCGTAGCTTAAATTCCCTGAGGAAGATTTATTTTAAGCACCTGGACTACTATATTATTTTCAAAATGACAGGATCTCTAAGATATGAACTAGGTATCTTAATTTTCAGTTCTCAGCTTAAATTCCCTGAGGAAGATGTATTTTAAGCACCTGGACTACTATATATAATTCTCAAAATGACGGGATCTCTAATATATAAACGAGGTATCTTAAATTTAACTTCTCAGCTTAGGTTCCCCGAGGAAGATGTTTTTTAAGCACCTGGACTACTACATAATTTTCAAAACGACGGGATCTCTAAAATATGAACTAGGTATCTTAATTTTCAGTTCTTAGCTTACGTTCCCTGAGGAAAATGTTTTTCAAGCACCTGGACTGCTAGATATAATTTTCAAAATGACGGGATCTCCAAAATATGAACAAGGTATCTGAATTTTCAGTTCTCAGTTTAAATTCCCTTAGGAAGATGTATTTTAAGCACCTGGACTACTAGATATAATTTTCAAAATGACGGGATCTCTAAAATATGAACTAGGTATCTTAATTTTCAGTTCTTAGCTTAAGTTCCCTGAGGAAGATGTATTTTATGCACCTGGACTACTATATTATTTTCAAAATGACAGGATCTCTAAAATATGAACTAGGTATATTAATTTTCAGTTCTCAGCTTAAATTCCCTGATGAAGATGTATTTTAAGCACCTGGACTACTATATATAATTTTCAAAATGACGGGATCTCTAATATATAAACGAGGTATCTTATATTTCACTTCTCTGCTTAAGTTCCCCGAGGAAGATGTTTTTTTAGCACCTGGACTAGTAGATATAATTTTAAAAATGACTGGATCTCCAAAATATGAACACGGTATCTGAATTTTCAGTTCTCAGTTTAAATTCCCTAAGGAAGATGTATTTTAAGCACCTGGGATATTAGACATAATTTTCAAAATGATGGGATCTCTAAAACATGAACAAGGTATCTGAATATTCAGTTCTCAGCTTAAGTTCCCTGAGGAAGATGTATTTTATGCACCTGGACTACTATATTATTTTCAAAATGACGGGATCTCTAAAATATGAACTAGGTATCTTAATTTTCAGTTCTTAGCTTAAGTTCCCTGAGGAAGATGTATTTTATGCACCTGGACTACTATATTATTTTCAAAATGACAGGATCTCTATTATATGAACTAGGTATCTTAATTTTCAGTTCTCAGCTTAAATTCCCTGATGAAGATGTATTTTAAGCACCTGGACTACTATATATAATTTTCAAAATGACGGGATCTCTAATATATAAACGAGGTATCTTAATTTTCAGTTCTCAGCTTAAGTTCCCCGAGGAAGATGTTTTTTAAGCACCTGGACTACTAGACATAATTTTCAAAATGATGGGATCTCTAAAACATGAACAAGGTATCTGAATATTCAGTTCTCAGCTTAAGTTCCCTTAGGAAGATGTATTTTATGCACCCGGACTTCTATATTATTTTCAAAATGAAGTGATGTCTTAAATATGAACTAGGTAACTTAATTTTCAGTTCTTAGCTTAAGTTCCCTGAGGAAGATGTATTTTATGCACCTGGACTACTATATTATTTTCAAAATGACAGGATCTCTAAAATATGAACTAGGTATCTTAATTTTCAGTTCTCAGTTTAAATTCCCTTAGGAAGATGTATTTTAAGCACCTGGACTACTAGATATAATTTTCAAAATGACGGCATCTCTAATATATAATCGAGGTATCTTAAATTTCACGTCTCAGGTTAAGTTCCCCGAGGAAGATGTTTTTTAAGCACCTGTACTACTATATAAGTTTCAAAATGACGGGATCTCTAAAATATGAACTAGGTATCTTAATTTTCAGTTTTCAGCTTAAATTCCCTGAGGAAGATGTATTTTAAGCACCTGGACTACTATATATAATTTTCAAAATGACGGGATCTCTAATATATAAACGAGGTATCTTAAATTTTACTTCTCAGCTTAGGTTCCCCGAGGAAGATGTTTTTTAAGCACCTGGACTACTATATTATTTTCAAAATGACAGGATCTCTAAAATATGAACTAGGTATCTTAATTTTCAGTTCTCAGCTTAAATTCCCTGAGGAAGATGTATTTTAAGCACCTGGACTACTATATTATTTTCAAAATGACAGGATCTCTAAAATATGAACTAGGTATCTTAATTTTCAGTTCTCAGTTTAAATTCCCTTAGGAAGATGTATTTTAAGCACCTGGACTACTAGATATAATTTTCAAAATGACGGCATCTCTAATATATAATCGAGGTATCTTAAATTTCACGTCTCAGGTTAAGTTCCCCGAGGAAGATTTTTTTTTAAACACCTGGACTACTATATAATTTTCAAAATGACGGCATCTCTATTATATTAACGAGGTATCTTAAATTTCACTCCTCAGGTTAAGTTCCCCGAGGAAGATGTTTTTTAAGCACCTGGACTACTAGATATAATTTTCAAAATGACGGCATCTCTATTATATTAACGAGGTATCTTAAATTTCACTCCTCAGGTTAAGTTCCCCGAGGAAGATGTTTTTTAAGCACCTGGACTACTAGATATAATTTTCAAAATAACGGGATCTCTAAAATATGAAGAACGTATCTGAATTTTCAGTTCTCAGATTAAATTCCCTGAGGAAGATGTATTTTAAGCACCTGGACTACTATATATAATTTTCAAAATGACGGGATCTCTAATATATAAACGAGGTATCTTAAATTTCACTTCTCAGATTTGGTTCCCCGAGGAAGATGTTTCTTAAGCACCTGGACTACTAGATATAATTTTCAAAATGACGGCATCTCTATTATATTAACGAGGTATCTTAAATTTCAGTTTTCAGCTTAAATTCCGCGAGGAAGATGTATTTTAAGCACCTGGACTACTAGATATAATTTTCAAAATAACGGGATCTCTAAAATATGAAGAACGTATCTGAATTTTCAGTTCTCAGCCTAAATTCCCTGAGGAAGATTTATGTTAAACACCTGGACTACTTGAAATAATTCTCAAAATGACAGGATTTCTAATATATAAACGAGGTATCTTATGTTTCACTTCTCAGCTTAAGTTCCACGAGGAAGATGATTTTTAATCAAATGGACTAGTAGATATAACTTTAAAAATGACTGGATCTCCAAAATATAAACAGGGTATCTGAATTTTCAGTTCTCAGTTTAAATTCCCTAAGGAAGATGTATTTTAAGCACCTGGACTACTAGACAGAATTTTCAAAATAACGGGGTCTCTAAAATATTATCTAGGTATCTTAATTTTCAGTTCTTAGCTTAAGTTCCCTGAGGAAGATGTTTTTTAAGCACCTGGACTACTATATTATTTTCAAAATTACGGGATCTCTAAAATATTATCTAGGTATCTTAATTTTCAGTTCTTAGCTTAAGTTCCCTGAGGAAGATGTTTTTTAAGCACCTGGACTACTAGATATAATTTTCCAAATGACGGGATTTCTGATATATAAACGAGGTATCTAAAATTTCACTTCTGAGCTTAAGTTACCCGAGGAAGATGTTTTTTAAGCACCTGGACTACTAGATATAATTGTCAAAATGATGGTATCTCTAAAACATGAACAAGGTATCTGATTATTCAGTTCTCAGCTTAAGTTCCCTGAGGAAGATGTATTTTATGCACCTGGACTACTATATTATTTTCAAAATGACAGGATCTCTAAAATATGAACTAGGTATCTTAATTTTCAGTTCTAAGCTTAAATTCCCCGAGGAAGATGTTTTTTAAGCACCTGGACTACTATATAATTTTCAAAACGACGGGATCTCTAAAATATGAACTAGGTATCTTAATTTTCAGTTCTTAGCTTACGTTCCCTGACGAAAATGTTTTTCAAGCACCTAGACTGCTAGATATAATTTTCAAAATGACGGGATCTCTAATATATAAACGAGGTATCTTAAATTTCACTTCTCAGCTTAAGTTCCCCGAGGAAGATGTTTTTTAAGCACCTGGACTACTAGATTTAATTTTCAAAATGACGGGATCTCCAAAATATCAACACGGTATCTGAATTTTCAGTTCTCAGTTTAAATTCCCTAAGGAAGATGTATTTTAAGCACCTGGACTACTAGACATAATTTTCAAAATAACGGGGTCTCTAAAATATGAAGAAGGTATGTGAATTTTCAGTTCGTAGCTTAAATTCCCTGAGGAAGATTTATTTTAAGCACCTGGACTACTATATATAATTTTCAAAATGACAGGATCTCTAAAATATGAACTAGGTATCTTAATTTTCAGTTCTCAGCTTAAATTCCCTGAGGAAGATGTATTTTAAGCACCTGGACTAATATATATAATTTTCAAAATGACGGGATCTCTAACATATAAACGAGGTATCTTAAATTTCACTTCTCAGATTAGGTTCCCCGAGGAAGATGTTTTTTAAGCACCTGGACTACTAGATATAATTTTCAAAATTACGGCATCTCTATTATATTAACGAGGTATCTTAAATTTCACTCCTCAGGTTAAGTTCCCCGAGGAAGATGTTTTTTAAGCACCTGGACTACTAGATATAATTTTCAAAATAACGGGATCTCTAAAATATGAAGAACGTATCTGAATTTTCAGTTCTCAGCTTAAATTCCCTGAGGAAGATGTATTTTAAGCACCTGGACTACTATATATAATTTTCAAAATGACGGGATCTCTAATATATAAACGAGGTATCTTAAATTTCACTTCTCAGATTAGGTTCCCCGAGGAAGATGTTTTTTAAGCACCTGGACTACTAGATATAATTTTCAAAATGACGGCATCTCTAATATATAATCGAGGTATCTTAAATTTCACGTCTCAGGTTAAGTTCCCCGAGGAAGATGTATTTTAAGCACCTGGACTACTATATATAATTTTCAAAATGACGGGATCTCTAATATATAAACGAGGTATCTTAAATTTTACTTCTCAGCTTAGGTTCCCCGAGGAAGATGTTTTTTAAGCACCTGGACTACTATATTATTTTCAAAATGACAGGATCTCTAAAATATGAACTAGGTATCTTAATTTTCAGTTCTCAGCTTAAATTCCATGAGGAAGATGTTTTTTAAGCACCTGGACTACTATATTATTTTCAAAATGACAGGATCTCTAAAATATGAACTAGGTATCTTAATTTTCAGTTCTCAGTTTAAATTCCCTTAGGAAGATGTATTTTAAGCACCTGGACTACTAGATATAATTATCAAAATGACGGCATCTCTAATATATAATCGAGGTATCTTAAATTTCACGTCTCAGGTTAAGTTCCCCGAGGAAGATGTTTTTTAAGCACCTGTACTACTATATAAGTTTCAAAATGACGGGATCTCTATTATATTAACGAGGTATCTTAAATTTCACTCCTCAGGTTAAGTTCCCCGAGGAAGATGTTTTTTAAGCACCTGGACTACTAGATATAATTTTCAAAATGACGGCATCTCTATTATATTAACGAGGTATCTTAAATTTCACTCCTCAGGTTAAGTTCCCCGAGGAAGATGTTTTTTAAGCACCTGGACTACTAGATATAATTTTCAAAATAACGGGATCTCTAAAATATGAAGAACGTATCTGAATTTTCAGTTCTCAGATTCAATTCTCTGAGGAAGATGTATTTTAAGCACCTGGACTACTATATATAATTTTCAAAATGACGGGATCTCTAATATATAAACGAGGTATCTTAAATTTCACTTCTCAGATTTGGTTCCCCGAGGAAGATGTTTCTTAAGCACCTGGACTACTAGATATAATTTTCAAAATGACGGCATCTCTATTATATTAACGAGGTATCTTAAATTTCACTCCTCAGGTTAAGTTCCCCGAGGAAGATATTTTTTAAGCACCTGGACTACTAGATATAATTTTCAAAATAACAGGATCTCTAAAATATGAAGAACGTATCTGAATTTTCAGTTCTCAGCCTAAATTCCCTGAGGAAGATTTATGTTAAACACCTGGACTACTTGAAATAATTCTCAAAATGACAGGATTTCTAATATATAAACGAGGTATCTTATGTTTCACTTCTCAGCTTAAGTTCCCCGAGGAAGATGTTTTTTAAGCACATGGACTAGTAGATATAATTTTAAAAATGACTGGATCTCCAAAATATAAACAGGGTATCTGAATTTTCAGTTCTCAGTTTAAATTCCCTAAGGAAGATGTATTTTAAGCACCTTGACTACTAGACAGAATTTTCAAAATAACGGGGTCTCTAAAATATGAAGAAGGTATGTGAATTTTCAGTTCTTAGCTTAAATTCCCTAAGGAAGATTTATTTTAAGCACCTGGACTACTATATTATTTTCGAAATGACGGGATCTCTAAAATATTATCTAGGTATCTTAATTTTCAGTTCTTAGCTTAAGTTCCCTGAGGAAGATGTTTTTTAAGCACCTGGACTACTAGATATAATTTTCCAAATGACGGGATTTCTGATATATAAACGAGGTATCTAAAATTTCACTTCTGAGCTTAAGTTACCCGAGGAAGATGTTTTTTAAGCACCTGGACTACTAGATATAATTGTCAAAATGATGGTATCTCTAAAACATGAACAAGGTATCTGATTATTCAGTTCTCAGCTTAAGTTCCCTGAGGAAGATGTATTTTATGCACCTGGACTACTATATTATTTTCAAAATGACAGGATCTCTAAAATATGAACTAGGTATCTTAATTTTCAGTTCTAAGCTTAAATTCCCCGAGGAAGATGTTTTTTAAGCACCTGGACTACTATATAATTTTCAAAACGACGGGATCTCTAAAATATGAACTAGGTATCTTAATTTTCAGTTCTTAGCTTACGTTCCCTGACGAAAATGTTTTTCAAGCACCTAGACTGCTAGATATAATTTTCAAAATGACGGGATCTCTAATATATAAACGAGGTATCTTAAATTTCACTTCTCAGCTTAAGTTCCCCGAGGAAGATGTTTTTTAAGCACCTGGACTACTAGATTTAATTTTCAAAATGACGGGATCTCCAAAATATCAACACGGTATCTGAATTTTCAGTTCTCAGTTTAAATTCCCTAAGGAAGATGTATTTTAAGCACCTGGACTACTAGACATAATTTTCAAAATAACGGGGTCTCTAAAATATGAAGAAGGTATGTGAATTTTCAGTTCGTAGCTTAAATTCCCTGAGGAAGATGTATTTTAAGCACCTGGACTACTATATATAATTTTCAAAATGACAGGATCTCTAAAATATGAACTAGGTATCTTAATTTTCAGTTCTCAGCTTAAATTCCCTGAGGAAGATGTATTTTAAGCACCTGGACTAATATATATAATTTTCAAAATGACGGGATCTCTAACATATAAACGAGGTATCTTAAATTTCACTTCTCAGATTAGGTTCCCCGAGGAAGATGTTTTTTAAGCACCTGGACTACTAGATATAATTTTCAAAATGACGGCATCTCTATTATATTAACGAGGTATCTTAAATTTCACTCCTCAGGTTAAGTTCCCCGAGGAAGATGTTTTTTAAGCACCTGGACTACTAGATATAATTTTCAAAATAACGGGATCTCTAAAATATGAAGAACGTATCTAAATTTTCAGTTCTCAGCTTAAATTCCCAGAGGAAGATGTATTTTAAGCACCTGGACTACTATATATAATTTTCAAAATGACGGGATCTCTAATATATAAACGAGGTATCTTAAATTTCACTTCTCAGATTAGGTTCCCCGAGGAAGATGTTTTTTAAGCACCTGGACTACTAGATATAATTTTCCAAATGACGGGATCTCTAATATATAAACGAGGTATCTTATATTTCACTTCTCAGCTTAAGTTCCCCGAGGAAGATGTTTTTTAAGCACATGGACTAGTAGATATAATTTTAAAAATGACGGGATCTCTAATATATAAACGAGGTATCTTAAATTTCACTTCTCAGATTAGGTTCCCCGAGGAAGATGTTTTTTAAGCACCTGGACTACTAGATATAATTTTCAAAATAACGGGATCTCTAAAATATGAAGAACGTATCTAAATTTTCAGTTCTCAGCTTAAATTCCCAGAGGAAGATGTATTTTAAGCACCTGGACTACTACATAATTTTCAAAATGACGGTATCTCTAAAATATGAACTAGGTATCTTAATTTTCAGTTCTTAGCTTACGTTCCCTGAGGAAGATGTATTTTATGCACCTGGACTACTATATTATTTTAAAAATGACAGGATCTCTAAAATATGAACTAGGTATCTTAATTTTCAGTTCTCAGTTTAAATTCCCTTAGGAAGATGTATTTTAAGCACCTGGACTACTAGATATAATTTTCAAAATGACGGCATCTCTAATATATAATCGAGGTATCTTAAATTTCACGTCTCAAGTTAAGTTCCCCGAGGAAGATGTTTTTTAAGCACCTGGACTACTATATTATTTTCAAAATGACAGGATCTCTAAAATATGAACTAGGTATCTTAATTTTCAGTTCTCAGCTTAAATTCCCTGAGGAAGATGTATTTTAAGCACCTGGACTACTATATATAATTTTCAAAATGACGGGATCTCTAATATATAAACGAGGTATCTTAAATTTCACTTCTCAGCTTAGGTTCCCCGAGGAAGATGTTTTTTAAGCACCTGGACTACTATATTATTTTCAAAATGACAGGATCTCTAAAATATGAACTAGGTATCTTAATTTTCAGTTCTCAGCTTAAATTCCCTGAGGAAGATGTATTTTAAGCACCTGGACTACTATATATAATTTTCAAAATGACAGGATCTCTAAAATATGAACTAGGTATCTTAGTTTTCAGTTCTTAGCTTACGTTCCCTGAGGAAAATGTTTTTCAAGCACCTGGACTGCTAGATATAATTCTCAAAATGACGGGATCTCTAATATATAAACAAGGTATCTTAAATTTCACTTCTCAGCTTAAGTTCCCCGAGGAAGATGTTTTTTAAGCACCTGGACTACTAGATATAATTTTCAAAATGACGGGATCTCCAAAATATGAACACGGTATCTGAATTTTCAGTTCTCAGTTTAAATTCCCTAAGGAAGATGTATTTTAAGCACCTGGACTACTAGACATAATTTTCAAAATAACGGGGTCTCTAAAATATGAAGAAGGTATGTGAATTTTCAGTTCGTAGCTTAAATTCCCTGAGTAATATTTATTTTAAGCACCTGGACTACTATATATAATTTTCAAAATGACAGGATCTCTAAAATATGAACTAGGTATCTTAATTTTCAGTTCTCAGCTTAAATTCCCTGAGGAAGATGTATTTTAAGCACCTGGACTACTATATATAATTTTCAAAATGACGGGATCTCTAATATATAAACGAGGTATCTTAAATTTCACTTCTCAGATTAGGTTCCCCGAGGAAGATGTTTTTTAAGCACCTGGGCTACTAGATATAATTTTAAAAATGACGGCATCTCTAATATATTAACGAGGTATCTTAAATTTCACTCCTCAGGTTAAGTTCCCTAAGGAAGATGTATTTTAAGCACCTGGACTATTAGATATAATTTTCAAAATAACGGGGTCTCTAAAATATGAAGAAGGTATGTGATTTTTCAGTTCTTCGCTTAAATTCCCTGAGGAAGATTTATTTTAAGCACCTGGACTACTAGATATAATTTTCAAAATGACAGGATCTCTAAAATATGAACTAGGTATCTTAATTTTCAGTTCTCAGCTTAAATTCCCTGAGGAAGATGTATTTTAAGCACCTGGACTAATATATATAATTTTCAAAATGACGGGATCTCTAATATATAAACGAGGTATCTTAAATTTCACTTCTCAGATTAGGTTCCCCGAGGAAGATGTTTTTTAAGCACCTGGACTAATAGATATAGTTTTCAAAATTACGGCATCTCTATTATATTAACGAGGTATCTTAAATTTCACTCCTCAGGTTAAGTTCCCCGAGGAAGATGTTTTTTAAGCACCTGGACTACTAGATATAATTTTCAAAATAACGGGATCTCTAAAATATGAAGAACGTATCTAAATTTTCAGTTCTCAGCTTAAATTCCCAGAGGAAGATGTATTTTAAGCACCTGGACTACTATATATAATTTTCAAAATGACGGGATCTCTAATATATAAACGAGGTATCTTAAATTTCACTTCTGAGCTTAAGTTCCCCGAGGAAGATGTTTTTTAAGCACCTGGACTACTAGATATAATTTTCCAAATGACGGGATTTCTGATATATAAACGAGGTATCTAAAATTTCACTTCTGAGCTTAAGTTCCCCGAGGAAGATTTTTTTTAAGCACCTGGACTGCTAGATATAATTTTCAAAATGACGGGATCTCTAATATATAAACGAGGTATCTTAAATTTCACTTCTCAGATTAGGTTCCCCGAGGAAGATGTTTTTTAAGCACCTGGACTACTAGATATAATTTTCAAAATGACGGCATCTCTATTATATTAACGAGGTATCTTAAATTTCACTCCTCAGGTTAAGTTCCCCGAGGAAGATGTTTTTTAAGCACCTGGACTACTAGATATAATTTTCAAAATAACGGGATCTCTAAAATATGAAGAACGTATCTGAATTTTCAGTTCTCAGCTTAAATTCCCCGAGGAAGATGTTTTTTAAGCACCTGGACTACTAGATATAATTTTCAAAATGATGGGATCTCTAAAATATGAACTAGGTATCTTAATTTTCAGTTCTCAGCTTAAGTTCCCTGAGGAAGATGTATTTTATGCACCTGGACTACTATATTATTTTAAAAATGACAGGATCTCTAAAATATGAACTAGGTATCTTAATTTTCAGTTCTCAGTTTAAATTCCCTTAGGAAGATGTATTTTAAGCACCTGGACTACTAGATATAATTTTCAAAATGACGGCATCTCTAATATATAATCGAGGTATCTTAAATTTCACGTCTCAGGTTAAGTTCCCCGAGGAAGATGTTTTTTAAGCACCTGGACTACTATATTATTTTCAAAATGACAGGATCTCTAAAATATGAACTAGGTATCTTAATTTTCAGTTCTCAGCTTAAATTCCCTGAGGAAGATGTATTTTAAGCACCTGGACTACTATATATAATTTTCAAAATGACGGGATCTCTAATATATAAACGAGGTATCTTAAATTTTACTTCTCAGCTTAGGTTCCCCGAGGAAGATGTTTTTTAAGCACCTGGACTACTATATTATTTTCAAAATGACAGGATCTCTAAAATATGAACTAGGTATCTTAATTTTCAGTTCTCAGCTTAAATTCCCTGAGGAAGATGTATTTTAAGCACCTGGACTACTATATATAATTTTCAAAATGACAGGATCTCTAAAATATGAACTAGGTATCTTAGTTTTCAGTTCTCAGCTTAAATTCCCTGAGGAAGATGTATTTTAAGCACCTGGACTACTATATATAATTTTCAAAATGACGGGATCTCTCATATATAAACGAGGTATCTTAAATTTCACTTCTCAGATTAGGTTCCCCGAGGAAGATGTTTTTTAAGCACCTGGACTACTAGATATAATTTTCAAAATGACGGCATCTCTATTATATTAACGAGGTATCTTAAATTTCACTCCTCAGGTTAAGTTCCCTGAGGAAGATGTATTTTAAGCACCTGGACTACTAGATATAATTTTCAAAATGACGGCATCTCTATTATATTAACGAGGTATCTTAAATATCACTCCTCAGGTTAAGTTCCCCGAGGAAGATGTTTTTTAAGCACCTGGACTACTAGATATAATTTTCAAAATAACGGGATCTCTAAAATATGAAGAACGTATCTGAATTTTCAGTTCTCAGATTAAATTCCCTGAGGAAGATGTATTTTAAGCACCTGGACTACTATATATAATTTTCAAAATGACGGGATCTCTAATATATAAACGAGGTATCTTATGTTTCACTTCTCAGCTTAAGTTCCCCGAGGAAGATGTTTTTTAAGCACATGGACTAGTAGATATAATTTTAAAAATGACTGGATCTCCAAAATATAAACAGGGTATCTGAATTTTCAGTTCTCAGTTTAAATTCCCTAAGGAAGATGTATTTTAAGCACCTGGACTACTAGACAGAATTTTCAAAATAACGGGGTCTCTAAAATATGAAGAAGGTATGTGAATTTTCAGTTCTTAGCTTAAATTCCCTAAGGAAGATTTATTTTAAGCACCTGGACTACTATATTATTTTCGAAATGACGGGATCTCTAAAATATTATCTAGGTATCTTAATTTTCAGTTCTTAGCTTAAGTTCCCTGAGGAAGATGTTTTTTAAGCACCTGGACTACTAGATATAATTTTCCAAATGACGGGATTTCTGATATATAAACGAGGTATCTAAAATTTCACTTCTGAGCTTAAGTTACCCGAGGAAGATGTTTTTTAAGCACCTGGACTACTAGATATAATTGTCAAAATGATGGTATCTCTAAAACATGAACAAGGTATCTGATTATTCAGTTCTCAGCTTAAGTTCCCTGAGGAAGATGTATTTTATGCACCTGGACTACTATATTATTTTCAAAATGACAGGATCTCTAAAATATGAACTAGGTATCTTAATTTTCAGTTCTAAGCTTAAATTCCCCGAGGAAGATGTTTTTTAAGCACCTGGACTACTATATAATTTTCAAAACGACGGGATCTCTAAAATATGAACTAGGTATCTTAATTTTCAGTTCTTAGCTAACGTTCCCTGACGAAAATGTTTTTCAAGCACCTAGACTGCTATATATAATTTTCAAAATGACGGGATCTCTAATATATAAACGAGGTATCTTAAATTTCACTTCTCAGCTTAAGTTCCCCGAGGAAGATGTTTTTTAAGCACCTGGACTACTAGATTTAATTTTCAAAATGACGGGATCTCCAAAATATCAACACGGTATCTGAATTTTCAGTTCTCAGTTTAAATTCCCTAAGGAAGATGTATTTTAAGCACCTGGACTACTAGACATAATTTTCAAAATAACGGGGTCTCTAAAATATGAAGAAGGTATGTGAATTTTCAGTTCGTAGCTTAAATTCCCTGAGGAAGATTTATTTTAAGCACCTGGACTACTATATATAATTTTCAAAATGACAGGATCTCTAAAATATGAACTAGGTATCTTAATTTTCAGTTCTCAGCTTAAATTCCCTGAGGAAGATGTATTTTAAGCACCTGGACTACTGTATATAATTTTCAAAATGACGGGATCTCTAATATATAAACGAGGTATCTTAAATTTCACTTCTCAGATTAGGTTCCCCGAGGAAGATGTTTTTTAAGCACCTGGACTACTATATTATTTTCAAAATGACGGCATCTCTAAAATATGAACTAGGTATCTTAATTTTCAGTTCTCAGCTTAAATTCCCTGAGGAAGATGTATTTTAAGCACCTGGACTAATATATATAATTTTCAAAATGACGGGATCTCTAACATATAAACGAGGTATCTTAAATTTCACTTCTCAGATTAGGTTCCCCGAGGAAGATGTTTTTTAAGCACCTGGACTACTAGATATAATTTTCAAAATTACGGCATCTCTATTATATTAACGAGGTATCTTAAATTTCACTCCTCAGGTTAAGTTCCCCGAGGAAGATGTTTTTTAAGCACCTGGACTACTAGATATAATTTTCCAAATGACGGGATTTCTGATATATAAACGAGGTATCTAAAATTTCACTTCTGAGCTTAAGTTCCCCGAGGAAGATGTTTTTTAAGCACCTGGACTGCTAGATATAATTTTCAAAATGATGGTATCTCTAAAACATGAACAAGGTATCTGATTATTCAGTTCTCAGCTTAAGTTCCCTGAGGAACATGTATTTTATGCACCTGGACTACTACATAATTTTCAAAATGACGGGATCTCTAAAATATGAACTAGGTATCTTAATTTTCAGTTCTCAGCTTAAATTCCCTGAGGAAGATGTTTTTTAAGCACCTGGACTACTACATAATTTTCAAAATGACGGGATCTCTAATATATAAACGAGGTATCTTAAATTTCACTTCTCTGACTAGGTTCCCCGAGGAAGATGTTTTTTAAGCACCTGGACTACTATATTATTTTCAAAATGACGGCATCTCTAATATATTAACTTGGTATCTTAATTTTCAGTTCTCAGCTTAAATTCCCTGAGGAAGATGTATTTTAAGCACCTGGACTAATATATATAATTTTCAAAATGACGGGATCTCTAACATATAAACGAGGTATCTTAAATTTCACTTCTCAGATTAGGTTCCCCGAGGAAGATGTTTTTTAAGCACCTGGACTACTAGATATAATTTTCAAAATTACGGCATCTCTATTATATTAACGAGGTATCTTAAATTTCACTCCTCAGGTTAAGTTCCCCGAGGAAGATGTTTTTTAAGCACCTGGACTACTAGATATAATTTTCAAAATAACGGGATCTCTAAAATATGAAGAACGTATCTGAATTTTCAGTTCTCAGCTTAAATTCCCTGAGGAAGATGTATTTTAAGCACCTGGACTACTATATATAATTTTCAAAATGACGGGATCTCTAATATATAAACGAGGTATCTTAAATTTCAGTTCTCAGATTAGGTTCCCCGAGGAAGATGTTTTTTAAGCACCTGGACTACTAGATATAATTTTCAAAATTACGGCATCTCTATTATATTAACGAGGTATCTTAAATTTCACTCCTCAGGTTAAGTTCCCCGACGAAGATGTTTTTTAAGCACCTGGACTACTAGATATAATTTTCCAAATGACGGGATTTCTGATATATAAACGAGGTATCTAAAATTTCACTTCTGAGCTTAAGTTCCCCGAGGAAGATGTTTTTTAAGCACCTGGACTACTAGATATAATTTTCAAAATGATGGTATCTCTAAAACATGAACAAGGTATCTGATTATTCAGTTCTCAGCTTAAGTTCCCTGAGGAACATGTATTTTATGCACCTGGACTACTACATAATTTTCAAAATGACGGGATCTCTAAAATATGAACTAGGTATCTTAATTTTCAGTTCTCAGCTTAAATTCCCCGAGGAAGATGTTTTTTAAGCACCTGGACTACTACATAATTTTCAAAATGACGGGATCTCTAAAATATGAACTAGGTATCTTAATTTTCAGTTCTTAGCTTACGTTCCCTGAGAAAAATGTTTTTCAAACACCTGGACTGCTAGATATAATTTTCAAAATGACGGGAACTCCAAAATATGAACACGGTATCTGAATTTTCAGTTCTCAGTTTAAATTCCCTTAGGAAGATGTATTTTAAGCACCTGGACTACTAGATATAATTTTCAAAATGACGGGAACTCCAAAATATGAACACGGTATCTGAATTTTCAGTTCTCAGTTTAAATTCCCTTAGGAAGATGTATTTTAAGCACCTGGACTACTATATATAATTTTCAAAATGACGGGATCTCTAATATATAAACGAGGTATCTTAAATTTTACTTCTCAGCTTAGGTTCCCCGAGGAAGATGTTTTTTAAGCACCTGGACTACTATATTATTTTCAAAATGACAGGATCTCTAAAATATGAACTAGGTATATTAATTTTCAGTTCTCAGCTTAAATTCCCTGATGAAGATGTATTTTAAGCACCTGGACTACTATATATAATTTTCAAAATGACGGGATCTCTAATATATAAACGAGGTATCTTATATTTCACTTATCAGCTTAAGTTCCCCGAGGAAGATGTTTTTTTAGCACCTGGACTAGTAGATATAATTTTAAAAATGACTGGATCTCCAAAATATGAACACGGTATCTGAATTTTCAGTTCTCAGTTTAAATTCCCTAAGGAAGATGTATTTTAAGCACCTGGACTACTAGACATAATTTTCAAAATGATGGGATCTCTAAAACATGAACAAGGTATCTGAATATTCAGTTCTCAGCTTAAGTTCCCTGAGGAAGATGTATTTTATGCACCTGGACTACTATATTATTTTCAAAATGACGGGATCTCTAAAATATGAACTAGGTATCTTAATTTTCAGTTCTTAGCTTAAGTTCCCTGAGGAAGATGTATTTTATGCACCTGGACTACTATATTATTTTCAAAATGACAGGATCTCTACTATATGAACTAGGTATCTTAATTTTCAGTTCTCAGCTTAAATTCCCTGATGAAGATGTATTTTAAGCACCTGGAATACTATATATAATTTTCAAAATGACGGTATCTCTAAAATATAAACGAGGTATCTTAATTTTCAGTTCTTAGCTTAAGTTCCCCGAGGAAGATGTTTTTTAAGCACCTGGACTACTAGACATAATTTTCAAAATGATGGGATCTCTAAAACATGAACAAGGTATCTGAATATTCAGTTCTCAGCTTAAGTTCCCTTAGGAAGATGTATTTTATGCACCCGGACTTCTATATTATTTTCAAAATTACGTGATGTCTAAAATATGAACTAGGTATCTTAATTTTCAGTTCTTAGCTTAAGTTCCCTGAGGAAGATGTATTTTATGCACCTGGACTACTATATTATTTTCAAAATGACAGGATCTCTAAAATATGAACTAGGTATCTTAATTTTCAGTTCTCAGTTTAAATTCCCTTAGGAAGATGTATTTTAAGCACCTGGACTACTAGATATAATTTTCAAAATGACGGCATCTCTAATATATAATCGAGGTATCTTAAATTTCACGTCTCAGGTTAAGTTCCCCGAGGAAGATGTTTTTTAAGCACCTGTACTACTATATAAGTTTCAAAATGACGGGATCTCTAAAATATGAACTAGGTATCTTAATTTTCAGTTCTCAGCTTAAATTCCCTGAGGAAGATGTATTTTAAGCAACTGGACTACTATATATAATTTTCAAAATGACGGGATCTCTAATATATAAACGAGGTATCTTAAATTTTACTTCTCAGCTTAGGTTCCCCGAGGAAGATGTTTTTTAAGCACCTGGACTACTAGATATAATTTTCAAAATGATGGTATCTCTAAAACATGAACAAGGTATCTGATTATTCAGTTCTCAGCTTAAGTTCCCTGAGGAAGATGTATTTTATGCACCTGGACTACTATATTATTTTCAAAATGACAGGATCTCTAAAATATGAACTAGGTATCTTAATTTTCAGTTCTCAGCTTAAATTCCCCGAGGAAGATGTTTTTTAAGCACCTGGACTACTATATAATTTTCAAAACGACGGGATCTCTAAAATATGAACTAGGTATCTTATTTTTCAGTTCTCAACTTTAATTCCCTAAGGAAGATGTATTTTAAGCACCTGGACTATTAGATATAATTTTCAAAATAACGGGGTCTCTAAAATATGAAGAAGGTATGTGATTTTTCAGTTCTTCGCTTAAATTCCCTGAGGAAGATTTATTTTAAGCATCTGGACTACTAGATATAATTTTCCAAATAACAGGATCTCTAAAATATGAAGAACGTATCTGAATTTTCAGTTCTCAGCTTAAATTCCCTGAGGAAGATTTATGTTAAACACCTGGACTACTTGAAATAATTCTCAAAATGACAGGATTTCTAATATATAAACGAGGTATCTTATGTTTCACTTCTCAACTGAAGTTCCCCGAGGAAGATATTTTTCAAGCACCTGGACTACTAGATATAATTTTCAAAATGACTGGATCTCCAAAATATAAACAGGGTATCTGAATTTTCAGTTCTCAGTTTAAATTCCCTAAGGAAGATGTATTTTAAGCACCTGGACTATTAGATATAATTTTCAAAATAACGGGGTCTCTAAAATATGAAGAAGGTATGTGATTTTTCAGTTCTTAGCTTAAATTCCCTGAGGAAGATTTATTTTAAGCACCTGGACTACTGTATAATTTTCAAAACGACGGGATCTCTAAAATATGAACTAGGTATCTTAGTTTTCAGTTCTTAGCTTACGTTCCCTGAGGAAAATGTTTTTCAAGCACCTGGACTGCTAGATATAATTTTCAAAATGACGGGATCTCTAATATATAAACAAGGTATCTTAAATTTCACTTCTCAGCTTAAGTTCCCCGAGGAAGATGTTTTTTAAGCACCTGGACTACTAGATATAATTTTCAAAATGACGGGATCTCCAAAATATGAACACGGTATCTGAATTTTCAGTTCTCAGTTCAAATTCCCTAAGGAAGATGTATTTTAAGCACCTGGACTACTAGACATAATTTTCAAAATAACGGGGTCTCTAAAATATGAAGAAGGTATGTGAATTTTCAGTTCGTAGCTTAAATTCCCTGAGGAAGATGTATTTTAAGCACCTGGACTACTATATATAATTTTCAAAATGACGGGATCTCTAATATATAAACGAGGTATCTTAAATTTAAATTATAAGAATAAGTTACCCCAGGAAATTTTTTTTAAGCACATGGACTACTAGATATAATTTTCAAAATGATGGTATCTCTAAAACATGAACAAGGTATCTGATTATTCAGTTCTCAGCTTAAGTTCCCCTATGGAACATGTATTTTATGCACCTGGACTACTATATTATTTTCAAAATGACAGGATCTCTAAAATATGAACTAGGTATCTTAATTTTCAGTTCTCAGCTTAAATTCCCCGAGGAAGATGTTTTTTAAGCACCTGGACTACTATATAATTTTCAAAACGACGGGATCTCTAAAATATGAACTAGGTATCTTAATTTTCAGTTCTTAGCTTACGTTCCCTGACGAAAATGTTTTTCAAGCACCTAGACTGCTAGATATAATTTTCAAAATGACGGGATCTCTAATATATAAACGAGGTATCTTAAATTTCACTTCTCAGCTTAAGTTCCCCGAGGAAGATGTATTTTAAGCACCTGGACTATTAGATATAATTTTCAAAATAACGGGGTCTCTAAAATATGAAGAAGGTATGTGATTTTTCAGTTCTTCGCTTAAATTCCCTGAGGAAGATTTATTTTAAGCACCTGGACTACTAGATATAATTTTCCAAATGACGGGATTTCTGATATATAAACGAGGTATCTTAAATTTCACTTCTCAGCTTAAGTTCCCCGAGAAAGATGTTTTTTTAGCACCTGGACTAGTAGATATAATTTTAAAAATGACTGGATCTCCAAAATATGAACACGGTATCTGAATTTTCAGTTCTCAGTTTAAATTCCCTAAAGAAGAAGTATTTTAAGCACCTGGACTACTAGACATAATTTTCAAAATGACGGCATCTCTAATATAAAATTGAGGTATCTTAAATTTCACGTCTCAGGTTAAGTTCCCCGAGGAAGATGTTTTTTAAGCACCTGTACTACTATATAATTTTCAAAATGACGGGATCTCTATTATATTAACGAGGTATCTTAAATTTCAGTTCTCAGCTTAAATTCCCTGAGGAAGATGTATTTTAAGCACCTGGACTACTATATATAATTTTCAAAATGACGGGATCTCTAATATATAAACGAGGTATCTTAAATTTCACTTCTCAGCTTAGGTTCCCTTAGGAAGATGTATTTTAAGCACCTGGACTACTATATATAATTTTCAAAATGACGGGATCTCTAATATATAAACGAGGTATCTTAAATTTCAGTTCTCAGCTTAAATTCCCTGAGGAAGATGTATTTTAAGCACCTGGACTACTATATATAATTTTCAAAATGACGGGATCTCTAATATATAAACGAGGTATCTTAAATTTCACTTCTCAGATTAGGTTCCCCGAGGAAGATGTTTTTTAAGCACCTGGACTACTAGATATAATTTTCAAAATAACGGGGTCTCTAAAATATGAAGAAGGTATGTGATTTTTCAGTTCTTCGCTTAAATTCCCTGAGGAAGATTTATTTTAAGCACCTGGACTACTAGATATAATTTTCCAAATGACGGGATCTCTAATATATAAACGAGGTATCTTAAATTTCACTTCTCAGCTTAAGTTCCCCGAGGAAGATGTTTTTTAAGCACCTGGACTAGTAGATATAATTTTAAAAATGACTGGATCTCCAAAATATGAACACGGTATCTGAATTTTCAGTTCTCAGTTTAAATTCCCTAAAGAAGATGTATTTTAAGCACCTGGACTACTAGACATAATTTTCAAAATGACGGCATCTCTAATATATAATTGAGGTATCTTAAATTTCACGTCTCAGGTTAAGTTCCCCGAGGAAGATGTTTTTTAAGCACCTGTACTACTAGATATAATTTTCAAAATGACGGCATCTCTATTATATTAACGAGGTATCTTAAATTTCAGTTTTCAGCTTAAATTCCCTGAGGAAGATGTATTTTAAGCACCTGGACTACTATATATAATTTTCAAAATGACGGGATCTCTAATATATAAACGAGGTATCTTAAATTTTACTTCTCAGCTTAGGTTCCCCGAGGAAGATGTTTTTTAAGCACCTGGACTACTAGATATAATTTTCAAAATAACGGGATCTCTTAAATACGTTGAATGTATGTTAATTTTCATTTATATGCTTAAATTCCCTGAGGAAGATGTATTTTAAGCACCTGGACTACTATATATAATTTTCAAAATGACAGGATCTCTAAAATATGAACTAGGTATCTTAGTTTTCAGTTCTCAGCTTAAATTCCCTGAGGAAGATGTTTTTTAAGCACCTGGACTACTAGATATAATTTTCAAAATGACGGGATCTCTAATATATAAACGAGGTATCTTAAATTTTATTCTCAGCTTAGGTTCCCCAAGGAAGATGTTTTTTAAGCACCTGGACTACTAGACATAATTTTCAAAATAACGGGGTCTCTAAAATATGAAGAAGGTATGTGAATTTTCAGTTCGTAGCTTAAATTCCCTGAGGAAGATGTATTTTAAGCACCTGGACTACTATATATAATTTTCAAAATGACGGGATCTCTAATATATAAACGAGGTATCTTAAATTTCACTTCTCAGATTAGGTTCCCCGAGGAAGATGTTTTTTAAGCACCTGGACTACTAGACATAATTTTCAAAATAACGGGGTTTCTAAAATATGAAGAAGGTATGTGAATTTTCAGTTCGTAGCTTAAATTCCCTGAGGAAGATTTATTTTAAGCACCTGGACTACTAGATATAATTTTCAAAATCACAGGATCTCTAAAATATGAAGAACGTATCTTAATTTTCAGTTCTCAGCTTAAATTCCCTGAGGAAGATTTATTTTAAGCACCTGGACTAGTAGATATAATTTTAAAAATGACTGGATCTCCAAAATATGAACACGGTTTCTGAATATTCAGTTCTCAGTTTAAATTCCCTAAGGAAGATGTATTTTAAGCACCTGGACTACTATGAATAATTCTTAAAATGACGGGATCTCTAATATATAAACGAGGTATCTTAAATTTTACTTCTCAGCTTAGGTTCCCCGAGGGAGATGTTTTTTAAGCACCTGGACTACTATACATAATTTTCAAAATAACGGGATCTCTAAAACATGAACAAGGTATCTGAATATTCAGTTCTCAGCTTAAGTTCCCTGAGGAAGATGTATTTTATGCACCTGGACTACTATAAAATTTTCAAAACGACGGGATCTCTAAAATATGAACTAGGTGTCTTAATTTTCAGTTCTTAGCTTACGTTCCCTGACGAAAATGTTTTTCAAGCACCTAGACTGCTAGATATAATTTTCAAAATGACGGGATCTCTAATATATAAACGAGGTATCTTAAATTTCACTTCTCAGCTTAAGTTCCCCGAGGAAGATGTTTTTTTAGCACCTGGACTAGTAGATATAATTTTAAAAATGACTGGATCTCCAAAATATGAACACGGTATCTGAATTTTCAGTTCTCAGTTTAAATTCCCTACAGAAGATGTATTTTAAGCACCTGGACTACTAGACATAATTTTCAAAATGACGGCATCTCTAATATATAATTGAGGTATCTTAAATTTCACGTCTCAGGTTAAGTTCCCCGAGGAAGATGTTTTTTAAGCACCTGTACTACTATATAATTTTCAAAATGACGGGATCTCTAAAATATGAACTAGGTATCTTAATTTTCAGTTCTCAGCTTAAATTCCCTGAGGAAGATGTATTTTAAGCACCTGGACTACTATATATATTTTTCAAAATGACGGGATCTCTAATATATAAACGAGGTATCTTAAATTTTATTCTCAGCTTAGGTTCCCCGAGGAAGATGTTTTTTAAGCACCTGGACTACTAGACATAATTTTCAAAATAACGGGGTCTCTAAAATATGAAGAAGGTATGTGAATTTTCAGTTCGTAGCTTAAATTCCCTGAGGAAGATTTATTTTAAGCACCTGGACTACTATATATAATTTTCAAAATCACAGGATCTCTAAAATATGAACTAGGTATCTTAATTTTCAGTTCTCAGCTTAAATTTCCTGAGAAGAGGTTTTTCAAGCACCTGGACTACTATATATAATTTTCAAAATGACGGGATCTCTCATATATAAACGAGGTATCTTAAATTTTATTCTCAGCTTAGGTTCCCCGAGGAAGATGTTTTTTAAGCACCTGGACTACTAGACATAATTTTCAAAATAACGGGGTCTCTAAAATATGAAGAAGGTATGTGAATTTTCAGTTCGTAGCTTAAATTCCCTGAGGAAGATGTATTTTAAGCACCTGGACTACTATATATAATTTTCAAAATGACGGGATCTCTAATATATAAACGAGGTATCTTAAATTTTATTCTCAGCTTAGGTTCCCCGAGGAAGGTGTTTTTTAAGCACCTGGACTACTAGACATAATTTTCAAAATAACGGGGTCTCTAAAACATGAACAAGGTAACTGATTATTCAGTTCTCAGCTTAAGTTCCCTGAGGAAGATGTATTTTATGCACCTGGACTACTATATAATTTTCAAAATGACGGGATCTCTAAAATATGAACTAGGTATCTTAATTTTCAGTTCTTAGCTTACGTTCCCTGACGAAAATGTTTTTCAAGCACCTAGACTGCTAGATATAATTTTCAAAATGACGGGATCTCTAATATATAAACGAGGTATCTTAAATTTCACTTCTCAGCTTAAGTTCCCCGAGGAAGATGTTTTTTTAGCACCTGGACTAGTAGATATAATTTTAAAAATGACTGGATCTCCAAAATATGAACACGGTATCTGAATTTTCAGTTCTCAGTTTAAATTCCCTAAAGAAGATGTATTTTAAGCACCTGGACTACTAGACATAATTTTCAAAATGACGGCATCTCTAATATATAATTGAGGTATCTTAAATTTCACGTCTCAGGTTAAGTTCCCCGAGGAAGATGTTTTTTAAGCACCTGTACTACTATATAATTTTCAAAATGACGGGATCTCTAAAATATGAACTAGGTATCTTAATTTTCAGTTCTCAGCTTAAATTCCCTGAGGAAGATGTATTTTAAGCACCTGGACTACTATATATAATTTTCAAAATGACGGGATCTCTAATATATAAACGAGGTATCTTAAATTTTATTCTCAGCTTAGGTTCCCCGAGGAAGATGTATTTTAAGCACCTGGACTACTAGACATAATTTTCAAAATAACGGGGTCTCTAAAATATGAAGAAGGTATGTGAATTTTCAGTTCGTAGCTTAAATTCCCTGAGGAAGATTTATTTTAAGCACCTGGACTACTATATATAATTTTCAAAATGACAGGATCTCTAAAATATGAACTAGGTATCTTAATTTTCAGTTCTCAGCTTAAATTCCCTGAGGAACATGTATTTTAAGCACCTGGATACTATATATAATTCTCAAAATGACGGGATCTCTAAAATATGAACTAGGTATCTTAATTTTCAGTTCTTAGCTTAAATTCCCTGAGGAAGATGTATTTTAAGCACCTGGACTACTATATTATTTTAAAAATGACAGGATCTCTAAGATATGAACTAGGTATCTTAATTTTCAGTTCTCAGCTTAAATTCCCTGAGGAAGATGTATTTTAAGCACCTGGACTACTATATATGATTTTCAAAATGACGGGATCTCTAATATATAAACGAGGTATCTTAAATTTCACTTCTCAGATTAGGTTCCCCGAGGAAGATGTTTTTTAAGCACCTGGACTAATAGATATAATTTTCAAAATTACGGCATCTCTATTATATTAACGAGGTATCTTAAATTTCACTCCTCAGGTTAAGTTCCCCGAGGAAGGTGTTTTTTAAGCACCTGGACTACTAGATATAATTTTCAAAATAACGGGATCTCTAAAATATGAAGAACGTATCTGAATTTTCAGTTCTCAGCTTAAATTCCCTGAGGAAGATGTATTTTAAGCACCTGGTCTACTATATATAATTTTCAAAATGACGGGATCTCTAAGATATAAACGAGGTATCTTAAATTTCACTTCTCAGATTAGGTTCCCCGAGGAAGATGTTTCTTAAGCACCTGGACTACTAGATATAATTTTCAAAATGACGGCATCTCTATTATATTAACGAGGTATCTTAAATTTCACTCCTCAGGTTAAGTTCCCCGAGGAAGATATTTTTTAAGCACCTGGACTACTAGATATAATTTTCAAAATAACGGGATCTCAAAAATATGAAGAACGGAGCTGAATTTGCAGTTCTCAGCTTAAATTTCCTGAGGAAGTTTTATGTTAAACACCTGGACTACTTAAAATAATTCTCAAAATGACAGGATTTCTAATATATAAACGAGGTATCTTATGTTTCACTTCTCAGCTTAAGTTCCCCGAGGAAGATGTTTTTTAAGCACATGGACTAGTAGATATAATTTTAAAAATGACTGGATCTCCAAAATATGAACAGGGTATCTGAATTTTCAGTTCTCAGTTTAAATTCCCTAAGGAAGATGTATTTTAAGCACCTGGACTACTAGACATAATTTTCAAAATAACGGGGTCTCTAAAATATGAAGAAGGTATGTGAATTTTCAGTTCTTAGCTTAAATTCCCTGAGGAAGATTTATTTTAAGCACCTGGACTACTATATTATTTTCAAAATTACGGGATCTCTAAAATATTATCTAGGTATCTTAATTTTCAGTTCTTAGCTTAAGTTCCCTGAGGAAGATGTTTTTTAAGCACCTGGACTACTAGATATAATTTTCCAAATGACGGGATTTCTGATATATAAACGAGGTATCTAAAATTTCACTTCTGAGCTTAAGTTCCCCGAGGAAGATGTTTTTTAAGCACCTGGACTACTAGATATAATTTTCAAAATGATGGTATCTCTAAAACATGAACAAGGTATCTGATTATTCAGTTCTCAGCTTAAGTTCCCTGAGGAAGATGTATTTTATGCACCTGGACTACTATATTATTTTCAAAATGACAGGATCTCTAAAATATGAACTAGGTATCTTAATTTTCAGTTCTCAGCTTAAATTCCCCGAGGAAGATGTTTTTTAAGCACCTGGACTACTATATAATTTTCAAAACGACGGGATCTCTAAAATATGAACTAGGTATCTTAATTTTCAGTTCTTAGCTTACGTTCCCTGAGGAAAATGTTTTTCAAGCACCTGGACTGCTAGATATAATTTTCAAAATAACGGGGTCTCTAAAATATGAAGAAGGTATGTGATTTTTCAGTTCTTCGCTTAAATTCCCTGAGGAAGATTTATTTTAAGCACCTGGACTACTATATATAATTTTCAAAATGACGGGATCTCTAATATATAAACGAGGTATCTTAAATTTCACTTCTCAGATTTGGTTCCCCGAGGAAGATGTTTCTTAAGCACCTGGACTACTAGATATAATTTTCAAAATGACGGCATCTCTATTATATTAACGAGGTATCTTAAATTTCACTTCTCAGCTTAGGTTCCCCGAGGAAGATGTTTTTTAAGCACCTGGACTACTATATTATTTTCAAAATGACAGGATCTCTAAAATATGAACTAGGTATCTTAATTTTCAGTTCTCAGCTTAAATTCCCTGAGGAAGATGTATTTTAAGCACCTGGACTACTATATATAATTTTCAAAATGACGGGATCTCTCATATATAAACGAGGTATCTTAAATTTCACTTCTCAGCTTAAGTTCCCCGAGGAAGATGTTTTTTAAGCACCTGGACTACTAGATTTAATTTTCAAAATGACGGGATCTCCAAAATATCAACACGGTATCTGAATTTTCAGTTCTCAGTTTAAATTCCCTAAGGAAGAGGTATTTTAAGCACCTGGACTACTAGACATAATTTTCAAAATAACGGGGTCTCTAAAATATGAAGAAGGTATGTGAATTTTCAGTTCGTAGCTTAAATTCCCTGAGGAAGATGTATTTTAAGCACCTGGACTACTATATATAATTTTCAAAATGACGGGATCTCTAATATATAAACGAGGTATCTTAAATTTCACTTCTCAGATTTGGTTCCCCGAGGAAGATGTTTCTTAAGCACCTGGACTACTAGATATAATTTTCAAAATGACGGCATCTCTATTATATTAACGAGGTATCTTAAATTTCACTCCTCAGGTTAAGTTCCCCGAGGAAGATATTTTTTAAGCACCTGGACTACTAGATATAATTTTCAAAATAACAGGATCTCTAAAATATGAAGAACGTATCTGAATTTTCAGTTCTCAGCCTAAATTCCCTGAGGAAGATTTATGTTAAACACCTGGACTACTTGAAATAATTCTCAAAATGACAGGATTTCTAATATATAAACGAGGTATCTTATGTTTCACTTCTCAACTTAAGTTCTCCGAGGAAGATGTTTTTTAAGCACATGGACTAGCAGATATAATTTTAAAAATGACTGGATCTCCAAAATATAAACAGGGTATCTGAATTTTCAGTTCTCAGTTTAAATTCCCTAAGGAAGATGTATTTTAAGCACCTGGACTACTAGACAGAATTTTCAAAATAACGGGGTCTCTAAAATATGAAGAAGGTATGTGAATTTTCAGTTCTTAGCTTAAATTCCCTGAGGAAGATTTATTTTAAGCACCTGGACTACTATATTATTTTCAAAATGACGGGATCTCTAAAATATTATCTAGGTATCTTAATTTTCAGTTCTTAGCTTAAGTTCCCTGAGGAAGATGTTTTTTAAGCACCTGGACTACTAGATATAATTTTCCAAATGACGGGATTTCTGATATATAAACGAGGTATCTAAAATTTCACTTCTGAGCTTAAGTTACCCGAGGAAGATGTTTTTTAAGCACCTGGACTACTAGATATAATTGTCAAAATGATGGTATCTCTAAAACATGAACAAGGTATCTGATTATTCAGTTCTCAGCTTAAGTTCCCTGAGGAAGATGTATTTTATGCACCTGGACTACTATATAATTTTCAAAACGACGGGATCTCTAAAATATGAACTAGGTATCTTAATTTTCAGTTCTTAGCTTACGTTCCCTGACGAAAATGTTTTTCAAGCACCTAGACTGCTAGATATAATTTTCAAAATGACGGGATCTCTAATATATAAACGAGGTATCTTAAATTTCACTTCTCAGCTTAAGTTCCCCGAGGAAGATGTTTTTTTAGCACCTGGACTAGTAGATATAATTTTCAAAATGACAGGATCTCTAAAATATGAAGAAGGTATGTGATTTTTCAGTTCTCAGCTTAAATTCCCTGAGGAAGATGTATTTTAAGCACCTGGACTGCTAGATATAATTTTCAAAATGACGGGATCTCTAATATATAAACGAGGTATCTTAAATTTCACTTCTCAGCTTAAGTTCCCCGAGGAAGATGTTTTTTTAGCACCTGGACTAGTAGATATAATTTTAAAAATGACTGGATCTCCAAAATATGAACACGGTATCTGAATTTTCAGTTCTCAGTTTAAATTCCCTAAAGAAGATGTATTTTAAGCACCTGGACTACTAGACATAATTTTCAAAATGACGGCATCTCTAATATATAATTGAGGTATCTTAAATTTCACGTCTCAGGTTAAGTTCCCCGAGGAAGATGTTTTTTAAGCACCTGTACTACTATATAATTTTCAAAATGACGGGATCTCTAAAATATGAACTAGGTATCTTAATTTTCAGTTCTCAGCTTAAATTCCCTGAGGAAGATGTATTTTAAGCACCTGGACTACTATATATAATTTTCAAAATGACGGGATCTCTAATATATAAACGAGGTATCTTAAATTTTATTCTCAGCTTAGGTTCCCCGAGGACGATGTTTTTTAAGCACCTGGACTACTAGACATAATTTTCATAATAACGGGGTATCAAAAATATGAAGAAGGTATGTGAATTTTCAGTTCGTACCTTAAATTCCCTGAGGAAGATTTATTTTAAGCACCTGGACTACTATATATAATTTTCAAAATGACAGGATCTCTAAAATATGAACTAGGTATCTTAATTTTCAGTTCTCAGCTTAAATTCCCTGAGGAAGATGTATTTTAAGCACCTGGACTACTATATATAATTTTCAAAATGACGGGATCTCTCATATATAAACGAGGTATCTTAAATTTCACTTCTCAGATTAGGTTCCCCGAGGAAGATGTTTTTTAAGCACCTGGACTACTAGATATAATTTTCAAAATGATGGTATCTCTAAAACATGAACAAGGTATCTGATTATACAGTTCTCAGCTTAAGTTCCCCTATGGAACATGTATTTTATGCACCTGGACTAATATATTATTTTCAAAATGACAGGATCTCTAAAATATGAACTAGGTATCTTAATTTTCAGTTCTCAGCTTAATTTCCCCGAGGAAGATGTTTTTTTAGCACCTGGACTAGTAGATATAATTTTAAAAATGACTGGATCTCCAAAATATGAACACGGTATCTGAATTTTCAGTTCTCAGCTTAAATTCCCCGAGGAAGATGTTTTGTAATCATCTGGACTACTATATAATTTTCAAAACGAAGGGATCTCTAAAATATCAACAAGGTATCTTAATTTTCAGTTCTTAGCTTACGTTCCCTGACGTAAATGTTTTTCAAGCACCTAGACTGCTAGATATAATTTTCAAAATGACGGGATCTCTAATATATAAACGAGGTATCTTATATTTCAATTCTCAGCTTAAGTTCCCCGAGGAAGATGTTTTTTAAGCACCTGGACTACTAGATATAATTTTCAAAATGACGGGATCTCTAATATATAAACGAGGTATCTTAAATTTCACTTCTCAGCTTAAGTTCCCCGAGGAAGATGTTTTTTAAGCACCTGGACTACTAGATTTAATTTTCAAAATGACGGGATCTCCAAAATATCAACACGGTATCTGAATTTTCAGTTCTCAGTTTAAATTCCCTAAGGAAGATGTATTTTAAGCACCTGGACTACTAGACATAATTTTCAAAATAACGGGGTCTCTAAAATATGAAGAAGGTATGTGAATTTTCAGTTCGTAGCTTAAATTCCCTGAGGAAGATTTATTTTAAGCACCTGGACTACTAGATATAATTTTCAAAATGACGGGATCTCTAAAATATGAACTAGGTATCTCAATTTTCAGTTCTCAGCTTAAATTCCCAGAGGAAGATGTTTTTTAAGCACCTGGACTGCTAGATATAATTTTCAAAATGACGGGATCTCTAATATATAAACGAGGTATCTTAAATTTCACGTCTCAGCTTAGGTTCCCCGAGGAAGATGTTTTTTTAGCACCTGGACTAGTAGATATAATTTTAAAAATGACTGGATCTCCAAAATATGAACACGGTATCTGAATTTTCAGTTCTCAGTTTAAATTCCCTAAAGAAGATGTATTTTAAGCACCTGGACTACTAGACATAATTTTCAAAATGACGGCATCTCTAATATATAATTGAGGTATCTTAAATTTCACGTCTCAGGTTAAGTTCCCCGAGGAAGATGTTTTTTAAGCACCTGTACTACTATATAATTTTCAAAATGACGGGATCTCTAAAATATGAACTAGGTATCTTAATTTTCAGTTCTCAGCTTAAATTCCCTGAGGAAGATGTATTTTAAGCACCTGGACTACTATATATAATTTTCAAAATGACGGGATCTCTAATATATAAGCGAGGTATCTTAAATTTTATTCTCAGCTTAGGTTCCCCGAGAAAGATGTTTTTTAAGCACCTGGACTACTAGACATAATTTTCAAAATAACGGGGTCTCTAAAATATGAAGAAGGTATGTGAATTTTCAGTTCGTACCTTAAATTCCCTGAGGAAGATTTTTTTTAAGCACCTGGACTACTATATATAATTTTCAAAATGACAGGATCTCTAAAATATGAACTAGGTATCTTAATTTTCAGTTCTCAGCTTAAATTCCCTGAGGAAGATGTATTTTAAGCACCTGGACTACTATATATAATTTTCAAAATGACGGGATCTCTCATATATAAACGAGGTATCTTAAATTTCACTTCTCAGATTAGGTTCCCCGAGGAAGATGTTTTTTAAGCACCTGGACTACTAGATATAATTTTCAAAATGATGGTATCTCTAAAACATGAACAAGGTATCTGATTATCCAGTTCTCAGCTTAAGTTCCCCTATGGAACATGTATTTTATGCACCTGGACTAATATATTATTTTCAAAATGACAGGATCTCTAAAATATGAACTAGGTATCTTAATTTTCAGTTCTCAGCTTAAATTCCCCGAGGAAGATGTTTTTTAAGCACATGGACTAGTAGATATAATTTTAAAAATGACTGGATCTCCAAAATATGAACAGGGTATCTGAATTTTCAGTTCTCAGCTTAAGTTCCCTGATGAAGATGTATTTTAAGCACCTGGAATACTATATATAATTTTCAAAATGACGGTATCTCTAAAATATAAACGAGGTATCTTAATTTTCAGTTCTTAGCTTACGTTCCCTGACGAAAATGTTTTTCAAGCAACTAGACTGCTAGATATAATTTTCAAAATGACGGGATCTCTAATATATAAACGAGGTATCTTATATTTCAATTCTCAGCTTAAGTTCCCCGAGGAAGATGTTTTTTAAGCACCTGGACTACTAGATATAATTTTCAAAATGACGGGATCTCTAATATATAAACGAGGTATCTTAAATTTCACTTCTCAGCTTAAGTTCCCCGAGGAAGATGTTTTTTAAGCACCTGGACTACTAGATTTAATTTTCAAAATGACGGGATCTCCAAAATATCAACACGGTATCTGAATTTTCAGTTCTCAGTTCAAATTCCCTAAGGAAGATGTATTTTAAGCACCTGGACTACTATATATAATTTTCAAAATAACGGGGTCTCTAAAATATGAAGAAGGTATGTGAATTTTCAGTTCGTAGCTTAAATTCCCTGAGGAAGATTTATTTTAAGCACCTGGACTACTATTTATTTTCAAAATGACAGGATCTCTAAAATATGAACTAGGTATCTCAATTTTCAGTTCTCAGCTTAAATCCCCAGAGGAAGATGTTTTTTAAGCACCTGGACTGCTAGATATAATTTTCAAAATGACGGGATCTCTAATATATAAACGAGGTATCTAAAATTTCACTTCTGAGCTTAAGTTCCCCGAGGAAGATGTTTTTTTAGCACATGGACTAGTAGATATAATTTTAAAAATGACTGGATCTCCAAAATATGAACACGGTATCTGAATTTTCAGTTCTCAGTTTAAATTCCCTAAAGAAGATGTATTTTAAGCACCTGGACTACTAGACATAATTTTCAAAATGACGGCATCTCTAATATATAATTGAGGTATCTTAAATTTCACGTCTCAGGTTAAGTTCCCCGAGGAAGATGTTTTTTAAGCACCTGTACTACTATATAATTTTCAAAATGACGGGATCTCTAAAATATGAACTAGGTATCTTAATTTTCAGTTCTCAGCTTAAATTCCCTGAGGAAGATGTATTTTAAGCACCTGGACTACTATATATAATTTTCAAGTTGACGGGATCTCTAATATATAAACGAGGTATCTTGAATTTTATTCTCAGCTTAGGTTCCCCGAGGAAGATGTTTTTTAAGCACCTGGACTACTAGACATAATTTTCAAAAAAACGGGGTCTCTAAAATATGAAGAAGGTATGTGAATTTTCAGTTCTCAGTTTAAATTCCCTAAGGAAGATGTATTTTAAGCACCTGGACTACTATATATAATTTTCAAAATGACAGGATCTCTAAAATATGAACTAGGTATCTTAATTTTCAGTTCTCAGCTTAAATTCCCTGAGGAAGATGTATTTTAAGCACCTGGACTACTATATATAATTTTCAAAATGACGGGATCTCTCATATATAAACGAGGTATCTTAAATTTCACTTCTCAGATTAGGTTCCCCGAGGAAGATGTTTTTTAAGCACCTGGACTACTAGATATAATTTTCAAAATGGTGGGATCTCTAAAACATGAACAAGGTATTTTAATTTTCAGTTCTTAGCTTAAATTCCCTGAGGAAGATGTATTTTAAGCACCTGGACTACTATATTATTTTAAAAATGACAGGATCTCTAAGATATGAACTATGTATCTTAATTTTCAGTTCTCAGCTTAAATTCCCTGAGGAAGATGTATTTTAAGCACCTGGAATACTATATATAATTTTCAAAATGACGGTATCTCTAAAATATAAACGAGGTATCTTAATTTTCAGTTCTTAGCTTACGTTCCCTGACGAAAATGTTTTTCAAGCAACTAGACTGCTAGATATAATTTTCAAAATGACGGGATCTCTAATATATAAACGAGGTATCTTAAATTTCACTTCTCAGCTTAAGTTCCCCGAGGAAGATGTTTTTTTAGCACCTGGACTAGTAGATATAATTTTAAAAATGACTGGATCTCCAAAATATGAACACGGTATCTGAATTTTCAGTTCTCAGTTTAAATTCCCTAAGGAAGAAGTATTTTAAGCACATGGACTACTAGACATAATTTTCAAAATAACGGGGTCTCTAAAATATGAAGAAGGTATGTGAATTTTCAGTTCGTAGCTTAAATTCCCTGAGGAAGATTTATTTTAAGCACCTGGACTACTATATATAATTTTCAAAATGACAGGATCTCTAAAATATGAACTAGGTATCTTAATTTTCAGTTCTCAGCTTAAATTCCCTGAGGAAGATGTATTTTAAGCACCTGGACTACTATATATAATTTTCAAAATGACGGGATCTCTAATATATAAACGAGGTATCTTAAATTTCACTTCTCAGATTAGGTTCCCCGAGGAAGATGTTTTTTAAGCACCTGGACTACTAGATATAATTTTCAAAATGATGGTATCTCTAAAACATGAACAAGGTATCTGATTATTCAGTTCTCAGCTTAAGTTCCCCTATGGAACATGTATTTTATGCACCTGGACTACTATATTATTTTCAAAATGACAGGATCTCTAAAATATGAACTAGGTATCTTAATTTTCAGTTCTCAGCTTAAATTCCCCGAGGAAGATGTTTTTTAAGCACATGGACTAGTAGATATAATTTTAAAAATGACTGGATCTCCAAAATATGAACAGGGTATCTGAATTTTCAGTTCTCAGCTTAAGTTCCCCGAGGAAGATGTTTTTTAAGCACCTGGACTACTATATAATTTTCAAAATTACGGGATCTCTAAAATATGAACTCGGTATCTTAATTTTCAGTTCTTAGCTTACGTTCCCTGACGAAAATGTTTTTCAAGCACCTAGACTGCTAGATATAATTTTCAAAATGACGGGATCTCTAATATATAAACGAGGTATCTTAAATTTCACTTCTCAGCTTAAGTTCCCCGAGGAAGATGTTTTTTTAGCACCTGGACTAGTAGATATAATTTTAAAAATGACTGGATCTCCAAAATATGAACTAGGTATCTGAATTTTCAGTTCTCAGTTCAAATTCCCTAAGGAAGAAGTATTTTAAGCACATGGACTACTAGACATAATTTTCAAAATTACTGGGTCTCTAAAATATGTAGAAGTAATGTGACTTTTCAGTTCTTAGCTTAAATTCCCTGAGGAAGATTTATTTTAAGCACCTGGACTACTATATATAATTTTCAAAATGACAGGATCTCTAAAATATGAACTAGGTATCTTAATTTTCAGTTCTCAGCTTAAATTCCCTGAGGAAGATGTATTTTAAGCACCTGGACTACTATATATAATTTTCAAAATGACGGGATCTCTCATATATAAACGAGGTATCTTAAATTTCACTTCTCAGATTAGGTTCCCCGAGGAAGATGTTTTTTAAGCACCTGGACTACTAGATATAATTTTCAAAATGATGGTATCTCTAAAACATGAACAAGGTATCTGATTATTCAGTTCTCAGCTTAAGTTCCCCTATGGAACATGTATTTTATGCACCTGGCTAATATATTATTTTCAAAATGACAGGATCTCTAAAATATGAACTAGGTATCTTAATTTTCAGTTCTGAGCTTAATTTCCCCGAGGAAGATGTTTTCTAAGCACCTGGACTACTATATAATTTTCAAAACGACGGGATCTCTAAAATATGAACAAGGTATCTTAATTTTCAGTTCTCAGCTTAAATTCCCTGAGGAAGATGTATTTTAAGCACCTGGACTACTATATATAATTTTCAAAATGACGGGATCTCTAATATATAAACGAGGTATCTTAAATTTCACTTCTCAGATTAGGTTCCCCGAGGAAGATGTTTTTTAAGCACCTGGACTACTAGATATAATTTTCAAAATGATGGTATCTCTAAAACATGAACAAGGTATCTGATTATTCAGTTCTCAGCTTAAGTTCCCCTATGGAACATGTATTTTATGCACCTGGACTACTATATTATTTTCAAAATGACAGGATCTCTAAACTATGAACTAGGTATCTTAATTTTCAGTTCTTAGCTTAAATTCCCCGAGGAAGATGTTTTTTAAGCACATGGACTAGTAGATATAATTTTAAAAATGACTGGATCTCCAAAATATGAACAGGGTATCTGAATTTTCAGTTCTCAGCTTAAGTTCCCCGAGGAAGATGTTTTTTAAGCACCTAAACTACTATATAATTTTCAAAACGACGGGATCTCTAAAATATAAACGAGGTATCTTAATTTTCAGTTCTTAGCTTACGTTCCCTGACGAAAATGTTTTTCAAGCACCTAGACTGCTAGATATAATTTTCAAAATGACGGGATCTCTAATATATAAACGAGGTATCTTAAATTTCACTTCTCAGCTTAAGTTCCCCGAGGAAGATGTTTTTTAAGCACCTGGACTACTAGATATAATTTTCAAAATGACGGGATCTCTAATATATAAACGAGGTATCTTAAATTTCACTTCTCAGCTTATGTTCCCCGAGGAAGATGTTTTTTAAGCACCTGGACTACTAGATTTAATTTTCAAAATGACGGGATCTCCAAAATATCAACACGGTATCTGAATTTTCAGTTCTCAGTTCAAATTCCCTAAGGAAGATGTATTTTAAGCACCTGGACTACTATATATAATTTTCAAAATGACGGGATCTCTAAAATATGAAGAAGGTATGTGAATTTTCAGTTCGTAGCTTAAATTCCCTGAGGAAGATTTATTTTAAGCACCTGGACTACTATATTATTTTCAAAATGACAGGATCTCTAAAATATGAACTAGGTATCTCAATTTTCAGTTCTCAGCTTAAATCCCCAGAGGAAGATGTTTTTTAAGCACCTGGACTGCTAGATATAATTTTCAAAATGACGGGATCTCTAATATATAAACGAGGTATCTAAAATTTCACTTCTGAGCTTAAGTTCCCCGAGGAAGATGTTTTTTAAGCTCCTGGACTAGTAGATATAATTTTAAAAATGACTGGATCTCCAAAATATGAACACGGTATCTGAATTTTCAGTTCTCAGTTTAAATTCCCTAAAGAAGATGTATTTTAAGCACCTGGACTACTAGACATAATTTTCAAAATGACGGCATCTCTAATATATAATTGAGGTATCTTAAATTTCACGTCTCAGGTTAAGTTCCCCGAGGAAGATGTTTTTTAAGCACCTGTACTACTATATAATTTTCAAAATGACGGGATCTCTAAAATATGAACTAGGTATCTTAATTTTCAGTTCTCAGCTTAAATTCCCTGAGGAAGATGTATTTTAAGCACCTGGACTACTATATATAATTTTCAAAATGACGGGATCTCTAATATATAAACGAGGTATCTTAAATTTTATTCTCAGCTTAGGTTCCCCGAGGAAGATGTTTTTTAAGCACCTGGACTACTAGACATAATTTTCAAAATAACGGGGTCTCTAAAATATGAAGAAGGTATGTGAATTTTCAGTTCGTACCTTAAATTCCCTGAGGAATATTTATTTTAAGCACCTGGACTACTATATATAATTTTCAAAATGACAGGATCTCTAAAATATGAAATAGGTATCTTAATTTTCAGTTCTCAGCTTAAATTCCCTGAGGAAGATGTATTTTAAGCACCTGGACTACTATATATAATTTTCAAAATGACGGGATCTCTCATATATAAACGAGGTATCTTAAATTTCACTTCTCCGCTTAAGTTCCACGAGGAAGATGTATTTTAAGCACCTGGACTACTAGATATAATTTTCAAAATGATGGTATCTCTAAAACATGAACAAGGTATCTTAATTTTCAGTTCTCAGCTTAATTTGCCAGAGGAAGTTGTATTTTAAGCACCTGGACTACTATATTATTTTAAAAATGACAGGATCTCTAAGATACGAACTAGGAATCTTAATTTTCAGTTCTCAGCTTAAATTCCCTGAGGAAGATGTATTTTAAGCACCTGGACTACTATATATGATTTTCAAAATGACGGGATCTCTAATATATAAACGAGGTATCTTAAATTTCACTTCTCAGATTAGGTTCCCCGAGGAAGATGTTTTTTAAGCACCTGGACTAATAGATATAATTTTCAAAATTACGGCATCTCTATTATATTAACGAGGTATCTTAAATTTCACTCCTCAGGTTAAGTTCCCCGAGGAAGGTGTTTTTTAAGCACCTGGACTACTAGATATAATTTTCAAAATAACGGGATCTCTAAAATATGAAGAACGTATCTTAATTTTCAGTTCTCAGCTTAAATTCCCTGAGGAAGATGTATTTTAAGCACCTGGTCTACTATATATGATTTTCAAAATGACGGGATCTCTAATATATAAACGAGGTATCTTAAATTTCACTTCTCAGATTAGGTTCCCCGAGGAAGATTTTTCTTAAGCACCTGGACTACTAGATATAATTTTCAAAATAACGGGATCTCTATTATATTAACGAGGTATCTTAAATTTCACTCCTCAGGTTAAGTTCCCCGAGGAAGATATTTTTTAAGCACCTGGACTACTAGATATAATTTTCAAAATAACGGGATCTCTAAAATATGAAGAACGTATCTGAATTTTCAGTTCTCAGCTTAAATTCCCTGAGGAAGATTTATGTTAAACACCTGGACTACTTGAAATAATTCTCAAAATGACAGGATTTCTAATATATAAACGAGGTATCTTATGTTTCACTTCTCAGCTTAAGTTCCCCGAGGAAGATGTTTTTTAAGCACATGGACTAGTAGATATAATTTTAAAAATGACTGGATCTCCAAAATATGAACAGGGTATCTGAATTTTCAGTTCTCAGTTTAAATTCCCTAAGGAAGATGTATTTTAAGCACCTGGACTACTAGACATAATTTTCAAAATAACGGGGTCTCTAAAATATGAAGAAGGTATGTGGATTTTCAGTTCTCAGTTTAAATTCCCTTAGGAAGATGTATTTTAAGCACCTGGACTACTAGAAATAATTTTCCAAATGACGGGATTTCTGATATATAAACGAGGTATCTAAAATTTCACTTCTGAGCTTAAGTTCCCCGAGGAAGATGTTTTTTAAGCACCTGGACTACTAGATATAATTTTCAAAATGATGGTATCTCTAAAACATGAACAAGGTATCTGATTATTCAGTTCTCAGCTTAAGTTCCCTGAGGAAGATGTATTTTATGCACCTGGACTACTATATTATTTTCAAAATGACAGGATCTCTAAAATATGAACTAGGTATCTTAATTTTCAGTTCTCAGCTTAAATTCCCCGAGGAAGATGTTTTTTAAGCACCTGGACTACTATATAATTTTCAAAACGACGGGATCTCTAAAATATGAACTAGGTATCTTAGTTTTCAGTTCTTAGCTTACGTTCCCTGAGGAAAATGTTTTTCAAGCACCTGGACTGCTAGATATAATTCTCAAAATGACGGGATCTCTAATTTATAAACAAGGTATCTTAAATTTCACTTCTCAGCTTAAGTTCCCCGAGGAAGATGTTTTTTAAGCACCTGGACTACTAGATTTAATTTTCAAAATGACGGGATCTCCAAAATATCAACACGGTATCTGAATTTTCAGTTCTCAGATCAAATTCCCTAAGGAAGATGTATTTTAAGCACCTGGACTACTAGACATAATTTTCAAAATAACGGGGTCTCTAAAATATGAAGAAGGTATGTGAATTTTCAGTTCGTAGCTTAAATTCCCTGAGGAAGATGTTTTTTAAGCACCTGGACTACTATATAAATATAATTTTCAAAATGACGGGATCTCTAAAATATGATCTAGGTATCTTAATTTTCAGTTCTCAGCTTAAATTCCCTGAGGAAGATGTATTTTAAGCACCTGGACTACTATATATAATTTTCAAAATGACGGGATCTCTAATATATAAACGAGGTATCTTAAATTTCACTTCTCAGATTAGGTTCCCCGAGGAAGATGTTTTTTAAGCACCTGGACTACTAGATATAATTTTCAAAATGATGGTATCTCTAAAACATGAACAAGGTATCTGATTATTCAGTTCTCAGCTTAAGTTCCCCTATGGAACATGTATTTTATGCACCTGGACTACTATATTATTTTCAAAATGACAGGATCTCTAAAATATGAACTAGGTATCTTAATTTTCAGTTCTCAGATTAAATTCCCCGAGGAAGATGTTTTTTAAGCACCTGGACTACTATATAATTTTCAAAACGACGGGATCTCTAAAATATGAACTAGGTATCTTAATTTTCAGTTCTTAGCTTACGTTCCCTGACGAAAATGTTTTTCAAGCACCTAGACTGCTAGATATAATTTTCAAAATGACGGGATCTCTAATATATAAACGAGGTATCTTAAATTTCACTTCTCAGCTTAAGTTCCCCGAGGAAGATGTTTTTTTAGCACCTGGACTAGTAGATATAATTTTAAAAATGACTGGATCTCCAAAATATGAACACGGTATCTGAATTTTCAGTTCTCAGTTTAAATTCCCTAAAGAAGATGTATTTTAAGCACCTGGACTACTAGACATAATTTTCAAAATGACGGCATCTCTAATATATAATTGAGGTATCTTAAATTTCACGTCTCAGGTTAAGTTCCCCGAGGAAGATGTTTTTTAAGCACCTGTACTACTATATAATTTTCAAAATGACGAGATCTCTAAAATGTGTACTATGTATATTAATTTTCATTTCTCAGCTTAAATTCCCTGAGGAAGATGTATTTTAAGCACCTGGACTACTATATATAATTTTCAAAATGACGGGATCTCTAATATGTAAACGAGGTATCTTAAATTTTATTCTCAGCTTAGGTTCCCCGAGGAAGATGTTTTTTAAGCACCTGGACTACTAGATATAATTTTCAAAATAACGGCATCTCTAAAATATGAAGAAGGTATGTGAATTTTCAGTTCTTAGCTTAAATTCCCTGAGGAAGATTTATTTTAAGCACCTGGACTACTATATATAATTTTCAAAATGACAGGATCTCTAAAATATGAACTAGGTATCTTAATTTTCAGTTCTCAGCTTAAATTCCCTGAGGAAGATGTATTTTAAGCACCTGGACTACCATATATAATTTTCAAAATGACGGGATCTCTAATATATAAACGAGGTATCTTAAATTTCACTTCTCAGATTAGGTTCCCTGAGGAAGATGTATTTTAAGCACCTGGACTACTAGATTTAATTTTCAAAATGATGGTATCTCTAAAACATGAACAAGGTATCTGATTATTCAGTTCTCAGCTTAAGTTCCCCTATGGAACATGTATTTTATGCACCTGGACTACTATATTATTTTCAAAATGACAGGATCTCTAATATATAAACGAGGTATCTTAAATTTCACTTCTCAGCTTAAGTTCCCCGAGGAAGATGTTTTTTAAGCACCTGTACTACTATATAATTTTCAAAATGACGGGATCTCTAAAATATGAACTAGGTATCTTAATTTTCAGTTCTTAGCTTAAATTCCCTGAGGAAGATGTATTTTAAGCACCTGGACTACTATATTATTTTAAAAATGACAGGATCTCTAAGATATGAACTAGGTATCTTAATTTTCAGTTCTCAGCTTAAATTCCCTGAGGAAGATGTATTTTAAGCACCTGGACTACTATATATGATTTTCAAAATGACGGGATCTCTAATATATAAACGAGGTATCTTAAATTTCACTTCTCAGATTAGGTTCCCCGAGGAAGATGTTTTTTAAGCACCTGGACTAATAGATATAATTTTCAAAATTACGGCATCTCTATTATATTAACGAGGTATCTTAAATTTCACTCCTCAGGTTAAGTTCCCCGAGGAAGATGTTTTTTAAGCACCTGGACTACTAGATATAATTTTCAAAATAACGGGATCTCTAAAATATGAAGAACGTATCTGAATTTTCAGTTCTCAGCTTAAATTCCCTGAGGAAGATGTATTTTAAGCACCTGGTCTACTATATATAATTTTCAAAATGACGGGATCTCTAATATATAAACGAGGTATCTTAAATTTCACTTCTCAGATTAGGTTCCCCGAGGAAGATGTTTCTTAAGCACCTGGACTACTAGATATAATTTTCAAAATGACGGCATCTCTATTATATTAACGAGGTATCTTAAATTTCACTCCTCAGGTTAAGTTCCCCGAGGAAGATATTTTTTAAGCACCTGGACTACTAGATATAATTTTCAAAATGACAGGATCTCTAAAATATAAACAGGGTATCTGAATTTTCAGTTCTCAGTTTAAATTCCCTAAGGAAGATGTATTTTAAGCACCTGGACTACTAGACATAATTTTCAAAATAACGGGGTCTCTAAAATATGAAGAAGGTATGTGAATTTTCAGTTCTTAGCTTAAATTCCCTGAGGAAGATTTATTTTAAGCACCTGGACTACTTGAAATAATTCTCAAAATGACAGGATTTCTAATATATAAACGAGGTATCTTATGTTTCACTTCTCAGCTTAAGTTCCCCGAGGAAGATGTTTTTTAAGCACATGGACTAGTAGATATAATTTTAAAAATGACTGGATCTCCAAAATATGAACAGGGTATCTGAATTTTCAGTTCTCAGTTTAAATTCCCTAAGGAAGATGTATTTTAAGCACCTGGACTACTAGACATAATTTTCAAAATAACGGGGTCTCTAAAATATGAAGAAGGTATGTGAATTTTCAGTTCTTAGCTTAAATTCCCTGAGGAAGATTTATTTTAAGCACCTGGACTACTATATTATTTTCAAAATTACGGGATCTCTAAAATATTATCTAGGTATCTTAATTTTCAGTTCTTAGCTTAAGTTCCCTGAGGAAGATGTTTTTTAAGCACCTGGACTACTAGATATAATTTTCCAAATGACGGGATTTCTGATATATAAACGAGGTATCTAAAATTTCACTTCTGAGCTTAAGTTCCCCGAGGAAGATGTTTTTTAAGCACCTGGACTACTAGATATAATTTTCAAAATGATGGTATCTCTAAAACATGAACAAGGTATCTGATTATTCAGTTCTCAGCTTAAGTTCCCTGAGGAAGATGTATTTTATGCACCTGGACTACTATATTATTTTCAAAATGACAGGATCTCTAAAATATGAACTAGGTATCTTAATTTTCAGTTCTCAGCTTAAATTCCCCGAGGAAGATGTTTTTTAAGCACCTGGACTACTATATAATTTTCAAAACGACGGGATCTCTAAAATATGAACTAGGTATCTTAATTTTCAGTTCTTAGCTTACGTTCCCTGAGGAAAATGTTTTTCAAGCACCTGGACTGCTAGATATAATTTTCAAAATGACGGGATCTCTAATATATAAACAAGGTATCTTAAATTTCACTTCTCAGCTTAAGTTCCCCGAGGAAGATGTTTTTTAAGCACCTGGACTACTAGATATAATTTTCAAAATGACGGGATCTCCAAAATATGAACACGGTATCTGAATTTTCAGTTCTCAGTTTAAATTCCCTTAGGAAGATGTATTTTAAGCACCTGGACTACTATATATAATTTTCAAAATGACGGGATCTCTAATATATAAACGAGGTATCTTAAATTTCACTTCTCAGCTTAGGTTCCCAGAGGAAGATGTTTTTTAAGCACCTGGACTACTAGATATAATTTTCAAAATGATGGTATCTCTAAAACATGAACAAGGTATCTGATTATTCAGTTCTCAGCTTAAGTTCCCTGAGGAACATGTATTTTATGCACCTGGACTACTATATTATTTTCAAAATGACAGGATCTCTAAAATATGAACTAGGTATCTTAATTTTCAGTTCTCAGCTTAAATTCCCCGAGGAAGATGTTTTTTAAGCACCTGGACTACTACATAATTTTCAAAACGACGGGATCTCTAAAATATGAACTAGGTATCTTAATTTTCAGTTCTTAGCTTACGTTCCCTGAGGAAAATGTTTTTCAAGCACCTGGACTGCTAGATATAATTTTCAAAATGACGGGATCTCCAAAATATGAACACGGTATCTGAATTTTCAGTTCTCAGTTTAAATTCCCTTAGGAAGATGTATTTTAAGCACCTGGACTACTAGATATAATTTTCAAAATGACGGGAACTCCAAAATATGAACACGGTATCTGAATTTTCAGTTCTCAGTTTAAATTCCCTTAGGAAGATGTATTTTAAGCACCTGGACTACTATATATAATTTTCAAAATGACGGGATCTCTAATATATAAACGAGGTATCTTAAATTTTACTTCTCAGCTTAGGTTCCCCGAGGAAGATGTTTTTTAAGCACCTGGACTACTATATTATTTTCAAAATGACAGGATCTCTAAAATATGAACTAGGTATATTAATTTTCAGTTCTCAGCTTAAATTCCCTGATGAAGATGTATTTTAAGCACCTCGACTACTATATATAATTTTCAAAATGACGGGATCTCTAATATATAAACGAGGTATCTTATATTTCACTTCTCAGCTTAAGTTCCCCGAGGAAGATGTTTTTTAAGCACCTGGACTGCTAGATATAATTTTCAAAATGATGGTATCTCTAAAACATGAACAAGGTATCTGATTATTCAGTTCTCAGCTTAAGTTCCCTGAGGAACATGTATTTTATGCACCTGGACTACTATATTATTTTCAAAATGACAGGATCTCTAAAATATAAACTAGGTATCTTAATTTTCAGTTCTGAGCTTAAGTTCCCCGAGGAAGATGTTTTTTAAGCACCTGGACTACTACATAATTTTCAAAACGACGGGATCTCTAAAATATGAACTAGGTATCTTAATTTTCAGTTCTTAGCTTACGTTCCCTGAGGAAAATGTTTTTCAAGCACCTGGACTGCTAGATATAATTTTCAAAATGACGGGATCTCTAAAACATGAACAAGGTATCTGAATATTCAGTTCTCAGCTTAAGTTCCCTGAGGAAGATGTATTTTATGCACCTGGACTACTATATTATTTTCAAAATGACAGGATCTCTATTATATGAACTAGGTATCTTAATTTTCAGTTCTCATTTTAAATTCCCTTAGGAAGATGTATTTTAAGCACCTGGACTACTAGATATAATTTTCAAAATGACGGCATCTCTAATATATAAACGAGGTATCTTAATTTTCAGTTCTCAGCTTAAGTTCCCCGAGGAAGATGTTTTTTAAGCACCTGGACTACTAGACATAATTTTCAAAATGATGGGATCTCTAAAACATGAACAAGGTATCTGAATATTCAGTTCTCAGCTTAAGTTCCCTTAGGAAGATGTATTTTATGCACCCGGACTTCTATATTATTTTCAAAATGACGTGATGTCTTAAATATGAACTAGGTAACTTAATTTTCAGTTCTTAGCTTAAGTTCCCTGAGGAAGATGTATTTTATGCACCTGGACTACTATATTATTTTCAAAATGACAGGATCTCTAAAATATGAACTAGGTATCTTAATTTTCAGTTCTCAGCTTAAATTCCCTGAGGAAGATGTATTTTAAGCACCTGGACTACTATATATAATTTTCAAAATGACGGGATCTCCAAAATATGAACACGGTATCTGAATTTTCAGTTCTCAGTTTAAATTCCCTAAGGAAGATGTATTTTAAGCACCTGGACTACTAGACAGAATTTTCAAAATAACGGGGTCTCTAAAATATGAAGAAGGTATGTGAATTTTCAGTTCTTAGCTTAAATTCCCTGAGGAAGATTTATTTTAAGCACCTGGACTACTATATATAATTTTCAAAATGACGGGATCTCTAATATATAAACGAGGTATCTTAAATTTTACTTCTCAGCTTAGGTTCCCCGAGGAAGATGTTTTTTAAGCACCTGGACTACTATATTATTTTCAAAATGACAGGATCTCTAAAATATGAACTAGGTATCTTAATTTTCAGTTCTCAGCTTAAATTCCCTGCGGAAGATGTATTTTAAGCACCTGGACTACTATATATAATTTTCACAATGACAGGATCTCTAAAATATGAACTAGGTATCTTAATTTTCAGTTCTCAGCTTAAATTCCCTGAGGTAGATGTATTTTAAGCACCTGGACTACTATATATAATTTTCAAAATGACGGGATCTCCAAAATATAAACAGGGTATCTGAATTTTCAGTTCTCAGTTTAAATTCCCTAAGGAAGATGTATTTTAAGCACCTGGACTACTAGACAGAATTTTCAAAATAACGGGGTCTCTAAAATATGAAGAAGGTATGTGAATTTTCAGTTCTTATCTTAAATTCCCTGAGGAAGATTTATTTTAAGCACCTGGACTACTATATTATTTTCAAAATGACGGGATCTCTAAAATATTATCTAGGTATCTTAATTTTCAGTTCTTAGCTTAAGTTCCCTGAGGAAGATGTTTTTTAAGCACCTGGACTACTAGATATAATTTTCCAAATGACGGGATTTCTGATATATAAACGAGGTATCTAAAATTTCACTTCTGAGCTTAAGTTACCCGAGGAAGATGTTTTTTAAGCACCTGGACTACTAAATATAATTGTCAAAATGACGGGATCTACAAAATATCAACACGGTATCTGAATTTTCAGTTCTCAGTTCAAATTCCCTAAGGAAGATGTATTTTAAGCACCTGGACTACTAGACATAATTTTCAAAATAACGGGGTCTCTAAAATATGAAGAAGGTATGTGAATTTTCAGTTCGTAGCTTAAATTCCCTGAGGAAGATGTATTTTATGCACCTGGACTACTATATTATTTTCAAAATGACAGGATCTCTAAAATATGAACTAGGTATCTTAATTTTCAGTTCTCAGCTTAAATTCCCCGAGGAAGATGTTTTTTAAGCACCTGGACTACTATATAATTTTCAAAACGACGGGATCTCTAAAATATGAACTAGGTATCTTAATTTTCAGTTCTTAGCTTACGTTCCCTGACGAAAATGTTTTTCAAGCACCTAGACTGCTAGATATAATTTTCAAAATGACGGGATCTCTAATATATAAACGAGGTATCTTAAATTTCACTTCTCAGCTTAAGTTCCCCGAGGAAGATGTTTTTTAAGCACCTGGACTACTAGATTTAATTTTCAAAATGACGGGATCTACAAAATATCAACACGGTATCTGAATTTTCAGTTCTCAGATCAAATTCCCTAAGGAAGATGTATTTTAAGCACCTGGACTACTAGACATAATTTTCAAAATGACGGGATCACCAAAATGTAAACAGGGTATCTGAATTTTCAGTTCTCAGTTTAAATTCCCCAAGGAAGATGTATTTTAAGCACCTGGACTACTAGACATAATTTTCAATATAACGGGGTCTCTAAAATATGAAGAAGGTATGTGAATTTTCAGTTCGTAGCTTAAATTCCCTGAGGAAGATTTATTTTAAGCACCTGGACTACTATATATAATTTTTAAAATGACAGGATCTCTAAAATATGAACTAGGTATCTTAATTTTCAGTTCTCAGCTTAAATTCCCTGAGGAAGATGTATTTTAAGCACCCGGACTACTATCTATAATTTTCAAAATGACGGGATCTCTCATATATAAACGAGGTATCTTAATTTTGATTTCTCAGCTTACGTTCCCTGAGGAAGATGTTTCTCAAGCACCTGGGCTACTAGATATAATTTTCAAAATGACGGGATCTCTAAAATATGAACTAGATATCTTAATTTTCAGTTCTCAGCTTAAATTCCCTGAGGAAGATGTATTTTAAGCACCTGGACTACTAGACATAATTTTCAAAATGACGGGGTCTCTAAATTATGAAGAAGGTATGTGAATTTTCAGTTCGTAGCTTAAATTCCCTGACGAAGATTTATTTTAAGCACCTGGACTACTATATAAAATTTTAAAAATGACGCAATCTCTAATATATAAAAGAGGTATCTTAAATTTTAGTTCTCAGCTTAGGTTCCCCGAGGAAGATGTTTTTTAAGCCCCTGGACTACTAGACATAATTTTCAAAATAACGGGGTCTCTATAATATGAAGAAGGTATGTGAATTTTCAGTTCGTAGCTTAAATTCCCTGACGAAGATGTATTTTAAGCACCTGGACTACTATATATAATTTTCAAAATGACAGGATCTCTAAAATATGAACTAGGTATCTTAATTTTCAGTTCTCAGCTTAAATTCCCTGAGGAAGATGTATTTTAAGCACCTGGACTACTATATATAATTTTCAAAATGACGGGATCTCTAATATATAAACGAGGTATCTTAAATTTCACTTCTCTGATTAGGTTCCCCGAGGAAGATGTTTTTTAAGCACCTGGACTACTAGATATAATTTTAAAAATGACGGGATCTCCAAAATATGAACACGGTATCTTAATTTTCAGTTCTCAGCTTAAATTCCCCGAGGAAGATGTTTTTTAAGCACCTGGACTACTATATAATTTTCAAAACGACGGGATCTCTAAAATATGAACTAGGTATCTTAATTTTCAGTTCTTAGCTTACGTTCCCTGACGAAAATGTTTTTCAAGCACCTAGACTGCTAGATATAATTTTCAAAATGACGGGATCTCTAATAAATAAACAAGGTATCATAAATTTCACTTCTCAGCTTAAGTTCCCCGAGGAAGATGTTTTTTTAGCACCTGGACTAGTAGATATAATTTTAAAAATGACTGGATCTCCAAAATATGAACACGGTATCTGAATTTTCAGTTCTCAGTTTAAATTCCCTAAAGAAGATGTATTTTAAGCACCTGGACTACTAGACATAATTTTCAAAATGACGGCATCTCTAATATATAATTGAGGTATCTTAAATTTCACGTCTCAGGTTAAGTTCCCCGAGGAAGATGTTTTTTAAGCACCTGTACTACTATATAATTTTCAAAATGACGGGATCTCTAAAATATGAACTAGGTATCTTAATTTTCAGTTCTTAGCTTAAATTCCCTGAGGAAGATGTATTTTAAGCACCTGGACTACTATATTATTTTAAAAATGACAGGATCTCTAAGACATAAACGAGGTATCTTAATTTTCAGTTCTCAGCTTAAATTCCCTGAGGAAGATGTATTTTAAGCACCTGGACTACTATATTATTTTAAAAATGACAGGATCTCTAAGATATAAACGAGGTATCTTAAATTTCACTTCTCAGATTAGGTTCCCCGAGGAAGATGTTTTTTAAGCACCTGGACTAATAGATATAGTTTTCAAAATTACGGCATCTCTATTATATTAACGAGGTATCTTAAATTTCACTCCTCAGGTTAAGTTCCCCGAGGAAGATGTTTTTTAAGCACCTGGACTACTAGATATAATTTTCAAAATAACGGGATCTCTAAAATATGAAGAACGTATCTGAATTTTCAGTTCTCAGCTTAAATTCCCTGAGGAAGATGTATTTTAAGCACCTGGTCTACTATATATAATTTTCAAAATGACGGGATCTCTAATATATAAACGAGGTATCTTAAATTTCACTTCTCAGATTAGGTTCCCCGAGGAAGATGTTTCTTAAGCACCTGGACTACTAGATATAATTTTCAAAATGACGGCATCTCTATTATATTAACGAGGTATCTTAAATTTCACTCCTCAGGTTAAGTTCCCCGAGGAAGATATTTTTTAAGCACCTGGACTACTAGATATAAATCACAAAATAACGGGATCTCTAAAATATGAAGAACGTATCTGAATTTTCAGTTCTCAGCTTAAATTCCCTGAGGAAGATTTATGTTAAACACCTGGACTACTTGAAATAATTCTCAAAATGACAGGATTTCTAATATATAAACGAGGTATCTTATGTTTCACTTCTCAGCTTAAGTTCCCCGAGGAAGATGTTTTTTAATCACATGGACTAGTAGATATAATTTTAAAAATGACTGGATCTCCAAAATATGAACAGGGTATCTGAATTTTCAGTTCTCATTTTAAATTCCCTAAGGAAGATGTATTTTAAGCACCTGGACTACTAGACATAATTTTCAAAATAACGGGGTCTCTAAAATATGAAGAAGGTATGTGAATTTTCAGTTCTTAGCTTAAGTTCCCTGAGGAAGATGTTTTTTAAGCACCTGGACTACTAGATATAATTTTCAAAATGACGGGATCTCCAAAATATCAACACGGTATCTGAATTTTCAGTTCTCAGTTCAAATTCCCTAAGGAAGATGTATTTTAAGCACCTGGACTACTATATATAATTTTCAAAATGACGGGATCTACAAAATATCAACAGGGTATCTGAATTTTCAGTTCTCAGTTTAAATTCCCTAAGGAAGATGTATTTTAAGCACCTGGACTACTAGACATAATTTTCAATATAACGGGGTCTCTAAAATATGAAGAAGGTATGTGAATTTTCAGTTCGTAGCTTAAATTCCCTGAGGAAGATTTATTTTAAGCACCTGGACTACTATATATAATTTTTAAAATGACAGGATCTCTAAAATATGAACTAGGTATCTTAATTTTCAGTTCTCAGCTTAAATTCCCTGAGGAAGATGTATTTTAAGCACCTGGACTACTATATATAATTTTCAAAATGACGGGATCTCTCATATATAAACGAGGTATCTTAAATTTCACTTCTTAGATTAGGTTCCCCGAGGAAGATGTTTTTTAAGCACCTGGACTACTAGATATAATTTTCAAAATGATGGTATCTCTAAAACATGAACAAGGTATCTGATTATTCAGTTCTCAGCTTAAGTTCCCCTATGGAACATGTATTTTATGCACCTGGACTACTATATTATTTTCAAAATGACAGGATCTCTAAAATATGAACTAGGTATCTTAATTTTCAGTTCTCAGCTTAAATTCCCCGAGGAAGATGTTTTTTAAGCACCTGGACTACTAGATATAATTTTCAAAATGACGGGATCTCCAAAATATGAACACGGTATCTGAATTTTCAGTTCTTAGCTTACGTTCCGTGACGAAAATGTTTTTCAAGCACCTAGACTGCTAGATATAATTTTCAAAATGACGGGATCTCTAATATATAAACGAGGTATCTTAAATTTCACTTCTCAGCTTAAGTTCCCCGAGAAAGATGTTTTTTTAGCACCTGGACTAGTAGATATAATTTTAAAAATGACTGGATCTCCAAAATATGAACACGGTATCTGAATTTTCAGTTCTCAGTTTAAATTCCCTAAAGAAGAAGTATTTTAAGCACCTGGACTACTAGACATAATTTTCAAAATGACGGCATCTCTAATATATAAATTGAGGTATCTTAAATTTCACTTCTCAGGTTAAGTTCCCCGAAGAAGATGTATTTTAAGTACCTGTACTACTATAAAATTTTCAAAACGACGGGATCTCTAAAATATGAACTAGGTGTCTTAATTTTCAGTTCTTAGCTTAAATTCCCTGAGGAAGATTTATTTTAAGCACCTGGACTACAATATTATTTTCAAAATTACGGGATCTCTAAAATATTATCTAGGTATCTTAATTTTCAGGTCTCAGCTAAAATTCCCTGAGGAAGATGTATTTTAAGCACCTGGACTACTGTATATGATTTTTAAAATGACGGGATTTCTAATATATAAACGAGGTATCTTAAATTTCACTTCTCAGATTAGGTTCCCCGAGGAAGATGTTTTTTAAGCACCTGGACTAATAGATATAATTTTAAAAATGACGGCATCTCTAATATATTAACGAGGTATCTTAAATTTCACTCCTCAGGTTAAGTTCCCTAAGGAAGATGTATTTTAAGCACCTGGACTACTAGATATAATTTTCAAAATAACGGGATCTCTAAAATATGAAGAACGTATCTGAATTTTCAGTTCTCAGCTTAAATTCCCTGAGGAAGATGTATTTTAAGCACCTGGTCTACTATATATAATTTTCAAAATGACGGGATCTCTAAGATATAAACGAGGTATCTTAAATTTCACTTCTCAGATTAGGTTCCCCAAGGAAGATGTTTCTTAAGCACCTGGACTACTATATATAATTTTCAAAATTACGGCATCTCTATTATATTAACGAGGTATCTTAAATTTCACTCCTCAGGTTAAGTTCCCCGAGGAAGATGTTTTTTAAGCACCTGGACTACTAGATATAATTTTCAAAATAACGGGATCTCTAAAATATGAAGAACGTATCTGAATTTTCAGTTCTCAGCTTAAATTCCCTGAGGAAGATTTATGTTAAACACCTGGCCTACTTGAAATAATTCTTAAAATGACAGGATTTCTAATATATAAACGAGGTATCTTATGTTTCACTTCTCAGCTTAAGTTCCCCGAGGAAGATGTTTTTTAAGCACCTGGACTACTAGATATAATTTTCAAAATGACGGTATCTCTAAAACATGAACAAGGTATCTGAATATTCAGTTCTCATTTTCAGTTCCCTGAGGAAGATGTATTTTAAGCACCTGGACTACTAGACATAATTTTCAAAATAACGGGATCTCTAAAATATGAAGAACGTATCTGAATTTTCAGTTCTCAGCTTAAATTCCCTGAGGAAGATTTATGTTAAACACCTGGCCTACTTGAAATAATTCTCAAAATGACAGGATTTCTAATATATAAACGAGGTATCTTATGTTTCACTTCTCAGCTTAAGTTCCCCGAGGAAGATGTTTTTTAAGCACATGGACTAGTAGATATAATTTTAAAAATGACTGGATCTCCAAAATATGAACAGGGTATCTGAATTTTCAGTTCTCAGTTTAAATTCCCTAAGGAAGATGTATTTTAAGCACCTGGACTACTAGACATAATTTTCAAAATAACGGGGTATCTAAAATATGAAGAAGGTATGTGAATTTTCAGTTCTTAGCTTAAATTCCCTGAGGAAGATTTATTTTAAGCACCTGGACTACTATATTATTTTCAAAATGACGGGATCTCTAAAATATTAAATAGGTATCTTAATTTTCAGTTCTTAGCTTAAGTTCCCTGAGGAAGATGTTTTTTAAGCACCTGGACTACTAGATATAATTTTCCAAATGACGGGATTTCTGATATATAAACGAGGTATCTAAAATTTCACTTCTGAGCTTAAGTTCCCCGAGGAAGATTTTTTTTAAGCACCTGGACTGCTAGATATAATTTTCAAAATGACGGGATCTCTAATATATAATCGAGGTATCTTAAATTTCACTTCTGAGCTTAAGTTCCCCGAGGAAGATGTTTTTTAAGCACCTGGACTACTAGATGTAATTTGCAAAATGACGGGATCTCCAAAATATGAACACGGTATCTGAATTTTCAGTTCTCAGTTTAAGTTCCCGAAGGAAGATGTATTTTAAGCACCTGGACTACTAGACATAATTTTCAAAATAACGGGGTCTCTAAAATATGAAGAAGGTATGTGAATTTTCAGTTCTTAGCTTAAATTCCCTGAGGAAGATTTATTTTAAGCACCTGGACTACTATATTATTTTCAAAATGACAGGATCTCTAAAATATGAACTAGGTATCTTAATTTTCAGTTCTCAGCTTAAATTCCCCGAGGAAGATGTATTTTAAGCACCTGGACTACTAGACATAATTTTCAAAATAACGGGGTCTCTAAAATATGAAGAAGGTATGTGAATTTTCAGTTCTTAGCTTAAATTCCCTGAGGAAGATTTATTTTAAGCACCTGGACTACTATATTATTTTCAAAATGACGGGATCTCTAAAATATTAAATAGGTATCTTAATTTTCAGTTCTTAGCTTAAGTTCCCTGAGGAAGATGTTTTTTAAGCACCTGGACTACTAGATATAATTTTCCAAATGACGGGATTTCTGATATATAAACGAGGTATCTAAAATTTCACTTCTGAGCTTAAGTTCCCCGAGGAAGATGTTTTTTAAGCACCTGGACTACTATATAATTTTCAAAATGACGGGATCTCTAATATATAAACGAGGTATCTTAAATTTCACTTCTCAGCTTAAGTTCCCCGAGGAAGATGTTTTTTAAGCACCTGGACTACCAGATGTAATTTTCAAAATGAGGGGATCTCCAAAATATGAACACGGTATCTGAATTTTCAGTTCTCAGTTTAAGTTCCCTAAGGAAGATGTATTTTAAGCACCTGGACTACTAGACATAATTTTCAAAATAACGGGGTCTCTAAAATATGAAGAAGGTATGTGAATTTTCAGTTCTTAGCTTAAATTCCCTGAGGAAGATTTATTTTAAGCACCTGGACTACTATATTATTTTCAAAATGACAGGATCTCTAAAATATGAACTAGGTATCTTAATTTTCAGTTCTCAGCTTAAATTCCCTGAGGAAGATGTATTTTAAGCACCTGGACTACTAGATATAATTTTCAAAATGACGGGATCTCCAAAATATGAACACGGTATCTGGATTTTCAGTTCTCAGTTTAAATTCCCTTAGGAAGATGTATTTTAAGCACCTGGACTACTAGACATAATTTTCAAAATAACGGGATCTCTAAAATATGAAGAACGTATCTGAATTTTCAGTTCTCAGCTTAAATTCCCTGAGGAAGATTTATGTTAAACACCTGGCCTACTTGAAATAATTCTCAAAATGACAGGATTTCTAATATATAAACGAGGTATCTTATGTTTCACTTCTCAGCTTAAGTTCCCCGAGGAAGATGTTTTTTAAGCACATGGACTAGTAGATATAATTTTAAAAATGACTGGATCTCCAAAATATGAACAGGGTATCTGAATTTTCAGTTCTCAGTTTAAATTCCCTAAGGAAGATGTATTTTAAGCACCTGGACTACTAGACATAATTTTCAAAATAACGGGGTCTCTAAAATATGAAGAAGGTATGTGAATTTTCAGTTCTTAGCTTAAATTCCCTGAGGAAGATTTATTTTAAGCACCTGGACTACTATATTATTTTCAAAATGACGGGATCTCTAAAATATTATCTAGGTATCTTAATTTTCAGTTCTTAGCTTAAGTTCCCTGAGGAAGATGTTTTTTAAGCACCTGGACTACTAGATATAATTTTCCAAATGACGGGATTTCTGATATATAAACGAGGTATCTAAAATTTCACTTCTGAGCTTAAGTTCCCCGAGGAAGATTTTTTTTAAGCACCTGGACTGCTAGATATAATTTTCAAAATGACGGGATCTCTAATATATAATCGAGGTATCTTAAATTTCACTTCTGAGCTTAAGTTCCCCGAGGAAGATGTTTTTTAAGCACCTGGACTACTAGATATAATTTTCAAAATGACGGGATCTCCAAAATATGAACACGGTATCTGAATTTTCAGTTCTCAGTTTAAATTCCCTTAGGAAGATGTATTTTAAGCACCTGGACTACTAGACATAATTTTCAAAATAACGGGGTCTCTAAAATATGAAGAAGGTATGTGAATTTTCAGTTCTTAGCTTAAATTCCCTGAGGAAGATTTATTTTAAGCACCTGGACTACTATATTATTTTCAAAATGACAGGATCTCTAAAATATGAACTAGGTATCTTAATTTTCAGTTCTCAGCTTAAATTCCCTGAGGAAGATGTATTTTAAGCACCTGGACTACTATATATAATTTTCAAAATGACGGGATCTCCAAAATATGAACACGGTATCTGGATTTTCAGTTCTCAGTTTAAGTTCCCTTAGGAAGATGTATTTTAAGCACCTGGACTACTAGACATAATTTTCAAAATAACGGGATCTCTAAAATATGAAGAACGTATCTGAATTTTCAGTTCTCAGCTTAAATTCCCTGAGGAAGATTTATGATAAACACCTGGACTACTTGAAATAATTCTCAAAATGACAGGATTTCTAATATATAAACGAGGTATCTTATGTTTCACTTCTCAGCTTAAGTTCCCCGAGGAAGATGTTTTTTAAGCACCTGGACTACTAGATTTAATTTTCAAAATGACGGGATCTACAAAATATCAACACGGTATCTGAATTTTCAGTTCTCAGATCAAATTCCCTAAGGAAGATGTATTTTAAGCACCTGGACTACTAGACATAATTTTCAAAATAACGGGGTCTCTAAAATATGAAGAAGGTATGTGAATTTTCAGTTCGTAGCTTAAATTCCCTGAGGAAGATTTATTTTAAGCACCTGGACTACTATATATAATTTTCAAAATGACAGGATCTCTAAAATATGAACTAGGTATCTTAATTTTCAGTTCTCAGCTTAAATTCCCTGAGGAAGATGTATTTTAAGCACCTGGACTACTATATATAATTTTCAAAATGACGGGATCTCTCATATATAAACGAGGTATCTTAAATTTCACTTCTCAGATTAGGTTCCCCGAGGAAGATGTTTTTTAAGCACCTGGACTACTAGATATAATTTTCAAAATGATGGTATCTCTAAAACATGAACAAGGTATCTGATTATTCAGTTCTCAGCTTAAGTTCCCCTATGGAACATGTATTTTATGCACCTGGACTACTATATTATTTTCAAAATGACAGGATCTCTAAAATATGAACTAGGTATCTTAATTTTCAGTTCTCAGCTTAAATTCCCCGAGGAAGATGTTTTTTAAGCACCTGGACTACTATATAATTTTCAAAACGACGGGATCTCTAAAATATGAACTAGGTATCTTAATTTTCAGTTCTTAGCTTACGTTCCCTGAAGAAAATGTTTTTCAAGCACCTGGACTGCTAGATATAATTTTCAAAATGACGGGATCTCTAATATATAAACGAGGTATCTTAAATTTCACTTCTCAGCTTAAGTTCCCCGAGGAAGATGTTTTTTTAGCACCTGGACTAGTAGATATAATTTTAAAAATGACTGGATCTCCAAAATATGAACACGGTATCTGAATTTTCAGTTCTCAGTTTAAATTCCCTAAAGAAGATGTATTTTAAGCACCTGGACTACTAGACATAATTTTCAAAATGACGGCATCTCTAATATATAATTGAGGTATCTTAAATTTCACGTCTCAGGTTAAGTTCCCCGAGGAAGATGTTTTTTAAGCACCTGTACTACTATATAATTTTCAAAATGACGGGATCTCTAAAATATGAACTAGGTATCTTAATTTTCAGTTCTCAGCTTAAATTCCCTGAGGAAGATGTATTTTAAGCACCTGGACTACTATATTATTTTAAAAATGACAGGATCTCTAAGATATGAACTAGGTATCTTAATTTTCAGTTCTCAGCTTAAATTCCCTGAGGAAGATGTATTTTAAGCACCTGGACTACTATATATGATTTTCAAAATGACGGGATCTCTAATATATAAACGAGGTATCTTAAATTTCACTTCTCAGATTAGGTTCCCCGAGGAAGATGTATTTTAAGCACCTGGACTACTAGATATAATTTTCAAAATGACGGCATCTCTATTATATTAACGAGGTATCTTAAATTTCACTCCTCAGGTTAAGTTCCCCGAGGAAGATGTTTTTTAAGCACCTGGACTACTAGATATAATTTTCAAAATAACGGGATCTCTAAAATATGAAGAACGTATCTGAATTTTCAGTTCTCAGCTTAAATTCCCTGAGGAAGATGTATTTTAAGCACCTGGTCTACTATATATAATTTTCAAAATGACGGGATCTCTAAGATATAAACGAGGTATCTTAAATTTCACTTCTCAGATTAGGTTCCCCAAGGAAGATGTTTCTTAAGCACCTGGACTACTAGATATAATTTTCAAAATGACGGCATCTCTATTATATTAACGAGGTATCTTAAATTTCACTCCTCAGGTTAAGTTCCCCGAGGAAGATGTTTTTTAAGCACATGGACTAGTAGATATAATTTTAAAAATGACTGGATCTCCAAAATATGAACAGGGTATCTGAATTTTCAGTTCTCAGTTTAAATTCCCTAAGGAAGATGTATTTTAAGCACCTGGACTACTAGACATAATTTTCAAAATAACGGGGTCTCTAAAATATGAAGAAGGTATGTGAATTTTCAGTTCTTAGCTTAAATTCCCTGAGGAAGATTTATTTTAAGCACCTGGACTACTATATTATTTTCAAAATGACGGGATCTCTAAAATATTAACTACGTATCTTAATTTTCAGTTCTCAGCTTAAATTCCCCGAGGAAGATGTTTTTTAAGCACCTGGACTACTAGATATAATTTTCCAAATGACGGGATTTCTGATATATAAACGAGGTATCTAAAATTTCACTTCTGAGCTTAAGTTCCCCGAGGAAGATGTTTTTTAAGCACCTGGACTGCTAGATATAATTTTCAAAATGACGGGATCTCTAATATATAAACGAGGTATCTTAAATTTCACTTCTCAGCTTAAGTTCCCCGAGGAAGATGTTTTTTAAGCACCTGGACTAATAGATATAATTTTCAAAATTACGGCATCTCTAATATATTAACGAGGTATCTTAAATTTCACTCCTCAGGTTAAGTTCCCTAAGGAAGATGTATTTTAAGCACCTGGACTATTAGATATAATTTTCAAAATAACGGGGTCTCTAAAATATGAAGAAGGTATGTGATTTTTCAGTTCTTCGCTTAAATTCCCTGAGGAAGATTTATTTTAAGCACCTGGACTACTATATTATTTTCAAAATGACAGGATCTCTAAAATATGAACTAGGTATCTTAATTTTCAGTTCTCAGCTTAAGTTCCCCGAGGAAGATGTTTTTTAAGCACCTGGACTACTAGATATAATTTTCAAAATGACGGGATCTCCAAAATATGAACACGGTATCTGAATTTTCAGTTCTCAGTTTCAGTTCCCTGAGGAAGATGTATTTTAAGCACCTGGACTACTAGACATAATTTTCAAAATAACGGGATCTCTAAAATATGAAGAACGTATCTGAATTTTCAGTTCTCAGCTTAAATTCCCTGAGGAAGATTTATGTTAAACACCTGGACTACTTGAAATAATTCTCAAAATGACAGGATTTCTAATATATAAACGAGGTATCTTATGTTTCACTTCTCAGCTTAAGTTCCCCGAGGAAGATGTTTTTTAAGCACATGGACTAGTAGATATAATTTTAAAAATGACTGGATCTCCAAAATATGAACAGGGTATCTGAATTTTCAGTTCTCAGTTTAAATTCCCTAAGGAAGATGTATTTTAAGCACCTGGACTAATAGACATAATTTTCAAAATAACGGGGTATCTAAAATATGAAGAAGGTATGTGAATTTTCAGTTCTTAGCTTAAATTCCCTGAGGAAGATTTATTTTAAGCACCTGGACTACTATATTATTTTCAAAATGACAGGATCTCTAAAATATGAACTAGGTATCTTAATTTTCAGTTCTCAGCTTAAATTCCCTGAGGAAGATGTATTTTAAGCACCTGGACTACTATATATAATTCTCAAAATGACGGGATCTCTAATATATAAACGAGGTATCTTAAATTTCACTTCTCAGCTTAGGTTCCCAGAGGAAGATGTTTTTTAAGCACCTGGACTACTAGATATAATTTTCAAAATGATGGTATCTCTAAAACATGAACAAGGTATCTGATTATTCAGTTCTCAGCTTAAGTTCCCTGAGGAACATGTATTTTATGCACCTGGACTACTATATTATTTTCAAAATGACAGGATCTCTAAAATATGAACTAGGTATCTTAATTTTCAGTTCTCAGCTTAAATTCCCCGAGGAAGATGTTTTTTAAGCACCTGGACTACTACATAATTTTCAAAACGACGGGATCTCTAAAATATGAACTAGGTATCTTAATTTTCAGTTCTTAGCTTACGTTCCCTGAGGAAAATGTTTTTCAAGCACCTGGACTGCTAGATATAATTTTCAAAATGACGGGATCTCCAAAATATGAACACGGTATCTGAATTTTCAGTTCTCAGCTTAAGTTCCCTGAGGAAGATGTATTTTATGCACCTGGACTACTATATTATTTTCAAAATGACAGGATCTCTAAAATATGAACTAGGTATCTTAATTTTCAGTTCTCAGCTTAAATTCCCTGAGGAAGATGTATTTTAAGCACCTGGACTACTATATATAATTTTCAAAATGACGGGATCTCTAATATATAAACGAGGTATCTTAAATTTTACTTCTCAGCTTAGGTTCCCCGAGGAAGATGTTTTTTAAGCACCTGGACTACTATATTATTTTCAAAATGACAGGATCTCTAAAATATGAACTAGGTATCTTAATTTTCAGTTCTCAGCTTAAATTCCCTGAGGAAGATGTATTTTAAGCACCTGGACTACTATATATAATTTTCAAAATGACGGGATCTCTCATATATAAACGAGGTATCTTAAATTTCACTTCTCAGATTAGGTTCCCCGAGGAAGATGTTTTTTAAGCACCTGGACTACTAGATATAATTTTCAAAATGACGGCATCTCTATTATATTAACGAGGTATCTTAAATTTCAGTTTTCAGCTTAAATTCCCTGAGGAAGATGTATTTTAAGCACCTGGACTACTAGATATAATTTTCAAAATAACGGGATCTCTAAAATATGAAGAACGTATCTGAATTTTCAGTTCTCAGATTAAATTCCCTGAGGAAGATGTATTTTAAGCACCTGGACTACTATATATAATTTTCAAAATGACGGGATCTCTAATATATAAACGAGGTATCTTAAATTTCACTTCTCAGATTTGGTTCCCCGAGGAAGATGTTTCTTAAGCACCTGGACTACTAGATATAATTTTCAAAATGACGGCATCTCTATTATATTAACGAGGTATCTTAAATTTCACTCCTCAGGTTAAGTTCCCCGAGGAAGTTGTTTTTTAAGCACCTGGACTACTAGATATAATTTTCAAAATAACGGGATCTCTAAAATATGAAGAACGTATCTGAATTTTCAGTTCTCATCTTAAATTCCCTGAGGAAGATTTATGTTAAACACCTGGACTACTTGAATAATTCTTAAAATGACAGGATTTCTAATATATAAACGAGGTATCTCATGTTTCACTTCTCAGCTTAAGTTCCCCGAGGAAGATGTATTTTAAGCACCTGGATACTATATATAATTCTCAAAATGACGGGATCTCAATTATATTAACGAGGTATCTTAAATTTCACTCCTCAGGTTAAGTTCCCCGAGGAAGATATTTTTAAGCACCTGGACTACTAGATATAATTTTCATTGTGACGGGATCTCTATTATATTAACGAGGTATCTTAAATTTCACTTCTCAGTTTATGTTCCCCGAGGAAGATGTTTTTTAAGCACCTGGACTACTAGATATAATTTTCAAAATGACGGCATCTCTATTATATTAACGAGGTATCTTAAAATTCACTCCTCAGGTTAAGTTCCCCGAGGAAGATGTTTTTTAAGCAACTGGACTACTAGATATAATTTTCAAAATAACGGGATCTCTAAAATATGAAGAACGTATCTGAATTTTCAGTTCTCAGATTAAATTCCCTGAGGAAGATGTATTTTAAGCATCTGGACTACTATATATAATTTTCAAAATGACGGGATCTCTAATATATAAACGAGGTATCTTAAATTTCACTTCTCAGATTAGGTTCCCCGAGGAAGATGTTTCTTAAGCACCTGGACTACTAGATATAATTTTCAAAATGACGGCATCTCTATTATATTAACGAGGTATCTTAAATTTCACTCCTCAGGTTAAGTTCCCCGAGGAAGATGTTTTTTAAGCACCTGGACTACTAGATATAATTTTCAAAATAACGGGATCTCTAAAATATGAAGAACGTATCTGAATTTTCAGTTCTCAGCTTAAATTCCCTGAGGAAGATTTATGTTAAACACCTGGACTACTTGAATAATTCTCAAAATGACAGGATTTCTAATATATAAACGAGGTATCTCATGTTTCACTTCTCAGCTTAAGTTCCCCGAGGAAGATGTTTTTTAAGCACATGGACTAGTAGATATAATTTTAAAAATGACTGGATCTCCAAAATATGAACAGGGTATCTGAATGTTCAGTTCTAAGTTTAAATTCCCTAAGGAAGATGTATTTTAAGCACCTGGACTACTAGATATAATTTTCAAAATGACGGCATCTCTATTATATTAACGAGGTATCTTAAAATTCACTCCTCAGGTTAAGTTCCCCGAGGAAGATGTTTTTTAAGCAACTGGACTACTAGATATAATTTTCAAAATAACGGGATCTCTAAAATATGAAGAACGTATCTGAATTTTCAGTTCTCAGCTTAAATTCCCTGAGGAAGATTTATGTTAAACACCTGGACTACTTGAAATAATTCTCAAAATGACAGGATTTCTAATATATAAACGAGGTATCTTATGTTTCACTTCTCAGCTTAAGTTCCCCGAGGAAGATGTTTTTTAAGCACCTGGACTACTAGATATAATTTTCAAAATGACGGCATCTCTATTATATTAACGAGGTATCTTAAATTTCACTCCTCAGGTTAAGTTCCCCGAGGAAGATGTTTTTTAAGCACCTGGACTACTAGATATAATTTTCAAAATAACGGGATCTCTAAAATATGAAGAACGTATCTGAATTTTCAGTTCTCAGCTTAAATTCCCTGAGGAAGATTTATGTTAAACACCTGGACTACTTGAATAATTCTCAAAATGACAGGATTTCTAATATATAAACGAGGTATCTTATGTTTCACTTCTCAGCTTAAGTTCCCCGAGGAAGATGTTTTTTAAGCACCTGGACTACTAGATATAATTTTCAAAATGACGGGATCTCTAATATATAAACGAGGTATCTTAAATTTCACTTCTCAGATTAGGTTCCCCGAGGAAGATGTTTTTTAAGCACCTGGACTACTAGATATAATTTTCAAAATGACGGCATCTCTAATATATAATCGAGGTATCTTAAATTTCACTCCTCAGGTTAAGTTCCCCGAGGAAGATGTTTTTTAAGCACCTGGACTACTAGATATAATTTTCAAAATAACGGGATCTCTAAAATATGAAGAACGTATCTGAATTTTCAGTTCTCAGCTTAAATTCCCTGAGGAAGATGTATTTTAAGCACCTGGACTACTATATATAATTTTCAAAATGACGGGATCTCTAAGATATAAACGAGGTATCTTAAATTTCACTTCTCAGATTAGGTTCCCCAAGGAAGATGTTTCTTAAGCACCTGGACTACTAGATATAATTTTCAAAATGACGGCATCTCTATTATATTAACGAGGTATCTTAAATTTCACTCCTCAGGTTAAGTTCCCCGAGGAAGATATTTTTTAAGCACCTGGACTACTAGATATAATTTTCAAAATAACGGGATCTCTAAAATATGAAGAACGTATCTGAATTTTCAGTTCTCAGCTTAAATTCCCTGAGGAAGATTTATGTTAAACACCTGGACTACTTGAAATAATTCTCAAAATGACAGGATTTCTAATATATAAACGAGGTATCTTATGTTTCACTTCTCAGCTTAAGTTCCCCGAGGAAGATGTTTTTTAAGCACATGGACTAGTAGATATAATTTTAAAAATGACTGGATCTCCAAAATATGAACAGGGTATCTGAATTTTCAGTTCTCAGTTTAAATTCCCTAAGGAAGATGTATTTTAAGCACCTGGACTACTAGACATAATTTTCAAAATAACGGGGTCTCTAAAATATGAAGAAGGTATGTGAATTTTCAGTTCTTAGCTTAAATTCCCTGAGGAAGATTTATTTTAAGCACCTGGACTACTATATTATTTTCAAAATGACGGGATCTCTAAAATATTAACTAGGTATCTTAATTTTCAGTTCTTAGCTTAAGTTCCCTGAGGAAGATGTTTTTTAAGCACCTGGACTACTAGATATAATTTTCCAAATGACGGGATTTCTGATATATAAACGAGGTATCTAAAATTTCACTTCTGAGCTTAAGTTCCCCGAGGAAGATTTTTTTTAAGCACCTGGACTGCTAGATATAATTTTCAAAATGACGGGATCTCTAATATATAATCGAGGTATCTTAAATTTCACTTCTGAGCTTAAGTTCCCCGAGGAAGATGTTTTTTAAGCACCTGGACTGCTAGATATAATTTTCAAAATGACGGGATCTCCAAAATATGAACACGGTATCTGAATTTTCAGTTCTCAGTTTAAATTCCCTTAGGAAGATGTTTTTTAAGCACCTGGACTGCTAGATATAATTTTCAAAATGACGGGATTTCTGATATATAAACGAGGTATCTTAAATTTCACTTCTCTGCTTAAGTTCCCCGAGGAAGATGTTTTTTTAGCACCTGGACTAGTAGATATAATTTTAAAAATGACTGGATCTCCAAAATATGAACAGGGTATCTGAATTTTCAGTCCTTAGCTTAAATTCCCTGAGGAAGATTTATTTTAAGCACCTGGACTACTATATTATTTTGAAACTGACGGGATCTCTAAAATATTAACTACGTATCTTAATTTTCAGTTCTCAGCTTAAATTCCCCGAGGAAGATGTTTTTTAAGCACCTGGACTACTAGATATAATTTTCAAAATGACGGGATCTCCAAAATATGAACACGGTATCTGGATTTTCAGTTCTCAGTTTAAATTCCCTTAGGAAGATGTATTTTAAGCACCTGGACTACTAGACATAATTTTCAAAATAACGGGATCTCTAAAATATGAAGAACGTATCTGAATTTTCAGTTCTCAGCTTAAATTCCCTGAGGAAGATTTATGTTAAACACCTGGCCTACTTGAAATAATTCTCAAAATGACAGGATTTCTAATATATAAACGAGGTATCTTATGTTTCACTTCTCAGCTTAAGTTCCCCGAGGAAGATGTTTTTTAAGCACCTGGACTACTAGACATAATTTTCAAAATAACGGGGTCTCTAAAATATGAAGAAGGTATGTGAATTTTCAGTTCTTAGCTTAAATTCCCTGAGGAAGATTTATTTTAAGCACCTGGACTACTATATTATTTTCAAAATGACGGGATCTCTAAAATATGAACTAGGTATCTTAATTTTCAGTTCTCAGCTTAAATTCCCTGAGGAAGATGTATTTTAAGCACCTGGACTACTATATATAATTCTCCAAATGACGGGATCTCTAATATATAAACGAGGTATCTTAAATTTCACTTCTCAGCTTAGGTTCCCAGAGGAAGATGTTTTTTAAGCACCTGGACTACTAGATATAATTTTCAAAATGATGGTATCTCTAAAACATGAACAAGGTATCTGATTATTCAGTTCTCAGCTTAAGTTCCCTGAGGAACATGTATTTTATGCACCTGGACTACTATATTATTTTCAAAATGACAGGATCTCTAAAATATGAACTAGGTATCTTAATTTTCAGTTCTCAGCTTAAATTCCCCGAGGAAGATGTTTTTTAAGCACCTGGACTACTACATAATTTTCAAAACGACGGGATCTCTAAAATATGAACTAGGTATCTTAATTTTCAGTTCTTAGCTTACGTTCCCTGAGGAAAATGTTTTTCAAACACCTGGACTGCTAGATATAATTTTCAAAATGACGGGATCTCCAAAATATGAACACGGTATCTGAATTTTCAGTTCTTAGCTTAAGTTTCCTGAGGAAGATGTATTTTATGCACCTGGACTACTATATTATTTTAAAAATGACAGGATCTCTAAAATATGAACTAGGTATCTTAATTTTCAGTTCTCAGCTTAAATTCCCTGAGGAAGATGTATTTTAAGCACCTGGACTACTATATATAATTTTCAAAATGACGGGATCTCTAATATATAAACGAGGTATCTTAATTTTCAGTTCTCAGCTTAAATTCCCCGAGGAAGATGTATTTTAAGCACCTGGACTACTAGACATAATTTTCAAAATGATGGGATCTCTAAAACATGAACAAGGTATCTGAATATTCAGTTCTCAGCTTAAGTTCCCTTAGGAAGATGTATTTTATGCACCCGGACTTCTATATTATTTTCAAAATGACGTGATGTCTAAAATATGAACTAGGTAACTTAATTTTCAGTTCTTAGCTTAAGTTCCCTGAGGAAGATGTATTTTATGCACCTGGACTACTATATTATTTTCAAAATGACAGGATCTCTAAAATATGAACTAGGTATCTTAATTTTCAGTTCTCAGTTTAAATTCCCTTAGGAAGATGTATTTTAAGCACCTGGACTACTAGATATAATTTTCAAAATGACGGCATCTCTAATATATAATCGAGGTATCTTAAATTTCACGTCCCAGTTTAAGTTCCCCGAGGAAGATGTTTTTTAAGCACCTGTACTACTATATAAGTTTCAAAATGACGGGATCTCTAAAATATGAACTAGGTATCTTAATTTTCAGTTCTCAGCTTAAATTCCCTGCGGAAGATGTATTTTAAGCACCTGGACTACTATATATAATTTTCACAATGACAGGATCTCTAAAATATGAACTAGGTATCTTAATTTTCAGTTCTCAGCTTAAGTTCCCCGAGGAAGATGTTTTTTAAGCACCTGGACTACTAGATATAATTTTCAAAATAACGGGATCTCTAAAATATGAAGAACGTATCTGAATTTTCAGTTCTCAGATTAAATTCCCTGAGGAAGATGTATTTTAAGCACCTGGACTACTATATATAATTTTCAAAATGACGGGATCTCTAATATATAAAAGAGGTATCTTAAATTTCACTTCTCAGATTTGGTTCCCCGAGGAAGATGTTTCTTAAGCACCTGGACTACTAGATATAATTTTCAAAATGACGGCATCTCTATTATATTAACGAGGTATCTTAAATTTCACTCCTCAGGTTAAGATCCCCGAGGAAGATATTTTTTAAGCACCTGTACTACTAGATATAATTTTCAAAATAACAGGATCTCTAAAATATGAAGAACGTATCTGAATTTTCAGTTCTCAGCCTAAATTCCCTGAGGAAGATTTATGTTAAACACCTGGACTACTTGAAATAATTCTCAAAATGACAGGATTTCTAATATATAAACGAGGTATCTTATGTTTCACTTCTCAGCTTAAGTTCCCCGAGGAAGATGTTTTTTAAGCACATGGACTAGTAGATATAATTTTAAAAATGACTGGATCTCCAAAATATAAACAGGGTATCTGAATTTTCAGTTCTCAGTTTAAATTCCCTAAGGAAGATGTATTTTAAGCACCTGGACTACTAGACAGAATTTTCAAAATAACGGGGTCTCTAAAATATGAAGAAGGTATGTGAATTTTCAGTTCTTAGCTTAAATTCCCTGAGGAAGATTTATTTTAAGCACCTGGACTACTATATTATTTTCAAAATTACGGGATCTCTAAAATATTATCTAGGTATCTTAATTTTCAGTTCTTAGCTTAAGTTCCCTGAGGAAGATGTTTTTTAAGCACCTGGACTACTAGATATAATTTTCCAAATGACGGGATTTCTGATATATTAACGAGTTATCTTAAATGTCACTTGTGAGCTTAAGTTACCCTAGGAAGATGTTTTTTAGGCACCTGCACTACTAGATATAATTGTCAAAATGATGGTATCTCTAAAACATGAACAAGGTATCTGATTATTCAGTTCTCAGCTTAAGTTCCCTGAGGAAGATGTATTTTATGCACCTGGACTACTATATTATTTTCAAAATGACAGGATCTCTAAAATATGAACTAGGTATCTTAATTTTCAGTTCTCAGCTTAAATTCCCCGAGGAAGATGTTTTTTAAGCACCTGGACTACTATATAATTTTCAAAACGACGGGATCTCTAAAATATGAACTAGGTATCTTAATTTTCAGTTCTTAGCTTACGTTCCCTGACGAAAATGTTTTTCAAGCACCTAGACTGCTAGATATAATTTTCAAAATGACGGGATCTCTAATATATAAACGAGGTATCTTAAATTTCACTTCTCAGCTTAAGTTCCCCGAGGAAGATGTTTTTTAAGCACCTGGACTACTAGATTTAATTTTCAAAATGACGGGATCTCCAAAATATCAACACGGTATCTGAATTTTCAGTTCTCAGTTTAAATTCCCTAAGGAAGATGTATTTTAAGCACCTGGACTACTAGACATAATTTTCAATATAACGGGGTCTCTAAAATATGAAGAAGGTATGTGAATTTTCAGTTCGTAGCTTAAATTCCCTGAGGAAGATTTATTTTAAGCACCTGGACTACTATATATAATTTTTAAAATGACAGGATCTCTAAAATATGAACTAGGTATCTTAATTTTCAGTTCTCAGCTTAAATTCCCTGAGGAAGATGTATTTTAAGCACCTGGACTACTATATATAATTTTCAAAATGACGGGATCTCTCATATATAAACGAGGTATCTTAAATTTCACTTCTCAGATTAGGTTCCCCGAGGAAGATGTTTTTTAAGCACCTGGACTACTATATTATTTTCAAAATGACAGGATCTCTAAAATATGAACTAGGTATCTTAATTTTCAGTTCTCAGCTTAAATTCCCTGAGGAAGATGTATTTTAAGCACCTGGACTAATATATATAATTTTCAAAATGACGGGATCTCTAACATATAAACGAGGTATCTTAAATTTCACTTCTCAGATTAGGTTCCCCGAGGAAGATGTTTTTTAAGCACCTGGACTACTAGATATAATTTTCAAAATTACGGCATCTCTATTATATTAACGAGGTATCTTAAATTTCACTCCTCAGGTTAAGTTCCCCGAGGAAGATGTTTTTTAAGCACCTGGACTACTAGATATAATTTTGAAAATAACGGGATCTCTAAAATATGAAGAACGTATCTGAATTTTCAGTTCTCAGCTTAAGTTTCCTTAGGAAGATGTATTTTAAGCACCTGGACTACTAGATATAATTTTCAAAATGACGGGATCTCCAAAATATGAAGACGGTATCTGAATTTTCAGTTCTCAGTTTAAATTCCCTTAGGAAGATGTATTTTAAGCACCTGGACTACTAGATATAATTTTCAAAATGACGGGATTTCTAAAATATGAACACGGTATATGAATTTTCAGTTCTCAGTTTAAATTCCCTTAGGAAGATGTATTTTAAGCACCTGGACTACTAGATATAATTTTCAAAATGACGGGATCTCCAAAATATGAAAACGGTATCTGAATTTTCAGTTCTCAGTTTAAATTCCCTTAGGAAGATGTATTTTAAGCACCTGGACTACTAGATATAATTTTCAAAATGACGGCATCTCTAATATATAATCGAGGTATCTTAAATTTCACGTCTCAGGTTAAGTTCCCCGAGGAAGATGTTTTTTAAGCACCTGTACTACTATATAATTTTCAAAATGACGGGATTTCTAAAATATGAACTAGGTATCTTAATTTTCAGTTCTCAGCTTAAATTCCCTGAGGAAGATGTATTTTAAGCACCTGGACTACTATATATAATTTTCAAAATGACGGGATCTCTAATATATAAACGAGGTATCTTAAATTTTACTTCTCAGCTTAGGTTCCCCGAGGAAGATGTTTTTTAAGCACCTGGACTACTATATTATTTTCAAAATGACAGGATCTCCAAAATATGAACTAGGTATCTTAATTTTCAGTTCTCAGCTTAAATTCCCTGATGAAGATGTATTTTAAGCACCTGGACTACTATATATAATTTTCAAAATGACGGGATCTCTAATATATAAACGAGGTATCTTAAATTTCACTTCTCAGCTTAGGTTCCCCGAGGAAGATGTTTTTTTAGCACCTGGACTAGTAGATATAATTTTAAAAATGACTGGATCTCCAAAATATGAACACGGTATCTGAATTTTCAGTTCTCAGTTTAAATTCCCTAAGGAAGATGTATTTTAAGCACCTGGACTACTAGACATAATTTTCAAAATAACGGGGTCTCTAAAATATGAAGAAGGTATGTGAATTTTCAGTTCGTAGCTTAAATTCCCTGAGGAAGATTTATTTTAAGCACCTGGACTACTATATATAATTTTCAAAATCACAGGATCTCTAAAATATGAACTAGGTATCTTAATTTTCAGTTCTCAGCTTAAATTTCCTGAGTAAGATGTATTTTAAGCACCTGGACTACTATATATAATTTTCAAAATGACGGGATCTCTAATATATAAACGAGGTATCTTAAATTTCACTTCTCAGATTAGGTTCCCCGAGGAAGATGTTTTTTAAGCACCTGGACTACTATATTATTTTCAAAATGACAGGATCTCTAAAATATGAACTAGGTATCTTAATTTTCAGTTCTCAGCTTAAATTCCCTGAGGAAGATGTATTTTAAGCACCTGGACTACTATATATAATTTTCAAAATGACGGGATCTCTCATATATAAACGAGGTATCTTAAATTTCACGTCTCAGGTTAAGTTCCCCGAGGAAGATGTTTTTTAAGCACCTGTACTACTATATAATTTTCAAAATGACGGGATCTCTAAAATATGAACTAGGTATCTTAATTTTCAGTTCTCAGCTTAAATTCCCTGAGGAAGATGTATTTTAAGCACCTGGACTACTATATATAATTTTCAAAATGACGGGATCTCTCATATATAAACGAGGTATCTTAAATTTCACTTCTCAGATTAGGTTCCCCGAGGAAGATGTTTTTTAAGCACCTGGACTACTATATTATTTTCAAAATGACAGGATCTCTAAAATATGAACTAGGTATCTTAATTTTCAGTTCTCAGCTTAAATTCCCTGAGGAAGATGTATTTTAAGCACCTGGACTAATATATATAATTTTCAAAATGACGGGATCTCTAACATATAAACGAGGTATCTTAAATTTCACTTCTCAGATTAGGTTCCCCGAGGAAGATGTTTTTTAAGCACCTGGACTACTAGATATAATTTTCAAAATTACGGCATCTCTATTATATTAACGAGGTATCTTAAATTTCACTCCTCAGGTTAAGTTCCCCGAGGAAGATGTTTTTTAAGCACCTGGACTACTAGATATAATTTTCAAAATAACGGGATCTCTAAAATATGAAGAACGTATCTGAATTTTCAGTTCTCAGCTTAAATTCCCTGAGGAAGATGTATTTTAAGCACCTGGACTACTATATATAATTTTCAAAATGACGGGATCTCTAATATATAAACGAGGTATCTTAAATTTCACTTCTCAGATTAGGTTCCCCGAGGAAGATGTTTTTTAAGCACCTGGACTACTAGATATAATTTTCAAAATTACGGCATCTCTATTATATTAACGAGGTATCTTAAATTTCACTCCTCAGGTTAAGTTCCCCGAGGAAGATGTTTTTTAAGCACCTGGACTACTAGATTTAATTTTCAAAATGACGGGATCTCCAAAATATCAACACGGTATCTGAATTTTCAGTTCTCAGTTTAAATTCCCTAAGGAAGATGTATTTTAAGCACCTGGACTACTAGACATAATTTTCAAAATAACGGGGTCTCTAAAATATGAAGAAGGTATGTGAATTTTCAGTTCGTAGCTTAAATTCCCTGAGGAAGATTTATTTTAAGCACCTGGACTACTAGATATAATTTTCAAAATAACGGGATCTCTAAAATATGAAGAACGTATCTGAATTTGCAGTTCTCAGCTTAAATTCCCTGAGGAAGATGTATTTTAAGCACCTGGACTACTATATATAATTTTCAAAATGACGGGATCTCTAATATATAAACGAGGTATCTTAAATTTCAGTTCTCAGATTAGGTTCCCCGAGGAAGATGTTTTTTAAGCACCTGGACTACTAGATATAATTTTCCAAATTACGGCATCTCTATTATATTAACGAGGTATCTTAAATTTCACTCCTCAGGTTAAGTTCCCCGAGGAAGATGTTTTTTAAGCACATGGACTAGTAGATATAATTTTAAAAATGACTGGATCTCCAAAATATAAACAGGGTATCTGAATTTTCAGTTCTCAGTTTCAATTCCCTGAGGAAGATGTATTTTAAGCACCTGGACTACTAGATATAATTTTCAAAATGACTGGATCTCCAAAATATAAACAGGGTATCTGAATTTTCAGTTCTCAGTTTAAATTCCCTTAGGAAGATGTATTTTAAGCACCTGGACTACTAGATATAATTTTCAAAATGACGGGATCTCCAAAATATGAAAACGGTATCTGAATTTTCAGTTCTCAGTTTAAATTCCCTTAGGAAGATGTATTTTAAGCACCTGGACTACTAGATATAATTTTCAAAATGACGGCATCTCTAATATATAATCGAGGTATCTTAAATTTCACGTCTCAGGTTAAGTTCCCCGAGGAAGATGTTTTTTAAGCACCTGTACTACTATATAATTTTCAAAATGACGGGATTTCTAAAATATGAACTAGGTATCTTAATTTTCAGTTCGTAGCTTAAATTCCTTGAGGAAGATTTATTTTAAGCACCTGGACTACTATATAATTTTCAAAACAACGGGATCCCCACAATATGAAGAACGTATCTGAATTTTCAGTTCTCAGCTTAAATTCAATGAGGAAGATTTATTTTAAGCACCTGGACTACTATATATAATTTTCTAAATGACGGGATCTCTAATATATAAACGAGGTATCTTAATTTTCAGTTCTTCGCTTAAATTCAATGAGGAAGATTTATTTTAAGCACCTGGACTACTATATATAATTTTCAAAATGACGGGATCTCTAATATATAAACGAGGTATCTTAAATTTCACTTCTCAGCTTAGGTTCCCAGAGGAAGATGTTTTTTAAGCACCTGGACTACTAGATATAATTTTCAAAATGATGGTATCTCTAAAACATGAACAAGGTATCTAATTATTCAGTTCTCAGCTTAAGTTTCCTTAGGAAGATGTTTTTTAAGCACATGGTCTAGTAGATATAATTTTAAAAATGACGGGATCTTCAAAATATGAACACGGTATCTGAATTTTCAGTTCTCAGTTTAAATTCCCTTAGGAAGATGTATTTTAAGCACCTGGACTACTAGATATAATTTTCAAAATGACGGGATCTCCAAAATATGAAAACGGTATCTGAATTTTCAGTTCTCAGTTTAAATTCCCTTAGGAAGATGTATTTTAAGCACCTGGACTACTAGATATAATTTTCAAAATGACGGCATCTCTAATATATAATCGAGGTATCTTAAATTTCACGTCTCAGGTTAAGTTCCCCGAGGAAGATGTTTTTTAAGCACCTGTACTACTATATAATTTTCAAAATGACGGGATCTCTAAAATATGAACTAGGTATCTTATTTTTCAGTTCTCAGCTTAAATTCCCTGAGGAAGATGTATTTTAAGCACCTGGACTACTATATATAATTTTCAAAATGACGGGATCTCTAATATATAAACGAGGTATCTTAAATTTCACTTCTCAGCTTAGGTTCCCCGAGGAAGATGTTTTTTAAGCACCTGGACTACTATATTATTTTCAAAATGACAGGATCTCTAAAATATGAACTAGGTATCTTAATTTTCAGTTCTCAGCTTAAATTCCCTGAGGAAGATGTATTTTAAGCACCTGGACTACTATATATAATTTTCAAAATGACAGGATTTCTAATATATAAACGAGGTATCTTAAATTTCACTTCTCTGCTTAAGTTCCCCGAGGAAGATGTTTTTTTAGCACCTGGACTAGTAGATATAATTTTAAAAATGACTGGATCTCCAAAATATGAACACGGTATCTGAATTTTCAGTTCTCAGTTTAAATTCCCTAAGGAAGATGTATTTTAAGCACCTGGACTACTAGACATAATTTTCAAAATGATGGGATCTCTAAAACATGAACAAGGTATCTGAATATTCTGTTCTTATCTTAATTTCCCTGAGGTAGATGTTTTTTATGCACCTGGACTACTATATTATTTTCAAAATGACGGGATCTCTAAAATATGAACTAGGTATCTTAATTTTCAGTTCTTAGCTTAAGTTTCCTGAGGAAGATGTATTTTATGCACCCGGACTTCTATATTATTTTCAAAATGACGGGATCTCTAAAATATGAACTAGGTATCTTAATTTTCAGTTCTTAGCTTAAGTTCCCTGAGGAAGATGTATTTTATGCACCTGGACTACTATATTATTTTCAAAATGACAGTATCTCTAAAATATGAACTAGGTATCTTAATTTTCAGTTCTCAGCTTAAATTCCCTTAGGAAGATGTATTTTAAGCACCTGGACTACTAGATATAATTTTCAAAATGACGGCATCTCTAATATATAATCGAGGTATCTTAAATTTCACGTCTCAGGTTAAGTTCCCCGAGGAAGATGTTTTTTAAGCACCTGTACTACTATATAATTTTCAAAATGACGGGATCTCCAAAATATGAACACGGTATCTGAATTTTCAGTTCTCAGTTTAAATTCCCTTAGGAAGATGTATTTTAAGCACCTGGACTACTAGATATAATTTTCAAAATGACGGCATCTCTAATATATAATCGAGGTATCTTAAATTTCACGTCTCAGGTTAAGTTCCCCGAGGAAGATGTTTTTTAAGCACCTGTACTACTATATAATTTTCAAAATGACGGGATTTCTAAAATATGAACTAGGTATCTTAATTTTCAGTTCTCAGCTTAAATTCCCTGAGGAAGATGTATTTTAAGCACCTGGACTACTATATATAATTTTCAAAATGACGGGATCTCTAATATATAAACGAGGTATCTTAAATTTTACTTCTCAGCTTAGGTTCCCCGAGGAAGATGTTTTTTAAGCACCTGGACTACTATATTATTTTCAAAATGACAGGATCTCCAAAATATGAACTAGGTATCTTAATTTTCAGTTCTCAGCTTAAATTCCCTGAGGAAGATGTATTTTAAGCACCTGGACTACTATATATAATTTTCAAAATGACAGGATTTCTAATATATAAACGAGGTATCTTAAATTTCACTTCTCTGCTTAAGTTCCCCGAGGAAGATGTTTTTTTAGCACCTGGACTAGTAGATATAATTTTAAAAATGACTGGATCTCCAAAATATGAACACGGTATCTGAATTTTCAGCTTTCAGTTTAAATTCCCTAAGGAAGATGTATTTTAAGCACCTGGACTACTAGACATAATTTTCAAAATGATGGGATCTCTAAAACATGAACAAGGTATCTGAATATTCAGTTCTCAGCTTAAGTTCCCTGAGGAAGATGTATTTTATGCACCTGGACTAATATATTATTTTCAAAATGACGGGATCTCTAAAATATGAACTAGGTATCTTAATTTTCAGTTCTTAGCTTAAGTTTCCTGAGGAAGATGTATTTTATGCACCCGGACTTCTATATTATTTTCAAAATGACGGGATCTCTAAAATATGAACTAGGTATCTTAATTTTCAGTTCTTAGCTTAAGTTCCCTGAGGAAGATGTATTTTATGCACCTGGACTACTATATTATTTTCAAAATGACAGTATCTCTAAAATATGAACTAGGTATCTTAATTTTCAGTTCTCAGCTTAAATTCCCTGAGGAAGATGTATTTTAAGCACCTGGACTACTAGATATAATTTTCAAAATGACGGCATCTCTAATATATAATCGAGGTATCTTAAATTTCACGTCTCAGGTTAAGTTCCCCGAGGAAGATGTTTTTTAAGCACCTGTACTACTATATAATTTTCAAAATGACGGGATCTCTAAAATATGAACTAGGTATCTTAATTTTCAGTTCTCAGCTTAAATTCCCTGAGGAAGATGTATTTTAAGCACCTGGACTACTATATAATTTTCAAAATGACGGGATCTCTAATATATAAACGAGGTATCTTATATTTCACTTCTCAGCTTAAGTTCCCCGAGGAAGATGTTTTTTCAGCACCTGGACTAGTAGATATAATTTTAAAAATGACTGGATCTCCAAAATATGAACACGGTATCTGAATTTTCAGTTCTCAGTTTAAATTCCCTAAGGAAGATGTATTTTAAGCACCTGGACTACTAGATATAATTTTCAAAATGACGGGATCTCTAATATATAAACGAGGTATCTTAAATTTTACTTCTCAGCTTAGGTTCCCCGAGGAAGATGTTTTTTAAGCACCTGGACTACTATATATAATTTTCAAAATGACGGCATCTCTAATATATAATCGAGGTATCTTAAATTTCACGTCTCAGGTTAAGTTCCCCGAGGAAGATGTTTTTTAAGCACCTGTACTACTATATAATTTTCAAAATGACGGGATCTCTAAAATATGAACTAGGTATCTTAATTTTCAGTTCTCAGCTTAAATTCCCTGAGGAAGATGTATTTTAAGCACCTGGACTACTATATATAATTTTCAAAATGACGGGATCTCTAATATATAAACGAGGTATCTTATATTTCACTTCTCAGCTTAAGTTCCCCGAGGAAGATGTTTTTTAAGCACCTGGACTACTAGATATAATTTTCAAAATGATGGGATCTCTAAAACATGAACAAGGTATTTGAATATTCAGTTCTCAGCTTAAGTTCCCTGAGGAAGATGTATTTTATGCACCTGGACTACTATATTATTTTCAAAATGACAGGATCTCTATTATATGAACTAGGTATCTTAATTTTCAGTTCTCATTTTAAATTCCCTTAGGAAGATGTATTTTAAGCACCTGGACTACTAGATATAATTTTCAAAATGACGGCATCTCTAATATATAATCGAGGTATCTTAAATTTCACGTCTCAGCTTATGTTCCCTGAGGAAGATGTATTTTATGCACCTGGACTACTATATTATTTTCAAAATGACGGGATCTCTAAAATATGAACTAGGTATCTTAATTTTCAGTTCTTAGCTTAAGTTCCCTGAGGAAGATGTATTTTAAGCACCTGGACTACTATATATAATTTTCAAAATGACAGGATTTCTAATATATAAACGAGGTATCTTATATTTCACTTCTCAGCTTAAGTTCCCCGAGGAAGATGTTTTTTAAGCACCTGGACTACTAGATATAATTTTCAAAATGACGGGATCTCTAAAATATGAACTAGGTATCTTGATTTGCGGTTCTCAGTTTAAATTCCCTTAGGAAGATGTATTTTAAGCACCTGGACTACTTTATTATTTTCAAAATGACCGGATCTCTAAAATATGAACTAGGTATCTTAATTTTCAGTTCTTAGCTTAAGTTCCCTGAGGAAGATGTATTTTAAGCACCTGGACTACTATATATAATTTTCAAAATGACAGGATTTCTAATATATAAACGAGGTATCTTATATTTCACTTCTCAGCTTAAGTTCCCCGAGGAAGATGTTTTTTAAGCACCTGGACTACTAGATATAATTTTCAAAATGACGGGATCTCTAAAATATGAACTAGGTATCTTAATTTGCGGTTCTCAGTTTAAATTCCCTTAGGAAGATGTATTTTAAGCACCTGGACTACTTTATTATTTTCAAAATGACAGGATCTCTAAAATATGAACTAGGTATCTTAATTTTCAGTTCTCAGCTTAAATTCCCTGAGGAAGATGTATTTTAAGCACCTGGACTACTATATTATTTTCAAAATGACAGGATCTCTAAAATATGAACTAGGTATCTTAATTTTCAGTTCTCAGCTTAAATTCCCTGAGGAAGATGTATTTTAAGCACCTGGACTACTATATATAATTTTCAAAATGACAGGATTTCTAATATATAAACGATGTATCTTATATTTCACTTCTCAGCTTATTTTCCAAGAGGAAGATGTTTTTTAAGCACCTGGACTACTAGATATAATTTTCAAAATGACGGGATCTCCAAAATATGAAAACGGTATCTGAATTTTCAGTTCTCAGTTTACATTCCCTTAGGAAGATGTATTTTAAGCACCTGGACTACTAGATATAATTTTCAAAATGACGGCATCTCCAATATATAATCGAGGTATCTTAAATTTCAAGTCTCAGGTTAAGTTCCCCGAGGAAGATTTTTTTTAAGCACCTGTACTAATATATAATTTTCAAAATGACGGGATCTCTAAAATATGAACTAGGTATCTTAATTTTCAGTTCTCAGCTTAAATTCCCTGAGGAAGATTTATTTTAAGCACCTGGACTACTATATATAATTTTCAAAATGACGGGATCTCTAATATATAAACGAGGTATCTTAAATTTCACTTCTCAGCTTAAGTTCCCCGAGGAAGATGTTTTTTAAGCACCTGGACTACTAGATATAATTTTCAAAATGATGGGATCTCTAAAACATGAACAAGGTATTTGAATATTCAGTTCTCAGCTTAAGTTCCCTGAGGAAGATGTATTTTATGCACCTGGACTACTATATTATTTTCACAATGACAGGATCTCTAAAATATGAACTAGGTATCTTAATTTTCAGTTCTCAGCTTAAATCCCTGAGGAAGAAGTATTTTAAGAACCTGGACTACTAGATATAATTTTCGAAATGACGGCATCTCTAATATATAATCGAGGTATCTCAAATTTCACGTCTCAGCTTATGTTCCCTGAGGGAGATGTATTTTATGCACCCGGACTTCTATATTATTTTCAAAATGACGGGATCTCCAAAATATGAACTAGGTATCTTAATTTTCAGTTCTTAGCTTAAGTTCCCTGAGGAAGATGTATTTTAAGCACCTGGACTACTATATATAATTTTCAAAATGACAGGATTTCTAATATATAAACGAGGTATCTTATTTTTCACTTCTCAGCTTAAGTTCCCCGAGGAAGATGTTTTTAAGCACATGGACTACTATATACTTTTCACAATGACGGGATCTCTAAAATATGAACTAGGTATGTTCATTTTCGGTTCTCAGTTTAAATTCCCTTAGGAAGATGTATTTTAAGCACCTGGACTACTATATTATTTTCAAAATGACGGCATCTCTAATATATTAACGAGGCATCTTAATTTTCAGTTCTCAGCTTAAATTCCCTGAGGAAGATGTATTTTAAGCACCTGGACTACTATATATAATTTTCAAAATGACAGGATTTCTAATATATAAACGAGGTATCTTATATTTCACTTCTCAGCTTAAGTTCCCCGAGGAAGATGTTTTTTAAGCACCTGGACTACTAGATATAATTTTCAAAATGACGGGATCTCCAAAATATGAACACGGTATCTGAATTTTCAGTTCTCAGTTTAAATTCCCTTAGGAAGATGTATTTTAAGCACCTGGACTACTAGATATAATTTTCAAAATGTCGGCATCTCTCATATATAAACGAGGTATCTTAAATTTCACGTCTCAGGTTAAGTTCCCTGAGGAAGATGTATTTTACGCACCTGGACTACTATATTATTTTCAAAATGACGGGATCTCTAAAATATTAACTAGGTATCTTAATTTTCAGTTCTTAGCTTAAGTTCCCTGAGGAAGATGTTTTTTAAGCACCTGGACTACTAGATATAATTTTCCAAATGACGGGATCTCTAATATATAAACGAGGTATCTTATATTTCACTTCTCTGCTTAAGTTCCCCGAGGAAGATGTTTTTTTAGCACCTGGACTAGTAGATATAATTTTAAAAATGACTGGATCTCCAAAATATGAACACGGTATCTGAATTTTCAGTTCTTAGTTTAAATTCCCTAAGGAAGATGTATTTTAAGCACCTGGGCTACTAGACATAATTTTCAAAATGATGGGATCTCTAAAACATGAATAAGGTATCTGAATATTCAGTTCTCAGCTTAAGTTCCCTGAGGAAGATGTATTTTATGCACCTGGACTAATATATTATTTTCAAAATGACGTGATCTCTAAAATATGAACTAGGTATCTTAATTTTCAGTTCTTAGCTTAAGTTCCCTGAGGAAGATGTATTTTATGCACCTGGACTACTATATTATTTTAAAATGACGGGATCTCTAAAATATGAACTAGGTATCTTAATTTTCAGTTCTTAGCTTAAGTTCCCTGAGGAAGATGTATTTTATGCACCTGGACTACTATATTATTTTCAAAATGACAGGATCTCTAAAATATGAACTAGGTATCTTAATTTTCAGTTCTCAGTTTAAATTCCCTTAGGAAGATGTATTTTAAGCACCTGGACTACTAGATATAATTTTCAAAATGACGGCATCTCCAATATATAATCGAGGTATCTTAAATTTCAAGTCTCAGGTTAAGTTCCCCGAGGAAGATGTTTTTTAAGCACCTGGACTACTATATAATTTTCAAAATGACGGGATCTCTAAAATATGAACTAGGTATCTTAATTTTCAGTTCTCAGCTTAAATTCCCTGAGGAAGATGTATTTTAAGCACCTGGACTACTATATATCATTTTCAAAATGACGGAATCTCTAATATATAAACGAGGTATCTTAAACTTCACTTCTCAGCTTAGGTTCCCCGAGGAAGATGTTTTTCAAGCACCTGGACTACTATATAATTTTCAAAACAACGGGATCCCCAAAATATGAACTAGGTATCTTAATTTTCAGTTCTTAGCTTAAGTTCCCTGAGGAAGATGTGTTTTATGCACCTGGACTACTATATTATTTTCAAAATGTCAGGATCTCTAAAATATGAACCAGGTATCTTAATTTTCATTTCTCAGCTTAAGTTCCCTGAGGGAGATGTATTTTATGCACCTGGACTACTATATTATGTTTAAAATGACGGGATCTCTAAAATATGAACTAGGTATCTTAATTTTCAGTTCTTAGCTTAAGTTCCCTGAGGGAGATGTATTTTATGCACCTGGACTACTATATTATTTTCAAAATGTCGGGATCTCTAAAATATGAACTAGGTATCTAAATTTTCATTTCTCAGCTTAAGTTCCCTGAGGGAGATGTATTTTATGCACCTGGACTACTATATTATTTTCAAAATGTCGGGATCTCTAAAATATGAACCAGGTATCTTAATTTTCATTTCTCAGCTTAAGTTCCCTGAGGGAGATGTATTTTATGCACCTGGACTACTATATTATTTTCAAAATGTCGGGATCTCTAAAATATGAACTAGGTATCTTAATTTTCATTTCTTAGCTTAAGTTCCCTGAGGAAGATGTATTTTATGCACCTGGACTACTATATTATTTTCAAAATGTCGGGATCTCTAAAATATGAACCAGGTATCTTAATTTTCATTTCTCAGCTTAAGTTCCCTGAGGGAGATGTATTTTATGCACCTGGACTACTATATTATGTTTAAAATGACGGGATCTCTAAAATATGAACTAGGTATCTTAATTTTCAGTTCTTAGCTTAAGTTCCCTGAGGGAGATGTTTTTTAAGCACCTGTACTACTATATAATTTTCAAAATGACGGGATCTCTAAAATATGAAATAGGTATCTTAATTTTCAGTTCTCAGCTTAAATTCCCAGAGGATGATGTATTTTATGCACCCGGACTTCTATATTATGTTCAAAATGACGGGATCTCCAAAATATGAACTAGGTATCTTAATTTTCAGTTCTTAGCTTAAGTTCCCTGAGGAAGATGTGTTTTATGCACCTGGACTACTATATTATTTTCAAAATGTCAGGATCTCTAAAATATGAACTAGGTATCTTAATTTTCAGTTCTCAGTTTAAATTCCCTTAGGAAGATGTATTTTAAGCACCTGGACTACTAGATATAATTTTCAAAATGACGGCATCTCTAATATATAATCGAGGTATCTTAAATTTCACGTCTCAGGGTAAGTTCCCCGAGGAAGATGTTTTTTAAGCACCTGTACTACTATATAATTTTCAAAATGACGGGATCTCTAAAATATGAACTAGGTATCTTAATTTTCAGTTCTCAGCTTAAATTCCCTGAGGAAGATGTATTTTAAGCACCTGGACTACTATATATAATTTTCAAAATGACGGGATCTATAATATATAAACGAGGTATCTTATATTTCACTTCTCAGCTTAAGTTCCCCGAGGAAGATGTTTTTTTAGCACCTGGACTAGTAGATATAATTTTAAAAATGACTGGATCTCCAAAATATGAACACGGTATCTGAATTTTCAGTTCTCAGTTTAAATTCCCTAAGGAAGATGTATTTTAAGCACCTGGACTACTAGACATAATTTTCAAAATGATGGGATCTCTAATATATAAACGAGGTATCTTAAATTTCACTTCTCAGCTTAAGTTCCCCGAGGAAGATGTTTTTTTAGCACCTGGACTAGTAGATATAATTTTAAAAATGACTGGATCTCCAAAATATGAACACGGTATCTGAATTTTCAGTTCTCAGTTTAAATTCCCTAAGGAAGATGTATTTTAAGCACCTGGACTACTATATATAATTTTCAAAATGACGGGATCTCTAAAATATGAACTAGGTATCTTAATTTTCAGTTCTCAGCTTAAATTCCCTGAGGAAGATGTATTTTAAGCACCTGGACTACTATATATAATTTTCAAAATGACGGCATCTCTAATATATAATCGAGGTATCTTAAATTTCACTTCTCAGGTTAAGTTCCCCGAGGAAGATGTTTTTTAAGCACCTGGACTACTATATAATTTTCAAAATGACAGGATCTCTAAAATATGAACTAGGTATCTTAATTTTCAGTTCTCAGCTTAAATTCCCTGAGGAAGATGTATTTTAAGCACCTGGACTACTATATATAATTTTCAAAATGACGGGATCTCTAATATATAAACGAGGTATCTTAAATTTCACTTCTCAGCTTAAGTTCCCCGAGGAAGATGTTTTTTAAGCACCTGGACTACTAGATATAATTTTCAAAATGATGGGATCTCTAAAACATGAACAAGGTATTTGAATATTCAGTTCTCAGCTTAAGTTCCCTGAGGAAGATGTATTTTATGCACCTGGACTACTATATTATTTTCACAATGACAGGATCTCTAAAATATGAACTAGGTATCTGAATTTTCAATTCTCAGTTTAAATTCCCTTAGGAAGATGTATTTTAAGCACCTGGACTACTAGAAATAATTTTCCAAATGACGGGATTTCTGATATATAAACGAGGTATCTAAAATTTCACTTCTGAGCTTAAGTTCCCTTAGGAAGATGTATTTTATGCACCTGGACTAATATATTATTTTCAAAATGACGGGATCTCTAAAATATGAACTAGGTATCTTAATTTTCAGTTCTCAGCTTAAGTTCCCTGAGGAAGATGTATTTTAAGCACCTGGACTACTATATATAATTTTCAAAATGACAGGATTTCTAATATATAAACGAGGTATCTTATATTTCACTTCTCAGCTTAAGTTCCCCGAGGAAGATGTTTTTTAAGCACCTGAACTACTATATAATTTTCAAAATGACGGGATCTCTAAAATATGAACTAGGTATCTTATTTTTCAGTTCTCAACTTAAATTGCCTGAGGAAGATGTATTTTAAGCACCTGGACTACTATATTACTTTCAAAATGACAGGATCTCTAAAATATGAACTAGGTATCTTAATTTTCAGTTCTCAGCTTAAATTCCCTGAGGAAGATGTATTTTAAGCACCTGGACTACTATATTATTTTCAAAATGACAGGATCTCTAAAATATGAACTAGGTATCTTAATTTTCAGTTCTCAGCTTAAATTCCCTGAGGAAGATGTATTTTAAGCACCTGGACTACTATATATAATTTTCAAAATGACAGGATTTCTAATATATAAACGAGGTATCTTATATTTCACTTCTCAGCTTAAGTTCCCCGAGGAAGATGTTTTTTAAGCACCTGGACTACTAGATATAATTTTCAAAATGACGGGATCTCCAAAATATGAAAACGGTATCTGAATTTTCAGTTCTCAGTTTACATTCCCTTAGGAAGATGTATTTTAAGCACCTGGACTACTAGATATAATTTTCAAAATGACGGCATCTCCAATATATAATCGAGGTATCTTAAATTTCAAGTCTCAGGTTAAGTTCCCCGAGGAAGATGTTTTTCAAGCACCTGGACTACTAGATATAATTTTCAAAATGACTGGATCTCTAAAATATGAACTAGGTATCTTAATTTTCAGTTCTCAGCTTAAATTCCCTGAGGAAGATGTATTTTAAGCACCTGGACTACTATATATAATTTTCAAAATGACGGGATCTCTAATATATAAACGAGGTATCTTAAATTTCACTTCTCAGCTTAAGTTCCCCGAGGAAGATGTTTTTTAAGCACCTGGACTACTAGATATAATTTTCAAAATGACGGGATCTCTAATATATAAACGAGGTATCTTAAATTTCACTTCTCAGCTTAGGTTCCCCGAGGAAGATGTTTTTTAAGCACCTGGACTACTAGATATAATTTTCAAAATGACAGGATCTCTAAAATATGAACTAGGTATCTTAATTTTCAGTTCTCAGCTTAAATTCCCTGAGGAAGATGTATTTTAAGCACCTGGACTACTATATATAATTTTCAAAATGACGGGATCTCTAATATATAAACGAGGTATCTTAAATTTCACTTCTCAGCTTAAGTTCCCCGAGGAAGATGTTTTTTAAGCACCTGGACTACTAGATATAATTTTCAAAATGACGGGATCTCTAATATATAAACGAGGTATCTTAAATTTCACTTCTCAGCTTAGGTTCCCCGAGGAAGATGTTTTTTAAGCACCTGGACTACTATATATAATTTTCAAAATGACGGGATCTCTAATATATAAACGAGGTATCTTAAATTTCACTTCTCAGCTTAGGTTCCCCGAGGACCATTAAGTTTAAGCACCCGGTCTACGAGATATAATTGTCAAAATGAGGGGATCTCTAAAATATGAACTAGGTATCTTAATTTTCAGTTCTCAGCTTAAATTCCCTGAGGAAGATGTATTTTAAGCACCTGGACTACTATATATAATTTTCAAAATGACAGGATTTCTAATATATAAACGAGGTATCTTATATTTCACTTCTCAGCTTAAGTTCCCCGAGGAAGATGTTTTTTAAGCACCTGGACTACTAGATATAATTTTCAAAATGACGGGATCTCTAAAATATGAACTAGGTATCTTAATTTTCAGTTCTCAGCTTAAATTCCCTGAGGAAGATGTATTTTAAGCACCTGGCATAGTCTATTTAATTTTCAAAATGACGGGATGTCTAATATATAAACGAGGTATCTTATATTTCACTTCTGAGCTTAAGTTCCCCGAGGAAGATGTTTTTCAAGCACCCGGACTACTAGATATAATTTTCAAAATGACTGGATCTCTAAAATATGAACTAGGTATCTTAATTTTCAGTTCTCAGCTTAAATTCCCTGAGGAAGATGTATTTTAAGCACCTGGACTACTATATATAATTTTCAAAATGACAGGATTTCTAATATATAAACGAGGTATCTTATATTTCACTTCTCAGCTTAAGTTCCCCGAGGAAGATGTTTTTTAAGCACCTGGACTACTAGATATAATTTTCAAAATGACGGGATCTCTAAAATATGAACTAGGTATCTTAATTTTCAGTTCTCAGCTTAAATTCCCTGAGGAAGATGTATTTTAAGCACCTGGACTACTATATATAATTTTCAAAATGACGGGATCTCTAATATATAAACGAGGTATCTTATATTTCACTTCTCAGCTTAAGTTCCCCGAGGAAGATGTTTTTTAAGCACCTGGACTACTAGATATAATTTTCAAAATGACGGGATCTCTAATATATAAACGAGGTATCTTAAATTTCACTTCTCAGCTTAGGTTCCCCGAGGAAGATGTTTTTTAAGCACCTGGACTACTATATAATTTTCAAAATGACGGGATCTCTAAAATATGAACTAGGTATCTTAATTTTCAGGTCTTAGCTTAAGTTCCCTAAGGAAGATATTTTTCAAGCACCTGGACTACTAGATATAATTTTCAAAATGACGGGATCTCTAATATATAAACGGGGTATCTGAATTTTCAGCTTTCAGTTTAAATTCCCTAAGGAAGATGTATTTTAAGCACCTGGACTACTAGACATAATTTTCAAAATGATGGGATCTCTAAAACATGAACAAGGTATCTGAATATTCAGTTCTCAGCTTAAGTTCCCTGAGGAAGATGTATTTTATGCACCTGGACTAATATATTATTTTCAAAATGACGGGATCTCTAAAATATGAACTAGGTATCTTAATTTTCAGTTCTTAGCTTAAGTTCCCTGAGGAAGATGTATTTTATGCACCTGGACTACTATATTATTTTCAAAATGACGGCATCTCTAATATATTAACGAGGTATCTTAATTTTCAGTTCTCAGCTTAAATTCCCTGAGGAAGATGTATTTTAAGCACCTGGACTACTATATATAATTTTCAAAATGACGGGATCTCTAATATATAAACGAGGTATCTTAATTTTCAGTTCTCAGCTTAAATTCCCTGAGGAAGATTTATGTTAATCACCTGGACTACTAGATATAATTTTCAAAATGATGGGATCTCTAATACATGAACTAGGTATCTGAATATTCAGGTCTCAGCTTAAGTTCCCTTAGGAAGATGTATTTTATGCACCCGGACTTCTATATTATTTTCAAAATGACGTGATGTCTTAAATATGAACTAGGTAACTTAATTGTCAGTTCTTAGCTTAAGTTCCCTGAGGAAGATGTATTTTAAGCACCTGGATACTATATATAATTCTCAAAATTACGGGATCTCTATTATATTAACGACGTATCTTAAATTTCACTCCTCAGCTTAAGTTCCCCGAGGAAGATGTTTTTTAAGCACCTGGACTACTAGATATAATTTTCAAAATGATGGGATCTCTAAAACATGAACAAGGTATTTGAATATTCAGTTCTCAGTTTAAGTTCCCTTAGGAAGATGTATTTTAAGCACCTGGACTACTAGATATAATTTTCAAAATGACGGGATTTCTAATATATAAACGAGGTATCTTAAATTTCACTTCTCAGCTTAAGTTCCCCGAGGAAGATGTTTTTTAAGCACCTGGACTACTAGATATAATTTTCAAAATGATGGTATCTCTAAAACATGAACAAGGTATATGAATAATCAGTTCTCAGCTTAAGTTTCCTTAGGAAGATGTTTTTTAAGCACCTGGACTACTAGATATAATTTTCAAAATGACGGGATCTCGAAAATATGAACACGGTATCTGGATTTTCAGTTCTCAGTTTAAGTTCCCTTAGGAAGATGTATTTTAAGCACCTGGACTACTAGATATAATTTTCAAAATGACGGGATCTCCAAAATATGAACACGGTATCTGGATTTTCAGTTCTCAGCTTAAATTCCCTTAGGAAGATGTATTTTAAGCACCTGGACTACTAGATATAATTTTCAAAATGACGGCATCTCTAATATATAATCGAGGTATCTTAAATTTCACTTCTCAGCTTAGGTTCCCCGAGGGAGATGTATTTTATGCACCTGGACTACTATATTATTTTCAAAATGACGCGATCTCTACATTATGAAATAGGTATCTTAATTTTCAGTTCTTAGCTTAAGTTCCCTGAGGAAGATGTATTTTAAGCACCTGGACTACTATATATAATTTTCAAAATGACAGGATTTCTAATATATAAACGAGGTATCTTATATTTCACTTCTCAGCTTAAGTTCCCCGAGGAAGATGTTTTTTAAGCACCTGGACTACTAGATATAATTTTCAAAATGACGGGATCTCTAAAATATGAACTAGGTATCTTAATTTTCAGTTCTCAGTTTAAATTCCCTTAGGAAGATGTATTGTAAGCACCTGGACTACTATATTATTATCAAAATGACAGGATCTCTAAAATATGAACTAGTTATCTTAATTTTCAATTCTCAGCTTAAATTCCCTGAGGAAGATGTATTTTAAGCACCTGGACTACTATATTATTTTCAGAATGACAGGATCTCTAAAATATGAACTAGGTATCTTAATTTTCAGTTCTCAGCTTAAATTCCCTGAGGAAGATGTATTTTAAGCACCTGGACTACTATATATAATTTTCAAAATGACAGGATTTCTAATATATAAACGATGTATCTTATATTTCACTTCTCAGCTTAAGTTCCCCGAGGAAGATGTTTTTTAAGCACCTGGACTACTAGATATAATTTTCAAAATGACGGGATCTCCAAAATATGAACACGGTATCTGAATTTTCAGTTCTCAGTTTAAATTCCCTTAGGAAGATGTATTTTAAGCACCTGGACTACTAGATATAATTTTCAAAATAACGGCATCTCCAATATATAATCGAGGTATCTTAAATTTCACGTCTCAGGTTAAGTTCCCCGAGGAAGATGTTTTTTAAGCACCTGGATACTATATATAATTTTCAAAATGACGGGATCTCTAAAATATGAACTAGGTATCTTAATTTTCAGTTCTCAGCTTAAATTCCCTGAGGAAGATGTATTTTAAGCACCTGGATACTATATATAATTCTCAAAATGACGGGATCTCTATTATATTAACGAGGTATCTTAAATTTCACTCCTCAGGTTAAGTTCCCCGAGGAAGATGTTTTTTAAGCACCTGGACTACTAGATATAATTTTCAAAATGATGGTATCTCTAAAACATGAACAAGGTATCTGATTATTCAGTTCTCAGCTTAAGTTCCCTGAGGAAGATGTATTTTAAGCACCTGGACTACTAGATATAATTTTCAAAATGACGGGATCTCTAATATATAAACTAGGTATCTTAAATTTCACTTCTCAGCTTAGGTTCCCCGAGGAAGATGTTTTTTAAGCACCTGGACTACTAGATATAATTTTCAAAATGATGGTATCTCTAAAACATGAACAAGGTATCTGATTATTCAGTTCTCAGCTTAAGTTTCCTTAGGAAGATGTATTTTAAGCACCTGGACTTCTAGATATAATTTTCAAAATGACGGGATCTCCAAAATATGAAGACGGTATCTGAATTTTCAGTTCTCAGTTTAAATTCCCTTAGGAAGATGTATTTTAAGCACCTGGACTACTAGATATAATTTTCAAAATGACGGGATCTCCAAAATATGAACACGGTATCTGAATTTTCAGTTCTCAGTTTAAATTCCCTTAGGAAGATGTATTTTAAGCACCTGGACTACTAGATATAATTTTCAAAATGACGGCATCACTAATATATAATCGAGGTATCTTAAATTTCACGTCTCAGCTTAAATTCCCTGAGGAACATGTATTTTAAGCACCTGGATACTATATATTATTCTCAAAATGACGGGATCTCTAAAATATGAACTAGGTATCTTAATTTTCAGTTCTTAGCTTAAGTTCCCTGAGGAAGATGTATTTTAAGCACCTGGACTACTATATATAATTTTCAAAATGACAGGATTTCTAATATATAAACGAGGTATCTTATATTTCACTTCTCAGCTTAAGTTCCCCGAGGAAGATGTTTTTTAAGCACCTGGACTACTAGATATAATTTTCAAAATGACGGGATCTCTAAAATATGAACTAGGTATCTTAATTTTCAGTTCTCAGTTTAAATTCACTTAGGAAGATGTATTTTAAGCACCTGGACTACTATATTATTTTCAAAATGACGGGATCTCCAAAATATGAACTCGGTATCTTAATTTTCAGTTCTCAGCTTAAATTCCCTGAGGAAGATGTATTTTAAGCACCTGGACTACTATATTATTTTCAAAATGACAGGATCTCTAAAATATGAACTAGGTATCTTAATTTTCAGTTCTCAGCTTAAATTCCCTGAGGAAGATGTATTTTAAGCACCTGGACTACTATATATAATTTTCAAAATGACAGGATTTCTAATATATAAACGAGGTATCTTATATTTCACTTCTCAGCTTAGTTTCCCCGAGGAAGATGTTTTTTAAGCACCTGGACTACTATATTATTTTCAAAATGACGGGATCTCCAAAATATGAACACGGTATCTGAATTTTCAGTTCTCAGTTTAAATTCCCTTAGGAAGATGTATTTTAAGCACCTGGACTACTAGATATAATTTTCAAAATGACGGCATCTCCAATATATAATCGAGGTATCTTAAATTTCACGTCTCAGTTTAAGTTCCCCGAGGAAGATGTTTTTTAAGCACCTGAACTAATATATAATTTTCAAAATGACGGGATCTCTAAAATATGAACTAGGTATCTTAATTTTCAGTTCTCAGCTTAAATTCCCTGAGGAAGATGTATTTTAAGCACCTGGACTACTATATATAATTTTCAAAATGACAGGATCTCTAATATATAAACGAGGTATCTTAAATTTCACTTCTCAGCTTAAGTTCCCCGAGGAAGATGTTTTTTAAGCACCTGGACTACTAGATATAATTTTCAAAATGATGGAATCTCTAAAACATGAACAAGGTATTTGAATATTCAGTTCTCAGCTTAAGTTCCCTGAGGAAGATGTATTTTATGCACCTGGACTACTATATTATTTTAAAAATGACAGGATCTCTAAAATATGAACTAGGTATCTTAATTTTCGGTTCTCAGTTTAAATTCCCTTAGGAAGATGTATTTTAAGAACCTGGACTACTAGATATAATTTTCGAAATGACGGCATCTCTAATATATAATCGAGGTATCTCAAATTTCACGTCTCAGCTTATGTTCCCTGAGGGAGATGTATTTTAAGCACCTGGATACTGTATATAATTCTCAAATGACGGGATCTATAAAATATGAAAATAGTATCTTAATTTTCAGTTCTTAGCTTAAGTTCCCTGAGGAAGATTTTTTTTAACACCTGGACTACTATATATAATTTTCAAAATGACAGGATTTCTAATATATAAACGAGGTATCTTATATTTCACTTCTCAGCTTAAGTTCCCCGAGGAAGATGTTTTTTAAGCACCTGGACTACTATATAATTTTCAAAATGACGGGATCTCTAAAATATGAACTAGGTATCTTAATTTTCAGTTCTCAGTTTAAATTCCCTTAGGAAGATGTATTTTAAGCACCTGGACTACTATATTATTTTCAAAATGACAGGATCTCTAAAATATGAACTAGGTATCTTAATTTTCAGTTCTCAGCTTAAATTCCCTGAGGAAGATGTATTTTAAGCACCTGGACTACTATATATAATTTTCAAAATGACAGGATTTCTAATATATAAACGAGGTATCTTAAATTTCACTTCTCAGCTTAAGTTCCCCGAGGAAGATGTTTTTTAAGCACCTGGACTACTAGATATAATTTTCAAAATGACGGGATCTCCAAAATATGAACACGGTATCTGAATTTTCAGTTCTCAGTTTAAATTCCCTTAGGAAGATGTATTTTAAGCACCTGGACTACTAGATATAATTTTCAAAATGACGGCATCTCCAATATATAATCGAGGTATCTTAAATTTCAAGTCTCAGGTTAAGTTCCCCGAGGAAGATGTTTTTCAAGCACCTCGACTACTATATAATTTTCAAAATGACGGGATCTCTAAAATATGAACAGGGTATCTGAATTTTCAGTTCTCAGTTTAAATTCCCTTAGGAAGATGTATTTTAAGCACCTGGACTACTATATTATTTTCAAAATGACAGGATCTCTAAAATATGAACTAGGTATCTTAATTTTCAGTTCTCAGCTTAAATTCCCTGAGGAAGATGTATTTTAAGCACCTGGACTACTATATATAATTTTCAAAATGACAGGATTTCTAATATATAAACGAGGTATCTTATATTTCACTTCTCAGCTTAAGTTCCCCGAGGAAGATGTTTTTTAAGCACCTGGACTACTAGATATAATTTTCAAAATGACGGGATCTCTAAAATATGAACTAGGTATCTTAATTTTCAGTTCTCAGTTTAAATTCCCTTAGGAAGATGTATTTTAAGCACCTGGACTACTATATTATTTTCAAAATGACAGGATCTCTAAAATATGAACTAGGTATCTTAATTTTCAGTTCTCAGCTTAAATTCCCTGAGGAAGATGTATTTTAAGCACCTGGACTACTATATATAATTTTCAAAATGACAGGATTTCTAATATATAAACGAGGTATCTTATATTTCACTTCTCAGCTTAAGTTCCCCGAGGAAGATGTTTTTTAAGCACCTGGACTACTATATAATTTTCAAAATGACGGGATCTCTAAAATATGAACTAGGTATGTTAATTTTCTGTTCTCAGTTCAAATTCCCTTAGGAAGATGTATTTTAAGCACCTGGACTACTATATTATTTTCAAAATGACAGGATCTCTAAAATATGAACTAGTTATCTTAATTTTCAGTTCTCAGCTTAAATTCCCTGAGGAAGATGTATTTTAAGCACCTGGACTACTATATATAATTTTCAAAATGACAGGATTTCTAATATATAAACGAGGTATCTTATATTTCACTTCTCAGCTTAAGTTCCCCGAGGAAGATGTTTTTTAAGCACCTGGACTACTAGATATAATTTTCAAAATGACGGGATCTCCAAAATATGAAAACGGTATCTGAATTTTCAGTTCTCAGTTTACATTCCCTTAGGAAGATGTATTTTAAGCACCTGGACTACTAGATATAATTTTCAAAATGATGGTATCTCCAATATATAATCGAGGTATCTTAAATTTCAAGTCTCAGGTTAAGTTCCCCGAGGAAAATGTTTTTCAAGCACCTGGACTGCTAGATATAATTTTCAAAACGACGGGATCTCTAATATATAAACAAGGTATCATAAATTTCACTTCTCAGCTTAAGTTCCCCGAGGACGATGTTTTTTTAGCACCTGGACTAGTAGATATAATTTTAAAAATGACTGGATCTCCAAAATATGAACACGGTATCTGAATTTTCAGTTTTCAGTTTAAATTCCCTAAGGAAGATGTATTTTAAGCACCTGGACTACTAGACATAATTTTCAAAATGATGGGATCTCTAAAACATGAACAAGGTATCTGAATATTCAGTTCTCAGCTTAAGTTCCCTGAGGAAGATGTATTTTATGCACCTGGACTACTATATTATTTTCAAAATGACGGGATCTCTAAAATATGAACTAGGTATCTTAATTTTCATTTCTTAGCTTAAGTTCCCTGAGGAAGATGTATTTTATGCACCTGGACTACTATATTATTTTCAAAATGACGGGATCTCTAAAATATGAACTAGGTATCTTAATTTTCAGTTCTCAGCTTAAGTTCCCTGAGGAAGATGTATTTTATGCACCTGGACTACTATATAATTTTCAAAATGACGGGATCTCTAAAATATGAACTAGGTATCTTAATTTTCAGTTCTCAGCTTAAATTCCCTGAGGAAGATGTATTTTAAGCACCTGGACTACTATATATCATTTTCAAAATGACGGCATATCTAATATATAAACGAGGTATCTTAAATTTCACTTCTCAGCTTAGGTTCCCCGAGGAAGATGTTTTTCAAGCACCTGGACTACTATATAATTTTCAAAACGACGGTTTCTATAAAATATGAACTAGGTATCTTAATTTTCAGGTCTTAGCCTAAGTTCCCTAAGGAAGATATTTTTCAAGCACCTGGACTACTAGATATAATTTTTAAAATGACGGGATCTCTTATATCTTAACGACGGATCTTATATTTCACTTCTCTGCTTAAGTTCCCCGAGGAAGATGTTTATTTAGCACCTGGTCTACTAGATATTATTTTAAAAATGACTGTTTCTCCATAATATTTACACGGTATCTGAATTTTCTGTTCTCAGTTTAAATTCCCTCATGAAGATGTATTTTAAGCACCTGGACTACTAGACATAATTTTCAAAATGATGGGATCTCTAAAACATGAACAAGGTATCTGAATATTCAGTTCTCAGCTTAAGTTCCCTGAGCAAGATGTATTTTATGCACCTGGACTACTATATTATGTTCAAAATGACGGGATCTCCAAAATATGAACTAGGTATCTTAATTTTCAGTTCTTAGCTTAAGTTCCCTGAGGAAGATGTGTTTTATGCACCTGGACTACTATATTATTTTCAAAATGTCAGGATCTCTAAAATATGAACTAGGTATCTTAAATTTCTCTTCTCAGCGTAGGTTCCCTGAGGAAGATGTATTTTATGAACCTGGACTACTATATTATATTCACAATGACAGAATCTCTAAAATATGAACTAGGTATCTTAATTTTCAGTTCTCAGTTTAAATTCCCTTAGGAAGATGTATTTTAAGCACCTGGACTACTAGATATAATTTTCAAAATGACGGCATCTCTAATATATAATCGAGGTATCTTAAATTTCACGTCTCAGGTTAAGTTCCCCGAGGAAGATGTTTTTTAAGCACCTGTACTACTATATAATTTTCAAAATGACGGGATCTCTAAAATATGAACTAGGTATCTTAATTTTCAGTTCTCAGCTTAAATTCCCTGAGGAAGATGTATTTTAAGCACCTGGACTACTATATATAATTTTCAAAATGACGGGATCTATAATATATAAACGAGGTATCTTATATTTCACTTCTCAGCTTAAGTTCCCCGAGGAAGATGTTTTTTAGCACCTGGACTAGTAGATATAATTTTAAAAATGACAGGATCTCCAAAATATGAACACGGTATCTGAATTTTCAGTTCTCAGTTTAAATTCCCTAAGGAAGATGTATTTTAAGCACCTGGACTGCTAGATATAATTTTCAAAATGACGGGATCTCTAATATATAAACGAGGTATCTTATATTTCACTTCTCAGCTTAAGTTCCCCGAGGAAGATGTTTTTTTAGCACCTGGACTAGTAGATATAATTTTAAAAATGACTGGATCTCCAAAATATGAACACGGTATCTGAATTTTCAGTTTTCAGTTTAAATTCCCTAAGGAAGATGTATTTTAAGCACCTGGACTACTAGACATAATTTTCAAAATGACGGGATCTCTAAAATATGAACTAGGTATCTTAATTTTCAGTTCTCAGCTTAAATTCCCTGAGGAAGATGTATTTTAAGCACCTGGACTACTATATATAATTTTCAAAATGACGGCATCTCTAATATATAATCGAGGTATCTTAAATTTCACTTCTCAGCTTAAGTTCCCCGAGGAAGATGTTTTTTAAGCACCTGGACTACTATATAATTTTCAAAATGACAGGATCTCTAAAATATGAACTAGGTATCTTAATTTTCAGTTCTCAGCTTAAATTCCCTGAGGAAGATGTATTTTAAGCACCTGGACTACTATATATAATTTTCAAAATGACGGGATCTCTAATATATAAACGAGGTATCTAAAATTTCACTTCTGAGCTTAAGTTCCCCGAGGAAGATGTTTTTTAAGCACCTGGACTACTAGATATAATTTTCAAATGATGGGATCTCTAAAACATGAACAAGGTATTTGAATATTCAGTTCTCAGCTTAAGTTCCCTGAGGAAGATGTATTTTATGCACCTGGACTACTATATTATTTTCACAATGACAGGATCTCTAAAATATGAACTAGGTATCTGAATTTTCAATTATCAGTTTAAATTCCCTTAGGAAGATGTATTTTAAGCACCTGGACTACTAGAAATAATTTTCCAAATGACGGGATTTCTGATATATAAACGAGGTATCTAAAATTTCACGTCTCAGCTTATGTTCCCTGAGGAAGATGTATTTTATGCACCTGGACTACTATATTATTTTCACAATGACAGGATCTCTAAAATATGAACTAGGTATCTTAATTTTCAGTTCTCAGCTTAAATCCCTGAGGAAGAAGTATTTTAAGCACCTGGACTACTATATATAATTTTCAAAATGACAGGATTTCTAATATATAAACGAGGTATCTTATATTTCACTTCTCAGCTTAAGTTCCCCGAGGAAGATGTTTTTTAAGCACCTGAACTACTATATAATTTTCAAAATGACGGGATCTCTAAAATATGAACTAGGTATCTTATTTTTCAGTTCTCAGTTCAAATTCCCTTAGGAAGATGTATTTGATGCACCTGGACTACTATATTATTTTCAAAATGACAGGATCTCTAAAATATGAACTAGGTATCTTAATTTTCAGTTCTCAGCTTAAATTCCCTGAGGAAGATGTATTTTAAGCACCTGGACTACTATATTATTTTCAAAATGACAGGATCTCTAAAATATGAACTAGGTATCTTAATTTTCAGTTCTCAGCTTAAATTCCCTGAGGAAGATGTATTTTAAGCACCTGGACTACTATATATAATTTTCAAAATGACAGGATTTCTAATATATAAACGAGGTATCTTAAATTTCACTTCTCAGCTTAAGTTCCCCGAGGAAGATGTTTTTTAAGCACCTGGACTACTAGATATAATTTTCAAAATGACGGGATCTCCAAAATATGAACACGGTATCTGAATTTTCAGTTCTCAGTTTAAATTCCCTTAGGAAGATGTATTTTAAGCACCTGGACTACTAGATATAATTTTCAAAATGACGGCATCTCCAATATATAATCGAGGTATCTTAAATTTCAAGTCTCAGGTTAAGTTCCCCGAGGAAGATGTTTTTTAAGCACCTGGACTACTATATTATTTTCAAAATGACAGGATCTCTAAAATATGAACTAGGTATCTTAATTTTCAGGTCTTAGCTTAAGTTCCCTAAGGAAGATATTTTTCAAGCACCTGGACTACTAGATATAATTTTCAAAATGACGGGATCTCTAATATATAAACGAGGTATCTTAAATTTCTCTTCTCAGCTTAGTGTCCCCGAGGAAGATGTTTTTTATGCACCTGGACTACTATATTATTTTCAAAATGACGGGATTTCTAAAATATGAACTAGGTATCTTAATTTTCAGTTCGTAGCTTAAATTCCCTGAGGAAGATTTATTTTAATCACCTGGACTACTAGATATAATTTTCAAAATAACGGGATCTCTAAAATATGAAGAACGTATCTGAATTTTCAGTTCTCAGCTTAAATTCCCTGAGGAAGATGTATTTTAAGCACCTGGACTACTATATATAATTTTCAAAATGACAGGATCTCTAAAATATGAACTAGGTATCTTAATTTTCAGTTCTCAGCTTAAATTCCCTGAGGAAGATGTATTTTAAGCACCTGGACTACTATATATAATTTTCAAAATGACAGGATTTCTAATATATAAACGAGGTATCTTAAATTTCACTTCTCAGCTTAAGTTCCCCGAGGAAGATGTTTTTTAAGCACCTGGACTACTAGATATAATTTTCAAAATGACGGGATCTCCAAAATATGAACACGGTATCTGAATTTTCAGTTCTCAGCTTAAATTCCCTGAGGAAGATGTATTTTAAGCACCTGGACTACTATATATAATTTTCAAAATGACGGGATCTCTAATATATAAACGAGGTATCTTAAATTTCACTTCTCAGCTTAAATTCCCCTAGGAAGATGTATTTTAAGCACCTGGACTACTAGATATAATTTTCAAAATGACGGGATCTCCAAAATATGAACACGGTATCTGAATTTTCAGTTCTCAGTTTAAATTCCCTTAGGAAGATGTATTTTAAGCACCTGGACTACTAGATATAATTTTCAAAATGACGGGATCTCTAATATATAAACGAGGTATCTTAAATTTCACTTCTCAGCTTAGGTTCCCCGAGGAAGATGTTTTTTAAGCACCTGGACTACTATATAATTTTCAAAATGACGGGATCTCTAAAATATGAACTAGGTATCTTAATTTTCAGGTCTTAGCTTAAGTTCCCTAAGGAAGATATTTTTCAAGCACCTGGACTACTAGATATAATTTTCAAAATGACGGGATCTCTAATATATAAACGAGGTATCTTATATTTCACTTCTCAGCTTAAGTTCCAAGAGGAAGATGTTTTTTTAGCACCTGGACTAGTAGATATAATTTTAAAAATGACTGGATCTCCAAAATATGAACACGGTATCTGAATTTTCAGTTCTCAGTTTAAATTCCCTAAGGAAGATGTATTTTAAGCACCTGGACTACTAGACATAATTTTCAAAATGATGGGATCTCTAAAACATGAACAAGGTATCTGAATATTCAGTTCTCAGCTTAAGTTCCCTGAGGAAGATGTATTTTATGCACCTGGACTAATATATTATTTTCAAAATGACGGGATCTCTAAAATATGAACTAGGTATCTTAATTTTCAGTTCTTAGCTTAATTTCCCTGAGGACGATGTATTTTATGCACATGGACTACTATATTATTTTCAAAATGACAGGATCTCTATTATATTAACTAGGTATCTTAATTTTCAGTTCTCAGCTTAAATTCCCTGATGAAGATGTATTTTAAGCACCTGGACTACTATATATAATTTCCAAAATGACGGGATCTCTAATATATAAACGAGGTATCTTAATTTTCAGTTCTCAGCTTAAATTCCCCGAGGAAGATGTATTTTAAGCACCTGGACTACTAGATATAATTTTCAAAATGACGGGATCTCCAAAATATGAACACGGTATCTGAATTTTCAGTTCTCAGTTTAAATTCCCTTAGGAAGATGTATTTTAAGCACCTGGACTACTAGATATAATTTTCAAAATGACGGGATCTCTAATATATAAACGAGGTATCTTAAATTTCACTTCTCAGCTTAGGTTCCCCGAGGAAGATGTTTTTTAAGCACCTGGACTACTATATTATTTTCAAAATGACTTGATCTCTAAAATATGAACTAGGTATCTTAATTTTCAGGTCTTAGCTTAAGTTCCCTAAGGAAGATTTTTTTCAAGCACCTGGACTACTAGATATAATTTTCAAAATGACGGGATCTCTAATATATAAACGAGGTATCTTATATTTCTCTTCTCAGCTTAGGTTCCCAGAGGAAGATGTGTTTTTAGCACCTGGAATACAAGATATAATTTTAAAAATGACTGGATCTCCAAAACATGAACAGGGTATCTGAATTTTCAGTTCTCAGTTTAAATTCCCTAAGGAAGATGTATTTTAAGCACCTGGACTATTAGCTACAATTTTCAAAATGATGGTATCTCTAAGACATGAACAAGGTATCTGAATATTCAGTTCTCTGCTTAAGTTCCCTGAGGAAGATGTATTTTATGAACCTTGACTACTATATTATTTTCAAAATGACGGGATCTCTAAAATATGAACTAGGTATCTTAATTTTCAGTTCTTAGCTTAAGTTCCCTGAGGAAGATGTATTTTATGCACCTGGACTACTATATTATTTTCAAAATGACAGGAGCTCAACTATATTAACGAGGTATCTTAATTTTCAGTTCTCAGCTTAAATTCCCTGAGGAAGATGTATTTTAAGCACCTGGACTACTATATATAATTTTCAAAATGACGGGATCTCTAATATATAAACGAGGTATCTTAATTTTCAGTTCTCAGCTTAAATTCCCTGGCGAAGATGTATTTTAAGCACCTGGACTACTAGACATAATTTTCAAAATGATGGGATCTCTAAAACATGAACAAGGTATCTGAATATTCAGTTCTCAGCTTAAGTTCCCTTTCAAGATGTATTTTATGCACCCGGACTTCTATATTATTTTCAAAATGACGTGATGTCTAAAATATGAACTAGGTAACTTAATTGTCAGTTCTTAGCTTAAGTTCCCTGAGGAAGATGTATTTTATGCACCTGGACTACTATATTATTTTCAAAATGACAGGATCTCTACTATATGAACTAGGTATCTTAATTTTCAGTTCTCAGCTTAAATTCCCTGATGAAGATGTATTTTAAGCGCCTGGACTGCTATATATAATTTACAAAATGACGGGATCTCTATTATATTAACGAGGTATCTTAAATTTCACTCCTCAGGTTAAGTTCCCCGAGGAAGATGTTTTTTAAGCACCTGGACTACTAGATATAATTTTCAAAATGATGGTATCTCTAAAACATGAACAAGGTATCTGATTATTCAGTTCTCAGCTTAAGTTCCCTGAGGAAGATGTATTTTAAGCACCTGGACTACTAGATATAATTTTCAAAATGACGGGATCTCTAATATATAAACGAGGTATCTTAAATTTCACTTCTCAGCTTAGGTTCCCCGAGGAAGATGTTTTTTAAGCACCTGGACTACTAGATATAATTTTCAAAATGATGGTATCTCTAAAACATGAACAAGGTATCTGATTATTCAGTTCTCAGCTTAAGTTTCCTTAGGAAGATGTTTTTTAAGCACCTGTAATACTATATATAATTTTCAAAATTACGGGATATCCAAAATATGAAGAAGGTATCTGTATTTTCAGTTCTCAGTTTAAATTCCCTTAGGAAGATGTATTTTAAGCACCTGGACTACTAGATATAATTTTCAAAATGACGGGATCTTCAAAATATGAACACGGTATCTGAATTTTCAGTTCTCAGTTTAAATTCCCTTAGGAACATGTATTTTAAGCACCTGGACTACTAGATATAATTTTCGAAATGACGGCATCTCTAATATATAATCGAGGTATCTTAAATTTCACGTCTCCGGTTAAGTTTCCCGAGGAAGATGTTTTTTAAGCACCTGAACTAATATATAATTTTAAAATGACGGGATTTCTAAAATATGAACTAGGTATCATAATTTTCAGTTCGTAGCTTAAATTCCCTGAGGAAGATTTATTTTAATCACCTGGACTACTAGATATAATTTTCAAAATAACGGGATCTCTAAAATATGAAGAACGTATCTGAATTTTCAGTTCTCAGCTTAAATTCCCTGAGGAAGATGTATTTTAAGCACCTGGACTACTATATATAATTTTCAAAATGACGGGATCTCTAATATATAAACGAGGTATCTTATATTTCTGTTCTCGGCTTAAGTTCCCTGAGGAAGATGTATTTTATGCACCTGGACTAATATATTATTTTCAAAATGACCGGATCTCTAAAATATGAACTAGGTATCTTAATTTTCAGTTCTTAGCTTAAGTTCCCTGAGGAAGATGTATTTTAAGCACCTGGACTTCTAGATATAATTTTAAAAATGACGTGATGTCTAAAATATGAACTAGGTAACTTAATTGTCAGTTCTTAGCTTAAGTTCCCTGAGGAAGATGTATTTTATGCACCTGCACTACTATATTGTTTCCAAAATTACAGGATCTCTATAATATTAAATAGGTATCTTTTTATTCAGTTCTCAGCTTATATTACCCGAGGAAGATGTATTTTAAGCACCTGGACTACTATATATAATTTCCAAAATGACGGGATCTCTAATATATAAACGAGGTATCTTATATTTTACTTCTCAGTTTAAGTTCCCTGAGGAAGATGTATTTTATGCACCTGGACTACTATATTATTTTCAAAATGACAGGAACTCTAAAATATGAACTAGGTATCTTAATTTTCAGTTCTCAGCTTAAGTTCCCTTCGGAAGATGTATTTTATGCACCCGGACTTCTATATTATTTTCAAAATGACGTGATGTCTAAAATATGAACTAGGTAACTTAATTGTCAGTTCTTAGCTTAAGTTCCCTGAGGAAGATGTATTTTATGCACCTGGACTACTATATTATTTTCAAAATGACAGGATCTCTATTATATTAACTAGGTATCTTAATTTTTCAGTTCTCAGCTTAAGTTCCCTGATGAAGATGTATTTTAAGCACCTGGACTACTATATATAATTTTCAAAATGACGGGATCTCTATTATATTAACGAGGTATCTTAAATTTCACTCCTCAGGTTAAGTTCCCCGAGGAAGATGTTTTTTAAGCACCTGGACTACTAGATATAATTTTCAAAATGATGGTATCTCTAAAACATGAACAAGGTATCTGATTATTCAGTTCTCAGCTTAAGTTCCCTGAGGAAGATGTATTTTAAGCACCTGGACTACTAGATATAATTTTCAAAATGACGGGATCTCTAATATATAAACGAGGTATCTTAAATTTCACTTCTCAGCTTAGGTTCCCAGAGGAAGATGTTTTTTAAGCACCTGGACTACTAGATATAATTTTCAAAATGATGGTATCTCTAAAACATGAACAAGGTATCTGATTATTCAGTTCTCAGCTTAAGTTTCCTTAGGAAGATGTATTTTAAGCACCTGGAATACTAGATATAATTTTCAAAATGACCGGATCTCCAAAATATGAACACGGTATCTGAATTTTCAGTTCTCAGTTTAAATTCCCTTAGGAAGATGTATTTTAAGCACCTGGACTACTAGATATAATTTTCCAAATGACGGGTTCTCCAAAATATGAAAACGGTATCTGAATTTTCAGTTCTCAGTTTAAATTCCCTTAGGAAGATGTATTTTAAGCACCTGGACTACTAGATATAATTTTCAAAATGACGGCATCTCTAATATATAATCGAGGTATCTTAAATTTCACGTCTCAGATTAGGTTCCCCGAGGAAGATGTTTTTTACGCACCTGTACTACTATATAATTTTAAAATGACGGGATTTCTAAAATATGAACTAGGTATCATAATTTTCAGTTCGTAGCTTAAGTTCCCCGAGGAAGATGTTTTTTAATCACCTGGACTACTAGATATAATTTTCAAAATAACGGGATCTCTAAAATATGAAGAACGTATCTAAATTTTCAGTTCTCAGCTTAAATTCCCAGAGGAAGATGTATTTTAAGCACCTGGACTACTATATATAATTTTCAAAATGACGGGATCTCTAATATATAAACGAGGTATCTTATTTTTCAGTTCTCAGCTTAAGTTCCCTGAGGAAGATGTATTTTATGCACCTGGACTACTATATTATTTTCAAAATGACAGGATCTCTAAAATATGAACTAGGTATCTCAATTTTCAGTTCTTAGCTTACGTTCCCTGAGGAAAATGTTTTTCAAGCACCTGGACTTCTATATATAATTTTCAAAATGACAGGATTTCTAATATATAAACGAGGTATCTTAAATTTCACTTCTCAGCTTAAGTTCCCCGAGGACGATGTTTTTTAAGCACGTGGACTACTAGATATAATTTTCAAAATGACGGGATCTACAAAATATGAAAACGGTGTCTGAATTTTCAGTTCTCAGTTTAAATTCCCTTAGGAAGATGTATTTTAAGCACCTGGACTATTAGATATAATTTTCAAAATGACGGGATCTCCAAAATATGAACACGGTATCTGAATTTTCAGTTCTCAGTTTAAATTCCCTTAGGAAGATGTATTTTAAGCACCTGGACTACTAGATATAATTTTCAAAATGACGGGATCTCCAAAATATGAAAACGGTATCTGAATTTTCAGTTCTCAGTTTAAATTCCCTTAGGAAGATGTATTTTAAGCACCTGGACTACTAGATATAATTTTCAAAATGACGGCATCTCTAATATATAATCGAGGTATCTTAAATTTCACGTCTCAGATTAAGTTCCCCGAGGAAGATGTTTTTTAAGCACCTGAACTACGATATAATTTTCAAAATGACGGGATCTCTAAAATATGAACTAGGTATCTTAATTTTCAGTTCGTAGCTTAAATTCCCTGAGGAAGATTTATTTTAAGCACCTGGACTACTAGATATAATTTTCAAAATAACGGGATCTCTAAAATATGAAGAACGTATCTGAATTTTCAGTTCTCAGCTTAAATTCCCTGAGGAAGATGTATTTTAAGCACCTGGACTACTAGATATAATTTTCAAAATGAGGGCATCTCTAAAATATGAAGAACGTATCTGAATTTTCAGTTCTCAGCTTAAATTCCCTGAGGAAGATTTATTTTAAGCACCTGGACTACTAGATATAATTTTCCAAATGACGGGATTTCTAATATAGAATCTAGGTATCAAAAATTTCAGTTCTCAGATTAGGTTCCCCGAGGAAGATGTTTTTTAAGCACCTGGACTACTAGATATAATTTTCAAAATGACGGCATCTCTAATATATTAACGAGGTATCTTATATTTCACTTCTGAGCTTAAGTTCCCCGAGGAAGATGTTTTTTTAACACCTGGACTAGTAGATATAATTTTAAAAATGACTGGATCTCCAAAATATGAACACGGTATCTGAATTTTCAGTTCTCAGTTTAAATTCCCTAAGGAAGATGTATTTTAAGCACCTGGACTACTAGATATAATTTTCAAAATGACAGGATCTCTAAAATATGAACTAAGTATCTTAATTTTCAGTTCTCAGCTTAAATTCCCTGAGGAAGATGTATTTTAAGCACCTGGACTACTATATATAATTTTCAAAATGACGGCATCTCTCATATATAATCCAGGTATCTTAAGTTTCACGTCTCACGTTAAGTTCCCCGAGGAAGATGTTTTTTAAGCACCTGAACTACTATATAATTTTCAAAATGACGGGATCTCTAAAATATGAACTAGGTATCTTATTTTTCAGTTCTTAACTTAAATTCCCTGAGGAAGACGTATTTTAAGCACCTGGACTACTATATATAATTTTCAAAATGACGGGATCTCTAATATATAAACGAGGTATCTTATATTTCACTTCTCAGCTTAAGTTCCCTTAGGAAGATGTATTTTATGCACCCGGACTTCTATATTATTTTCAAAATGTCAGGATCTCTAAAATATGAACTAGGTATCTTAATTTTCAGTTCTCAGTTTAAATTCCCTTAGGAAGATGTATTGTAAGCACCTGGACTACTAGATATAATTTTCAAAATGACGGCATCTCTAATATATAATCGAGGTATCTCAAATTTCACGTCTCAGCTTATGTTCCCTGAGGGAGATGTATTTTATGCACCTGGACTACTATATTATTTTCAAAATGACGGGATCTCTAAAATATGAATTAGGTATCTTAATTTTCAGTTCATAGCTTAAGTTCCCTGAGGAAGATGTATTTTAAGCACCTGGACTACTATATATAATTTTCAAAATGACAGGATTTCTAATATATAAACGAGGTATCTTATATTTCACTTCTCAACTTAAGTTCCCCGAGGAAGATGTTTTTTAAGCACCTGGACTACTAGATATAATTCTCAAAATGACGGGATCTTCAAAATATGAACACGGTATCTGAATTTTCAGTTCTCAGTTTAAATTCCCTTAGGAAGATGTATTGTAAGCACCTGGACTACTAGATATAATTTTCAAAATGACGGGATCTTCAAAATATGAACACGGTATCTGAATTTTCAGTTCTCAGTTTAAATTCCCTTAGGAAGATGTATTTTAAGCACCTGGACTACTAGATATAATTTTCAAAATGACGGGATCTCCAAAATATGAAGACGATATCTGAATTTACAGTTCTCAGTTTAAATTCCCTTAGTAAGATGTATTTTAAGCACCTGGACTACTAGATATAATTTTCAAAATGACGGCATCTCTAATATATAATCGAGGTATCTTAAATTTCACGTCTCAGGTTAAGTTCCCCGAGGAAGATGTTTTTTAAGCACCTGTACTACTATATAATTTTCAAAATGACGGGATTTCTAAAATATGACCTAGGTGTCTTAATTTTCAGTTCTTAGCTTAAATTCCCTGAGGAAGATTTATTTTAAGCACCTGGACTACTAGATATAATTTTCAAAATAACGGGATCTCTAAAATATGAAGAACGTATCTGAATTTTCAGTTCTCAGCTTAAATTCCCTGAGGAAGATGTATTTTAAGCACCTGGACTACTATATATAATTTTCAAAATGACGGGATCTCTAATATATAAACGAGGTATCTTAAATTTCACTTCTCAGATTAGGTTCCCCGAGGAAGATGTTTTTTAAGCACCTGGACTACTAGATATAATTTTCAAAATTACGGCATCTCTATTATATTAACGAGGTATCTTAAATTTCAGTGCTCAGTTTAAATTCCCTAAGGAAGATGTATTTTAAGCACCTGGACTACTATATATAATTTTAAAAATGACTGGATCTCCAAAATATGAACACGGTATCTGAATTTTCAGTTCTCAGTTTAAATTCCCTAAGGAAGATGTATTTTAAGCACCTGGACTACTAGACATAATTTTCAAAATGACAGGATCTCTAAAATATGAACTAGGTATCTTAATTTTCAGTTCTCAGCTTAAATTCCCTGAGGAAGATGTATTTTAAGCACCTGGACTACTATATATAATTTTCAAAATGACGGCATCTCTAATATATAATCGAGGTATCTTAAATTTCACGTCTCAGGTTAAGTTCCGGGATCGGGATCTCCAAAATATGAACTAGGTATCTTAATTTTCAGTTCTCAGCTTAAATTCCCTGAGGAAGATGTATTTTAAGCACCTGGACTACTATATATAATTTTCAAAATGACGGGATCTCTAATATATAAACGAGGTATCTTATATTTTAGTTCTCAGCTTAACTTCCCTGAGGAAGATGTATTTTATGCACCTGGACTACTATATTATTTTCAAAATGACAGGATCTCTAAAATATGAACTAGGTATCTTAATTTTCAATTCTCAGTTTAAATTCCCTTAGGAAGATGTATTTTAAGCACCTGGACTACTAGAAATAATTTTCGAAATGACGGCATCTCTAATATATAATCGAGGTATCTCAAATTTCACGTCTCAGCTTATGTTCCCTGAGGGAGATGTATTTTATGCACCTGGACTACTATGTTATTTTCAAAATGACGGGATCTCTAAAATCTGAATTAGGTATCTTAATTTTCAGTTCATAGCTTAAGTTCCCTGAGGAAGATGTATTTTAAGCACCTGGACTACTATATATAATTTTCAAAATGACAGGATTTCTAATATATAAACGAGGTATCTTATATTTCACTTCTCAACTTAAGTTCCCCGAGGAAGATGTTTTTTAAGCACCTGGACTACTAGATATAATTCTCAAAATGACGGGATCTTCAAAATATGAACACGGTATCTGAATTTTCAGTTCTCAGTTTAAATTCCCTTAGAAAGATGTATTTTAAGCACCTGCACTACTAGATATATTTTTCAAAATGACGGGATCTCCAAAATACGAACACGGTATCTGAATTTTCAGTTCTCAGTTTAAATTCCCTTAGGAAGATGTATTGTAAGCACCTGGACTACTAGATATAATTTTCAAAATGACGGCATCTCTAATATATAATCGAGGTATCTTAAATTTCACGTCTCAGGGTAAGTTCCCCGAGGAAGATGTTTTTTAAGCACCTGTACTACTATATTATTTTCAAAATGACGGAATTTCTAAAATATGAACTAGGTGTCTTAATTTTCAGTTCGTAGCTTAAATTCCCTGAGGAAGATTTATTTTAAGCACCTGGACTACTAGATATAATTTTCAAAATAACGGGATCTCTAAAATATGAAGAACGTATCTTAATTTTCAGTTCTCAGCTTAAATTCCCTGAGGAAGATGTATTTTAAGCACCTGGACTACTATATATAATTTTCAAAATGACGGGATCTCTAATATATAAACGAGGTATCTTAAATTTCACTTCTCAGATTAGGTTCCCCGAGGAAGATGTTTTTTATGCACCTGGACTACTATATTATTTTCAAAATGACGGAATCTCTAATATATGAATTAGGTATCTTAATTTTCAGTTTATAGCTTAAGTTCCCTGAGGAAGATGTATTTTAAGCACCTGGACTACTATATATAATTTTCAAAATGACAGGATTTCTAATATATAAACGAGGTATCTTATATTTCACTTCTCTGCTTAAGTTCCCCGAGGAAGATGTTTTTTAAGCACCTGGACTCCTAGATATAATTTTCAAAATGACGGGATCTCCAAAATATGAACACGGTATCTGAATTTTCAGTTCTCAGTTTAAATTCCCTTAGGAAGATGTATTTTAAGCACCTGGACTACTAGATATAATTTTCAAAATGACGGGATCTCCAAAATATGAACACGGTATCTGAATTTTCAGTTCTCAGTTTAAATTCCCTTAGGAAGATGTATTTTATGCACCTGGACTACTAGATATAATTTTCAAAATGACGGGATCTACAAAATATGAAAACGGTGTCTGAATTTTCAGTTCTCAGTTTAAATTCCCTTAGGAAGATGTATTTTAAGCACCTGGACTACTAGATATAATTTTCAAAATGACGGCATCTCTAATATATAATCGAGGTATCTTAAATTTCACGTCTCAGATTAGGTTCCCCGAGGAAGATGTTTTTTAAGCACCTGGACTACTAGATATAATTTTCAAAATGACGGAATTTCTAAAATATGAACTAGGTGTCTTAATTTTCAGTTCTCAGCTTAAATTCCCTGAGGAAGATGTATTTTAAGCACCTGGACTACTAGATATAATTTTCAAAATAACGGGATCTCTAAAATATGAAGAACGTATCTAAATTTTCAGTTCTCAGCTTAAATTCCCAGAGGAAGATGTATTTTAAGCACCTGGACTACTATATATAATTTTCAAAATGACGGGATCTCTAATATATAAACGAGGTATCTTAAATTTCACTTCTCAGATTAGGTTCCCCGAGGAAGATGTTTTTTAAGCACCTGGACTACTAGATATAATTTTCAAAATGACGGCATCTCTATTATATTAACGAGGTATCTTAAATTTCACTCCTCAGGTTAAGTTCCCCGAGGAAGATATTTTTTAAGCACCTGGACTACTAGATATAATTTTCAAAATAACGGGATCTCTAAAATATGAAGAACGTATCAGAATTTTCAGTTCTCAGCTTAAATACCCTGAGGAAGATTTATGATAAACACCTGGACTACTTGAATAATTCTCAAAATGACAGGATTTCTAATATATAAACGAGGTATCTTATGTTTCACTTCTCAGCTTAAGTTCCCCGAGGAAGATGTTTTTTAAGCACCTGTACTACTATATAATTTTCAAAATGACGGGATCTCTAAAATATGAACTAGGTATCTTAATTTTCAGTTCTCAGCTTAAATTCCCTGAGGAAGATGTATTTTAAGCACCTGGACTACTAGATATAATTTTCAAAATTACGGCATCTCTATTATATTAACGAGGTATCTTAAATTTCACTCCTCAGGTTAAGTTCCCCGAGGAAGATGTTTTTTAAGCACCTGGACTACTAGATATAATTTTGAAAATAACGGGATCTCTAAAATATGAAGAACGTATCTGAATTTTCAGTTCTCATCTTAAATTCCCTGAGGAAGATGTATTTTAAGCAATTGGACTACTATATATAATTTTCAAAATGACGGGATCTCTAATATATAAACGAGGTATCTTAAATTTCACTTCTCAGCTTAGGTTCCCAGAGGAAGATGTTTTTTAAGCACCTGGACTACTAGATATAATTTTCAAAATGATGGTATCTCTAAAACATGAACAAGGTATCTAATTATTCAGTTCTCAGCTTAAGTTTCCTTAGGAAGATGTATTTTAAGCACCTGGACTACTAGATATAATTTCCAAAATGACGGGATCTCCAAAATATGAAGACGGTATCTGAATTTTCAGTTCTCAGTTTACATTCCCTTAGGAAGATGTATTTTAAGCACCTGGACTACTAGATATAATTTTCAAAATGACGGGATCTCCAAAATATGAAGACGGTATCTGAATTTTCAGTTCTCAGTTTAAATTACCTTCGGAAGATGTATTTTAAGCACCCGGACGACTAGATATAATTTTCAAAAGGACGGCATCTCTAATATATAATCGAGGTATCTTAAATTTCACGTCTGAGGTTAAATTCCCCGAGGAAGAAGTTTTTTAATCACCTGTAGAACTATATAATTTTCAAAATGACGGGATTTCTAAAATATGAACTAGGTATCTTAATTTTCAGTTCTCAGTTTAAATTCCCTGATGAAGATGTATTTTAAGCACCTGGACTAGTATATATAATTTCCAAATGACGGGATCTCTAATATATAAACGAGGTATCTTATATTTCACTTCTCTGCTTAAGTTCCCCGAGGAAGATGTTTTTTTAGCACCTGGACTAGTAGATATAATTTTAAAAATGACTGGATCTCCAAAATATGAACACGGTATCTGAGTTTTCAGTTCTCCGTTTAAATTCCCTAAGGAAGATGTATTTTAAGCACCTGGACTACTAGACATAATTTTCAAAATGATGGGATCTCTAAAACATGAACAAGGTATCTGAATATTTAGTTCTCAGCTTAAGTTCCCTGAGGGAGATGTATTTTATGCACCTGGACTACTATATTATGTTCAAAATGACGGGATCTCTAAAATGTGAACTAGGAATCTTAATTTTCAGTTCTTAGCTTAAGTTCCCTGAGGGATATGTATTTTATGCCCCTGGACTACTATATTATTTTCAAAATGTCGGGATCTCTAAAATATGAACTAGGTATCTTAATTTTCATTTCTTAGCTTAAGTTCCCTGAGGAAGATGTATCTTAGGCTCCGGGACTCCTATATTATTTTCAAAATGACAGGCTCTCTAAAATATGAACTAGGTATCTGAATTTTCAATTCTCAGTTTAAATTCCCTTAGGAAGATGTATTTTAAGCACCTGGACTACTAGATATAATTTTCAAAATGACGGCATCTCTAATATATAATCGAGGTATCTTAAATTTCACGTCTCAGGTTAAGTTCCCCGAGGAAGATGTTTTTTAAGCACCTGTACTACTATATATTTTTCAAAATGACGGGATCTCTAAAATATGAACTAGGTATCTGAATTTTCAGTTCTCAGTTTAAATTCCCTAAGGAAGATGTATTTTAAGCACCTGAACTACTAGACATAATTTTCAAAATGATGGGATCTCCAATATATAAACGAGGTATCTTATATTTCACTTCTCAGCTTAAGTTCCCCGAGGAAGATGTTTTTTTAGCACCTGGACTAGTAGATATAATTTTAAAAATGACTGGATCTCCAAAATATGAACACGGTATCTGAATTTTCAGTTCTCAGTTTAAATTCCCTTAGGAAGATGTATTTTAAGCACCTGGACTACTATATATAATTTTCAAAATGACAGGATTTCTAATATATAAACGAGGTATCTTATATTTCACTTCTCAGCTTAAGTTCCCCGAGGAAGATGTTTTTTAAGCACCTGGACTAATAGATATAATTTTCAAAATGACGGGATCTCCAAAATATGAACACGGTATCAGGATTTTCAGTTCTCAGTTTAAATTCCCTTAGGAAGATATATATTAAGCACCTGGACTACTAGATACAATTTTCAAAATGACGGCATCTCCAATATATAATCGAGTTATCTTAAAGTTCACGTCTCTGATTAAGTTCCCCGAGGAAGATGTTTTTTAAGCACCTGGACTACTATATTATTTTCAAAATGACAGGATCTCTAAAATATGAACTAGGTATCTTAATTTTCAGGTCTTAGCTTAAGTTCCCTAAGGAAGATATTTTTCAAGCACCTGGACTACTAGATATAATTTTCAAAATGACGGGATCTCTAATATATAAACGAGGTATCTTAAATTTCTCTTCTCAGCTTAGTGTCCCCGAGGAAGATGTTTTTTATGCACCTGGACTACTATATTATTTTCAAAATGACTGGGTCTCTAAAATATGAAGTCGGTATCTTAATTTTCAGGTCTTAGCTTAAGTTCCCTAAGGAAGATATTTTTCAAGCACCTGGACTACTAGATATAATTTTCAAAATGACGGGATCTCTAATATATAAACGAGGTATCTTATATTTCACTTCTCAGCTTAAGTTCCCAGAGGAAGATGTTTTTTTAGCACCTGGACTAGTAGATATAATTTTAAAAATGACTGGATCTCCAAAATATGAACACGGTATCTGGATTTTCAGTTTTCAGTTTAAATTCCCTTAGGAAGATGTATTTTAAGTACCTGGACTACTAGACATAATTTTCAAAATGATGGGATCTCTAAAACATGAACAAGATATCTGAATATTCAGTTCTCAGCTTAAGTTCCCTGAGGAAGATGTATTTTATGCACCTGGACTACTATATTATGTTCAAAATGACGGGATCTCTAAAATGTGAACTAGGAATCTTAATTTTCAGTTCTTAGCTTAAGTTCCCTGAGGGATATGTATTTTATGCCCCTGGACTACTATATTATTTTCAAAATGTCGGGATCTCTAAAATATGAACTAGGTATCTTAATTTTCATTTCTTAGCTTAAGTTCCCTGAGGAAGATGTATCTTATGCACCTGGACTACTAAATTATTTTCAAAATGACGGGATCTCTGAAATATGAACTAGGTATCTTAATTTTCAGTTCTCAGTTTAAATTCCCTTAGGAAGATGTATTTTAAGCACCTGGACTACTAGATATAATTTTCAAAATGACGGCATCTCTAATATATAATCGAGGTATCTTAAATTTCACGTCTCAGGTTAAGTTCCCCGAGGAAGATGTTTTTTAAGCACCTGGACTACTATATAATTTTCAAAATGACGGTATCTCTAAAATATGAACAGCGTATCTGAATTTTCAGTTCTCAGTTTAAATTCCCTAAGGAAGATGTATTTTAAGTACCTGGACTACTAAATATAATTTTCAAAATGATGGTATCTCCAATATATAAGCGAGGTATCTTATATTTCACTTCTCAGCTTAAGTTCCCCGAGGAAGATGTTTTTTAAGCACCTGGACTAGTAGATATAATTTTAAAAATGACTGGATCTCCAAAATATGAACACGGTATCTGAATTTTCAGTTCTCAGTTTAAATTCCCTAAGGAAGATGTATTTTAAGCACCTGGACTACTATATATAATTTTCAAATTGACAGGATTTCTAATATATAAACGAGGTATCTTAAATTTCACTTCTCAGCTTAAATTCCCCGAGGAAGATGTTTTTTAAGCACCTGGACTACTAGATATAATTTTCAAAATGACGGGATCTCCAAAATATGAACACGGTATCTGAATTTTCAGTTCTCAGTTTAAATTCCCTTAGGAAGATGTATTTTAAGCACCTGGACTACTAGATATAATTTTCAAAATGACGGCATCTCCAATATATAATCGAGGTATCTTAAATTTCAAGTCTCAGGTTAAGTTCCCCGAGGAAGATGTTTTTTAAGCACCTGGACTACTATATAATTTTCAAAATGACGGTGTCTCTAAAATATGAACTAGGTATCTTAATTTTCAGGTCTTAGCTTAAGTTTCCTAAGGAAGATATTTTTCAAGCACCTGGTCTACTAGATATAATTTTCAAAATGACGGGATCTCTAATATATAAACGAGGTATCTTAAATTTCACTTCTCAGCTTAAGTTCCCCGAGGAAGATGTTTTTTAAGCACCTGGACTACTAGATATAATTTTCAAAATGACGGGATCTCTAAAATATGAAGTAGGTATCTTAATTTTCAGGTCTTAGCTTAAGTTCCCTAAGGAAGATATTTTTCAAGCACCTGGACTACTAGATATAATTTTCAAAATGACGGGATCTCTAATATATAAACGAGGTATCTTATATTTCTCTTCTCAGCTTAATTTCCCCGAGGACGATGTTTTTTAAGCAACTGGACTACTAGATATAATTTTCAAAATGAAGGGATCTCCAAGATATGAACACGGTATCTGAATTTTCAGTTCTCAGTTTAAATTCCCTACAGAAGATGTATTTTAAGCACCTGGACTACTAGACATAATTTTCAAAATGATGGGATCTCTAAAACATGAACAAGGTATCTGAATATTCAGTTCTCAGCTTAAGTTCCCTGAGGAAGATGTATTTTTTGCACCTGGACTACTATATTATTTTCAAAATGACGGGATCTCTAAAATATGAACTAGGTATCTTAATTTTCAGTTCTTAGCTTAAGTTCCCTGAGGAAGATGTATTTTATGCACCTGGACTACTATATTATTTTCAAAATGACAGTATCTCTATTATATTAACTAGGTATCTTAATTTCCAGTTCTCAGCTTAAATTCCCTGATGGAGATGTATTTTAAGCACCTGGACTACTATATATAATTTCCAAAATGACGGGATCTCTAATATATAAACGAGGTATCTTAATTTTCAGTTCTCAGCTTAAATTCCCCAGGGAAGATGTATTTTAAGCACCTGGACTACTAGACATAATTTTCAAAATGATGGGATCTCTAAAACATGAACAAGGTATCTGAATATTCAGTTCTCAGCTTAAGTTCCCTTAGGAAGATGTATTTTATGCACCCGGACTTCTATATTATTTTCAAAATGACGTGATGTCTAAAATATGAACTAGGTAACTTAATTGTCAGTTCTTAGCTTAAGTTCCCTGAGGAAGATGTATTTTATGCACCTGGAGTAATAGATATAATTTTCAAAATGACGGCATCTCTATTATATTAACGAGGTATCTTAAATTTCACTCCTCAGGTTAAGTTCCCCGAGGAAGATGTTTTTTAAGCACCTGGACTACTAGATATAATTTTCAAAATGATGGTATCTCTAAAACATGAACAAGGTATCTGATTATTCAGTTCTCAGCTTAAGTTCCCTGAGGAAGATGTATTTTAAGCACCTGGACTACTAGATATAATTTTCAAAATGACGGGATCTCTAATATATAAACGAGGTATCTTAAATTTCACTTCTCAGCTTAGGTTCCCAGAGGAAGATGTTTTTTAAGCACCTGGACTACTAGATATAATTTTCAAAATGATGGTATCTCTAAAACATGAACAAGGTAGCTGATTCTTCAGTTCTCAGCTGGAGTTTCCTTAGGAAGATGTATTTTAAGCACCTGGACTACTAGATATAATTTTCAAAATGACGGGATCTCCAAAATAAGAAAACGGTATCTGAATTTTCAGTTCTCAGTTTAAATTCCCTTAGGAAGATGTATTTTAAGCACCTGGACTACTAGATATAATTTTCAAAATGACGAAATCTCCAAAATATGAACACGGTATCTGATTATTCAGTTCTCAGCTTAAGTTCCCTGAGGAAGATGTATTTTAAGCACCTGGACTACTAGATATAATTTTCAAAATGACGGGATCTCTAATATATAAACGAGGTATCTTAAATTTCACTTCTCAGCTTAGGTTCCCAGAGGAAGATGTTTTTTAAGCACCTGGACTACTAGATATAATTTTCAAAATGATGGTATCTCTAAAACATGAACAAGGTATCTGATTATTCAGTTCTCAGCTTAAGTTCCCTGAGGAAGATGTATTTTAAGCACCTGGACTACTAGATATAATTTTCAAAATGATGGTATCTCTAAAACATGAACAAGGTATCTGAATATTCAGTTCTCAGCTTAAGTTCCCTTAGGAAGATGTATTTTAAGCACCTGGACTACTAGATATAATTATCAAAATGACGGCATCTCTAATATATAATCGAGGTATCTTAAATTTCACGTCTCAGGTTAAGTTCCCCGAGGAAGATGTTTTTTAAGCACCAGTACTACTATATAATTTTAAAATGACGGGATTTCTAAAATATGAACTAGGTATCTTAATTTTCAGTTCGTAGCTTAAATTCCCTGAGGAAGATTTATTTTAATCACCTGGACTACTAGATATAATTTTCAAAATAAAGGGATCTCTAAAATATGAAGAACGTATCTAAATTTTCAGTTCTCAGCTTAAATTCCCTGAGGAAGATGTATTTTAAGCACCTGGACTACTATATATAATTTTCAAAATGACGGGATCTCTAATATATAAACGAGGTATCTTAAATTTCACTTCTCAGTTTAAATTCCCTGAGGAAGATGTATTTTATGCACCTGGACTACTATATTAGTTTCAAAATGACAGGAACTCTAAAATATGAACTGGGTATCTTAATTTTCAGTTCTCAGCTTAAATTCCCTGAGGAAGATGTATTTTAAGCACCTGGACTACTATATAATTTTCAAAATGACAGGATTTCTAATATATAAACGAGGTATCTTAAATTTCACTTCTCAGCTTAAGTTCCCCGAGGAAGATGTTTTTTAAGCACCTGGACTACTAGATATAATTTTCAAAATGACGGGATCTCCAAAATATGAACACGGTATCTGAATTTTCAGTTCTCAGTTTAAATTCCCTTAGGAAGATGTATTTTAAGCACCTGGACTACTAGATATAATTTTCAAAATGACGGCATCTGCAATATATAATCGAGTTATATTAAATTTCACGTCTCAGGTTAAGTTCCCTGAGGAAGATGTTTTTTAAGCACCTGGACTACTATATTATTTTCAAAATGACCGGATCTCTAAAATATGAACTAGGTATCTTAATTTTCAGGTCTTAGCTTAAGTTCCCTAAGGAAGATATTTTTCAAGCACCTGGACTACTAGATATAATTTTCAAAATGACGGGATCTCTAATATATAAACGAGGTATCTTAAATTTCTCTTCTCAGCTTAGTGTCCCCGAGGAAGATGTTTTTTATGCACCTGGACTACTATATTATTTTCAAAATGACGGCATCTCTAATATATTAACTAGGTATCTTAATTTTCAGTTCTTAGCTTAAGTTCCCTAAGGAAGATATTTTTCAAGCACCTGGACTACTAGATATAATTTTCAAAATGACGGGATCTCTAATATATAAACGAGGTATCTTATATTTCACTTCTCAGCTTAAGTTCCCCGAGGAAGATGTTTTTTTAGCACCTGGACTAGTAGATATAATTTTAAAAATGACTGGATCTCCAAAATATGAACACGGTATCTGAATTTTCAGTTCTCAGTTTAAATTCCCTAAGGAAGATGTATTTTAAGCACCTGGACTACTAGACATAATTTTCAAAATGATGGGATCTCTAAAACATGAACAAGGTATCTGAATATTCAGTTCTCAGCTTAAGTTCCCTGAGGAAGATGTATTTTATGCACCTGGACTACTATATTATTTTCAAAATGACGGGATCTCTAAAATATGAACTAGGTATCTTAATTTTCAGTTCTTAGCTTAAGTTCCCTGAGGAAGATGTATTTTATGCACCTGGACTACTATATTATTTTCAAAATGACGGCATCTCTAATATATTAACGAGGCATCTTAATTTTCAGTTCTCAGCTTAAATTCCCTGAGGAAGATGTATTTTAAGCACCTGGACTACTATATATAATTTTCAAAATGACGGGATTTCTAATATATAAACGAGGTATCTTATATTTCACTTCTCAGCTTAAGTTCCCAGAGGAAGATGTTTTTTTAGCACCTGGACTAGTAGATATAATTTTAAAAATGACGGTTTCTCTAAAATATGAACTTGGTATCTTAATTTTCAGATCTTAGCTTAAGTTCCCTAAGGAAGATATTTTTCAAGCACCTGGACTACTAGATATAATTTTCAAAATGACGGGATTTCTAATATATAAACGAGGTATCTTAAATTTCACTTCTCTGCTTAAGTTCCCCGAGGAAGATGTTTTTTTAGCACCTGGACTAGTAGATATAATTTTAAAAATGACTGGATCTCCAAAATATGAACACGGTATCTGAATTTTCAGTTTTCAGTTTAAATTCCCTAAGGAAGATGTATTTTAAGCACCTGGACTACTAGACATAATTTTCAAAATGATGGGATCTCTAAAACATGAACAAGGTATTTGAATATTCAGTTCTCAGCTTATGTTCCCTGAGGAAGATGTATTTTATGCACCTGGACTACTATATTATTTTCAAAATGACAGGATCTCTAAAATATGAACTAGGTATCTTAATTTTCAGGTCTTAGCTTAAGTTCCCTAAGGAAGATATTTTTCAAGCACCTGGACTACTAGATATAATTTTCAAAATGACGGGATCTCTAATATATAAACGAGGTATCTTAAATTTCTCTTCTCAGCTTAGTGTCCCCGAGGAAGATGTTTTTTATGCACCTGGACTACTATATTATTTTCAAAATGACGGCATCTCTAAAATATGAACTAGGTATCTTAATTTTCAGGTCTTAGCTTAAGTTCCCTAAGGAAGATATTTTTCAAGCACCTGGACTACTAGATATAATTTTCAAAATGACGGGATCTCTAATATATAAACGAGGTATCTTAAATTTCTCTTCTCAGCTTAGTGTCCCCGAGGAAGATGTTTTTTTAGCACCTGGACTAGTAGATATAATTTTAAAAATGACTGGATCTCCAAAATATGAACACGGTATCTGAATTTTCAGTTCTCAGTTTAAATTCCCTAAGGAAGATGTATTTTAAGCACCTGGACTACTAGACATAATTTTCAAAATGATGGGATCTCTAAAACATGAACAAGGTATCTGAATATTCAGTTCTCAGCTTAAGTTCCCTGAGGAAGATGTATTTTATGCACCTGGACTACTATATTATTTTCAAAATGACGGGATCTCTAAAATATGAACTAGGTATCTTAATTTTCAGTTCTTAGCTTAAGTTCCCTGAGGAAGATGTATTTTATGCACCTGGACTACTATATTATTTTCAAAATGACAGGATCTCTAAAATATTAACTAGGTATCATAAATTTCAGTTCTAAGCTTAATTTCCCTGATGGAGATGTATTTTAAGCACCTGGACTACTATATATAATTTCCAAAATGACGGGATCTCTAATATATAAACGAGGTATCTTAATTTTCAGTTCTCAGCTTAAATTCCCCAGGGAAGATGTTTTTTAAGCACCTGGACTACTAGACATAATTTTCAAAATGATGGGATCTCTAAAACATGAACAAGGTATCTGAATATTCAGTTCTCAGCTTAAGTTCCCTTAGGAAGATGTATTTTATGCACCCGGACTTCTATATTATTTTCAAAATTACGTGATGTCTAAAATATGAACTAGGTATCTTAATTTTCAGTTCTTAGCTTAAGTTCCCTGAGGAAGATGTATTTTATGCACCTGGACTGCTAGATATAATTTTTTAAAATTACGGCATCTCTATTATATTAACGAGGTATCTTAAATTTCACTCCTCAGGTTAAGTTCCCCGAGGAAGATGTTTTTTAAGCACCTGGACTACTAGATATAATTTTCAAAATGATGGTATCTCTAAAACATGAACAAGGTATCTGATTATTCAGTTCTCAGCTTAAGTTCCCTGAGGAAGATGTATTTTAAGCACCTGGACTACTAGATATAATTTTCAAAATGACGGGATCTCTAATATATAAACGAGGTATCTTAAATTTCACTTCTCAGCTTAGGTTCCCAGAGGAAGATGTTTTTTAAGCACCTGGACTACTAGATATAATTTTCAAAATGATGGGATCTCTAAAATATGAACTAGGTATCTGATTATTCAGTTCTCAGCTTAAGTTTCCTTAGGAAGATGTATTTTAAGCACCTGGACTACTAGATATAATTTTCAAAATGACGGGATCTCCAAAATATGAAGACGGTATCTGAATTTTCAGTTCTCAGTTTAAACTCCCTTAGGAAGATGTATTTTAAGCACCTGGACTACTAGATATAATTTTCAAAATGACGGGATCTTCAAAATATGAACACGGTATCTGGATTTTCAGTTCTCAGCTTAAATTCCCTTAGGAAGATGTATTTTAATCACCTGGACTACCAGATATAATTTTCAAAATGACGGCATCTCTAATATATAATCGAGGTATCTTAAATTTCACGTCTCAGGTTAAGTTCCCCGAGGAAGATGTTTTTTAAGCACCTGGACTAATATATAATTTTAAACACGACGGGATCTCTAAAATATGAACTAGGTATCTTATTTTTCAGTTCTCAGCTTAAATTCCCTGAGGAAGATTTATTTTAATCACCTGGACTACTAGATATAATTTTCAAAATAACGGGATCTCTAAAATATGAAGAACGTATCTGAATTTTCAGTTCTCAGCTTAAATTCCCAGAGGAAGATGTATTTTAAGCACCTGGACTACTATATATAATTTTCAAAATGACGGGATCTCTAATATATAAACGAGGTATCTTAAATTTCACTTCTCAGCTTAAGGTCCCTGAGGAAGATGTATTTTATGCACCTGGACTACTATATTAGTTTCAAAATGACAGGAACTCTAAAATATGAACTGGGTATCTTAATTTTCAGTTCTCAGCTTAAATTCCCTGAGGAAGATGTATTTTAAGCACCTGGACTACTATATATAATTTTCAAAATGACAGGATTTCTAATATATAAACGAGGTATCTTAAATTTCACTTCTCAGCTTAAGTTCCCCGAGGAAGATGTTTTTTAAGCACCTGGACTACTAGATATAATTTTCAAAATGACGGGATCTCCAAAATATGAACACGGTATCTGAATTTTCAGTTCTCAGTTTAAATTCCCTTAGGAAGATGTATTTTAAGCACCTGGACTACTAGATATAATTTTCAAAATGACGGCATCTGCAATATATAATCGAGTTATATTAAATTTCACTTCTCAGCTTAGGTTCCCCGAGGAAGATGTTTTTTAAGCACCTGGACTACTATATTATTTTCAAAATGACAGGATCTCTAAAATATGAACTAGGTATCTTAATTTTCAGGTCTTAGCTTAAGTTCCCTAAGGAAGATATTTTTCAAGCACCTGGACTACTAGATATAATTTTCAAAATGACGGGATCTCTAATATATAAACGAGGTATCTTAAATTTCTCTTCTCAGCTTAGTGTCCCCGAGGAAGATGTTTTTTATGCACCTGGACTACTATATTATTTTCAAAATGACGGGTTCTCTAAAATATTAAGTAGGTATCTTAATTTTCATGTCTTAGCTTAAGTTCCCTTATGAAGATTTTTTTCAAGCACCTGGACTACTAGATATAATTTTCAAAATGACGGGATCTCTAATATATAAACGAGGTATCTTAAATTTCACTTCTCTGCTTAAGGTCCCCGAGGAAGATGCTTTTTAGCACCTGCACTAGTAGATATAATTTTAAAAATGACTGGATCTCCAAAATATGAACACGGTATCTGAATTTTCAGTTCTCAGTTTAAATTCCCTAAGGAAGATGTATTTTAAGCACCTGGACTACTAGACATAATTTTCAAAATGATGGGATCTCTAAAACATGAACAAGGTATCTGAATATTCAGTTCTCAGCTTAAGTTCCCTGAGGAAGATGTATTTTATGCACCTGGACTACTAGATATAATTTCCAAATGACGGGATCTCTAAAATATAAACTAGGTATCTAAAATTTCAGTTCTTAGCTTAATTTCCCGGAGGAAGATGTATTTTATGCACCTGGACTACTAGATATTATTTTCAAAATGAGGGGATCTCTACTATATTAACTTGGTATCTTAATTGTCAGTTCTCAGCATAAATTCCCTGATGAAGATGTATTTTAAGCACCTGGACTACTAGATATAATTTTCAAAATGACGGGAGCTCTAATATATAAACGAGGTATCTTATATTTCACTTCTCAGCTTAAGTTCCCAGAGGAAGATGTTTTTTTAGCACCTGGACTAGTAGATATAATTTTAAAAATGACGGTTTCTCTAAAATATTAACTAGGTATCTTAATTTTCAGGTCTTAGCTTAAGTTCCCTAAGGAAGATGCATTTTTCAAGCACCTGGACTACTAGATATAATTTTCAAAATGACGGGATCTCTAATATATAAACGAGGTATCTTATATTTCACTTCTCAGCTTAAGTTCCCCGAGGAAGATGTTTTTTAAGCACCTGGACTAGTAGATATAATTTTAAAAATGACTGGATCTCCAAAATATGAACACGGTATCTGAATTTTCAGTTCTCAGTTTAAATTCCCTAAGGAAGATGTATTTTAAGCACCTGGACTACTAGACATAATTTTCAAAATGATGGGATCTCTAAAACATGAACAAGGTATCTGAATATTCAGTTCTCAGCTTAAATTCCCCGAGGAAGATGTATTTTAAGCACCTGGACTACTAGACATAATTTTCAAAATGATGGGATCTCTAAAACATGAACAAGGTATCTGAATATTCAGTTCTCAGCTTAAGTTCCCTTAGCAAGATGTATTTTATGCACCCGGACTTCTATATTATTTTCAAAATGACAGGATCTCTAAAATATGAACTAGGTATCTTAATTGTCAGTTCTTAGCTTAAATTCCCTGAGGAAGATGTATTTTATGCACCTGGACTACTAGATATAATTTTTTAAAATTACGGGATCTCTATTATATTAACGAGGTATCTTAAATTTCACTCCTCAGGTTAAGTTCCCCGAGGAAGATGCTTTTTAAGCACCTGGACTACTAGATATAATTTTCAAAATGATGGTATCTCTAAAACATGAACAAGGTATCTGATTATTCAGTTCTCAGCTTAAGTTCCCTGAGGAAGATGTATTTTAAGCACCTGGACTACTAGATATAATTTTCAAAATGACGGGATCTCTAATATATAAACGAGGTATCTTAAATTTCACTTCTCAGCTTAGGTTCCCAGAGGAAGATGTTTTTTAAGCACCTGGACTACTAGATATAATTTTCAAAATGATGGTATCTCTAAAACATGAACAAGGTATCTGATTATTCAGTTCTCAGCTTAAGTTTCCTTAGGAAGATGTATTTTAAGCACCTGGACTACTAGATATAATTTTCAAAATGACGGGATCTCCAAAATATGAAGACGGTATCTGAATTTTCAGTTCTCAGTTTAAATTCCCTTAGGAAGATGTATTTTAAGCACCTGGACTACTAGATATAATTTTCAAAATGACGGGATCTCCAAAATATGAACACGCTATCTGAATTTTCAGTTCTCAGTTTAATTTCCCTGAGGAAGATGTATTTTAAGCACCTGGACTACTAGATATAATTTTCGAAATGACGGCATCTCTAATATATAATCGAGGTATCTTAAATTTCACGTCTCAGGTAAAGTTCCCCGAGGAAGATGTTTTTTAAGCACCTGAACTAATATATAATTTTAAAATGACGGGATCTCTAAAATATGAACTCGGTATCTTAATTTTCAGTTCTTAGCTTAAGTTCCCTGATGAAGATGTTTTTTAAGCACCTGGACTACTAGATATAATTTTCAAAATAACGGGATCTCCAAAATATGAAGAACGTATCTGAATTTTCAGTTCTCAGCTTAAATTCCCTGAGGAAGATGTATTTTAAGCACCTGGACTACTATATATAATTTTCAAAATGACGGGATCTCTAATATATAAACGAGGTATCTTAAATTTCACTTCTCAGCTTAAATTCCATGAGAAAGATGTATTTTATGCACCTGGACTACTATATTATTTTCAAAATGACAGGATCTCTAAAATATGAACTAGGTATCTTAATTTTCAGTTCATAGCTTAAGTTCCCTGAGGAATATATTTTTTAAGCACCTGGACTACTATATATAATTTTCAAAATGACAGGATTTCTAATATATAAACGAGGTATCTTATATTTCACTTCTCAGCTTAAGTTCCCCGAGGAAGATGTTTTTTAAGCACCTGGACTACTAGATATAATTTTCAAAATGACGGGATCTCCAAAACATGAACACGGTATCTGAATTTTCAGTTCTCAGTTTAAATTCCCTTAGGAAGATGTACTGTAAGCACCTGGACGACTATATATAATTTTCAAAATGACAGGATTTCTAATATATAAACGAGGTATCTGAATTTTCAGTTCTCAGTTTAAATTCCCTTAGGAAGATGTATTTTAAGCACCTGGACTACTAGATATAATTTTCAAAATGACGGGATCTCCAAAATATGAAAACGGTATCTGAATTTTCAGTTCTCAGTTTAAATTCCCTTAGGAAGATGTATTTTAAGCACCTGGACTACTAGATATAATTTTCAAAATGACGGCATCGCTAATATATCAATCGACGGTATCTTAAATTTCACGTCTCAGGTTAAGTTCCCCGAGGAAGATGTTTTTTAAGCACCTGGACTACTATATATAATTTTCAAAATGACGGGATCTCTAAAATATGAACTAGGTATCTTAATTTTCAGTTCTTAGCTTAACTTCCCTGAGGAAGATTTATTTTAAGCACCTGGACTACTAGATATAATTTTCAAAATAACGGGATCTCTAAAATATGAAGAACATATCTGAATTTTCAGTTCTCAGCTTAAATTCCCAGAGGAAGATGTATTTTAAGCACCTGGACTACTATATATAATTTTCAAAATGACGGGATCTCTAAAATATGAAGAACGTATCTAAATTTTCAGTTCTCAGCTTAAATTCCCAGAGGAAGATGTATTTTAAGCACCTGGACTACTATATATAATTTTCAAAATGACGGGATCTCTAATATATAAACGAGGTATCTTAAATTTCACTTCTCAGATTAGGTTCCCCGAGGAAGATGTTTTTTAAGCACCTGGACTACTAGATATAATTTTCAAAATGATGGTATCTCTAAAACATGAACAAGGTATCTGATTATTCAGTTCTCAGCTTAAGTTCCCTGAGGAAGATGTATTTTAAGCACCTGGACTACTAGATATAATTTTCAAAATGACGGGATCTCCAAAATATGAACACGGTATCTGAATTTTCAGTTCTCAGTTTAAATTCCCTTAGGAAGATGTATTTTAAGCACGTGGACTACTAGATATAATTTTCAAAATGACGGGATCTACAAAATATGAAAACGGTGTCTGAATTTTCAGTTCTCAGTTTAAATTCCCTTAGGAAGATGTATTTTAAGCACCTGGACTACTAGATATAATTTTCAAAATGACGGCATCTCTAATATATAATCGAGGTATCTTAAATTTCACGTCTCAGGTTAAGTTCCCCGAGGAAGATGTTTTTTAAGCACCAGTACTACTATATAATTTTAAAATGACGGGATTTCTAAAATATGAACTAGGTATCTTAATTTTCAGTTCGTAGCTTAAATTCCCTGAGGAAGATTTATTTTAATCAACTGGACTACTAGATATAATTTTCAAAATAACGGGATCTCTAAAATATGAAGAACGTATCTGAATTTTCAGTTCTCAGCTTAAATTCCCTGAGGAAGATTTATTTTAAACACCTGGACTACTTGAAATAATTCTCAAAATGACGAGATTTCTAATATATAAACGAGGTATCTTAAATTTCAATTCTCAGCTTAAGTTCCCTGAGGAAGATGTATTTTATGCACCTGGATTACTATATTATTTTCAAAATGACAGGATCTCTAAAATATGAACTAGGTATCTTAATTTTCAGTTCTCAGCTTACGTTCCCTGAGGAAGATGTATTTTAAGCACCTGGACTACTATATATAATTTTCAAAATGACAGGATTTCTAATATATAAACGAGGTATCTTATATTTCACTTCTCAGCTTAAGTTCCCCGAGGAAGATGTTTTTTAAGCACCTGGACTACTAGATATAATTTTCAAAATGACGGGATCTCCAAAATATGAACACGGTATCTGAATTTTCAGTTCTCAGTTTAAATTCCCTCAGGAAGATGTATTTTAAGCACCAGGACTACTAGATATCATTTTCAAAATGACGGGATCTCCAAAATATGAACACGGTATCTGAATTTTCAGTTCTCAGCTTAAATTCCCTGATGAAGATGTATTTTAAGCACCTGGACTACTAGACATAATTTTCAAAATAACGGGATCTCTAAAATATGAAGAACGTATCTGAATTTTCAGTTCTCAGCTTAAATTCCCTGAGGAAGATGTATTTTAAGCACCTGGACTACTAGATATAATTTTCAAAATGACGGGATTTCTAATATATAAACGAGGTATCTTAAATTTCAGTTCTCAGATTAGGTTCCCCGAGGAAGATGTTTTTTAAGCACCTGGACTACTAGATATAATTTTCCAAATTACGGCATCTCTATTATATAAACGAGGTATCTTATATTTCACTTCTCAGCTTAAGTTCCCCGAGGAAGATGTTTTTTTAGCACCTGGACTAGTAGATATAATTTTAAAAATGACTGGATCTCCAAAATATGAACACGGTATCTGAATTTTCAGTTCTCAGTTTAAATTCCCTAAGGAAGATGTATTTTAAGCACCTGGACTACTAGACATAATTTTCAAAATGACGGGATCTCTAAAATATGAACTAGGTATCTTAATTTTCAGTTCTCAGCTTAAATTCCCTGAGGAAGATGTATTTTAAGCACCTGGACTACTATATATAATTTTCAAAATGACGGCATCTCTAATATATAATTGAGGTATCTTAAGTTTCACGTCTCAGGTTAAGTTCCCCGAGGAAGATGTTTTTTAAGCACCTGTACTACTATATAATTTTCAAAATGACGGGATCTCTAAAATATGAACTAGGTATCTTAATTTTCAGTTCTCAGCTTAAATTCCCTGAGGAAGATGTATTTTAAGCACCTGGACTACTATATATAATTTTCAAAATGACGGGATCTCTAATATATAAACGAGGTATCTTAATTTTCAGTTCTCAGCTTAAGTTCCCTGAGGAAGATGTATTTTATGCACCTGGACTACTATATTATTTTCACAATGACAGGATCTCTAAAATATGAACTAGGTATCTTAATTTTCAATTCTCAGTTTAAATTCCCTTAGGAAGATGTATTTTAAGCACCTGGACTACTAGAAATAATTTTCCAAATGACGGGATTTCTAATATATAATCGAGGTATCTCAAATTTCACGTCTCAGCTTATGTTCCCTGAGGGAGATGTATTTTATGCACCTGGACTACTATATTATTTTCAAAATGACGGGATCTCTAAAATATGAATTAGGTATCTTAATTTTCAGTTCATAGCTTAAGTTCCCTGAGGAAGATGTATTTTAAGCACCTGGACTACTATATATAATTTTCAAAATGACAGGATTTCTAATATATAAACGAGGTATCTTATATTTCACTTCTCAACTTAAGTTCCCCGAGGAAGATGTTTTTTAAGCACCTGGACTACTAGATATAATTCTCAAAATGACGGGATCTTCAAAATATGAACACTGTATCTGAATTTTCAGTTCTCAGTTTAAATTCCCTTAGGAAGATGTATTGTAAGCACCTGGACTACTAGATATAATTTTCAAAATGACGGGATCTCCAAAATATGAACACGGTATCTGAATTTTCAGTTCTCAGTTTAAATTCCCTTAGGAAGATGTATTTTAAGCACATGGACTACTAGATATAATTTTCAAAATGACGGGATCTCCAAAATATGAACACGGTATCTGAATTTTCAGTTCTCAGTTTAAATTCCCTTAGGAAGATGTATTTTAAGCACCTGGACTACTATATATAATTTTCAAAATGACGGGATCTCTAATATATAAACGAGGTATCTTATATTTCACTTCTCAGCTTAAGTTCCCTTAGGAAGATGTATTTTATGCACCCGGACTTCTATATTATTTTCAAAATGACGGGATCTCCAAAATATGAACTAGCTATCTTAATTTTCAGTTCTTAGCTTAAATTCCCTGAGGAAGATGTATTTTAAGCACCTGGACTACTATATATAATTTTCAAAATGACAGGATTTCTAATATATAAACGAGGTATCTTAAATTTCACTTCTCAGCTTAAGTTCCCCGAGGAAGATGTTTTTTAAGCACCTGGACTACTAGATATAATTTTCAAAATGACGGGATCTCCAAAATATGAACACGGTATCTGAATTTTCAGTTCTCAGTTTAAATTCCCTTAGGAAGATGTATTTTAAGCACCTGGACTACTAGATATAATTTTCAAAATGACGGGATCTCCAAAATATGAACACGGTATCTGAATTTTCAGTTCTCAGTTTAAATTCCCTTAGGAAGATGTATTTTAAGCACCTGGACTACTAGATATAATTTTCAAAATGACGGGATCTCCAAAATATGAACACGGTATCTGAATTTTCAGTTCTCAGTTTAAATTCCCTTAGGAAGATGTATTTTAAGCACCTGGACTACTAGATATAATTTTCAAAATGACGGGATTTCTAATATATAATCGAGGTATCTTAAATTTCACGTCTCAGGTTAAGTTCCCCGAGGAAGATGTTTTTTAAGCACCTGTACTACTATATAATTTTCAAAATGACGGGATTTCTAAAATATGAACTAGGTATCTTAATTTTCAGTTCTCAGCTTAAATTCCCTGAGGAAGATTTATTTTAAGCACCTGGACTACTATATATAATTTTCAAAATCACAGGATCTCTAAAATATGAACTAGGTATCTGAATTTTCAGTTCTCAGATTAGTTTCCCTGAGGAAGATGTATTTTAAGCACCTGGACTACTATATATAATTTTCAAAATAACGGGATCTCTAAAATATGAAGAACGTATCTGAATTTTCAGTTCTCAGCTTAAATTCCCTGAGGAAGATGTATTTTAAGCACCTGGACTACTATATATAATTTTCAAAATGACGGGATCTCTAATATATAAACGAGGTATCTTAATTTTCACTTCTCAGATGAGGTTCCCAGATGAAGATGTTTTTTAAGCACCTGGACTACTAGATATAATTTTCAAAATGATGGTATCTCTAAAACATGAACAAGGTATCTAATTATTCAGTTCTCAGCTTAAGTTTCCTTAGGAAGATGTATTTTAAGCACCTGGACTACTAGATATAATTTTCAAAATGACGGGATCTCCAAAATATGAAGACGGTATCTGAATTTTCAGTTCTCAGTTTAAATTCCCTTAGGAAGATGTATTTTAAGCACCTGGACTACTAGATATAATTTTCAAAATGACGGGATCTTCAAAATATGAACACCGTATCTGAATTTTCAGTTCTCAGTTTAAATTCCCTTAGGAAGATGTATTTTAAGCACCTGGGCTACTAGATATAATTTTCAAAATGACGGCATCTCTAATATATAATCGAGGTATCTTAAATTTCACGTCTCAGGTTAAGTTCCCCGAGGAAGATGTTTTTTAAGCACCAGTACTACTATATAATTTTAAAATGACGGGATTTCTAAAATATGAACTAGGTATCTTAATTTTCAGTTCGTAGCTTAAATTCCCTGAGGAAGATTTATTTTAAGCACCTGGACTACTAGATATAATTTTCAAAATAACGGGATCTCTAAAATATGAAGAACGTATCTGAATTTTCAGTTCTCAGCTTAAATTCCCTGAGGAAGATGTATTTTAAGCACCTGGACTACTATATATAATTTTCAAAATGACGGGATCTCTAATATATAAACGAGGTATCTTAAATTTCACTTCTCAGCTTAAATTCCATGAGAAAGATGTATTTTATGCACCTGGACTACTATATTAGTTGCAAAATGACAGGAACTCTAAAATATGAACTAGGTATCTCAATTTTCAGTACTCCTCATTAATTCCCTTAGGAAGATGTATTTTAAGCACCTGGACTACTAGATATAATTTTCAAAATGACGGGATTTCTAATATATAAACGAGGTATCTTAAATTTCACTTCTCAGCTTAAGTTCCCCGAGGAAGATGTTTTTTAATCACCTGGACTACTAGATATAATTTTCAAAATGACGGGATCTCCAAAATATGAACACGGTATCTGAATTTTCAGTTCTCAGTTTAAATTCCCTCAGGAAGATGTATTTTAAGCACCAGGACTACTAGATATCATTTTCAAAATGACGGGATCTCCAAAATATGAACACGGTATCTGAATTTTCAGTTCTCAGCTTAAATTCCCTGATGAAGATGTATTTTAAGCACCTCGACTACTATATATAATTTTCAAAATGACAGGATCTCTAAAATATGAAGAACGTATCTGAATTTTCAGTTCTCAGCTTAAATTCCCTGAGGAAGATGTATTTTAAGCACCTGGACTACTATATATAATTTTCAAAATGACGGGATCTCTAATATATAAACGAGGTATCTTAAATTTCACTTCTCAGATTAGGTTCCCCGAGGAAGATGTATTTTAAGCACCTGGACTACTAGATATAATTTTCAAAATGACGGCATCTCTATTATATTAACGAGGTATCTTATATTTCACTTCTCAGCTTAAGTTCCCCGAGGAAGATGTTTTTTTAGCACCTGGACTAGTAGATATAATTTTAAAAATGACTGGATCTCTAAAATATGAACACGGTATCTGAATTTTCAGTTCTCAGTTTAAATTCCCTAAGGAAGATGTATTTTAAGTACCTGGACTACTATAAAATTTTCAAAACGACGGGATCTCTAAAATATGACCTAGGTGTCTTAATTTTCAGTTCTTAGCTTAAATTCCCTGAGGAAGATTTATTTTAAGCACCTGGACTACTAGATATAATTTTCAAAATGACGGCATCTCTAATATATAAACGAGGTATCGTAAATCTCACTTCTCAGGTTAAGTTTCCCAAGGAAGATGTTTTTTAAGCACCTGGACTACTATATAATTTTCATAATGACGGGATCTCTAAAATATGAACTAGGTATCTTAATTTTCAGTTCTCAGCTTAAATTCCCTGAGGAAGATGTATTTTAAGCACCTGGACTACTATATATAATTTTCAAAATGACGGGATCTCTAATATATAAACGAGGTATCTTATATTTCACTTCTCAGCTTAAGTTCCCTTAGGAAGATGTATTTTATGCACCCGGACTTCTATATTATTTTCAAAATGACGGGATCTCTAAAATATGAACTAGGTATCTTAATTTTCAGTTCTCAGCTTAAATTCCCTTAGGAAGATGCATTTTAAGCACCTGGACTACTAGATATAATTTTCAAAATGACGGCATCTCTAATATATAATCGAGGTATCTCAAATTTCACGTCTCAGCTTATGTTCCCTGAGGGAGATGTATTTTATGCACCTGGACTACTATATTATTTTCAAAATGACGGGATCTCTAAAATATGAATTAGGTATATTAATTTTCAGTTATTAGCTTAAGTTCCCTGAGGAAGATGTATTTTAAGCACCTGGACTACTATATATAATTTTCAAAATGACAGGATTTCTAATATATAAACGAGGTATCTTATATTTCACTTCTCAGCTTAAGTTCCCCGAGGAAGATGTTTTTTAAGCACCTGGACTACTAGATATAATTCTCCAAATGACGGGATCTTCAAAATATGAACACGGTATCTGAATTTTCAGTTCTCAGTTTAAATTCCCTTAGGAAGATGTATTGTAAGCACCTGGACTACTATATAATTTTCAAAATGACGGGATCTCCAAAATATGAACACGGTATCTGAATTTTCAGTTCTCAGTTTAAATTCCCTTAGGAAGATGTATTTTAAGCACCTGGACTACTAGATATAATTTTCAAAATGACGGGATCTCCAAAATATGAACACGGTATCTGAATTTTCAGTTCTCTGTTTAAATTCCCTTAGGAAGATGTATTTTAAGCACCTGGACTACTAGATATAATTTTCAAAATGACGGCATCTCTAATATATAATCGAGGTATCTTAAATTTCACGTCTCAGGTTAAGTTCCCCGAGGAAGATGTTTTTTAAGCTCCTGTACTACTATATAATTTTCAAAATGTCGGAATTTCTAAAATATGAACTAGGTGTCTTAATTTTCAGTTCGTAACTTAAATTCCCTGAGGAAGATGTATTTTAAGCACCTGGACTACTATATATAATTTTCAAAATGACGGGATCTCTAATATATAAACGAGGTATCTTAAATTTCACTTCTCAGATTAGGTTCCCCGAGGAAGATGTTTTTTAAGCACCTGGACTACTAGATATAATTTTCAAAATTACGGCATCTCTATTATATTAACGAGCTATCTTAAATTTCACTCCTCAGCTTAAATTCCATGAGGAAGATGTTTTTTAAGCACCTGGACTACTAGATATAATTTTCAAAATGACGGCATCTCTATTATATTAACGAGGTATCTTAAATTTCACTCCTCAGGTTAAGTTCCCCGAGGAAGATATTTTTTAAGCACCTGGACTACTAGATATAATTTTCAAAATAACGGGATCTCTAAAATATGAAGAACGTATCAGAATTTTCAGTTCTCAGCTTAAATACCCTGAGGAAGATTTATGATAAACACCTGGACTACTTGAAATAATTCTCAAAATGACAGGATTTCTAATATATAAACGAGGTATCTTATGTTTCACTTCTCAGCTTAAGTTCCCCGAGGAAGATGTTTTTTAAGCACCTAGACTACTAGATATAATTTTCAAAAAAAACGGAGCTCTAAAATATGAAGAACGTATCAGAATTTTCAGTTCTCAGCTTAAATACCCTGAGGAAGATTTATGATAAACACCTGGACTACTTGAAATAATTCTCAAAATGACAGGATTTCTAATATATAAACGAGGTATCTTATGTTTCACTTCTCAGCTTAAGTTCCCCGAGGAAGATGTTTTTTAAGCACCTGTACTACTATATAATTTTCAAAATGACGGGATCTCTAAAATATGAACTAGGTATCTTAATTTTCAGTTCTCAGCTTAAATTCCCTGAGGAAGATGTATTTTAAGCACCTGGTCTACTAGATATAATTTTCAAAATTACGGCATCTCTATTATATTAACGAGGTATCTTAAATTTCACTCCTCAGGTTAAGTTCCCCGAGGAAGATGTTTTTTAAGCACCTGGACTACTAGATATAATTTTCAAAATAACGGGATCTCTAAAATATGAAGAACGTATCTGAATTTTCAGTTCTCAGCTTAAATTCCCTGAGGAAGATGTATTTTAAGCACCTGGACTACTATATATAATTTTCAAAATGACGGGATCTCTAATATATAAACGAGGTATCTTAAATTTCACTTCTCAGCTTAGGTTCCCCGAGGAAGATGTTTTTTAAGCACCTGGACTACTAGATATAATTTTCAAAATGATGGTATCTCTAAAACATGAACAAGGTATCTGATTATTCAGTTCTCATCTTAAGTTCCCTGAGGAAGATGTATTTTATGCACCTGGACTACTATATATAATTTTCAAAATGACGGGATCTCTAATATATAAACGAGGTATCTTACATTTCACTTCTCAGCTTAAGTTCCCTGAGGAAGATGTATTTTATGCACCTGGACTACTATATTATTTTCAAAATGACAGGATCTCTAAAATATGAACTAGGTATCTTAATTTTCAGTTCTTAGCTTACGTTCCCTGAGGAAAATGTTTTTCAAGCACCTGGACTACTATATATAATTTTCAAAATGACAGGATTTCTAATATATAAACGAGGTATCTTATATTTCACTTCTCAGCTTAAGTTCCCCGAGGAAGATGTTTTTTAAGCACCTGGACTACTAGATATAATTTTCAAAATGACGGGATCTTCAAAATATGAACACGGTATCTGAATTTTCAGTTCGTAGCTTAAATTCCCTGAGGAAGATTTATTTTAATCACCTGGACTACTAGATATAATTTTCAAAATAACGGGATCTCTAAAATATGAAGAACGTATCTGAATTTTCAGTTCTCAGCTTAAATTCCCTGAGGAAGATGTATTTTAAGCACCTGGACTACTATATATAATTTTCAAAATGACGGGATCTCTAATATATAAACGAGGTATCTTAAATTTCACTTCTCAGCTTAAGTTCCCCGAGGAAGATGTTTTTTAAGCACCTGGACTACTAGATATAATTTTCAAAATGACAGGATTTCTAATATATAAACGAGGTATCTTATATTTCACTTCTCAGCTTAAGTTCCCCGAGGAAGATGTTTTTTAAGCACCTGGACTACTAGATATAATTTTCAAAATGACGGGATCTCCAAAATATGAAAACGGTATCTGAATTTTCAGTTCTCAGTTTACATTCCCTTAGGAAGATGTATTTTAAGCACCTGGACTACTAGATATAATTTTCAAAATGACGGCATCTCCAATATATAATCGAGGTATCTTAAATTTCAGGTCTCAGGTTAAGTTCCCCGAGGAAGATGTTTTTCAAGCACCTGGACTACTATATTATTTTCAAAATGACAGGATCTCTAAAATATGAACTAGGTATCTTAATTTTCAGGTCTTAGCTTAAGTTCCCTAAGGAAGATATTTTTCAAGCACCTGGACTACTAGATATAATTTTCAAAATGACGGGATCTCTAATATATAAACGAGGTATCTTAAATTTCTCTTCTCAGCTTAGTGTCCCCGAGGAAGATGTTTTTTATGCACCTGGACTACTATATTATTTTCAAAATGACGGCATCTCTAATATATTAACGAGGCATCTTAATTTTCAGTTCTTAGCTTAAGTTCCCTTAGGAAGATATTTTTCAAGCTCCTGGACTACTAGATATAATTTTCAAAATGACGGGATCTCTCATATATAAACGAGGTATCTTATATTTCACTTCTCAGCTTAAGTTCCCCTAGGAAGATGTTTTTTCAGCACCTGGACTAGTAGATATAATTTTAAAAATGACTGGATCTCCAAAATATGAACACGGTATCTGAATTTTCAGTTCTCAGTTTAAATTCCCTAAGGAAGATGTATTTTAAGCACCTGGACTACTAGACATAATTTTCAAAATGATGGGATCTCTAAAACATGAACAAGGTATCTGAATATTCAGTTCTCAGCTTAAGTTCCCTGAGGAAGATGTATTTTATGCACCTGGACTACTATATTATTTTCAAAATGACGGGATCTCTAAAATATGAACTAGGTATCTTAATTTTCAGTTCTTAGCTTAAGTTCCCTGAGGAAGATGTATTTTATGCACCTGGACTACTATATTATTTTCAAAATGACAGGATCTCTAAAATATGAACTAGGTATCTTAATTTTCAGTTCTCAGCTTAAATTCCCTGATGAAGATGTATTTTAAGCACCTGGACTACTATATATAATTTTCAAAATGACGGGAACTCTAATATATAAACGAGGTATCTTAATTTTCAGTTCTCAGCTTAAATTCCCCGAGGAAGATGTATTTTAAGCACCTGGACTACTAGACATAATTTTCAAAATGATGGGATCTCTAAAACATGAACAAGGTATCTGAATATTCAGTTCTCAGCTTAAGTTCCCTTAGGAAGATGTATTTTATGCACCCGGACTTCTATATTATTTTCAAAATGACGTGATGTCTAAAATATGAACTAGGTAACTTAATTGTCAGTTCTTAGCTTAAGTTCCCTGAGGAAGATGTATTTTATGCACCTGGACTACTAGATATAATTTTAAAAATGACGGCATCTCTATTATATTAACGAGGTATCTTAAATTTCACTCCTCAGGTTAAGTTCCCCGAGGAAGATGTTTTTTAAGCACCTGGACTACTAGATATAATTTTCAAAATGATGGTATCTCTAAAACATGAACAAGGTATCTGATTATTCACTTCTCAGCTTAAGTTCCCTTAGGAAGATGTATTTGAAGCACCTGGACTACTAGATATAATTTTCAAAATGACGGGATCTCTAATATATAAACGAGGTATCTTAAATTTCACTTCTCAGCTTAGGTTCCCAGAGGAAGATGTTTTTTAAGCACCTGGACTACTAGATATAATTTTCAAAATGATGGTATCTCTAAAACATGAACAAGGTATCTGATTATTCAGTTCTCAGCTTAAGTTACCTTATGAAGATGTATTTTAAGCACCTGGACTACTAGATATAATTTTCAAAATGACGGGATCTCCAAAATATGAAGACGGTATCTGAATTTTCAGTTCTCAGTTTAAATTCCCTTAGGAAGATGTATTTTAAGCACCTGGACTACTAGATATAATTTTCAAAATGACGGGATCTGTAAAATATGAACACGGTATCTGAATTTTCAGTTCTCAGTTTAAATTCCCTTAGGAAGATGTATTTTAAGCACCTGGGCTACTAGATATAATTTTCAAAATGACGGCATCTCTAATATATAATCGAGGTATCTTAAATTTCACGTCTCAGGTTAAGTTCCCCGAGGAAGATGTTTTTTAAGCACCAGAACTACTATATAATTTTAAAATGACGGGATTTCTAAAATATGAACTAGGTATCTTAATTTTCAGTTCGTAGCTTAAATTCCCTGAGGAAGATTTATTTTAATCACCTGGACTACTAGATATAATTTTCAAAATAACGGGATCTCTAAAATATGAAGAACGTATCTAAATTTTCAGTTCTCAGCTTAAATTCCCAGAGGAAGATGTATTTTAAGCACCTGGACTACTATATATAATTTTCAAAATGACGGGATCTCTAATATATAAACGAGGTATCTTATATTTTACTTCTCAGTTTAAGTTCCCTGAGGAAGATGTATTTTATGCACCTGGACTACTATATTATTTTCAAAATGACAGGAACTCTGAAATATGAACTAGGTATCTTAATTTTCAGTTCATAGCTTAAGTTCCCTGAGGAAGATGTATTTTAAGCACCTGGACGACTATATATAATTTACAAAATGACAGGATTTCTAATATATAAACGAGGTATCTTAAATTTCACTTCTCAGCTTAAGTTCCCCGAGGACGATGTTTTTTAAGCACGTGGACTACTAGATATAATTTTCAAAATGACGGGATCTACAAAATATGAAAACGGTGTCTGAATTTTCAGTTCTCAGTTTAAATTCCCTTAGGAAGATGTATTTTAAGCACCTGGACTACTAGATATAATTTTCAAAATGACGGGATCTTCAAAATATGAACACGGTATCTGGATTTTCAGTTTTCAGTTTAATTTCCCTTAGGAAGATGTTTTTTAAGCACCTGGACTACTAGATATAATTTTCAAAATGACGGGATCTCCAAAATATGAAAACGGTATCTGAATTTTCAGTTCTCAGTTTAAATTCCCTTAGGAAGATGTATTTTAAGCACCTGGACTACTAGATATAATTTTCAAAATGACGGCATCTCTAATATATAATCGAGGTATCTTAAATTTCACGTCTCAGGTTAAGTTCCCCGAGGAAGATGTTTTTTAAGCACCTGTACTACTATATAATTTTCAAAATGACGGGATTTCTAAAATATGAACTAGGTATCTTAATTTTCAGTCCTTAGCTTAAATTCCCTGAGGAAGATTTATTTTAAGCACCTGGACTACTATATTATTTTCAAAATAACGGGATCTCTAAAATATGAAGAACGTATCTGAATTTTCAGTTCTCAGCTTAAATTCCCTGAGGAAGATGTATTTTAAGCACCTGGACTACTATATATAATTTTCTAAATAACGGGATCTCTAAAATATGAAGAACGTATCTGAATTTTCAGTTCTCAGCTTATATTCCCTGAGGAAGATGTATTTTAAGCACCTGGACTACTATATATAATTTTCAAAATGACGGGATCTCTAATATATAAACGAGTTATCTTAAATTTCACTTCTCAGCTTAGGGTCCCCGAGGAAGATGTTTTTTAAGCACCTGGACTACTAGATATAATTTTCAAAATGACGGCATCTCTAATATATTAACGAGGTATCTTATATTTCACTTCTCAGCTTAAGTTCCCCGAGGAAGATGTTTTTTAAGCATCTGGACTAGTAGATATAATTTTAAAAATGACTGGATCTCCAAAATATGAACACGGTATCTGAATTTTCAGTTCTCAGTTTAAATTCCCTAAGGAAGATGTATTTTAAGCACCTTGACTACTAGACATAATTTTCAATATGACGGGATCTCTAAAATATGAACTAGGCATCTTAATTTTCAGTTCTCAGCTTAAATTCCCTGAGGAAGATGTATTTTAAGCACCTGGACTACTATATATAATTTTCAAAATGACGGCATCTCTAATATATAATTGAGGTATCTTAAATTTCACGTCACAGGTTAAGTTCCCCGAGGAAGATGTTTTTTAAGCACCTGTACTACTATATAATTTTCAAAATGACGGGATCTCTAAAATATGAACTAGGTATCTTAATTTTCAGTTCTCAGCTTAAATTCCCTGAGGAAGATGTATTTTAAGCACCTGGACTACTATATATAATTTTCAAAATGACGGGATCTCTAATATATAAACGAGGTATCTTATATTTTACTTCTCAGCTTAGGTTCCCTGAGGAAGATGTATTTTATGCACCTGGACTACTATATTATTTTTAAAATGACAGGATCTCTAAAATATTAACTAGGTATCTGAATTTTCAATTCTCAGTTTAAATTCCCTTAGGAAGATGTATTTTAAGCACCTGGACTACTAGAAATAATTTTCCAAATGACGGGATTTCTGATATATAAACGAGGTATCTAAAATTTCACTCCTCAGCTTAAGTTCCCTGAGGAAGATGTTTTTTAAGCACCTGGACTACTATATTATTTTCAAAATTACGGGATCTCTAAAATATTATCTAGGTATCTTAATTTTCAGTTCTTAGCTTAAGTTCCCCGAGGAAGATGTTTTTTAAGCACCTGGACTACTAGATATAATTTTCAAAATGATGGTATCTCTAAAACATGAACAAGGTATCTGATTATTCAGTTCTCAGCTTAAGTTCCCTGAGGAAGATGTATTTTAAGCACCTGGACTACTAGATATAATTATCAATGTGACGACATCTCTAATATATAATCGAGGTATCTCAAATTTCACGTCTCAGCTTATGTTCCCTGAGGAAGATGTATTTTATGCACCTGGACTACTATATTATTTTCAAAATGACGGGATCTCTAAAATATGAACTAGGTATCTTAATTTTCAGTTCTCAGCTTAAGTTCCCTGAGGAAGATGTATTTTATGCACCTGGACTACTATATTATTTTCAAAATGACAGGATCTCTAAAATATGAACTAGGTATCTTAATTTTCAGTTCTCAGTTTAAATTCCCTTAGGAAGATGTATTTTAAGCACCTGGACTACTAGATATAATTTTCAAAATGACGGGAGCTCCAAAATATGAACACGATATCTGAATTTTCAGTTCTCAGTTTAAATTCCCTTAGGAAGATGTATTTTAAGCACCTGGACTACTAGATATAATTTTCAAAATGACGGCATCTCTAATATATAATCGAGGTATCTTAAATTTCACGTCTCAGGGTAAGTTCCCCGAGGAAGATGTTTTTTAAGCACCTGTACTACTATATAATTTTCAAAATGTCGGAATTTCTAAAATATGAACTAGGTGTCTTAATTTTCCGTTCGTAGCTTAAATTCCCTGAGGAAGATGTATTTTAAGCACCTGGACTACTATATATAATTTTCAAAATGACGGGATCTCTAATATATAAACGAGGTATCTTCATATTCAGTTCTCAGATTACGTTCCCTGAGGCAGGTGGTTGTTAAGCACCTGGACTACTAGATATAATTTTCAAAATGACGGCATCTCTATTATATTAACGAGGTATCTTAAATTTCACTCCTCAGCATAAATTCCCTGAGGAAGATGTTTTTTAAGCACCTGGACTACTAGATATAATTTTCAAAATGACGGCATCTCTATTATATTAACGAGGTATCTTAAATTTCACTCCTCAGGTTAAGTTCCCCGAGGAAGATATTTTTTAAGCACCTGGACTACTAGATATAATTTTCAAAATAACGGGATCTCTAAAATATGAAGAACGTATCAGAATTTTCAGTTCTCAGCTTAAATACCCTGAGGAAGATTTATGATAAACACCTGGACTACTTGAAATAATTCTCAAAATGACAGGATTTCTAATATATAAACGAGGTATCTTATGTTTCACTTCTCAGCTTAAGTTCCCCGAGGAAGATGTTTTTTAAGCACCTGTACTACTATATAATTTTCAAAATGACGGGATCTCTAAAATATGAACTAGGTATCTTAATTTTCAGTTCTCAGCTTAAATTCCCTGAGGAAGATGTATTTTAAGCACCTGGTCTACTAGATATAATTTTCAAAATTACGGCATCTCTATTATATTAACGAGGTATCTTAAATTTCACTCCTCAGGTTAAGTTCCCCGAGGAAGATGTTTTTTAAGCACCTGGACTACTAGATATAATTTTGAAAATAACGGGATCTCTAAAATATGAAGAACGTATCTGAATTTTCAGTTCTCATCTTAAATTCCCTGAGGAAGATGTATTTTAAGCACCTGGACTACTATATATAATTCTCAAAATGACGGGATCTCTAATATATAAACGAGGTATCTTAAATTTCACTTCTCAGCTTAGGTTCCCAGAGGAAGATGTTTTTTAAGCACCTGGACTACTAGATATAATTTTCAAAATGATGGTATCTCTAAAACATGAAAAAGGTATCTGATTATTCTGTTCTCAGCTTAAGTTTCCTTAGGAAGATGTATTTTAAGCACCTGGACTACTAGATATAATTTCCAAAATGACGGGATCTCTAAAATATTAAGACGGTATCTGTATTTTCAGTTCTCAGTTTAAGTTCCCTTAGGAAGATGTATTTTAAGCACCTGGACTACTAGATATAATTTTCAAAATGACGGGATCTCCAAAATATGAAGACGGTATCTGAATTTTCAGTTCTCAGTTTAAATTACCTTCGGAAGATGTATTTTAAGCACCTGGACTACTAGATATAATTTTCAAAAGGACGGCATCTCTAATATATAATCGAGGTATCTTAAATTTCACGTCTGAGGTTAAATTCCCCGAGGAAGATGTTTTTTAAGCACCTGTAGAACTATATAATTTTCAAAATGACGGGATTTCTAAAATATGAACTAGGTATCTTAATTTTCAGTTCTCAGCTTAACTTTCCTGAGGAAGATGTATTTTAAGCACCTGGACTACTGTATATAATTTTCAAAATGACGGGTCTCTAATATATAAACGAGGTATCTTATATTTCACTTCTCAGCTTAAGTTCCCCGAGGAAGATGTTTTTTAAGCACATGGACTAGTAGATAAAATTATAAAAATGGCTGGATCTCCAAAACATGAACAGGGTATCTGAATTTTCAGTTCTCAGTTTAAATTCCCTAAGGAAGATGTATTTTAAGCACCTGGACTACTAGCTATAATTTTCAAAATGATGGTATCTCTAAAACATGAACAAGGTATCTGAATATTCAGTTCTCTGCTTAAGTTCCCTGAGGAAGATGTATTTTATGCACCTGGACTATTATATTATTTTCAAAATGACGGGATCTCTAAAATATGAACTAGGAATCTTAATTTTCAGTTCTTAGCTTAAGTTCCCTGAGGGAGATGTATTTTATGCCCCTGGACTACTATATTATTTTCAAAATGTCGGGATCTCTAAAATATGAACTAGGTATCTTAATTTTCATTTCTTAGCTTAAGTTCCCTGAGGAAGATGTATCTTATGCACCTGGACTACTATATTATTTTCAAAATGACAGGATCCCTAAAATATGAACTAGGTATCTCAATTTTCAGTTCTCAGTTTAAATTCCCTTAGGAAGATGTATTTTAAGCACCTGGACTACTAGATATAATTTTCAAAATGACGGCATCTCTAATATATAATCGAGGTATCTTAAATTTCACGTCTCAGGTTAAGTTCCCCGAGGAAGATGTTTTTTAAGCACCTGTACTACTATATAATTTTCAAAATGACGGGATCTCTAAAATATGAACTAGGTATCTTAATTTTCAGTTCTCAGCTTAAATTCCCTGAGGAAGATGTATTTTAAGCACCTGGACTACTATATATAATTTTCAAAATGACGGGATCTCTAATATATAAACGAGGTATCTTATATTTCACTTCTCAGCTTAAGTTCCCCGAGGAAGATGTTTTTTTAGCACCTGGACTAGTAGATATAATTTTAAAAATGACTGGATCTCCAAAATATGAACACGGTATCTGAATTTTCAGTTTTCAGTTTAAATTCCCTAAGGAAGATGTATTTTAAGCACCTGGACTACTAGACATAATTTTCAAAATGACAGGATTTCTAATATATAAACGAGGTATCTTAAATTTCACTTCTCTGCTTAAGTTCCCCGAGGAAGATGTTTTTTTAGCACCTGGACTAGTAGATATAATTTTAAAAATGACTGGATCTCCAAAATATGAACACGGTATCTGAATTTTCAGTTTTCAGTTTAAATTCCCTAAGGAAGATGTATTTTAAGCACCTGGACTATTAGACATAATTTTCAAAATGATGGGATCTCCAAAATATGAACACGGTATCTGAATTTTCAGTTCTCAGTTTAAATTCCCTTAGGAAGATGTATTTTAAGCACCTGGACTACTAGATATAATTTTCAAAATGACAGTATCTCTAATATGTAATCGAGGTATCTTAAATTTCACGTCTCAGGTTAAATTCCCCGAGGAAGATGTTTTTTAAGCACCTGTAGAACTATATAATTTTCAAAATGACGGGATTTCTAAAATATGAACTAGGTATCTTAATTTTCAGTTCTCAGTTTAAATTCCCTGATGAAGATGTATTTTAAGCACCTGGACTAGTATATATAATTTTCAAAATGACGGGATCTCTAATATATAAACGAGGTATCTTATTTTTCACTTCTCTGCTTAAGTTCCCCGAGGAAGATGTTTTTTTAGCACCTCGACTAGTAGATATAATTTTAAAAATGACTGGATCTCCAAAATATGAACACGGTATCTGAGTTTTCAGTTCTCCGTTTAAATTCCCTAAGGAAGATGTATTTTAAGCACCTGGACTACTAGACATAATTTTCAAAATGATGGGATCTCTAAAACATGAACAAGGTATCTGAATATTCAGTTCTCAGCTTAAGTTCCCTGAGGAAGATGTATTTTATGCACCTGGACTACTATATTATTTTCAAAATGACGGGATCTCTAAAATATGAACTAGGTATCTTAATTTTCAGTTCTTAGCTTAAGTTCCCTGAGGGAGATGTATTTTATGCCCCTGGACTACTATATTATTTTCAAAATGTCGGGATCTCTAAAATATGAACTAGGTATCTTATTTTTCAGTTCTCAGCTTAGGTTCCCCGAGGAAGATGTTTTTTAAGCACCTGGACTACTATATTATTTTTAAAATGACAGGATCTCTAAAATATTAACTAGGTATCTGAATTTTCAATTATCAGTTTAAATTCCCTTAGGAAGATGTATTTTAAGCACCTGGACTACTAGATATAATTTTCAAAATGACGGCATCTCTAATATATAATCGAGGTATCTTAAATTTCACGTCTCAGGTTAAGTTCCCCGAGGAAGATGTTTTTTAAGCACCTGTACTACTATATAATTTTCAAAATGACGGGATCTCTAAAATATGAACTAGGTATCTGAATTTTCAGTTCTCAGTTTAAATTCCCTAAGGAAGATGTATTTTAAGCACCTGGACTACTAGACATAATTTTCAAAATGATGGGATCTCCAATATATAAACGAGGTATCTTATATTTCACTTCTCAGCTTAAGTTCCCCGAGGAAGATGTTTTTTAGCACCTGGACTGTTAGATATAATTTTAAAAATGACTGGATCTCCAAAATATGAACACGGTATCTGAATTTTCAGTTCTCAGTTTAAATTCCCTTAGGAAGATGTATTTTAAGCACCTGGACTACTATATATAATTTTCAAAATGACAGGATTTCTAATATATAAACGAGGTATCTTATATTTCACTTCTCAGCTTAAGTTCCCCGAGGAAGATGTTTTTTAAGCACCTGGACTACTAGATATAATTTTCAAAATGACGGGATCTCCAAAATATGAACACGGTATCTGAATTTTCAGTTCTCAGTTTAAATTCCCTTAGGAAGATGTATTTTAAGCACCTGGACTACTAGATATAATTTTCAAAATGACGGCATCTCCAATATATAATCGAGGTATCTTAAATTTCAAGTCTCAGGTTAAGTTCCCCGAGGAAGATGTTTTTTAAGCACCTGGACTACTATATAATTTTCAAAATGACGGGATCTCTAAAATATGAACTAGGTATCTTAATTTTCAGGTCTTAGCTTAAGTTCCCTAAGGAAGATATTTTTCAAGCACCTGGACTACTAGATATAATTTTCAAAATGACGGGATCTCTAATATATAAACGAGGTATCTTAAATTTCTCTTCTCAGCTTAGTGTCCCCGAGGAAGATGTTTTTTATGCACCTGGACTACTATATTATTTTCAAAATGACAGGATCTCTAAAATATGAACTTGGTATCTTAATTTTCAGGTCTTAGCTTAAGTTCCCTAAGGAAGATATTTTTCAAGCACCTGGACTACTAGATATAATTTTCAAAATGACAGGATCTCTAATATATAAACGAGGTATCTTATATTTCACTTCTCTGCTTAAGTTCCCCGAGGAAGATGTTTTTTTAGCACCTGGACTAGTAGATATAATTTTAAAAATGACTGGATCTCCAAAATATGAACACGGTATCTGAATTTTCAGTTCTCAGTTTAAATTCCCTAAGGAAGATGTATTTTAAGCACCTGGACTACTAGACATAATTTTCAAAATGATGGGATCTCTAAAACATGAACAAGGTATCTGAATATTCAGTTCTCAGCTTAAGTTCCCTGAGGAAGATGTATTTTATGCACCTGGACTACTATATTATTTTCAAAATGACGGGATCTCTAAAATATGAACTAGGTATCTTAATTTTCAGTTCTTAGCTTAAGTTCCCTGAGGAAGATGTATTTTATGCACCTGGACAACTATATTATTTTCAAAATGACAGGATCTCTATTATATGAACTAGGTATCTTAATTTTCAGTTCTCAGCTTAAATTCCCTGATGAAGATGTATTTTAAGCACCTGGACTACTATATATAATTTTCAAAATGACGGGAACTCTAAAATATGAACTAGGTATCTTAATTTTCAGTTCTTAGCTTAAGTTCCCCGAGGAAGATGTGTTTTAAGCACCTGGACTACTAGATGTAATTTTCAAAATGACGGGATCTCTAAAACATGAACAAGGTATCTGAATATTCAGTTCTCAGCTTAAGTTCCCTTAGGAAGATGTATTTTATGCACCCGGACTTTTATATTATTTTCAAAATGACGTGATGTCTAAAATATGAACTAGGTAACTTAATTGTCAGTTCTTAGCTTAAGTTCCCCGAGGAAGATGTATTTTAAGCACCTGGATACTATATATAATTCTCAAAATGACGGGATCTCTATTATATTAACGAGGTATCTTAAATTTCACTCCTCAGGTTAAGTTCCCCGAGGAAGATGTTTTTTAAGCACCTGGACTACTAGATATAATTTTCAAAATGATGGTATCTCTAAAACATGAACAAGGTATCTGATTATTCAGTTCTCAGCTTAAGTTCCCTGAGGAAGATGTATTTTAAGCACCTGGACTACTATATATAATTCTCAAAATGACGGGATCTCCAAAATATGAAGACGGTATCTGAATTTTCAGTTCTCAGCTTAAATTCCCTGAGGAAGATGTATTTTAAGCACCTGGACTACTATATATAATTTTCAAAATGACGGGATCTCTAATATATAAACGAGGTATCTTAAATTTCACTTCTCAGCTTAGGTTCCCAGAGGAAGATGTTTTTTAAGCACCTGGACTACTAGATATAATTTTCAAAATGATGGTATCTCTAAAACATGAACAAGGTATCTGATTATTCAGTTCTCAGCTTAAGTTTCCTTAGGAAGATGTATTTTAAGCACCTGGACTACTAGATATAATTTTCAAAATGACGGGATCTCCAAAATATGAAGACGGTATCTGAATTTTCAGTTCTCAGTTTAAATTCCCTTAGGAAGATGTATTTTAAGCACCTGGACTACTAGATATAATTTTCAAAATGACAGGATCTCCAAAATATGAACTAGGTATCTTAATTTTCAGTTCTCAGCTTAAGTTCCCCGAGGAAGATGTTTTTTTAGCACCTGGACTAGTAGATATAATTTTAAAAATGACTGGATCTCCAAAATATGAACACGGTATCTGAATTTTCAGTTCTCAGTTTAAATTCCCTTAGGAAGATGTATTTTAAGCACCTGGACTACTATATATAATTTTCAAAATGACAGGATTTCTAATATATAAACGAGGTATCTTATATTTCACTTCTCAGCTTAAGTTCCCCGAGGAAGATGTTTTTTAAGCACCTGGACTACTAGATATAATTTTCAAAATGACGGGATCTCCAAAATATGAACACGGTATCTGAATTTTCAGTTCTCAGTTTAAATTCCCTTAGGAAGATGTATTTTAAGCACCTGGACTACTAGATATAATTTTCAAAATGACGGCATCTCTAATATATAATCGAGGTATCTTAAATTTCACGTCTCAGGTTAAGTTCCCCGAGGAAGATGTTTTTTAAGCACCTGAACTACTATATAATTTTCAAAATGACGGGATCTCTAAAATATGAACTAGGTATCTGAATTTTCAGTTCTCAGTTTAAATTCCCTAAGGAAGATGTATTTTAAGCACCTGGACTACTAGACATAATTTTCAAAATGTTGGGATCTCTAATATATAAACGAGGTATCTTATATTTCACTTCTCAGCTTAAGTTCCCCGAGGAAGATGTTTTTTTAGCACCTGGACTAGTAGATATAATTTTAAAAATGACTGGATCTCCAAAATATGAACACGGTATCTGAATTTTCAGTTTTCAGTTTAAATTCCCTAAGGAAGATGTATTTTAAGCACCTGGACTACTATATATAATTTTCAAAATGACAGGATCTCTAATATATAAACGAGGTATATTATATTTCACTTCTCAGCTTAAGTTCCCCGAGGAAGATGTTTTTTAGCACCTGGACTACTAGATATAATTTTCAAAATGACGGGATCTCCAAAATATGAACAAGGTATCTGAATTTTCAGTTCTCAGTTTACATTCCCTTAGGAAGATGTATTTTAAGCACCTGGACTACTAGATATAATTTTCAAAATGACGGCATCTCCAATATATAATCGAGGTATCTTAAATTTCAAGTCTCAGGTTAAGTTCCCCGAGGAAGATGTTTTTTAAGCACCTGGACTACTATATTATTTTCAAAATGACAGGATCTCTAAAATATGAACTAGGTATCTTAATTTTCAGGTCTTAGCTTAAGTTCCCTAAGGAAGATATTTTTCAAGCACCTGGACTACTAGATATAATTTTCAAAATGACGGGATCTCTAATATATAAACGAGGTATCTTAAATTTCTCTTCTCAGCTTAGTGTCCCCGAGGAAGATGTTTTTTATGCACCTGGACTACTATATAATTTTCAAAATGACGGTGTCTCTAAAATATGAACTAGGTATCTTAATTTTCAGGTCTTAGCTTAAGTTCCCTAAGGAAGATATTTTTCAAGCACCTGGACTACTATATATATTTTTCAAAATGACGGGATCTCTAATATATAAACGAGGTATCTTATATTTCACTTCTCAGCTTAAGTTCCCCGAGGAAGATGTTTTTTTAGCACCTGGACTAGTAGATATAATTTTAAAAATGACTGGATCTCCAAAATATGAACACGGTATCTGAATTTTCAGTTCTCAGTTTAAATTCCCTAAGGAAGATGTATTTTAAGCACCTGGACTACTAGACATAATTTTCAAAATGATGGGATCTCTAAAACATGAACAAGGTATCTGAATATTCAGTTCTCAGCTTAAGTTCCCTGAGGAAGATGTATTTTATGAACCTGGACAACTATATTATTTTCAAAATGACGGCATCTCTAAAATATGAACTAGGTATCTTAATTTTCAGTTCTTAGCTTAAGTTCCCTGAGGAAGATGTATTTTATGCACCTGGACTACTATATTATTTTCAAAATGACAGTATCTCTATTATATGAACTAGGTATCTTAATTTCCAGTTCTCAGCTTAAATTCCCTGATGAAGATGTATTTTAAGCACCTGGACTACTATATATTATTTTAAAAATGACAGGATCTCTAAGATATGAACTAGGTATCTTAATTTTCAGTTCTCAGCTTAAATTCCCTGAGGAAGATGTATTTTAAGCACCTGGACTACTAGACATAATTTTCAAAATGATGGGATCTCTAAAACATGAACAAGGTATCTGAATATTCAGTTCTCAGCTTAAGTTCCCTTAGGAAGATGTATTTTATGCACCCGGACTTCTATATTATTTTCAAAATTACGTGATGTCTAAAATATGAACTAGGTAACTTAATTTTCAGTTCTTAGCTTAAGTTCCCTGAGGAAGATGTATTTTATGCACCTGGACTACTAGATATAATTTTTTAAAATTACGGGATCTCTATTATATTAACGACGTATCTTAAATTTCACTCCTCAGTTTAAGTTCCCCGAGGAAGATGTTTTTTAAGCACCTGGACTACTAGCTATAATTTTCAAAATGATGGTATCTCTAAAACATGAACGAGGTATCTGATTTTTCAGTTCTCAGCTTAAGTTTCATTAGGAAGATGTATTTTAAGCACCTGGACTACTAGATATAATTTTCAAAATGACGGGATCTCCAAAATATGAACACGGTATCTGGATTTTCAGTTCTCAGCTTAAATTCCCTGAGGAAGATGTATTTTAAGCACCTGGACTACTATATATAATTATCAAAATGACGGGATCTCTAATATATAAACGAGGTATCTTAAATTTCACTTCTCAGCTTAGGTTCCCAGAGGAAGATGTTTTTTAAGCACCTGGACTACTAGATATAATTTTCAAAATGATGGTATCTCTAAAACATGAACAAGGTATCTGATTATTCAGTTCTCAGCTTAAGTTTCCTTAGGAAGATGTATTTTAAGCACCTGGACTACTAGATATAATTTTCAAAATGACGGGATCTCCAAAATATGAAGACGGTATCTGAATTTTCAGTTCTCAGTTTAAATTCCCTTAGGAAGATGTATTTTAAGCACCTGGACTACTAGATATAATTTTCAAAATGACGGGATCTGCAAAATATGAACAAGGTATTTGAATATTCAGTTCTCAGCTTAAGTTCCCCGAGGAAGATGTTTTTTAAGCACCTGGACTACTAGATATAATTTTAAAAATGAAGGCATCTCTAATATATAATCCAGGTATCTTAAATTTCACGTCTCAAGTTAAGTTCCCCGAGGAAGATGTTTTTTAAGCACCAGGACGACTTGATATAATTTTCAAAATGACAGGATCTCTAAAATATGAACTAGGTATCTTAGTTTTCAGTTCTCAGCTTAAATTCCCTGAGGAAGATGTTTTTTAAGCACCTGGACTACTAGATATAATTTTCAAAATAACGGGATCTCTAAAATATGAAGAACGTATCTGAATTTTCAGTTCTCAGATTAAATTCCCTGAGGAAGATGTATTTTAAGCACCTGGACTACTATATATAATTTTCAAAATGACGGGATCTCTAATATATAAACGAGGTATCTTATATTTTACTTCTCAGTTTAAGTTCCCTGAGTAATATGTTTTTTATGCACCTGGACTACTATATTATTTTCAAAATGACGGCATCTCTATTATATTAACGAGGTATCTTAAATTTCAGTTTTCAGCTTAAATTCCCTGAGGAAGATGTATTTTAAGCACCTGGACTACTATATATAATTTTCAAAATGACGGGATCTCTAATATATAAACGAGGTATCTTAAATTTTACTTCTCAAGTTAAGTTCCGATTGGAAGTTGTTTTTTAAGCACCTGGACTACTAGATATAATTTTCAAAATGACGGCATCTCTAATATATAAACGAGGTATCTTAAATTTCTCTTCTCAGCTTAGTGTCCCCGAGGAAGATGTTTTTTATGCACCTGGACTACTATATTATTTTCAAAATGAAGGCATCTCTAATATATAATCGAGGTATCTTAAATTTCACGTCTCAGGTTAAGTTCCCCGAGGAAGATGTTTTTTAAGCACCTGAACTACTATATAATTTTAAAATGACGGGATTTCTAAAATATGAACTAGGTATCTTAATTTTCAGTTCTTAGCTTAAATTCCCTGAGGAAGATGTTTTTTAAGCACCTGGACTACTAGATATAATTTTCAAAATAACGGGATCTCTAAAATATGAAGAACGTATCTGAATTTTCAGTTCTCAGCTTAAATTCCCTGAGGAAGATGTATTTTAAGCACCTGGACTACTATATATAATTTTCAAAATGACAGGATTTCTAATATATAAACGAGGTATCTTAAATTTCACTTCTCAGCTTAAGTTCCCCGAGGAAGATGTTTTTTAAGCACCTGGACTACTAGATATAATTTTCAAAATGACGGGATCTCTAAAATATGAACTAGGTATCTTAATTTTCAGTTCTCAGTTTAAATTCCCTTAGGAAGATGTATTTTAAGCACCTGGACTACTAGATATAATTTTCAAAATGACGGGATCTCTAATATATAAACGAGGTATCTCAAATTTCACGTCTCAGCTTATGTTCCCTGAGGGAGATGTATTTTATGCACCTGTACTACTACATTATTTTCAAAATGACGGGATCTCTAAAATATGAATTAGGTATCTTAATTTTCAGTTCATAGCTTAAGTTCCCTGAGGAAGATGTATTTTAAGCACCTGGACTACTATATATAATTTTCAAAATGACAGGATTTCTAATATATAAACGAGGTATCTTATATTTCACTTCTCAGCTTAAGTTCCCCGAGGAAGATGATTTTAAGCACCTGGACTACTAGATATAATTTTCAAAATGACGGGATCTTCAAAATATGAACACGGTATCTGAATTTTCAGTTCTCAGTTTAAATTCCCTTAGGAAGATGTACTGTAAGCACCTGGACTACTAGATATAATTTTCAAAATGACGGTATCTTCAAAATATGAACACGGTATCTGAATTTTCAGTTCTCAGTTTAAATTCCCTTAGGAAGATGTATTTTAAGCACCTGGACTACTAGATATAATTTTCAAAATGACGGGATCTCCAAAATATGAAAACGGTATCTGAATTTTCAGTTCTCAGTTTAAATTCCCTTAGGAAGATGTATTTTAAGCACCTGGACTACTAGATATAATTTTCAAAATGACGGCATCTCTAATATATAATCGAGGTATCTTAAATTTCACGTCTCAGGTTAAGTTCCCCGAGGAAGATGTTTTTTAAGCACCTGGACTACTATATAATTTTCAAAATGACGGGATCTCTAAAATATGAAGAACGTATCTGAATTTTCAGTTCTCAGCTTAAATTCCCTGAGGAAGATGTATTTTAAGCACCTGGACTACTAGATATAATTTTCAAAATAACGGGATCTCTAAAATATGAAGAACGTACCTGAATTTTCAGTTCTCAGCTTAAATTCCCTGAGGAAGATGTATTTTAAGCACCTGGACTACTAGATATAATTTTCAAAATTACGGCATCTCTATTATATTAACGAGGTATCTTAAATTTCACTCCTCAGCTTAAGTTCCCCGAGGAAGATGTTTTTTAAGCACCTGGACTAGTAGATATAATTTTAAAAATGACTGGATCTCCAAAATATGAACACGGTATCTGAATTTTCAGTTCTCAGTTTAAATTCCCTAAGGAAGATGTATTTTAAGCACCTGGACTACTAGACATAATTTTCAAAATGACGGGATCTCTAAAATATGAACTAGGTATCTTAATTTTCAGTTCGTAGCTTAAGTTCCCTGAGGAAGATGTATTTTATGCACCTGGACTACTATATTATTTTCAAAATGACAGGATCTCTATTATATTAACTAGGTATCTTAATTTCCAGTTCTCAGCTTAAATTCCCTGATGAAGATGTATTTTAAGCACCTGGACTACTATATATAATTTCCAAAATGACGGGATCTCTAATATATGAACTAGGTATCTTAATTTTCAGTTCTCAGCTTAAATTCCCCGAGGAAGATGTATTTTAAGCACCTGGACTACTAGACATAATTTTCAAAATGATGGGATCTCTAAAACATGAACAAGGTATCTGAATATTCAGTTCTCAGCTTAAGTTCCCTTAGGAAGATGTATTTTGTGCACCCGGACTTCTATATTATTTTCAAAATGACGTGATGTCTAAAATATGAAGACGGTATCTTATATTTCACTTCTCAGCTTAAGTTCCCTTAGGAAGATGTATTTTATGCACCCGGACTTCTATATTATTTTCAAAATAACGGGATCTCTAAAATATGAAGAACGTATCTGAATTTTCAGTTCTCAGTTTAAATTCCCTTAGAAAGATGTATTTTAAGCACCTGCACTACTAGATATAATTTTCAAAATGACGGGATCTCTAATATATAATCGAGGTATCTCAAATTTCACGTCTCAGCTTATGTTCCCTGAGGGAGATGTATTTTATGCACCTGTACTACTATATTATTTTCAAAATGACGGGATCTCTAAAATATGAATTAGGTATCTTAATTTTCAGTTCATAGCTTAAATTCCCTGAGGAAGATGTATTTTAAGCACCTGGACTACTATATATAATTTTCAAAATGACAGGATTTCTAATATATAAACGAGGTATCTTATATTTCACTTCTCAGCTTAAGTTCCCCGAGGAAGATGTTTTTTAAGCACCTGGACTACTAGATATAATATTCAAAATGACGGCATCTGCAAAATATGAACACGGTATCTGAATTTTCAGTTCTCAGTTTAAATTCCCTAAGGAAGATGTATTTTATGCACCTGGACTACTAGATATAATTTTCAAAATGACGGGATCTCAAAAATATGAACACGGTATCTGAATTTTCAGTTCTCAGTTTAAATTCCCTTAGGAAGATGTATTTTAAGCACCTGGACTACTAGATATAATTTTCAAAATGACGGGATCTCCAAAATATGAACACGGTATCTGGATTTTCAGTTCTCAGCTTAAATTCCCTTAGGAAGATGTATTTTAAGCACCTGGACTACTAGATATATTTTTCAAAATGACGGCATCTCTAATATATAATCGAGGTACCTTAAATTTCACGTCTCAGGTTAAGTTCCCCGAGGAAGATGTTTTTTAAGCACCTGGACTGCTATATAATTTTCAAAATGACGGGATCTCTAAAATATGAACTAGGTATCTTAATTTTCAGTTCTCAGCTTAAATTCCCTGAGGAAGATGTATTTTAAGCACCTGGACTACTAGATATAATTTTCAAAATAACGGGATCTCTAAAATATGAAGAACGTATCTGAATTTTCAGTTCTCAGCTTAAATTCCCTGAGGAAGATGTATTTTAAGCACCTGGACTACTAGATATAATTTTCAAAATAACGGGATCTCTAAAATATGAAGAACGTATCTGAATTTTCAGTTCTCAGCTTAAATTCCCTGAGGAAGATGTATTTTAAGCACCTGGACTACTATATATAATTTTCAAAATGACGGGATTTCTAATATATAAACGAGGTATCTTAAATTTCACTTCTCAGATTAGGTTCCCCGAGGAAGATGTTTTTTAAGCACCTGGACTACTAGATATAATTTTCAAAATGACGGCATCTCTAATATATTAACGAGGTATCTTAAATTTCACTTCTGAGCTTAAGTTCCCCGAGGAAGATGTTTTTTTAGCACCTGGACTAGTAGATATAATTTTAAAAATGACTGGATCTCCAAAATATGAACACGGTATCTGAATTTTCAGTTCTCAGTTTAAATTCCCTAAGGAAGATGTATTTTAAGCACCTGGACTACTATAAAATTTTCAAAACGACGGGATCTCTAAAATATGAACTAGGTGTCTTAATTTTCAGTTCTTAGCTTAAATTCCCTGAGGAAGACTTATTTTATGCACCTGGACTACAATATTATTTTCAAAATTACGGGATCTCTAAAATATTATCTAGGTATCTTAATTTTCAGTTCTCAGCTTAAATTCCCTGATGAAGATGTATTTTAAGCACCTGGACTACTATATATAATCAAAATGACTTGAACTCTAATATATAAACTAGGTATCTTAATTTTCAGTTCTCAGCTTAAATTCCCCGAGGAAGATGTATTTTAAGCACCTGGACTACTAGACATAATTTTCAAAATGATGGGATCTCTAAAACATGAACAAGGTATCTGAATATTCAGTTCTCAGCTTAAGTTCCCTTAGGAAGATGTATTTTATGCACCCGGACTTCTATATTATTTTCAAAATTACGTGATGTCTAAAATATGAACTAGGTATCTTAATTTTCAGTTCTTAGCTTAAGTTCCCTGAGGAAGATGTATTTTATGCACCTGGACTACTATATATAATTTTCAAAATGACGGGATCTCTAATATATAAACGAGGTATCTTAAATTTCACTTCTCAGCTTAGGTTCCCAGAGGAAGATGTTTTTTAAGCACCTGGACTACTAGATATAATTTTCAAAATGATGGTATCTCTAAAACATGAACAAGGTATCTGATTATTCAGTTCTCAGCTTAAGTTTCCTTAGGAAGATGTATTTTAAGCACCTGGACTACTAGATATAATTTTCAAAATGACGGGATCTCCAAAATATGAAGACGGTATCTGAATTTTCAGTTCTCAGTTTAAATTCCCTTAGGAAGATGTATTTTAAGCACCTGGACTACTAGATATAATTTTCAAAATGACGGGAAGTCCAAAATATGAACACGGTATCTGAATTTTCAGTTCTCAGTTTAAATTCCCTTAGGAAGATGTATTTTAAGCACCTGGACTACTAGATATAATTTTCAAAATGACGGCATCTCTAATATATAATCGAGGTATCTTAAATTTCACGTCTCAGGTTAAGTTCCCCGAGGAAGATGTTTTTTAAGCACCAGTACTACCATATAATTTTAAAATGACGGGATTTCTAAAATATGAACTAGGTATCTTAATTTTCAGTTCGTAGCTTAAATTCCCTGAGGAAGATTTATTTTAATCACCTGGACTACTAGATATAATTTTCAAAATAACGGGATCTCTAAAATATGAAGAACGTATCTAAATTTTCAGTTCTCAGCTTAAATTCCCAGAGGAAGATGTATTTTAAGCACCTGGACTACTATATATAATTTTCAAAATGACGGGATCTCTAATATATAAACGAGGTATCTTATATTTTATTTCTCAGCTCAATTTTCCTGTGGAAGATGTTTTTTAAGCACCTGGACTACTATATTATTTTCAAAATGACAGGATCTCTAAAATATGAACTAGGTATCTTAATTTTCAGTTCTCATTTTAAATTCCCTTAGGAAGATGTATTTTAATCACCTGGACTACTATATATAATTTTCAAAATGACGGCATCTCTAATATATAATCGAGGTATCTCAAATTTCACGTCTCAGCTTAAGTTCCCTGAGGAAGATGTATTTTATGCACCTGTACTACTATATTACTTTCAAAATTACGGGATCTCTAAAATATGAACTCGGTATCTTAATTTTCAGTTCTTAGCTTAAGTTCCCTGAGGAAGATGTATTTTAAGCACCTGGACTACTAGATATAATTTTCAAAATAACGGGATCTCTAAAATATGAAGAACGTATCTGAATTTTCAGTTCTCAGCTTAAATTCCCTGAGGAAGATGTATTTTAAGCACCTGGACTACTATATATAATTTTCAAAATGACGGGATCTCTAATATATAAACGAGGTATCTTATATTTCACTTCTCAGCTTAAGTTCCCCGAGGAAGATGTTTTTTAAGCACCTGGACTACTAGATATAATTTTCAAAATGACGGGATCTCCAAAATATGAACACGGTATCTGAATTTTCAGTTCTCAGTTTAAATTCCCTTAGGAAGGTGTATTTTAAGCACCTGGACTACTAGATATAATTTTCAAAATGACGGGATCTCCAAAATATGAACACGGTATCTGAATTTTCAGTTCTCAGTTTAAATTCCCTTAGGAAGATGTATTTTAAGCACCTGGACTACTAGATATAATTTTCAAAATGACGGGATCTCCAAAATATGAAAACGGTATCTGAATTTTCAGTTCTCAGTTTAAATTCCCTTAGGAAGATGTATTTTAAGCACCTGGACTACTAGATATAATTTTCAAAATGACGGCATCTCTAATATATAATCGAGGTATCTTAAATTTCACGTCTCAGGTTAAGTTCCCCGAGGAAGATGTTTTTTAAGCACCTGTACTACTATATAATTTTCAAAATGACGGGATTTCTAAAATATGAACTAGGTATCTTATTTTTCAGTTCTTAACTTAAATTCCCTGAGGAAGATTTATTTTAAGCACCTGGACTACTAGATATAATTTTCAAAATAACGGGATCTCTAAAATATGAAGAACGTATCTGAATTTGCAGTTCTCAGCTTAAATTCCCTGAGGAAGATTTATTTTAAGCACCTGGACTAGTAGATATAATTTTAAAAATGACTGGATCTCCAAAATATGAACACCGTATCTGAATTTTCAGTTCTCAGCTTAAATTCCCTGAGGAAGATGTATTTTAAGCACCTGGACTACTATATATAATTTTCAAAATGACGGGATCTCTAATATATAAACGAGGTATCTTAAATTTCACTTCTCTGATTAGGTTCCCCGAGGAAGATGTTTTTTAAGCACCTGGACTACTAGATATAATTTTCAAAATGACGGCATCTCTAATATATTAACGAGGTATCTTATATTTCACTTCTCAGCTTAAGTTCCCCGAGGAAGATGTTTTTTAAGCACCTGGACTAGTAGATATAATTTTAAAAATGACTGGATCTCCAAAATATGAACACGGTATCTGAATTTTCAGTTCTCAGTTTAAATTCCCTTAGGAAGATGTATTTTAAGCACCTGGACTACTAGATATAATTTTCAAAATGACGGGATCTCTAAAACATGAACTAGGTATCTTAATTTTCAGTTCTCAGCTTAAATTCCGTGAGGAAGATGCATTTTAAGCACCTGGACTACTATATATAATTTTCAAAATGACGGCATCTCTAATATATAATCGAGGTATCTTAAATTTCACGTCTCAGGTTAAGTTCCCCGAGGAAGATGTTTTTTAAGCACCTGTACTACTATATAATTTTCAAAATGACGGGATCTCTAAAATATGAACTAGGTATCTTAATTTTCAGTTCTCAGCTTAAATTCCCTGAGGAAGATGTATTTTAAGCACCTGGACTACTATATATAATTTTCAAAATGACGGGATCTCTAATATATAAACGAGGTATCTTATATTTCACTTCTCAGCTTAAGTTCCCTTAGGAAGATGTATTTTATGCACCCGGACATCTATATTATTTTCAAAATGACGGGATCTCTAAAATATGAACTAGGTATCTTAATTTTCGGTTCTCAGTTTAAATTCCCTTAGGAAGATGTGTTTTAAGCACCTGGACTACTAGATATAATTTTCGAAATGACGGCATCTCTAATATATAATCGAGGTATCTCAAATTTCACGTCTCAGCTTATGTTCCCTGAGGAAGATGTATTTTATGCACCTGGACTACTATATTATTTTCAAAATGACAGGATTTCTAATATATAAACGAGGTATCTTATATTTCACTTCTCAGCTTAAGTTCCCCGAGGAAGATGTTTTTTAAGCACCTGGACTACTAGATATAATTTTCAAAATGACGGGATCTCCAAAATATGAACACGGTATCTGAATTTTCAGTTCTCAGTTTAAATTCCCTTAGGAAGATGTATTTTAAGCACCTGGACTACTAGATATAATTTTCAAAATGACGGGATCTCCAAAATATGAACACGGTATCTGAATTTTCAGTTCTCAGTTTAAATTCCCTTAGGAAGATGTATTTTAAGCACCTGGAATACTAGATATAATTTTCAAAATGACGGGATCTCCAAAATATGAAGACGATATCTGAATTTTCAGTTCTCAGTTTAAATTCCCTTAGGGAAGATGTATTTTAAGCACCTGGACTACTAGATATAATTTTCAAAATGACGGCATCTCTAATATATAATCGAGGTATCTTAAATTTCACGTCTCCGGTTAAGTTCCCCGCGGACGATGTTTTTTAAGCTCCTGTACTACTATATAATTTTCAAAATGACGGAATTTCTAAAATATGAACTAGGTGTCTTAATTTTCAGTTCGTAGCTTAAATTCCCTGAGGAAGATTTATTTTAAGCACCTGGACTACTAGATATAATTTTCAAAATAACGGGATCTCTAAAATATGAAGAAGGTATATGAATTTTCAGTTCTCAGCTTAAATTCCCTAAGGAAGATGTATTTTAAGCACCTGGACTACTATATATAATTTTCAAAATAACGGGATCTCTAAAATATGAAGAAGGTATATGAATTTTCAGTTCTCAGCTTAAATTCCCTAAGGAAGATGTATTTTAAGCACCTGGACTACTATATATAATTTTCAAAATGAGGGTATCTCTAATATGTAAACCAGGAATCTTAAATATCAGATCTCGGCTTAGGGTCCCCGAGGAAGATGTTTTTTAAGCACCTGGACTACTAGATATAATTTTCAAAATTACGGCATCTCTATTATATTAACGAGGTATCTTATATTTCACTTCTCAGCTTAAGTTCCCCGAGGAAGATGTTTTTTTAACACCTGGACTAGTAGATATAATTTTAAAAATGACTGGATCTCCAAAATATGAACACGGTATCTGAATTTTCAGTTCTCAGTTTAAATTCCCTAAGGAAGATGTATTTTAAGCACCTGGACTACTAGACATAATTTTCAAAATGACGGGATCTCTAAAATATGAACTAGGTATTTTAATTTTCAGTTCTCAGCTTAAGTTCCCTGAGGTAGATTCTTGTTAAGCACCTGGAATACTAAATATAATTTTCAAAATGACGGCCTCTCTACTATAGAATCGAGGTATCTTAAATTTCACGTCTCAGGTTAAGTTCCCCGAGGAAGATGTTTTTTAAGCACCTGTACTACTATATAATTTTCAAAATGACGGGATCTCTAAAATATGAACTAGGTATCTTAATTTTCAGTTCTCAGCTTAAATTCCCTGAGGAAGATGTATTTTAAGCACCTGGACTACTATATATAATTTTCAAAATGACGGGATCTCTAATATATAAACGAGGTATCTTATATTTCACTTCTCAGCTTAAGTTCCCTTAGGAAGATGTATTTTATGCACCCGGACTTCTATATTATTTTCAAAATAACGGGATCTCTAAAATATGAAGAACGTATCTGAATTTTCAGTTCTCAGTTTAAATTCCCTTAGGAAGATGTGTTTTAAGCACCTGGACTACTAGATATAATTTTCGAAATGACGGCATCTCTAATATATAATCGAGGTATCTCAAATTTCACGTCTCAGCTTATGTTCCCTGAGGGAGATGTATTTTATGCACCTGGACTACTATATTATTTTCAAAATGACAGGATTTCTAATATATAAACGAGGTATCTTATATTTCACTTCTCAGCTTAAGTTCCCCGAGGAAGATGTTTTTTAAGCACCTGGACTACTAGATATAATTTTCAAAATGACGGGATCTACAAAATATGAACACGGTATCTGAATTTTCAGTTCTCAGTTTAAATTCCCTTAGGAAGATGTATTTTAAGCACCTGGACTACTAGATATAATTTTCAAAATGACGGGATCTCCAAAATATGAACACGGTATCTGAATTTTCAGTTCTCAGTTTAAATTCCCTTAGGAAGATGTATTTTAAGCACCTGGAATACTAGATATAATTTTCAAAATGACGGGATCGCCAAAATATGAACACGGTATCTGAATTTTCAGTTCTCAGTTTAAATTCCCTTAGGAAGATGTATTTTAAGCACCTGGACTACTAGATATAATTTTCAAAATGACGGCATCTCTAATATATAATCGAGGTATCTTAAATTTCACGTCTCAGTTTAAGTTCCCCGAGGAAGATGTTTTTTAAGCTCCTGTACTACTATATAATTTTCAAAATGACGGAATTTCTAAAATATGAACTAGGTATCTTAGTTTTCAGTTCGTAGCTTAAATTCCCTGAGGAAGATTTATTTTAAGCACCTGGACTACTAGATATAATTTTCAAAATAACGGGATCTCTAAAATATGAAGAACGTATCTGAATTTTCAGTTCTCAGCTTAAATTCCCTGAGGAAGATGTATTTTAAGCACCTGGACTACTATATATAATTTTCAAAATGACGGGATCTCTAATATATAAACGAGGTATCTTAAATTTCACTTCTCAGATTAGGTTCCCCGAGGAAGATGTTTTTTAAGCACCTGGACTACTAGATATAATTTTCAAAATTACGGCATCTCTATTATATTAACGAGGTATCTTAAATTTCACTCCTCAGCTTAAATTCCCCGAGGAAGATGTTTTTTAAGCACCTGGACTACTAGATATAATTTTCAAAATGACGGCATCTCTATTATATTAACGAGGTATCTTAAATTTCACTCCTCAGGTTAAGTTCCCCGAGGAAGATATTTTTTAAGCACCTGGACTACTAGATATAATTTTCAAAATAACGGGATCTCTAAAATATGAAGAACGTATCAGAATTTTCAGTTCTCAGCTTAAATACCCTGAGGAAGATTTATGATAAACACCTGGACTACTTGAAATAATTCTCAAAATGACAGGATTTCTAATATATAAACGAGGTATCTTATGTTTCACTTCTCAGCTTAAGTTCCCCGAGGAAGATGTTTTTAAGCACCTGTACTACTATATAATTTTCAAAATGACGGGATCTCTAAAATATGAACTAGGTATCTTAATTTTCAGTTCTCAGCTTAAATTCCCTGAGGAAGATGTATTTTAAGCACCTGGACTACTAGATATAATTTTCAAAATGACGGCATCTCTATTATATTAACGAGGTATCTTAAATTTCACTCCTCAGGTTAAGTTCCCCGAGGAAGATGTTTTTCAAGCACCTGGACTACTAGATATAATTTTCAAAATGACGGGATCTCTAATATATAAACGAGGTATCTTAAATTTCACTTCTCAGCTTAGGTTCCCCGAGGAAGATGTTTTTTAAGCACCTGGACTACTAGATATAATTTTCAAAATGATGGTATCTCTAAAACATGAACAAGGTATCTGATTATTCAGTTCTCAGCTTAAGTTTCCTTAGGAAGATGTATTTTAAGCACCTGGACTACTAGATATAATTTCCAAAATGACGGGATATCCAAAATATGAACAAGGTATCTGAATTTTCAGTTTTCAGTTTAAATTCCCTAAGGAAGATGTATTTTAAGCCCCTGGACTATTAGATATAATTTTCAAAATGATGGGATCTCCAAAATATGAAAACGGGATCTGAATTTTCAGTTCTCAGTTTAAATTCCCTTCCGAAGATGTATTTTAAGCACCTGGACTACTAGATATAATTTTCAAAAGGACGGCATCTCTAATATATAATCGAGGTATCTTAAATTTCACGTCTGAGGTTAAATTCCCCGAGGATGATGTTTTTTAAGCACCTGTAGAACTATATAATTTTCAAAATGACGGGATTTCTAAAATATGAACTAGGTATCTTAATTTTCAGTTCTCAGTTTAAATTCCCTGATGAAGATGTATTTTAAGCACCTGGACTAGTATATATAATTTTCAAAATGACGGGATCTCTAATATATAAACGAGGTATCTTATATTTCACTTCTCTGCTTAAGTTCCCCGAGGAAGATGTTTTTTTAGCACCTCGTCTAGTAGATATAATTTTAAAAATGACTGGATCTCCAAAATATGAACACGGTATCTGAGTTTTCAGTTCTCCGTTTAAGTTCCCTAAGGAAGATGTATTTTAAGCACCTGGACTACTAGACATAATTTTCAAAATGATGGGATCTCTAAAACATAAACAAGGTATCTGAATATTCAGTTCTCAGCTTAAGTTCCCTGAGGAAGATGTATTTTATGCACCTGGACTACTATATTATTTTCAAAATGACGGGATCTCTAAAATATGAACTAGGTATCTTAATTTTCAGTTCTTAGCTTAAGTTCCCTGAGGGAGATGTATTTTATGCCCCTGGACTACTATATTATTTTCAAAATGTCGGGATCTCTAAAATATGAACTAGGTATCTTAATTTTCATTTCTTAGCTTAAGTTCCCTGAGGAAGATGTATCTTATGCACCTGGACTACTATATTATTTTCAAAATGACAGGATCTCTAAAATATGAACTAGGTATCTTAATTTTCAGTTCTCAGTTTAAATTCCCTTAGGAAGATGTATTTTAAGCACCTGGACTACTAGATATAATTTTCAAAATGACGGCATCTCTAATATATAATCGAGGTATCTTAAATTTCACGTCTCAGGTTAAGTTCCCCGAGGAAGATGTTTTTTAAGCACCTGAACTACTATATAATTTTCAAAATGACGGGATCTCTAAAATATGAACTAGGTATCTTAATTTTCAGTTCTCAGCTTAAATTCCCTGAGGAAGATGTATTTTAAGCACCTGGACTACTATATATAATTTTCAAAATGACGGGATCTCTAATATATAAACGAGGTATCTTATATTTCACTTCTCAGCTTAAGTTCCCCGAGGAAGATGTTTTTTTAGCACCTGGACTAGTAGATATAATTTTAAAAATGACTGGATCTCCAAAATATGAACACGGTATCTGAATTTTCAGTTTTCAGTTTAAATTCCCTAAGGAAGATGTATTTTAAGCACCTGGACTACTAGACATAATTTTCAAAATGATGGGATCTCCAAAATATAAACGAGGTATCTTATATTTCACTTCTCAGCTTAAGTTCCCCGAGGAAGATGTTTTTTTAGCACCTGGACTAGTAGATATAATTTTAAAAATGACTGGATCTCCAAAATATGAACACGGTATCTGAATTTTCAGTTCTCAGTTTAAATTCCCTAAGGAAGATGTATTTTAAGCACCTGGACTACTAGACATAATTTTCAAAATGACGGGATCTCTAAAATATGAACTAGGTATCTTAATTTTCAGTTCTCAGCTTAAATTCCCTGAGGAAGATGTATTTTAAGCACCTGGACTACTATATATAATTTTCAAAATGACGGGATCTCTAATATATAAACGAGGTATCTTATATTTCACTTCTCAGCTTAAGTTCCCCGAGGAAGATGTTTTTTAAGCACCTGGACTACTATATTATTTTCAAAATGACAGGATCTCTAAAATATGAACTAGGTATCTTAATTTTCAGTTCTCAGCTTAAATTCCCTGAGGAAGATGTATTTTAAGCACCTGGACTACTATATTATTTTCAAAATGACAGGATCTCTAAAATATGAACTAGGTATCTTAATTTTCAGTTCTCAGCTTAAATTCCCTGAGGAAGATGTATTTTAAGCACCTGGACTAATATATATAATTTTCAAAATGACAGGATTTCTAATATATAAACGAGGTATCTTAAATTTCACTTCTCAGCTTAAGTTCCCCGAGGAAGATGTTTTTTAAGCACCTGGACTACTAGATATAATTTTCAAAATGACGGGATCTCCAAAATATGAACACGGTATCTGAATTTTCAGTTCTCAGTTTAAATTCCCTTAGGAAGATGTATTTTAAGCACCTGGACTACTAGATATAATTTTCAAAATGACGGCATCTCCAATATATAATCGAGGTATCTTAAATTTCAAGTCTCAGGTTAAGTTCCCCGAGGAAGATGTTTTTTAAGCACCTGGACTACTAGATATAATTTTCAAAATGACGGCATCTCTAATATATAATCGAGGTATCTTAAATTTCAAGTCTCAGGTTAAGTTCCCCGAGGAAGATGTTTTTTAAGCACCTGGACTACTATATAATTTTCAAAATGACGGGATCTCTAAAATATGAACTAGGTATCTTAATTTTCAGTTCTCAGCTTAAATTCCCTGAGGAAGATGTATTTTAAGCACCTGGACTACTATATATAATTTTCAAAATGACGGGATCTCTAATATATAAACGAGGTATCTTAAATTTAACTTCTCAGCTTAAGTTCCCTGAGGAAGATGTATTTTATGCACCTGGACTACTATATTATTTTCAAAATGACAGGATCTCTAAAATATGAACTAGGTATCTTAATTTTCAGTTCTCAGTTTAAATTCCCTTAGGAAGATGTATTTTAAGCACCTGGACTACTAGATATAATTTTCCAAATGACGGGATTTCTGATATATAAACGAGGTATCTAAAATTTCACTCCTCAGCTTATGTTCCCTGAGGGAGATGTATTTTATGCACCTGGACTACTATATTATTTTCAAAATGACGGTATCTCTAAAATATGAATTAGGTATCTTAATTTTCAGTTCATAGCTTAAGTTCCCTGAGGAAGATGTATTTTAAGCACCTGGACTACTATATATAATTTTCAAAATGACAGGATTTCTAATATATAAACGAGGTATCTTATATTTCACTTCTCAACTTAAGTTCCCCGAGGAAGATGTTTTTTAAGCACCTGGACTACTAGATATAATTTTCAAAATGACGGGATCTTCAAAATATGAACACGGTATCTGAATTTTCAGTTCTCAGTTTAAATTCCCTTAGGAAGATGTATTGTAAGCACCTGGACTACTAGATATAATTTTCAAAATGACGGGATCTCCAAAATATGAACACGGTATCTGAATTTTCAGTTCTCAGTTTAAATTCCCTTAGGAAGATGTATTTTAAGCACCTGGAATACTAGATATAATTTTCAAAATGACGGGATCTCCAAAATAAGAAAACGGTATCTGAATTTTCAGTTCTCAGTTTAAATTCCCTTAGGAAGATGTATTTTAAGCACCTGGACTACTAGATATAATTTTCAAAATGACGGCATCTCTAATATATAATCGAGGTATCTTAAATTTCACGTCTCCGGTTAAGTTTCCCGAGGAAGATGTTTTTTAAGCACCTGAACTAATATATAATTTTCAAAATGACGGAATTTCTAAAATATGAACTAGGTGTCTTAATTTTCAGTTCGTAGCTTAAATTCCCTGAGGAAGATTTATTTTAAGCACCTGGACTACTAGATATAATTTTCAAAATAACGGGATCTCTAAAATATGAAGAACGTATCTGAATTTGCAGTTCTCAACTTAAATTCCCTGAGGAAGATGTATTTTAAGCACCTGGACTACTATATATATTTTTCAAAATGACGGGATCTCTAATATATAAACGAGGTATCTTAAATTTCACTTCTCAGCTTAGGTTCCCCGAGGAAGATGTTTTTTAAGCACCTGGACTACTAGATATAATTTTCCAAATTACGGCATCTCTATTATATTAACGAGGTATCTTATTTTTCAGTTCTCAGCTTAAATTCCCTGAGGAAGATGTTTTTTAAGCACCTGGACTACTAGATATAATTTTCAAAATGACGGCATCTCTATTATATTAACGAGGTATCTTAAATTTCACTCCTCAGGTTAATTTCCCCGAGGAAGATATTTTTTAAGCACCTGGACTACTAGATATAATTTTCAAAATAACGGGATCTCTAAAATATGAAGAACGTATCAGAATTTTCAGTTCTCAGCTTAAATACCCTGAGGAAGATTTATGATAAACACCTGGACTCCTTGAATAATTCTCAAAATGACAGGATTTCTAATATATAAACGAGGTATCTTATGTTTCACTTCTCAGCTTAAGTTCCCCGAGGAAGATGTTTTTTAAGCACCTGTACTACTATATAATTTTCAAAATGACGGGATCTCTAAAATATGAACTAGGTATCTTAATTTTCAGTTCTCAGCTTAAATTCCCTGAGGAAGATGTATTTTAAGCACCTGGACTACTAGATATAATTTTCAAAATTACGGCATCTCTATTATATTAACGAGGTATCTTAAATTTCACTCCTCAGGTTAAGTTCCCCGAGGAAGATGTTTTTTAAGCACCTGGACTACTAGATATAATTTTGAAAATAACGGGATCTCTAAAATATGAAGAACGTATCTGAATTTTCAGTTCTCATCTTAAATTCCCTGAGGAAGATGTATTTTAAGCACCTGGACTACTATATATAATTTTCAAAATGACGGGATCTCTAATATATAAACGAGGTATCTTAAATTTCACTTCTCAGCTTAGGTTCCCAGAGGAAGATGTTTTTTAAGCACCTGGACTACTAGATATAATTTTCAAAATGATGGTATCTCTAAAACATGAACAAGGTATCTGATTATTCAGTTCTCAGCTTAAGTTTCCTTAGGAAGATGTATTTTAAGCACCTGGACTACTAGATATAATTTCCAAAATGACGGGATCTCCAAAATATGAACACGGTATCTGAATTTTCAGTTCTCAGTTTAAATTCCCTTAGGAAGATGTATTTTAAGCACCTGGACTACTAGATATAATTTTCAAAATGATGGGATCTCCAAAATATGAACACGGTATCTGAATTTTCAGTTCTCAGTTTAAATTCCCTTCCGAAGATGTATTTTAAGCACCTGGACTACTAGATATAATTATCAAAAGGACGGCATCTCTAATATATAATCGAGGTATCTATAATTTCACTTCTGAGGTTAAATTCCCCGAGGAAGATGTTTTTTAAGCACCTGTAGAACTATATAATTTTCAAAATGACGGGATTTCTAAAATATGAACTAGGTATCTTCATTTTCAGCTCTCAGTTTAAATTCCCTGATGAAGATGTATTTTAAGCACCTGGTCTACTATATATAATTTTCAAAATGACGGGATCTCTAATATATAAACGAGGTATCTTATATTTCACTTCTCTGCTTAAGTTCCCCGAGGAAGATGTTTTTTTAGCACCTGGACTAGTAGATATAATTTTAAAAATGACTGGATCTCCAAAATATGAACACGGTATCTGAATTTTCAGTTCTTAGTTTAAATTCCCTAAGGAAGATGTATTTTAAGCACCTGGGCTACTAGACATAATTTTTCAAAATGATGGGATCTCTAAAACATGAATAAGGTATCTGAATATTCAGTTCTCAGCTTAAGTTCCCTGAGGAAGATGTATTTTATGCACCTGGACTACTCAAATATATTTAAAAGGACGGGATCTCTAAAAGATGAACTAGGAATCTTAATTTTCAGTTCTTAGCTTAAGTTCCCTGAGGGAGATGTATTTTATGCCCCTGGACTACTATATTATTTTCAAAATGTCGGGATCTCTAAAATATGAACTAGGTATCTTAATTTTCAGTTCTGAGCTTAAGTTCCCTGAGGAAGATGTATCTTATGCACCTGGACTACTATATTATTTTCAAAATGACAGGATCTCTATTATATGAACTAGGTATCTTAATTTTCAGTTCTCATTTTAAATTCCCTTAGGAAGATGTATTTTAAGCACCTGGACTACTAGATATAATTTTCAAAATGACGGCATCTCTAATATATAATCGAGGTATCTTAAATTTCACGTCTCAGGGTAAGTTCCCCGAGGAAGATGTTTTTTAGGCACCTGTACTACTATATAATTTTCAAAATGACGGGATCTCCAAAATATGAACACGGTATCTGAATTTTCAGTTCTCAGTTTAAATTCCCTAAGGAAGATGTATTTTAAGCACCTGGACTACTATATATAATTTTCAAAATGACGGGATCTCTAATATATAAACGAGGTATCTTATATTTCACTTCTCAGCTTAAGTTCCCCGAGGAAGATGTTTTTTTAGCACCTGGACTAGTAGATATAATTTTAAAAATGACTGGATCTCCAAAATATGAACACGGTATCTGAATTTTCAGTTCTCAGTTTAAATTCCCTAAGGAAGATGTATTTTAAGCACCTGGACTACTAGACATAATTTTCAAAATGATGGGATCTCCAAAATATAAACGAGGTATCTTATATTTCACTTCTCAGCTTAAGTTCCCCGAGGAAGATGTTTTTTTAGCACATGGACTAGTAGATATAATTTTAAAAATGACTGGATCTCCAAAATATGAACACGGTATCTGAATTTTCAGTTCTCAGTTTAAATTCCCTAAGGAAGATGTATTTTAAGCACCTGGACTACTAGATATAATTTTCAAAATGACGGGATCTCTAAAATATGAACTAGGTATCTTAATTTTCAGTTCTCAGCTTAAATTCCCTGAGGAAGATGTATTTTAAGCACCTGGACTACTATATTATTTTCAAAATGACGGGATCTCTAATATATAAACGAGGTATCTTATATTTCACTTCTCAGCTTAAGTTCCCCGAGGAAGATGTTTTTTAAGCACCTGGACTACTATATTATTTTCAAAATGACAGGATCTCTAAAATATGAACTAGGTATCTTAATTTTCAGTTCTCAGCTTAAATTCCCTGAGGAAGATGTATTTTAAGCACCTGGACTACTATATTATTTTCAAAATGACAGGATCTCTAAAATATGAACTAGGTATCTTAATTTTCAGTTCTCAGCTTAAATTCCCTGAGGAAGATGTATTTTAAGCACCTGGACAAATATATATAATTTTCAAAATGACAGGATTTCTAATATATAAACGAGGTATCTTATATTTCACTTCTCAGCTTAAGTTCCCCGAGGAAGATGTTTTTTAAGCACCTGGACTACTAGATATAATTTTCAAAATGACGGGATCTCCAAAATATGAAAACGGTATCTGAATTTTCAGTTCTCAGTTTACATTCCCTTAGGAAGATGTATTTTAAGCACCTGGACTACTAGATATAATTTTCAAAATGACGGCATCTCCAATATATAATCGAGGTATCTTAAATTTCAAGTCTCAGGTTAAGTTCCCCGAGGAAGATGTTTTTTAAGCACCTGGACTACTAGATTTAATTTTCAAAATGACGGGATCTCCAAAATATCAACACGGTATCTGAATTTTCAGTTCTCAGTTCAAATTCCCTAAGGAAGATGTATTTTAAGCACCTGGACTACTATATATAATTTTCAAAATGACGGGATCTCTCATATATAAACGAGGTATCTTAAATTTCACTTCTCAGCTTAGGTTCCCCGAGGAATATGTCTTTTAAGCACCTGGACTACTATATTATTTTCAAAATGACGGGATCTCTAAAATATGAACTAGGTATCTTAATTTTCAGTCGTCAGCTTAAATTCCCTGAGGAAGATGTATTTTAACCACCTGGACTACTATATATAATTTTCAAAATGACGGGATCTCTAATATATAAACGAGGTATCTTAAATTTCACTTCTCAGCTTAGGTTCCCCGAGGAAGATGTTTTTCAAGCACCTGGACTACTATATAATTTTCAAAATAACGGGATCTCTAAAATATGAAGAACGTATCTTAATTTTCAGTTCTAAGCTTAAGTTCCCTAAGGAAGATATTTTTCACGCACCTGGACTACTAGACATAATTTTCAAAATGATGGGATCTCTAAAACATGAACAAGGTATCTGAATATTCAGTTCTGAGCTTAAGTTCCCTGAGGAAGATGTATTTTATGCACCTGGACTACTATATTATTTTCAAAATGACGGGATCTCTAAAATATGAAATAGGTATCTTAATTTTCAGTCCTCAGCTTAAATTCCCTGAGGAAGATGTATTTTAAGCACCTGGACTACTATATATAATTTTCAAAATGACGGGATCTCTAATATATAAACGAGGTATCTTAAATTTCACTTCTCAGCTTAGGTTCCCCGAGGAAGATGTTTTTTAAGCACCTGGACTACTTTGTAATTTTCAAAATGACTGGGTCTCTAAAATATGAAGTCGGTATCTTAATTTTCAGGTCTTAGCTTAAGTTCCCTAAGGAAGATATTTTTCAAGCACCTGGACTACTAGATATAATTTTCAAAATGACGGGATCTCTAAAACATGAACAAGGTATCTGATGATTCAGATCACAGCTTAAGTTACCTGAGGAAGATCTATTATATGCACCTGGACTACTATATTATTTTCAAAATGACAGGATCTCTATTATATGAACTAGGTATCTTAATTTTCAGTTCTCAGATTAAATTCCCTTAGGAAGATGTATTTTAAGCACCTGGACTACTATATATAATTTTCAAAATGACGGGATCTCTAATATATAAACGAGGTATCTTAAATTTTACTTCTCAGCTTTTGTTCCCCGAGGAATATGTTTTTTAAGCACCTGGACTACTATATTATTTTCAAAATGACGGGATCTCTAAAATATGAACTAGGTATCTTAATTTTCAGTTCTCAGCTTAAATTCCCTGCGGAAGATGTATTTTAAGCACCTGGACTACTATATATAATTTTCAAAATGACGGGATCTCTAATATATAAATGAGGTATCTTGAATTTCACTTCTCAGCTTAGGTTCCCCGAGGAAGATGTTTTTCTAAGCACCTGGACTACTATATAATTTTCAAATTGACGGTTTCTCTAAAATATGAACTAGGTATCTTAATTTTCAGGTCTTAGCTTAAGTTCCCTAAGGAAGATATTTTTCAAGCACCTGGACTACTAGACATAATTTTCAAAATGATGGGATCTCTAAAACATGAACAAGGTATCTGATTATTCAGTTCTGAGCTTAAGTTCCCTGAGGAAGATGTATTTTATGCACCTGGACTACTATATTATTTTCAAAATGACAGGATCTCTATTATATGAACTAGGTATCTTAATTTTCAGTTCTCAGCTTAAATTCCCTGATGAAGATGTATTTTAAGCACCTGGACTACTATATATAATTTCCAAAATGACGGGATCTCTAATATATAAACGAGGTACCTTAATTTTCAGTTCTCAGTTTAAATTCCCCGAGGAAGATGTATTTTAAGCACCTGGAATACTAGATTTAATTTTCAAAATTAATGGATCTCCTAAAAATTAACACGGTATCTGAATTTTCAGTTCTCAGGTTAAGTTCCCTGAGGAAGATGTTTTTTAAGCACCTGGACTACTAGATATAATTTTCCAAATGACGGGATTTCTGATATATAAGCGAGGTATCTAAAATTTCACTTCTGAGCTTAAGTTACCCGAGGAAGATGTTTTTTAAGCACCTGGACTACTATATATAATTGTCAAAATGATGGTATCTCTAAAACATGAACAAGGTATCTGATTATTCAGTTCTGAGCTTAAGTTCCCTGAGGAAGATGTATTTTATGCACCTGGACAACTATATTATTTTCAAAATGACAGGATCTCTATTATATGAACTAGGTATCTTAATTTTCAGTTCTCAGCTTAAATTCCCTGATGAAGATGTATTTTAAGCACCTGGACTACTATATATAATTTTCAAAATGACGGGATCTCTAATATATAAACGAGGTATCTTAATTTTCAGTTCTCAGCTTAAATTCCCCGAGGAAGATGTATTTTAAGCACCTGGACTACTAGACATAATTTTCAAAATGATGGGATCTCTAAAACATGAACAAGGTATCTGAATATTCAGTTCTCAGCTTAAGTTCCCTTAGGAAGATGTATTTTATGCACCCGGACTTCTATATTATTTTCAAAATGAAGTGATGTCTTAAATATGAACTAGGTAACTTAATTTTCAGTTCTTAGCTTAAGTTCCCTGAGGAAGATGTATTTTATGCACCTGGACTACTATATTATTTTCAAAATGACAGGATCTCTAAAATATGAACTAGGTATCTTAATTTTCAGTTCTCAGTTTAAATTCCCTTAGGAAGATGTATTTTAAGCACCTGGACTACTAGATATAATTTTCAAAATGACGGCATCTCTAATATATAATCGAGGTATCTTAAATTTCACGTCTCAGGTTAAGTTCCCCGAGGAAGATGTTTTTTAAGCACCTGTACTACTATATAATTTTCAAAATGACGGGATCTCTAAAATATGAACTAGGTATCTTAATTTTCAGTTCTCAGCTTAAATTCCCTGAGGAAGATGTATTTTAAGCACCTGGACTACTATATTATTTTCAAAATGACGGGATCTCTAATATATAAACGAGGTATCTTATATTTCACTTCTCAGCTTAAGTTCCCCGAGGAAGATGTTTTTTAAGCACCTGGACTACTATATTATTTTCAAAATGACAGGATCTCTAAAATATGAACTAGGTATCTTAATTTTCAGTTCTCAGCTTAAATTCCCTGAGGAAGATGTATTTTAAGCACCTGGACTACTATATTATTTTCAAAATGACAGGATCTCTAAAATATGAACTAGGTATCTTAATTTTCAGTTCTCAGCTTAAATTCCCTGAGGAAGATGTATTTTAAGCACCTGGACTACTATATATAATTTTCAAAATGACAGGATTTCTAATATATAAACGAGGTATCTTATATTTCACTTCTCAGCTTAAGTTCCCCGAGGAAGATGTTTTTTAAGCACCTGGACTACTAGATATAATTTTCAAAATGACTGGATCTCCAAAATATGAACACGGTATCTGAATTTTCAGTTTTTCAGTTTACATTCCCTTAGGAAGATGTATTTTAAGCACCTGGACTACTAGATACAATTTTCAAAATGACGGCATCTCCAATATATAATCGAGTTATCTTAAATTTCACGTCTCAGGTTAAGTTCCCCGAGGAAGATGTTTTTAAGCACCTGGACTACTAGATATAATTTTCAAAATGACGGCATCTCCAAAATATGAACACGGTATCTGAATTTTCAGTTCTCAGTTTAAATTCCCTAAGGAAGATGTATTTTAAGCACCTGGACTACTATATATAATTTTCAAAATGACGGGATCTCTAATATATAAACGAGGTATCTTAAATTTCACTTCTCAGCTTAGGTTCCCCGAGGAATATGTTTTTTAAGCACCTGGACTACTATATTATTTTCAAAATGACGGGATCTCTAAAACATGAACTAGGTATCTTAATTTTCAGTCCTCAGCTTAAATTCCCTGAGGAAGATGTATTTTAAGCACCTGGACTACTATATATAATTTTCAAAATGACAGGATCTCTAATATATAAACGAGGTATCTTAAATTTCACTTCTCAGCTTAGGTTCCCCGAGGAAGATTTTTAAGCACCTGGACTACTATATTATTTTCAAAATGACTGGTTCTCTAAAATATGAACTAGGTATCTTAATTTTCAGTTCTCAGCTTAAATTCCCTGAGGAAGATGTATTTTAAGCACCTGGACTACTATATATAATTTTCACAATGACGGTATCTCTAAAATATGAACTAGGTATCTTAATTTTCAGTTCTCAGCTTAAATTCCCTGAGGAAGATGTATTTTAAGCACCTGGACTACTATATATAATTTTAAAATGACGGGATCTCTAATATATAAACGAGGTATCTTAAATTTCACTTCTCCGCTTAAGTTCCCCGAGGAAGATGTTTTTTAAGCACCTGGACTACTATATTATTTTCAAAATGACAGGATCTCTAAAATATGAACTAGGTATCTCAATTTTCAGTCCTCAGCTTAAATTCCCTGAGGAAGATGTATTTTAAGCACCTGGACTACTAGATATAATTTTCAAAATGACGGGATCTATAATATATAAACGAGGTATCTTAAATTTCACTTCTCAGCTTAGGTTCCCCGAGGAAGATGTTTTTCAAGCACCTGGACTACTATATAATTTTCAAAATGACGGTTTCTCTAAAATATGAACTAGGTATCTTAATTTTCAGTTCTTAGCTTAAGTTCCCAAAGGAAGATTTTTTTCAAGCACCTGGACTACTATATATAATTTTCAAAATGACGGGATCTCTAATATATTAACGAGGTATCCTTAATTTCTCTTCTCAGCTTAGGTTCCCCGAGGAATATGTTTTTTAAGCACCTGGACAACTATATTATTTTCAAAATGACGGGATTTCTAAAATATGAACTAGGTAACTTAATTGTCAGTTCTCATCTTAAGTTCCCTGAGGAAGATGTATTTTATGCACCTGGACTACTATATTATTTTCAAAATGACAGGATCTCTAAAATATGAACTAGGTATCTTAATTTTCAGTTCTCAGCTTAAATTCCCTGAGGAAGATGTATTTTAAGCACCTGGACTACTATATATAATTTTCAAAATGACGGGATCTCTAATATATAAACGAGGTATCTTAAATTTCACTTCTCAGCTTAGGTTCCCCGAGGAATATGTTTTTTAAGCACCTGGACTACTAAATTATTTTCAAAATGACGGGATCTCTAAAATATGAACTAGGTATCTTAATTTTCAGTTCTCAGTTTAAATTCCCTTAGGAAGATGTATTTTAAGCACCTGGACTGCTAGATATAATTTTCAAAATGACGGGATCTCCAAAATATGAACACGGTATCTGAATTTTCAGTTCTCAGTTTAAATTCCCTTAGGAAGATGCATTTTAAGCACCTGGACTACTAGATATAATTTTCAAAATGACGGCATCTCTAATATATAATCGAGGTATCTTAAATTTCACGTCTCAGGTTAAGTACCCCGAGGAAGATGTTTTTTAAGCACCTGAACTACTATATAATTTTCAAAATGACGGGATCTCTAAAATATGAACTAGTTATCTTAATTTTCAGTTCTCAGCTTAAATTCCCTGAGGAAGATGTATTTTAAGCACCTGGACTACTATATATAATTTTCAAAAAGACGGGATCTGTAATATATAAACGAGGTATCTTATATTTCACTTCTCAGCTTAAGTTCCCCGATGAAGATTTATTTTAAGCACCTGAACTACTATATAATTTTCAAAATGACAGGATCTCTAAAATATGAACTAGTTATCTTAATTTTCAGTTCTCAGCTTAAATTCCCTGAGGAAGATGTATTTTAAGCACCTGGACTACTATATATAATTTTCAAAATGACAGGATTTCTAATATATAAACGAGGTATCTTAAATTTCACTTCTCTGCTTAAGTTCCCCGAGGAAGATGTTTTTTAAGCACCTGGACTACTAGATATAATTTTCAAAATGACGGGATCTCCAAAATATGAAAACGGTATCTGAATTTTCAGTTCTCAGTTTACATTCCCTTAGGAAGATGTATTTTAAGCACCTGGACTACTAGATATAATTTTCAAAATGACGGCATCTCCAATATATAATCGAGGTATCTTAAATTTCAAGTCTCAGGTTAAGTTCCCCGAGGAAGATGTTTTTTAAGCACCTGGACTACTAGATTTAATTTTCAAAATGACGGGATCTCCAAAATATCAACACGGTATCTGAATTTTCAGTTCTCAGTTCAAATTCCCTAAGGAAGATGTATTTTAAGCACCTGGACTACTATATATAATTTTCAAAATGACGGGATCTCTCATATATAAACGAGGTATCTTAAATTTCTCTTCTCAGCTTTCGTTCCCCGAGGAATATGTTTTTTAAGCACCTGGACTACTATATTATTTTCAAAATGACGGGATCTCTAAAATATGAACTAGGTATCTTAATTTTCAGTTCTCAGCTTAAATTCCCTGAGGAAGATGTATTTTAAGCACCTGGACTACTATATATAATTTTCAAAATGACGGGATCTCTAATATATAAACGAGGTATCTTAAATTTTACTTCTCAGCTTAGGTTCCCCGAGGAAGATGTTTTTTAAGCACCTGGACTACTATATTATTTTCAAAATGACAGGATCTCTAAAATATGAACTAGGTATCTTAATTTTCAGTTCTCAGCTTAAATTCCCTGAGGAAGATGTATTTTAAGCACCTGGACTACTATATATAATTTTCAAAATGACAGGATCTCTAAAATATGAACTAGGTATCTTAATTTTCAGTTCTCAGCTTAAATTCCATGAGAAAGATGTATTTTATGCACCTGGACTACTATATATAATTTAAAAAAGACGGGATTTCTAATATATAAACGAGGTATCTTAAATTTTACTTCTCAGCTTAGGTTCCCCGAGGAAGATGTTTTTTAAGCACCTGGACTACTATATTATTTTCAAAATGACGGGATCTCTAAAACATGAACTAGGTATCTTAATTTTCAGTCCTCAGCTTAAATTCCCTGAGGAAGATGTATTTTAAGCACCTGGACTACTATATATAATTTTCAAAATGACGGGATCTCTAATATATAAACGAGGTATCTTAAATTTCACTTCTCAGCTTAGGTTCCCCGAGGAAGATGTTTTTTAAGCACCTGGACTACTATATAATTTTCAAAATGACGGTGTCTCTAAAATATGAACTAGGTATCTTAATTTTCAGGTCTTAGCTTAAGTTCCCTAAGGAAGATATTTTTCAAGCACCTGGACTACTACATATAATTTTCAAAATGACGGGATCTCTAATAAATAAACGAGGTATCTTAAATTTCTCTTCTCAGCTTAGGTTCCCCGAGGAAGATGTTTTTTAAGCACCTGGACTACTATATTATTTTCAAAATGACAGGATCTCTAAAATATGAACTAGGTATCTCAATTGTCAGTTCTTAGCTTAAGTTCCCTGAGGAAGATGTATTTTATGCACCTGGACTACTATATTATTTTCAAAATGACAGGATCTCTAAAATATGAACTAGGTATCTTAATTTTCAGTTCTCAGCTTAAATTCCCTGAGGAAGATGTATTTTAAGCACCTGGACTACTATATATAATTTTCAATATGACGGGATCTCTAATATATAAACGAGGTATCTTAACTTTTACTTCTCTGCTTAGGTTCCCGGAGGAATTTGTTTTTTAAGCACCTGGACTACTATATAATTTTCAAAATGATGGGATCTCTAAAATATGAACTAGGTATCTTAATTTTCAGTTCTCAGTTTAAATTCCCTTAGGAAGATGTATTTTAAGCACCTGGACTACTAGATATAATTTTCAAAATGACGGGATCTCCAAAATATGAACACGGTATCTGAATTTTCAGTTCTCAGTTTAAATTCCCTTAGGAAGATGTATTTTAAGCACCTGGACTACTATATATAATTTTCAAAATGACGGGATCTCTAATATATAAACGAGGTATCTTAATTTTCAGTTCTCAGCTTAAGTTCCCCGAGGAAGATGTTTTTTAAGCACCTGGACTACTAGACATAATTTTCAAAATGATGGGATCTCTTAAACATGAACAAGGTATCTGAATATTCAGTTCTCAGCTTAAGTTCCCTGAGGAAGATGTATTTTAAGCACCCGGACTTCTATATTATTTTCAAAATGAAGTGATGTCTAAAATATGAACTAGGTAACTTAATTATCAGTTCTTAGCTTAAGTTCCCTGAGGAAGATGTATTTTATGCACCTGGACTACTATATTATTTTCAAAATGACAGGATCTCTAAAATATGAACTATGTAACTTAATCTTCAGTTCTCAGTTTAAATTCCCCTAGGAAGATGTATTTTAAGCACCTGGACTACTAGATATAGTTTTCAAAATGAAGGCATCTCTAATATATAATCCAGGTATCTTAAGTTTCACGTCTCAAGTTAAGTTCCCCGAGGAAGATGTTTTTTAAGCACCTGTACTACTATATAATTTTCAAAATGACGGGATCTCTAAAATATGAACAGGGTATCTGAATTTTCAGTTCTCAGTTTAAATTCCCTAAGGAAGATGTATTTTAAGTACCTGGACTACTATAAAATTTTCATAACGACGGGATCTCTAAAATATAAACGAGGTATCTTATATTTCACTTCTCAGCTTAGTTTCCACGATTAAGATGTATTTTAAGCACCTGGACTACTATATTATTTTCAAAATGACAGGATCTCTAAAATATGAACTAGGTATCTTAATTTTCAGTTCTCAGCTTAAATTCCCTGAGGAAGATGTATTTTAAGCACCTGGACTACTAGATATAATTTTCAAAATGACGGGATCTCTAATATATAAACGAGGTATCTTAAATTTCTCTTCTCAGCTTAGTGTCCCCGAGGAAGATGTTTTTTATGCACCTGGACTACTATATTATTTTCAAAATGACGGCATCTCTAAAATATGAACTAGGTATCTTAATTTTCAGTTCTCAGCTTAAATTCCCTGAGGAAGATGTATTTTAAGCACCTGGACTACTATATATAATTTTCAAAATGACGGGATCTCTAATATATAAACGAGGTATCTTAAATTTCACTTCTCAGCTTAGGTTCCCCGAGGAAGATGTTTTTTAAGCACCTGGACTACTATATAATTTTCAAAATGACGGTGTCTCTAAAATATGAACTAGGTATCTTAATTTTCAGGTCTTAGCTTAAGTTCCCTAAGGAAGATATTTTTCAAGCACCTGGACTACTACATATAATTTTCAAAATGACGGTATCTCTAAAACATGAACAAGGTATCTGATTATTCAGTTCTCAGCTTAAGTTCCCTGAGGAAGATGTTTTTTAAGCACCTGGACTACTAGATATAATTTTCCAAATGACGGGATTTCTGATATATAAACGAGGTATCTAAAATTTCACTTCTGAGCTTAAGTTCCCCGAGGAAGATGTTTTTTAAGCACCTGGACTACTAGATATAATTTTCAAAATGATGGTATCTCTAAAACATGAACAAGGTATCTGATTATTCAGTTCTGAGCTTAAGTTCCCTGAGGAAGATGTATTTTATGCACCTGGACTACTATATTATTTTCACAATGACAGGATCTCTAAAATATGAACTAGGTATCTTAATTTTCAGTTCTCAGATTAAATTCCCTGAGGAAGAAGTATTTTAAGCACCTGGACTACTATATATAATTTTCAAAATGACGGGATCTCTAATATATAAACGAGGTATCTTAATTTTCAGTTCTCAGCTTAAATTCCCCGATGAAGATGTATTTTAAGCACCTGGACTACTAGACATAAATTTCAAAATGATGGGATCTCTAAAACATGAACAAGGTATCTGAATATTCAGTTCTCAGCTTAAGTTCCCTTAGGAAGATGTATTTTATGCACCCGGACTTCTATATTATTTTCAAAATGACGTGATGTCTTAAATATGAACTAGGTAACTTAATTTTCAGTTCTTAGCTTAAGTTCCCTGAGGAAGATGTATTTTATGCACCTGGACTACTATATTATTTTCAAAATGACAGGATCTCTAAAATATGAACTAGGTATCTTAATTTTCAGTTCTCAGTTTAAATTCCCTTAGGAAGATGTATTTTAAGCACCTGGACTACTAGATATAATTTTCAAAATGACGGCATCTCTAATATATAATCGAGGTAACTTAAATTTCACGTCCCAGTTTAAGTTCCCCGAGGAAGATGTTTTTTAAGCACCTGTACTACTATATAAGTTTCAAAATGACGGGATCTCTAAAATATGAACTAGGTATCTTAATTTTCAGTTCTCAGCTTAAATTCCCTGAGGAAGATGTATTTTAAGCACCTGGACTACTATATATAATTTTCAAAATGACGGTATCTCTAATATATAAACGAGGTATCTTAAATTTTACTTCTCAGCTTAGGTTCCCCGAGGAAGATTTTTTTAAGCACCTGGACTACTATATTATTTTAAAATTGATAGGAACACTAAGATATGAACTAGGTATCTTAATTTTCAGTTCTCAGCTTAAATTCCCTGCGGAAGATGTATTTTAAGCACCTGGACTACTATATATAATTTTCACAATGACAGGATCTCTAAAATATGAACTAGGTATCTTAATTTTCAGTTCTCAGCTTAAATTCCCTGAGGAAGATGTATTTTAAGCACCTGGACTACTATATATAATTTTCAAAATGACGGGATCTCTAATATATAAACGAGGTATCTTAAATTTTACTTCTCAGCTTAGGTTCCCCGAGGAAGATGTTTTTTAAGCACCTGGACTACTATATTATTTTCAAAATGACAGGATCTCTAAAATATGAACTAGGTATATTAATTTTCAGTTCTCAGCTTAAATTCCCTGAGGAAGATGTATTTTAAGCACCTGGGCTACTATATATAATTTTCAAAATGACGGGATCTCTAATATATAAACGAGGTATTTTAAATTTCACTTCTCAGCTTAGGTTCCCCGAGGAAGATGTTTTTCAAGCACCTGGAATACTATATAATTTTCAAAATGACGGTGTCTCTAAAATATGAACTAGGTATCTTAATTTTCAGGTCTTAGCTTAAGTTCCCTAAGGAAGATATTTTTCAAGCACCTGGACTACTAGACATAATTTTCAAAATGATGGGATCTCTAAAACATGAACAAGGTATCTGAATATTCAGTTCTCAGCTTAAGTTCCCTTAGGAAGATGTATTTTATGCACCCGGACTTCTATATTATTTTCAAAATGAAGTGATGTCTTAAATATGAACTAGGTAACTTAATTTGTCAGTTCTTAGCTTAAGTTCCCTGAGGAAGATGTATTTTATGCACCTGGACTACTATATTATTTTCAAAATGACAGGATCTCTAAAATATGAACTAGGTATCTTAATTTTCAGTTCTCAGCTTAAATTCCCCGAGGAAGATGTATTTTAAGCACCTGGACTACTATATATAATTTTCAAAATGACAGTATCTCTAAAATATGAACTAGGTATCTTAATTTTCAGTTCTCAGCTTAAATTCCCTGAGGAAGATGTATTTTAAGCACCTGGACTACTATATATAATTTTCAAAATGACGGGATCTCTAATATATAAACGAGGTATCTTAAATTTTCCTTCTCAGCTTAGGTTCCCCGAGGAAGATGTTTTTTTAGCACCTGGACTACTATATTATTTTCAAAATGACGGGATCTCTAAAATATGAACTAGGTATCTTAATTTTCAGTTCTCAGCTTAAATTCCCTGAGGAAGATGTATTTTAAGCACCTGGACTACTATATATAATTTTCAAAATGACGGGATCTCTAATATATAAACGAGGTATTTAAATTTCACTTCTCAGCTTAGGTTCCCCGAGGAAGATGTTTTTCAAGCACCTGGACTACTATATAATTTTCAAAATGACGGTTTCTCTAAAATATGAACTAGGTATCTTAATTTTCAGGTCTTAGCTTGAGTTCCCTAAGGAAGATATTTTTCAAGCACCTGGACTACTAGACATAATTTTCAAAATGATGGGATCTCTAAAACATGAACAAGGTATCTGAATATTCAGTTCTCAGCTTAAGTTCCCTTAGCAAGATGTATTTTATGCACCCGGACTTCTATATTATTTTCAAAATGACAGGATCTCTAAAATATGAACTAGGTATCTTAATTTTCAGTTCTCAGCCTAAATTCCCTGAGGAAGATTTATGTTAAACACCTGGACTACTTGAAATAATTCTCAAAATGACAGGATTTCTAATATATAAACGAGGTATCTTATGTTTCACTTCTCAGCTTAAGTTCCCCGAGGAAGATGTTTTTTAAGCACATGGACTAGTAGATATAATTTTAAAAATGACTGGATCTCCAAAATATAAACAGGGTATCTGAATTTTCAGTTCTCAGTTTAAATTCCCTAAGGAAGATGTATTTTAAGCACCTGGACTACTAGACAGAATTTTCAAAATAACGGGGTCTCTAAAATATGAAGAAGGTATGTGAATTTTCAGTTCTTAGCTTAAATTCCCTGAGGAAGATTTATTTTAAGCACCTGGACTACTATATTATTTTCAAAATGACGGGATCTCTAAAATATTATCTAGGTATCTTAATTTTCAGTTCTTAGCTTAAGTTCCCTGAGGAAGATGTTTTTTAAGCACCTGGACTACTAGATATAATTTTCCAAATGACGGGATTTCTGATATATAAACGAGGTATCTAAAATTTCACTTCTGAGCTTAAGTTACCCGAGGAAGATGTTTTTTAAGCACCTGGACTACTAGATATAATTGTCAAAATGATGGTATCTCTAAAACATGAACACGGTATCTCATTATTCAGTTCTCAGCTTAAATTCCCCGAGGAAGATGTTTTTTAAGCACCTGGACTATTATATAATTTTCAAAACGACGGGATCTCTAAAATATGAACAGGGTATCTGAATTTTCAGTTCTCAGTTTAAATTCCCTAAGGAAGATGTATTTTAAGCACCTGGACTACTAGACATAATTTTCAAAATAACGGGGTCTCTAAAATATGAAGAAGGTATGTGAATTTTCAGTTCGTAGCTAACGTTCCCTGACGAAAATGTTTTTCAAGCACCTAGACTGCTAGATATAATTTTCAAAATGACGGGATCTCTAATATATAAACGAGGTATCTTAAATTTCACTTCTCAGCTTAAGTTACCCGAGGAAGATGTTTTTTAAGCACCTGGACTACTAGATTTAATTTTCAAAATGACGGGATCTCCAAAATATCAACACGGTATCTGAATTTTCAGTTCTCAGTTTAAATTCCCTAAGGAAGATGTATTTTAAGCACCTGGACTACTAGACAGAATTTTCAAAATAACGGGGTCTCGAAAATATGAGGAAGGTATCTTAATTTTCAGTTCTTAGCTTACGTTCCCTGACGAAAATGTTTTTCAAGCACCTAGACTGCTAGATATAATTTTCAAAATGACGGGATCTCTAATATATAAACGAGGTATCTTACATTTCACTTCTCAGCTTAAGTTCCCCGAGGAAGATGTTTTTTAAGCACCTGGACTACTAGATTTAATTTTCAAAATGACGGGATCTCCAAAATATCAACACGGTATCTGAATTTTCAGTTCTCAGTTTAAATTCCCTAAGGAAGATGTATTTTAAGCACCTGGACTACTAGAAATAATTTTCAAAATGACGGGATGTCTCATATATAAACGAGGTATCTTAAATTTCACTTCTAAGCTTAAATTCCCCGAGGAATATGTATTTTGAGCACCTGGACTACTAGACATAATTTTCAAAATGATGGGATCCCTAAAACATGAACAAGGTATCTGAATATTCAGTTCTCAGCTTAAGTTCCCTTAGGAAGATGTATTCTATGCACCCGGACTTCTATATTATTTTCAAAATGACGTGATGTCTAAAATATGAACTAGGTAACTTAATTGTCAGTTCTTAGCTTAAGTTCCCTGAGGAAGATGTATTTTATGCACCTGGACTACTATATTATTTTCAAAATGACAGGATCTCTAAAATATGAACTATGTAACTTAATCTTCAGTTCTCAGTTTAAATTCCCTCAGGAAGATGTATTTTAAGCACCTGGACTACTAGATATAATTTTCAAAATGAATGCATCTCTAAATTATAATCCAGGTATCTTAAGTTTCACGTCTCAACTTAAGTTCCCCGAGGAAGATGTTTTTTAAGCACCTGTACTACTATATAATTTTCAAAATGACGGGATCTCTAAAATATGAACAGGGTATCTGAATTTTCAGTTCTCAGTTTAAATTCCCTAAGGAAGATGTATTTTAAGTACCTGGACTACTATAAAATTTTCAAAACGACGGGATCTCTAAAATATGAACACGTTATCTGAATTTTCAGTTCTCAGTTTAAATTCCCTTAGGAAGATGTATTTTAAGCACCTGGACTACTAGAAATAATTTTCAAAATGAAGGGATCTCTAATATATAAACGAGGTATCTTAATTTTCAGTTCTCAGCTTAAATTCCCCGAGGAATATGTATTTTGAGCACCTGGACTACTAGACATAATTTTCAAAATGATGGGATCCCTAAAACATGAACAAGGTATCTGAATATTCAGTTCTCAGCTTAAGTTCCCTTAGGAAGATGTATTCTATGCACCCGGACTTCTATATTATTTTCAAAATGACGTGATGTCTAAAATATGAACTAGGTAACTTAATTGTCAGTTCTTAGCTTAAGTTCCCTGAGGAAGATGTATTTTATGCACCTGGACTACTATATTATTTTCAAAATGACAGGATCTCTAAAATATGAACTATGTAACTTAATCTTCAGTTCTCAGTTTAAATTCCCTTAGGAAGATATATTTTAAGCACCTGGACTACTCGATATAATTTTCAAAATGACGGGATCTCTAATATATAATCGAGGTATCTTAATTTTCAGTTCTCAGCTTAAATTCCCCGAGGAAGATGTTTTTTAAGCACCTGTACTACTATATAATTTTCAAAATGACGGGATCTCTAAAATATGAACAGGGTATCTGAATTTTCAGTTCTCAGATTAAATTCCCTAAGGAAGATGTATTTTAAGTACCTGGACTACTATAAAATTTTCAAAACGACGGGATCTCTAATATATAAACGAGGTATCTTATATTTCACTTCTCAGCTTAAGTTCCCAGAGGAAGATGTATTTTAAGCACCTGGACTACTATATAATTTTCAAAATGACAGGATCTCTAAAATATGAACTAGGTATCTTAATATTCAGTTCTCAGCTTAAATTCCCTGAGGAAGATGTATTTTAAGCACCTGGACTACTATATATAATTTTCAAAATGACGGGATCTCTAATATATAAACGAGGTATCTTAAATTTTACTTCTCAGCTTTGGTTCCCCGAGGAAGATGTTTTTTAAGCACCTGGACTACTATATAATTTTCAAAATGACGGGATCTCTAAAATATGAAATAGTTATCTTAGTTTTCTGTTCTCAGCTTAAATTCCCTGAGGAAGATGTATTTTAAGCACCTGGACTACTATATATAATTTTCAAAATGACGGGATCTCTAATATATAAACGAGGTATCTTAAATTTCACTTCTCAGCTTAGGTTCCCCGAGGAAGATGTTTTTTAAGCACCTGGACTACTATATAATTTTCAAAATGACGGGTACTCTAAAATATGAACTAGGTATCTTAATTTTCAGGTCTTAGCTTAAGTTCCCTAAGGAAGATATTTTTCAAGCACCTGGACTACTAGATATAATTTTCAAAATGACTGGATCTCTAAAACATGAACAAGGTATCTGAATATTCAGTTCTCAGTTTAAATTCCCTGAGGAAGATGTTTTTTAAGCACCTGGACTACTAGATATAATTTTCCAAATGACGGGATTTCTGATATATAAGCGAGGTATCTAAAATTTCACTTCTGAGCTTAAGTTACCCGAGGAAGATGTTTTTTAAGCACCTGGACTACTAGATATAATTTTCAAAATGATGGTATCTCTAAAACATGAACAAGGTATCTGATTATTCAGTTCTCAGCTTAAGTTCCCTGAGGAAGATGTATTTTATGCACCTGGACTACTATATTATTTTCAAAATGACAGGATCTCTATTATATGAACTAGGTATCTTAATTTTCAGTTCTTAGCTTAAGTTCCCTGAGGAAGATGTATTTTATGCACCTGGACTACTATATATAATTTTCAAAATGACGGTATCTCTAATATATAAACGAGGTATCTTAATTTTCAGTTCTCAGCTTAAGTTCCCCGAGGAAGATGTTTTTTAAGCACCTGGACTACTAGACATAATTTTCAAAATGATGGGATCTCTAAAACATGAACAAGGTATCTGAATATTCAGTTCTCAGCTTAAGTTCCCTTAGGAAGATGTATTTTATGCACCCGGACTTCTATATTATTTTCAAAATGACGTGATGTCTTAAATATGAACTAGGTAACTTAATTTTCAGTTCTTAGCTTAAGTTCCCTGAGGAAGATGTATTTTATGCACCTGGACTACTATATTATTTTCAAAATGACAGGATCTCTAAAATATGAACTAGGTATCTTAATTTTCAGTTCTCAGTTTAAATTCCCTTAGGAAGATGTATTTTAAGCACCTGGACTACTAGATATAATTTTCAAAATGACGGCATCTCTAATATATAATCGAGGTATCTTAAATTTCACGTCTCAGGTTAAGTTCCCCGAGGAAGATGTTTTTTAAGCACCTGTACTACTATATAAGTTTCAAAATGACGGGATCTCTAAAATATGAACTAGGTATCTTAATTTTCAGTTCTCAGCTTAAATTCCCTGAGGAAGATGTATTTTAAGCACCTGGACTACTATATATAATTTTCAAAATGACGGTATCTCTAATATATAAACGAGGTATCTTAAATTTTACTTCTCAGCTTAGGTTCCCCGAGGAAGATGTTTTTTAAGCACCTGGACTACTATATTATTTTCAAAATGACAGGATCTCTAAAATATGAACTAGGTATCTTAATTTTCAGTTCTCAGCTTAAATTCCCTGAGGAAGATGTATTTTAAGCACCTGGACTACTATATATAATTTTCAAAATGACAGGATCTCTAAAATATGAACTAGGTATCTTAATTTTCAGTTCTCAGCTTAAATTCCCTGAGGAAGATGTATTTTAAGCACCTGGACTACTATATATAATTTTCAAAATGACGGGATCTCTAATATATAAACGAGGTATCTTAAATTTTACTTCTCAGCTTAGGTTCCCCGAGGAAGATGTTTTTTAAGCACCTGGACTACTATATTATTTTCAAAATGACGGGATCTCTAAAATATGAAATAGGTATCTTAAATTTCAGTCCTCAGCTTAAATTCCCTGAGGAAGATGTATTTTAAGCACCTTGTCTACTATATATAATTTTCAAAATGACGGGATCTCTAATATATAAACGAGGTATTTAAATTTCACTTCTCAGCTTAGGTTCCCCGAGGAAGATGTTTTTCAAGCACCTGGAATACTATATAATTTTCAAAATGACGGTGTCTCTAAAATATGAACTAGGTATCTTAATTTTCAGGTCTTAGCTTAAGTTCCCTAAGGAAGATATTTTTCAAGCACCTGGACTACTAGACATAATTTTCAAAATGATGGGATCTCTAAAACATGAACAAGGTATCTGAATATTCAGTTCTCAGCTTAAGTTCCCTTAGGAAGATGTATTTTATGCACCCGGACTTCTATATTATTTTCAAAATTACGTGATGTCTAAAATATGAACTAGGTAACTTAATTTTCAGTTCTTAGCTTAAGTTCCCTGAGGAAGATGTATTTTATGCACCTGGACTACTATATTATTTTCAAAATGACAGGATCTCTAAAATATGAACTAGGTATCTTAATTTTCAGTTCTCAGCTTAAATTCCCCGAGGAAGATGTTTTTTAAGCACCTGGACTACTATATATAATTTTCAAAATGACAGGATCTCTAAAATATGAACTAGGTATCTTAATTTTCAGTTCTCAGCTTAAATTCCCTGAGGAAGATGTATTTTAAGCACCTGGACTACTATATATAATTTTCAAAATGACGGGATCTCTAATATATAAACGAGGTATCTTAAATTTTACTTCTCAGCTTAGGTTCCCCGAGGAAGATGTTTTTTAAGCACCTGGACTACTATATTATTTTCAAAATGACGGGATCTCTAAAATATGAACTAGGTATCTTAATTTTCAGTTCTCAGCTTAAATTCCCTGAGGAAGATGTATTTTAAGCACCTGGACTACTAGATATAATTTTCAAATTGACGGGATTTCTAATATATAAACGAGGTATTTAAATTTCACTTCTCAGCTTAGGTTCCCCGAGGAAGATGTTTTTCAAGCACCTGGACTACTATATAATTTTCAAAATGACGGTTTCTCTAAAATATGAACTAGGTATCTTAATTTTCAGGTCTTAGCTTGAGTTCCCTAAGGAAGATATTATTCAAGCACCTGGACTACTAGACATAATTTTCAAAATGATGGGATCTCTAAAACATGAACAAGGTATCTGAATATTCAGTTCTCAGCTTAAGTTCCCTTAGGAAGATGTATTTTATGCACCCGGACTTCTATATTATTTTCAAAATAACGGGATCTCTAAAATATGAAGAACGTATCTGAATTTTCAGTTCTCAGCCTAAATTCCCTGAGGAAGATTTATGTTAAACACCTGGACTACTTGAAATAATTCTCAAAATGACAGGATTTCTAATATATAAACGAGGTATCTTATGTTTCACTTCTCAGCTTAAGTTCCCCGAGGAAGATGTTTTTAAGCACATGGACTAGTAGATATAATTTTAAAAATGACTGGATCTCCAAAATATAAACAGGGTATCTGAATTTTCAGTTCTCAGTTTAAATTCCCTAAGGAAGATGTATTTTAAGCACCTGGACTACTAGACAGAATTTTCAAAATAACGGGGTCTCTAAAATATGAAGAAGGTATGTGAATTTTCAGTTCTTAGCTTAAATTCCCTGAGGAAGATTTATTTTAAGCACCTGGACTACTATATTATTTTCAAAATGACGGGATCTCTAAAATATTATCTAGGTATCTTAATTTTCAGTTCTTAGCTTAAGTTCCCTGAGGAAGATGTTTTTTAAGCACCTGGACTACTAGATATAATTTTCCAAATGACGGGATTTCTGATATATAAACGAGGTATCTAAAATTTCACTTCTGAGCTTAAGTTACCCGAGGAAGATGTTTTTTAAGCACCTGGACTACTAGATATAATTGTCAAAATGATGGTATCTCTAAAACATGAACTAGGTATCTTAATTTTCAGTTCTCAGCTTAAATTCCCCGAGGAAGAGGTTTTTTAAGCACCTGGACTATTATATAATTTTCAAAACGACGGGATCTCTAAAATATGAACAGGGTATCTGAATTTTCAGTTCTCAGTTTAAATTCCCTAAGGAAGATGTATTTTAAGCACCTGGACTACTAGACATAATTTTCAAAATAACGGGGTCTCTAAAATATGAAGAAGGTATGTGAATTTTCAGTTCGTAGCTTACGTTCCCTGACGAAAATGTTTTTCAAGCACCTGGACTGCTAGATATAATTTTCAAAATGACGGGATCTCTAATATATAAACGAGGTATCTTACATTTCACTTCTCAGCTTAAGTTCCCCGAGGAAGATGTTTTTTAAGCACCTGGACTACTAGATTTAATTTTCAAAATGACGGGATCTCCAAAATATCAACACGGTATCTGAATTTTCAGTTCTCAGTTTAAATTCCCTAAGGAAGATGTATTTTAAGCACCTGGACTATTAGACATAATTTTCAAAATAACGGGGTCTCTAAAATATGAAGAAGGTATCTTAATTTTCAGTTCTTAGCTAACGTTCCCTGACGAAAATGTTTTTCAAGCACCTAGACTGCTATATATAATTTTCAAAATGACGGGATCTCTAATATATAAACGAGGTATCTTAAATTTCACTTCTCAGCTTAAGTTCCCCGAGGAAGATGTTTTTTAAGCACCTGGACTACTAGATTTAATTTTCAAAATGACGGGATCTCCAAAATATCAACACGGTATCTGAATTTTCAGTTCTCAGTTTAAATTCCCTAAGGAAGATGTATTTTAAGCACCTGGACTACTAGACATAATTTTCAAAATAACGGGGTCTCTAAAATATGAAGAAGGTATGTGAATTTTCAGTTCGTAGCTTAAATTCCCTGAGGAAGATTTATTTTAAGCACCTGGACTACTATATATAATTTTCAAAATGACAGGATCTCTAAAATATGAACTAGGTATCTTAATTTTCAGTTCTCAGCTTAAATTCCCTGAGGAAGATGTATTTTAAGCACCTGGACTACTATATATAATTTTAAAAATGACGGGATCTCTAATATATAAACGAGGTATCTTAAATTTTACTTCTCAGCTTAGGTTCCCCGAGGAAGATGTTTTTTAAGCACCTGGACTACTATATTATTTTCAAAATGACAGGATCTCTAAAATATGAACTAGGTATCTTAATTTTCAGTTCTCAGCTTAAATTCCCTGAGGAAGATGTATTTTAAGCACCTGGACTACTATATATAATTTTCAAAATGACAGGATCTCTAAAATATGAACTAGGTATCTTAATTTTCAGTTCTCAGCTTAAATTCCCTGAGGAAGATGTATTTTAAGCACCTGGACTACTATATATAATTTTCAAAATGACGGCATCTCTAATATATAATCGAGGTATCTTAAATTTCACGTCTCAGGTTAAGTTCCCCGAGGAAGATGTTTTTTAAGCACCTGTACTACTATATAAGTTTCAAAATGACGGGATCTCTAAAATATGAACTAGGTATCTTAATTTTCAGTTTTCAGCTTAAATTCCCTGAGGAAGATGTATTTTAAGCACCTGGACTACTATATATAATTTTCAAAATGACGGGATCTCTAATATATAAACGAGGTATCTTAAATTTTACTTCTCAGCTTAGGTTCCCCGAGGAAGATGTTTTTTAAGCACCTGGACTACTATATTATTTTCAAAATGACAGGATCTCTAAAATATGAACTAGGTATCTTAATTTTCAGTTCTCAGCTTAAATTCCCTGAGGAAGATGTATTTTAAGCACCTGGACTACTATATATAATTTTCAAAATGACAGGATCTCTAAAATATGAACTAGGTATCTTAATTTTCAGTTCTCAGCTTAAATTCCCTGAGGAAGATGTATTTTAAGCACCTGGACTACTATATATAATTTTCAAAATGACGGGATCTCTAATATATAAACGAGGTATCTTAAATTTTACTTCTCAGCTTAGGTTCCCCGAGGAAGATGTTTTTTAAGCACCTGGACTACTATATAATTTTCAAAATGACGGGATCTCTAAAATATGAACTAGGTATCTTAATTTTCAGTCCTCAGCTTAAATTCCCTGAGGAAGATGTATTTTAAGCACCTGGACTACTATATATAATTTTCAAAATGACAGGATCTCTAATATATAAACGAGGTATTTAAATTTCACTTCTCAGCTTAGGTTCCCCGAGAAAGATGTTTTTCAAGCACCTGGACTACTATATAATTTTCAAAATGACGGTGTCTCTAAAATATGAACTAGGTATCTTAATTTTCAGGTCTTAGCTTAAGTTCCCTAAGGAAGATATTTTTCAAGCACCTGGACTACTACATATAATTTTCAAAATGACGGTATCTCTAAAACATGAACAAGGTATCTGAATATTCAGTTCTCAGCTTAAGTTCCCTTAGGAAGATGTATTTTATGCACCCGGACTTCTATATTATTTTCAAAATGACGTGATGTCTTAAATATGAACTAGGTAACTTAATTTTCAGTTCTTAGCTTAAGTTCCCTGAGGAAGATGTATTTTATGCACCTGGACTACTATATTATTTTCAAAATGACAGGATCTCTAAAATATGAACTAGGTATCTTAATTTTCAGTTCTCAGCTTAAATTCCCTGAGGAAGATGTATTTTAAGCACCTGGACTACTATATATAATTTTCAAAATGACAGGATCTCTAAAATATGAACTAGGTATCTTAATTTTCAGTTCTCAGCTTAAATTCCCTGAGGAAGATGTATTTTAAGCACCTGGACTACTATATATAATTTTCAAAATGACGGGATCTCTAATATATAAACGAGGTATCTTAAATTTCACTTCTCAGCTTAGGTTCCCCGAGGAAGATGTTTTTTAAGCACCTGGACTACTATATTATTTTCAAAATGACGGCATCTCTAATATATTAACGAGGTATCTTAATTTTCAGTTCTCAGCTTAAATTCCCTGAGGAAGATGTATTTTAAACACCTGGACTACTAGATATAATTTTCAAAATGACGGAATTTCTAATATATAAACGAGGTATCTTAAATTTCACTTCTCATCTTAGGTTCCCCGAGGAAGATGTTTTTTAAGCACCTGGACTACTATATAATTTTCAAAATGACGGTTTCTCTAAAATATGAACTAGGTATCTTAATTTTCAGGTCTTAGCTTAAGTTCCCTAAGGAAGATATTTTTTCAAGCACCTGGACTACTAGAAATAAAATTCAAAATGATGGGATCTCTAAAACATGAACAAGGTATCTGAATATTCAGTTCTCAGCTTAAGTTCCCTTAGGAAGATGTATTTTATGCACCCGGACTTCTATATTATTTTCAAAATGACGTGATGTCTTAAATATGAACTAGGTAACTTAATTTTCAGTTCTTAGATTAAGTTCCCTGGAGGAAGATGTATTTTATGCACCTGGACTACTATATTATTTTCAAAATGACAGGATCTCTAAAATATGAACTATGTATCTTAATTTTCAGTTCTCAGTTTAAATTCCCTTAGGAAGATGTATTTTAATTACCTGGACTACTAGATATAATTTTCAAAATGACGGCATCTCTAATATATAATCGAGGTATCTTAAATTTCACGTCTCAGGTTAAGTTCCCCGAGGAAGATGTTTTTTAAGCACCTGTACTACTATATAAGTTTCAAAATGACGGGATCTCTAAAATATGAACTAGGTATCTTAATTTTCAGTTCTCAGCTTAAATTCCCTGAGGAAGATGTATTTTAAGCACCTGGACTACTATATATAATTTTCAAAATGACGGGATCTCTAATATATAAACGAGGTATCTTAAATTTCACTTCTCAGATTAGGTTCCCCGAGGAAGATGTTTTTTAAGCACCTGGACTACTAGATATAATTTTCAAAATGACGGCATCTCTATTATATTAACGAGGTATCTTAAATATCACTCCTCAGGTTAAGTTCCCCGAGGAAGATGTTTTTTAAGCACCTGGACTACTAGATATAATTTTCAAAATAACAGGATCTCTAAAATATGAAGAACGTATCTGAATTTTCAGTTCTCAGCCTAAATTCCCTGAGGAAGATTTATGTTAAACTCCTGGACTACTTGAAATAATTCTCAAAATGACAGGATTTCTAATATATAAACGAGGTATCTTATGTTTCACTTCTCAGCTTAAGTTCCCCGAGGAAGATGTTTTTTAAGCACATGGACTAGTAGATATAATTTTAAAAATGACTGGATCTCCAAAATATAAACAGGGTATCTGAATTTTCAGTTCTCAGTTTAAATTCCCTAAGGAAGATGTATTTTAAGCACCTGGACTACTAGACAGAATTTTCAAAATAACGGGGTCTCTAAAATATGAAGAAGGTATGTGAATTTTCAGTTCTTAGCTTAAATTCCCTGAGGAAGATTTATTTTAAGCACCTGGACTACTATATTATTTTCAAAATGACGGGATCTCTAAAATATTATCTAGGTATCTTAATTTTCAGTTCTTAGCTTAAGTTCCCTGAGGAAGATGTTTTTAAGCACCTGGACTACTAGATATAATTTTCCAAATGACGGGATTTCTGATATATAAACGAGGTATCTAAAATTTCACTTCTGAGCTTAAGTTACCCGAGGAAGATGTTTTTTAAGCACCTGGACTACTAGATATAATTGTCAAAATGATGGTATCTCTAAAACATGAAAAAGGTATCTCATTATTCAGTTCTAAGCTTAAATTCCCCGAGGAAGATGTTTTTATGCACCTGGACTACTATATTATTTTCAAAATGACGGGATCTCCAAAATATGAACACGGTATCTGAATTTTCAGTTCTCAGTTTAAATTCCCTAAGGAAGATGTATTTTAAGCACCTGGACTACTAGACATAATTTTCAAAATAATGGGGTCTCTAAAATATGAAGAAGGTATGTGAATTTTCAGTTCGTAGCTTACGTTCCCTGACGAAAATGTTTTTCAAGCACCTAGACTGCTAGATATAATTTTCAAAATGACGGGATCTCTAATATATAAACGAGGTATCTTACATTTCACTTCTCAGCTTAAGTTACCCGAGGAAGATGTTTTTTAAGCACCTGGACTACTAGATTTAATTTTCAAAATGACGGGATCTCCAAAATATCAACACGGTATCTGAATTTTCAGTTCTCAGTTTAAATTCCCTAAGGAAGATGTATTTTAAGCACCTGGACTACTAGACATAATTTTCAAAATAACGGGGTCTCTAAAATATGAAGAAGGTATGTGAATTTTCAGTTCGTAGCTTAAATTCCCTGAGGACGATTTATTTTAAGCACCTGTCAAAATGACAGGATCTCTAAAATATGAACTAGGTATCTTAATTTTCAGTTCTCAGCTTAAATTCCCTGAGGAAGATGTATTTTAAGCACCTGGACTACTATATATAATTTTCAAAATGACGGGATCTCTCATATATAAACGAGGTATCTTAAATTTCACTTCTCAGATTAGGTTCCCCGAGGAAGATGTTTTTTAAGCACCTGGACTACTATATTATTTTCAAAATGACAGGATCTCTAAAATATGAACTAGGTATCTTAATTTTCAGTTCTCATCTTAAATTCCCTGAGGAAGATGTATTTTAAGCACCTGGACTAATATATATAATTTTCAAAATGACGGGATCTCTATCATATAAACGAGGTATCTTAAATTTCACTTCTCAGATTAGGTTCCCCGAGGAAGATGTTTTTTAATCACCTGGACTACTAGATATAATTTTCAAAATTACGGCATCTCTATTATATTAACAAGGTATCTTAAATTTCACTCCTCAGGTAAAGTTCCCCGAGGAAGATGTTTTTTAAGCACCTGGACTACTAGATATAATTTTCAAAATAACGGGATCTCTAAAATATGAAGAACGTATCTGAATTTTCAGTTCTCATCTTAAATTCCCTGAGGAAGATGTATTTTAAGCACCTGGACTACTAGATATAATTTTCAAAATGACGGGATCTCTAATATATAAACGAGGTATCTTAAATTTCACTTCTCAGATTAGGTTCCCCGAGGAAGATGTTTTTTAATCACCTGGACTACTAGATATAATTTTCAAAATTACGGCATCTCTATTATATTAACGAGCTATCTTAAATTTCACTCCTCAGGTTAAGTTCCCCGAGGAAGATGTTTTTTAAGCACATGGACTAGTAGATATAATTTTAAAAATGACTGGATATCCAAAATATGAACAGGGTATCTGAATTTTCAGTTCTCAGCATAAATTCCCTGAGGAAGATGTTTTTTAAGCACCTGGACTACTAGATATAATTTTCAAAATGACGGCATCTCTATTATATTAACGAGGTATCTTAAATTTCACTCCTCAGGTTAAGTTCCCCGAGGAAGATATTTTTTAAGCACCTGGACTACTAGATATAATTTTCAAAATAACGGGATCTCTAAAATATGAAGAACGTATCAGAATTTTCAGTTCTCAGCTTAAATACCCTGAGGAAGATTTATGATAAACACCTGGACTACTTGAAATAATTCTCAAAATGACAGGATCTCTAATATATGAACTAGGTATCTTAATTTTCAGTTCTCAGCTTAAATTCCCTGAGGAAGATGTATTTTAAGCACCTGGATACTATATATAATTCTCAAAATTACGGGATCTCTATTATATTAACGAGGTATCTTAAATTTCACTCCTCAGTTTAAGTTCCCCGAGGAAGATGTTTTTTAAGCACCTGGACTACTAGATATAATTTTCAAAATAACGGGATCTCTAAAATATGAAGAACGTATCTGAATTTTCAGTTCTCAGCTTAAATTCCCTGAGGAAGATGTATTTTAAGCACCTGGACTACTATATATAATTCTCAAAATGACGGGATCTCTAATATATAAACGAGGTATCTTAAATTTCACTTCTCAGCTTAGGTTCCCCGAGGAAGATGTTTTTTAAGCACCTGGACTACTAGATATAATTTTCAAAATGATGGTATCTCTAAAACATGAACAAGGTATCTGATTATTCAGTTCTCAGCTTAAGTTCCCTGAGGAAGATGTATTTTATGCACCTGGACTACTATATATAATTTTCAAAATGACGGGATCTCCAAAATATGAAGACGGTATCTGAATTTTCAGTTCTCAGTTTAAATTCCCTTAGGAAGATGTATTTTAAGCACCTGGACTATTAGACATAATTTTCAAAATGATGGGATCTCCAAAATATGAACACGGTATCTGAATTTTCAGTTCTCAGTTTAAATTCCCTTAGGAAGATGTATTTTAAGCACCTGGACTACTAGATATAATTTTCAAAATGACGGGATCTCCAAAATATGAACACGGTATCTGAATTTTCAGTTCTCAGTTCAAATTCCCTTAGGAAGATGTATTTGAAGCACCTGGACTACTAGATATAATTTTCAAAATGACGGGATCTCTAATATATAAACGAGGTATCTTAAATTTTACTTCTCAGCTTAGGTTCCCCGAGGAAGTTGTTTTTTAAGCACCTGGACTACTATATTATTTTCAAAATGACAGGATCTCTAAAATATGAACTAGGTATCTTAATTTTCAGTTCTCAGCTTAAATTCCCTGATGAAGATGTATTTTAAGCACCTGGACTACTATATATAATTTTCAAAATGACGGGATCTCTAATATATAAACGAGGTATCTTAAATTTCACTTCTCTGCTTAAGTTCCCCGAGGAAGATGTTTTTTTAGCACCTGGACTAGTAGATATAATTTTAAAAATGACTGGATCTCCAAAATATGAACACGGTATCTGAATTTTCAGTTCTCAGTTTAAATTCCCTAAGGAAGATGTATTTTAAGCACCTGGACTACTAGACATAATTTTCAAAATGATGGGATCTCTAAAACATGAACAAGGTATCTGAATATTCAGTTCTCAGCTTAAGTTCCCTGAGGAAGATGTATTTTATGCACCTGGACTACTATATTATTTTCAAAATGACGGGATCTATAAACTATGAACTAGGTATCTTATTTTTCAGTTCTTAGCTTAAGTTCCCTGAGGAAGATGTATTTTATGCACCTGGACTACTATATTATTTTCAAAATGACAGGATCTCTAAAATATGAACTAGGTATCTTAATTTTCAGTTCTTAGCTTAAGTTCCCTGAGGAAGATGTATTTTATGCACCTGGACTACTATATTATTTTCAAAATGACAGGATCTCTAAAATATGAACTAGGTATCTTAATTTTCAGTTCTCAGTTTAAATTCCCTTAGGAAGATGTATTTTAAGCACCTGGACTACTAGATATAATTTTCAAAATGACGGCATCTCTAATATATAATCGAGGTATCTTAAATTTCACGTCTCAGGTTAAGTTCCCCGAGGAAGATGTTTTTTAAGCACCTGTACTACTATATAATTTTCAAAATGACGGGATCTCTAAAATATGAACTAGGTATCTTAATTTTCAGTTCTCAGCTTAAATTCCCTGAGGAAGATGTATTTTAAGCACCTGGACTACTATATATAATTTTCAAAATGACGGGATCTCTAATATATAAACGAGGTATCTTATATTTCACTTCTCAGCTTAAGTTCCCCGAGGAAGATGTTTTTTTAGCACCTGGACTAGTAGATATAATTTTAAAAATGACTGGATCTCCAAAATATGAACACGGTATCTGAATTTTCAGTTCTCAGTTTAAATTCCATATTGAAGATGTATTTTAAGAACCTGGACTACTACACATAATTTTCAAAATGATGGGATCTCTAATATATATACGAGGTATCTTAAATTTCACTTCTCAGCTTAAGTTCCCCGAGGAAGATGTTTTTTAAGCACCTGGACTAGTAGATATAATTTTAAAAATGACTGGATCTCCAAAATATGAACACGGTATCTGAATTTTCAGTTCTCAGTTTAAATTCCCTAAGGAAGATGTATTTTAAGCACCTGGACTACTAGATATAATTTTCAAAATGACGGGATCTCTAAAATATGAACTAGGTATCTTAGTTTTTCAGTTCTCAGCTTAAATTCCCTGAGGAAGATGTATTTTAAGCACCTGGACTAGTAGATATAATTTTAAAAATGACTGGATCTCCAAAATATGAACAGGGTATCTGAATGTTCAGTTCTAAGTTTAAATTCCCTAAGGAAGATGTATTTTAAGCACCTGGACTACTAGATATAATTTTCAAAATAACGGGATCTCTAAAATATGAAGAACGTATCTAAATTTTCAGTTCTCAGCTTAAATTCCCAGAGGAAGATGTATTTTAAGCACCTGGACTACTATATATAATTTTCAAAATGACGGGATCTCTAATATATAAACGAGGTATCTTAAATTTCACTTCTCAGATTAGGTTCCCCGAGGAAGATGTTTTTTAAGCACCTGGACTACTAGATATAATTTTCAAAATGATGGTATCTCTAAAACATGAACAAGGTATCTGAATATTCAGTTCTCAGCTTAAGTTCCCTTAGGAAGATGTATTTTAAGCACCTGGACTACTAGATATAATTTTCAAAATGACGGGATCTCCAAAATATGAACACGGTATCTGAATTTTCAGTTCTCAGTTTAAATTCCCTTAGGAAGATGTATTTTAAGCACCTGGACTACTAGACATAATTTTCAAAATGACGGGATCTAAAAAATATGAACAAGGTATCTGAATTTTCAGTTCTCAGTTAAAACTCCCTTAGGAAGATGTATTTTAAGCACCTGCACTACTAGATATAATTTTCAAAATGACGGGATCTCCAAAATATGAACACGGTATCTGAATTTTCAGTTCTCAGTTCAAATTCCCTTAGGAAGATGTATTTGAAGCACCTGGACTACTAGATATAATTTTCAAAATGACGGGATCTCTAATATATAAACGAGGTATCTTAAATTTTACTTCTCAGCTTAGGTTCCCCGAGGAAGTTGTTTTTTAAGCACCTGGACTACTATATTATTTTCAAAATGACAGGATCTCCAAAATATGAACTAGGTATCTTAATTTTCAGTTCTCAGCTTGAATTCCCTAAGGAAGATGTATTTTAAGCACCTGGACTACTATATATAATTTTCAAAATGACGGGATCTCTAATATATAAACGAGGTATCTTATATTTCACTTCTCTGCTTAAGTTCCCCGAGGAAAATGTATTTTAGCACCTGGACTATTAGATATAATTTTAAAAATGACTGGATCTCCAAAATATGAACAGGGTATCTGAATGTTCAGTTCTAAGTTTAAATTCACTAAGGAAGATGTATTTTAAGCACCTGGACTACTAGATATAATTTTCAAAATGATGGTATCTCTAAAACATGAACAGGGTACCTGAATATTCAGTTCTCAGCTTAAGTTCCCTGAGGGAGATGTATTTTATGCACCTGGACTACTATATTATGTTCAAAATGACGGAATCTCTAAAATATGAACTAGGTATCTTAATTTTCAGTTCTTAGCTTAAGTTCCCTGAGGGAGATGTATTTTATGCACCTGGACTACTATATTATTTTCAAAATGACGGGATCTCTAAAATATGTACTACGTATCTTAATTTTCATTTCTTAGCTTAAGTTCCCTGAGGAAGATGCATTTTATGCACCTGGACTACTAGATATAATTTTCAAAATGATGGGATCTCTAAAACATGAACTAGGTATCTTAATTTTCAGTTCTCAGTTTAAGTTCCCTTAGGAAGATGTATTTTAAGCACCTGGACTACTAGATATAATTTTCAAAATGACGGGATTTCTAATATATAAACGAGGTATCTTAAATTTCACTTCTCAGGTTAAGTTCCCCGAGGAAGATGTTTTTTAAGCACCTGGACTACTATATAATTTTCAAAATGACGGGATCTCTAAAATATGAACTAGGTATCTTAATTTTCAGTTCTCAGCTTAAATTCCCTGAGGAAGATGTATTTTAAGCACCTGGACTACTATATATAATTTTCAAAATGACGGGATCTCTAATATATAAACGAGGTATCTTATATTTCACTTATCAGCTTAAGTTCCCCGAGGAAGATGTTTTTTTAGCACCTGGACTAGTAGATATAATTTTAAAAATGACTGGATCTCCAAGATATGAACACGGTATCTGGATTTTCAGTTCTCAGTTTAAATTCCCTTAGGAAGATGTATTTTAAGCACCTGGACTACTGTATAATTTTCAAAACGACGGGATCTCTAAAATATGAACTAGGTATCTTAGTTTTCAGTTCTCAGCTTAAATTCCCTGAGGAAGATGTATTTTAAGCACCTGGACTACTATATATAATTTTCAAAATGACGGCATCTCTAATATATAATCGAGGTATCTTTAATTTCACGTCTCAGATTAGGTTCCCCGAGGAAGATGTTTTTTAAGCACCTGTACTACTATATAATTTTCAAAATGACGGGATCTCTAAAATATGAACTAGGTATCTTAATTTTCAGTTCTCAGCTTAAATTCCCTGAGGAAGATGTATTTTAAGCACCTGGACTACTATATATAATTTTCTAAATGACGGGATCTCTAATATATAAACGAGGTATCTTAAATTTCACTTCTCAGCTTAAGTTCCCCGAGGAAGATGATTTTAAGCACCTGGACTACTAGATATAATTTTCAAAATGATGGAATCTCTAAAACATGAACAAGGTATTTGAATATTCAGTTCTCAGCTTAAGTTCCCTGAGGAAGATGTATTTTATGCACCTGGACTACTATATTATTTTCAAAATGACAGGATCTCTAAAATATGAACTAGGTATCTCAATTTTCAGTTCTCAGCTTAAATCCCCAGAGGAAGATGTTTTTTAAGCACCTGGACTGCTAGATATAATTTTCAAAATGACGGGATCTCTAATATATAATCGAGGTATCTTAAATTTCACTTCTCAGCTTAAGTTCCCTGAGGAAGATGTATTTTATGCACCTGGACTAATATATTATTTTCAAAATGACGGGATCTCTAAAATATGAACTAGGTATCTTAATTTTCAGTTCTTAGCTTAAGTTCCCTGAGGAAGATGTATTTTATGCACCTGGACTACTATATTATTTTCAAAATGACAGTATCTCTAAAATATGAACTAGGTATCTTAATTTTCAGTTCTCAGCTTAAATTCCCTGAGGAAGATGTATTTTAAGCACCTGGACTACTATATATAATTTTCAAAATGACAGGATTTCTAATATATAAACGAGGTATCTTACATTTCACTTCTCAGCTTAAGTTCCCCGAGGAAGATGTTTTTTAAGCACCTGGACTACTAGATATAATTTTCAAAATGACGGGATCTCCAAAATATGAACACGGTATCTGAATTTTCAGTTCTCAGTTTAAATTCCCTTAGGAAGATGTATTTTAAGCACCTGGACTACTAGATATAATTTTCAAAATGACGGCATCTCTAATATATAATCGAGTTATATTAAATTTCACGTCTCAGCTTAAGTTCCCCGAGGAAGATGTTTTTTAAGCACCTGGACTACTAGATATAATTTTCAAAATGATGGGATCTCTAAAACATGAACAAGGTATTTGAATATTCAGTTCTCAGTTTAAGTTCCCTTAGGAAGATGTATTTTAAGCACCTGGACTACTAGATATAATTTTCAAAATGACGGGATCTCTAAAATATGAAGACGGTATCTGAATTTTCAGTTCTCAGCTTAAGTTCCCCGAGGAAGATGTTTTTTAAGCACATGGACTAGTGGACATAATTTTAAAAATGACTGGATCTTCAAAATATGAACAGGGTATCTGAATTTTCAGTTCTCAGTTTAAGTTCCCTTAGGAAGATGTATTTTAAGCACCTGGACTACTAGATATAATTTTCAAAATGACGGAATCTCTAATATATAAACGAGGTATCTTCTTCTCAGCTTAAGTTCCCCGAGGAAGATGTTTTTTAAGCACCTGGACTACTAGAAATAATTTTCAAAATGACGGGATCTCCAAAATATGAACACGGTATCTGAATTTTCAGTTCTCAGCTTAAATTCCCTGAGGAAGATGTATTTTAAGCACCTGGACTACTATATATAATTTTCAAAATGACGGGATCTCTAATATATAAACGAGGTATCTTAGATTGTAGGTATAAGCGAAGGTTCCCCGAGGAGGATGTTTTTTAAGCACCTGGACTACTATATAATATTAAAAATGACGGGATCTCTAAAATATTAACTAGGTATCTTAATTTTCAGTTCTCAGCTTAAATTCCCTGAGGAAGATGTATTTTAAGCACATGGACTACTATATATAATTTTCAAAATGACGGGATCTCTAATATATAAACGAGGTATCTTAAATTTCACTTCTCAGCTTAGGTTCCCCGAGGAAGATGTTTTTTAAGCACCTGGACTACTATATTATTTTCAAAATGACAGGATCTCCAAAATATGAACTAGGTATCTTAATTTTCAGTTCTCAGCTTGAATTCCCTGAGGAAGATGTATCTTAAGCACCTGGACTACTATATATAATTTTCAAAATGACGGGATCTCTAATATATAAACGAGGTATCTTAAATTTTACTTCTCAGCTTAGGTTCCCCGAGGAAGATGTTTTTTAAGCACCTGGACTACTATATTATTTTCAAAATGACAGGATCTCCAAAATATGAACACGGTATCTGAATTTTCACTTCTCAGTTTAAATTCCCTAAAGAAGATGTATTTTAAGCACCTGGACTACTAGACATAATTTTCAAAATGATGGGATCTCTAAAACATGAACAAGGTATCTGAATATTCAGTTCTCAGCTTAAGTTCCCTGAGGAAGATGTATTTTATGCACCTGGACTTCTATTTTATTGACCATATTACTGTATCTCTAACATATGAACTAGGTATCTGATTTTTCAGTTCTTAGCTTAAGTTCCCTGAGGAAGATGTATTTTATGCACCTGGACTACTATATTATTTTCAAAATGACGGGATCTCTAATATATAAACGAGGTATCTTAAATTTCACTTCTCAGCTTAGGTTCCCCGAGGAAGATGTTTTTTAAGCACCTGGACTACTAGATATAATTTTCAAAATGATGGGATCTCTAAAATATGAACTAGGTATCTTAATTTTCAGTTCTCAGCTTAAATTCCCTGAGGAAGATGTATTTTAAGCACCTGGACTACTATATATAATTTTAAAAATGACGGGATCTCTAATATATAAACGAGGTATCTTAAATTTTACTTCTCAGCTTAGGTTCCCCGAGGAAGATGTTTTTTAAGCACCTGGACTACTATATTATTTTCAAAATGACAGGATCTCCAAAATATGAACTAGGTATCTTAATTTTCAGTTCTCAGCTTAAATTCCCTGAGGAAGATGTATTTTAAGCACCTGGACTACTATATATAATTTTCAAAATGACGGGATCTCTAATATATAAACGAGGTATCTTAAATTTTACTTCTCAGCTTAGGTTCCCCGAGGAAGATGTTTTTTAAGCACCTGGACTACTATATTATTTTCAAAATGACAGGATCTCTAAAATATGAACACGTTATCTGAATTTTCAGTTCTCAGTTTAAATACCCTTAGGAAGATGTATTTTTAAGCACCTCGACTACTAGACATAATTTTCAAAATGATGGGATCTCTAAAACATGAACAAGGTATCTGAATATTCAGTTCTCAGCTTAAGTTCCCTGAGGGAGATGTATTTTATGCACCCGGACTTCTATATTATGTTCAAAATGACGGGATCTCTAAAATATGAAATAGGTATCTTAATTTTCAGTTCTTAGCTTAAGTTCCCTGAGGAAGATGTATTTTATGCACCCGGACTTCTATATTATTTTCAAAATGACGGGATCTCCAAAATATGAACTAGCTATCTTAATTTTCAGTTCTTAGCTTAAGTTCCCTGAGGAAGATGTGTTTTATGCACCTGGACTACTATATTATTTTCAAAATGTCAGGATCTCTAAAATATGAACTAGGTATCTTAATTTTCAGTTCTCAGTTTAAATTCCCTTAGGAAGATGTATTTTAAGCACCTGGACTACTAGATATAATTTTCAAAATGACGGCATCTCTAATATATAATCGAGGTATCTTAAATTTCACGTCTCAGGGTAAGTTCCCCGAGGAAGATGTTTTTTAAGCACCTGTACTACTATATAATTTTCAAAATGACGGGATCTCTAAAATATGAACTAGGTATCTTATTTTTCAGTTCTCAGCTTTAATTCCCTAAGGAAGATGTATTTTAAGCACCTGGACTACTAGATATAATTTTCAAAATGACGGGATCTCTAATATATAAACGAGGTATCTTATATTTCACTTCTCAGCTTAAGTTCCCCGAGGAAGATGTTTTTTTAGCACATGGACTAGTAGATATAATTTTAAAAATGACTGGATCTCCAAAATATGAACACGGTATCTGAATTTTCAGTTCTCAGTTTAAATTCCCTACAGAAGATGTATTTTAAGCACCTGGACTACTATATTATTTTCAAAATGACAGGATCTCTAAAATATGAACTAGGTATCTTAATTTTCAGTTCTCAGCTTAAATTCCCTGAGGAAGATGTATTTTAAGCACCTGGACTACTATATATAATTTTCAAAATGACAGGATTTCTAATATATAAACGAGGTATCTTACATTTCACTTCTCAGCTTAAGTTCCCCGAGGAAGATGTTTTTTAAGCACCTGAACTAATATATAATTTTCAAAATGACGGGATCTCTAAAATATGAACTAGGTATCTCAATTTTCAGTTCTCAGCTTAAATTCCCTGAGGAAGATGTATTTTAAGCACCTGGACTACTATATTATTTTCAAAATGACGTGATCTCTAAAATATCAACTAGTTATCTTAATTTTCATTTCTTAGCTTAAGTTCCATGAGGAAGATGTATTTTATGCACCTGGACTACTATATTATTTTCAAAATGACAGGATCTCTAAAATATGAACTAGGTATCTTAAATTTCAGTTCTCAGCTTAAATTCCCTGAGGAAGATGTATTTTAAGCACCTGGACTACTATATATAATTTTCAAAATGACAGGATTTCTAATATATAAACGAGGTATCTTACATTTCACTTCTCAGCTTAAGTTCCCCGAGGAAGATGTTTTTTAAGCACCTGGACTACTATATATAATTTTCAAAATGACAGGATCTCCAAAATATGAACACGGTATCTGAATTTTCAGTTCTCAGTTTAAATTCCCTAAGGAAGATGTATTTTAAGCACCTGGACTGCTAGATATAATTTTCAAAATGACGGGATCTCTAAAATATGAACTAGGTATCTTAATTTTCAGTTCTCAGCTTAAATTCCCTGAGGAAGATGTATTTTAAGCACCTGGACTACTGTATAATTTTCAAAACGACGGGATCTCTAAAATATGAACTAGGTATCTTAGTTTTCAGTTCTCAGCTTAAGTTCCCTGAGGAAGATGTATTTTATGCACCTGGACTACTATATTATTTTCAAAATGACGGGATCTCTAAAATATGAACTAGGTATCTTAATTTTCAGTTCTTAGCTTAAGTTCCCTGAGGAAGATATATTTTATGCACCTGGACTACTATATTATTTTCAAAATGACAGGATCTCTAAAATATGAACTAGGTATCTTAATTTTCAGTTCTCAGCTTAAATTCCCTGAGGAAGATGTATTTTAAGCACCTGGACTACTATATATAATTTTCAAAATGACAGGATTTCTAATATATAAACGAGGTATTTGAATATTCAGTTCTCAGCTTAAGTTCCCCGAGGAAGATGTTTTTTAAGCACCTGGACTACTAGATATAATTTTCAAAATGACGGGATCTCCAAAATATGAACACGGTATCTGAATTTTCAGTTCTCAGTTTAAATTCCCTTAGGAAGATGTATTTTAAGCACCTGGACTACTAGATATAATTTTCAAAATGACAGGATCTCTAAAATATGAACTAGGTATCTTAATTTTCAGTTCTCAGCTTAAATTCCCTGAGGAAGATGTATTTTAAGCACCTGGACTACTATATATCATTTTCAAAATGACGGGATATCTAATATATAAACGAGGTATCTTAAATTTCACTTCTCAGCTTAGGTTCCCCGAGGAAGATGTTTTTCAAGCACCTGGACTACTATATAATTTTCAAAACGACGGGATCTCTAAAATATGAACTAGGTATCTTAATTTTCAGTTCTCAGCTTAAATTCCCTGAGGAAGATGTATTTTAAGCACCTGTACTACTATATAAGTTTCAAAATGACGGGATCTCTAAAATATGAACTAGGTATCTTAATTTTCAGTTCTCATTTTAAATTCCCTTAGGAAGATGTATTTTAAGCACCTGGACTACTAGATATAATTTTCAAAATGACGGGATCTCCAAAATATGAACACGGTATCTGAATTTTCAGTTCTCAGTTTAAATTCCCTTAGGAAGATGTATTTTAAGCACCTGGACTACTAGATATAATTTTCAAAATGACGGGATCTCCAAAATATGAACACGGTATCTGAATTTTCAGTTCTCAGTTTAAATTCCCTTAGGAAGATGTATTTTAAGCACCTGGACTACTAGATATAATTTTCAAAATGACGGGATCTCCAAAATATGAACACGGTATCTGAATTTTCAGTTCTCAGTTTAAATTCCCTTAGGAAGATGTATTTTAAGCACCTGGACTACTAGATATAATTTTCAAAATGACGGGATCTCTAAAATATGAACTAGGTATCTTAATTTTCAGTTCTCAGCTTAAATTCCCTGAGGAAGATGTATTTTAAGCACCTGGACGACTATATATAATTTTCAAAATGACGGAATCTCCAAAATATGAACACGGTATCTGAATTTTCAGTTCTCAGTTTAAATTCCCTAAGGAAGATGTATTTTAAGCACCTGGACTACTAGACATAATTTTCAAAATGGTGGGATCTCTAAAATATAAACGAGGTATCTTATATTTCACTTCTCAGCTTAAGTTCCCCGAGGAAGATGTTTTTTTAGCACCTGGACTAGTAGATATAATTTTAAAAATGACTGGATCTCCAAAATATGAACAGGGTATCTGAATTTTCAGTTCTCAGTTTAAATTCCCTAAGGAAGATGTATTTTAAGCACCTGGACTACTAGATATAATTTTCAAAATGACGGGATCTCTAAAATATGAACTAGGTATCTTAGTTTTCAGTTCTCAGCTTAAATTCCCTGAGGAAGATGTATTTTAAGCACCTGGACTACTATATATAATTTTCAAAATGACAGGATCTCTAAAATATGAACTAGGTATCTTAATTTTCAGTTCTCAGCTTAAATTCCCCGAGGAAGATGTTTTTTAAGCACCTGGACTACTATATAACATTTTCAAAATGACGGGATCTCTAATATATAAACGAGGTATCTTAAATTTCACTTCTCAGCTTAAGTTCCCCGAGGAAGATGTTTTTTAAGCACCTGGACTACTAGATATAATTTTCAAAATGATGGGATCTCTAAAACATGAACAAGGTATTTGAATATTCACTTCTCAGCTTAAGTTCCCTGAGGACGATGTATTTTATGAACCTGGACTACTATATTATTTTCAAAATGACAGGATCTCTAAAATATGAACTAGGTATCTTAATTTTCAGTTCTCAGTTTAAATTCCCTTAGGAAGATGTATTTTAAGCACCTGGACTACTAGATATAATTTTCAAAATGACGGCATCTCTAATATATTAACGAGGTATCTTAAATTTCACTTCTCAGCTTAAGTTCCCTTAGGAAGATGTATTTTATGCACCTGGACTACTATATTATTTTCAAAATGACAGGATCTCTAAAATATGAACTAGGTATCTTAATTTTCAGTTCTCAGCTTAAATTCCCTGAGGAACATGTATTTTAAGCACCTGGACTACTATATAATTTTCAAAACGACGGGATCTCTAAAATATGAACTAGGTATCTTATTTTTCAGTTCTCAACTTTAATTCCCTAAGGAAGATGTATTTTAAGCACCTGGACTACTAGATATAATTTTCAAAATGACGGCATCTCTAATATATAATCGAGGTATCTTAAATTTCACGTCTCAGGTTAAGTTCCCCGAGGAAGATGTTTTTTAAGCACCTGAACTACTATATAATTTTCAAAATGACGGGATCTCTAAAATATGAACTAGGTATCTTAATTTTCAGTTCTCAGCTTAAATTCCCTGAGGAAGATGTATTTTAAGCACCTGGACTACTATATATAATTTTCAAAATGACGGGATCTCTAATATATAAACGAGGTATCTTAAATTTCACTTCTCAGATTAGGTTCCCCGAGGAAGATGTTTTTTAAGCACCTGGACTACTAGATATAATTTTCAAAATGATGGGATCTCTAAAACATGAACAAGGTATTTGAATATTCAGTTCTCAGCTTAAGTTCCCTGAGGAAGATGTATTTTATGCACCTGGACTACTATATTATTTTCACAATGACAGGGTCTCTAAAATATGAACTAGGTATCTGAATTTTCAATTCTCAGTTTAAATTCCCTTAGGAAGATGTATTTTAAGCACCTGGACTACTACATTTAATTTTCAAAATGATGGTATCTCTAATATATAATCGAGGTACCTTAAATTACACGTCTCAGCTTAAGTTCCCTGAGGAAGATGTATTTTATGCACCTGGACTACTATATTATTTTCAAAATGACAGGATCTCTAAAATATGAACTAGGTATCTTAATTTTCAGTTCTCAGCTTAAATTCCCCGAGGAAGATGTTTTTTAAGCACCTGGACTACTATATAATTTTCAAAACGACGGGATCTCTAAAATATGAACTAGGTATCTTAATTTTCAGTTCTCAGTTTAAATTCCCTAAGGAAGATGTATTTTAAGCACCTGGACTACTAGATATAATTTTCAAAATGACGGCATCTCTAATATATAATCGAGGTATCTTAAATTTCACGTCTCAGGTTAAGTTCCCCGAGGAAGATGTTTTTTAAGCACCTGAACTACTATATAATTTTCAAAATGACGGGATCTCTAAAATATGAACTAGGTATCTTAATTTTCAGTTCTCAGCTTAAATTCCCTGAGGAAGATGTATTTTAAGCACCTGGACTACTATATATAATTTTCAAAATGACGGGATCTCTAATATATAAACGAGGTATCTTAAATTTTACTTCTCAGCTTAGGTTCCCCGAGGAAGATGTTTTTTAAGCACCTGGACTACTATATATAATTTTCAAAATGACGGGATCTCTAATATATAAACGAGGTATCTTAAATTTCACTTCTCAGATTAGGTTCCCCGAGGAAGATGTATTTTAAGCACCTGGACTACTAGATATAATTTTCAAAATGACGGCATCTCTATTATATTAACGAGGTATATTCAATTTCACTCCTCAGGTTAAGTTCCCCGAGGAAGATGTTTTTTAAGCACCTGGACTACTAGATATAATTTTCAAAATAACGGGATCTCTAAAATATGAAGAACGTATCTGAATTTTCAGTTCTCAGCTTAAATTCCATGAGGAAGATGTATTTTATGCACCTGGACTACTATATTATTTTCAAAATGACAGGATCTCTAAAATATGAACTAGGTATCTTAATTTTCAGTTCTCAGCTTAAATTCCCTGAGGAAGATGTATTTTAAGCACCTGGACTACTATATATAATTTTCAAAATGACGGGATCTCTAATATATAAACGAGGTATCTTAAATTTCACTTCTCAGATTAGGTTCCCCGAGGAATATGTTTTTTAAGCACCTGGACTACTAGATATAATTTTCAAAATGACGGCATCTCTAATATATTAACGAGGTATATTAAATTTCAGTTCTCAGGTTAAGTTCCCCGAGGAAGATGTTTTTTAAGCAGCTGGACTACTAGATATAATTTTCAAAATAACGGAATCTCTAAAATATGAAGAACGTATCTGAATTTTCAGTTCTCAGCTTAAGTTCCCTGAGGAAGATGCATTTTATGCACCTGGACTACTATATTATTTTCAAAATGACAGGATCTCTAAAATATGAACTAGGTATCTTAATTTTCAGTTCTCAGCTTAAATTCCCTGAGGAAGATGTATTTTAAGCACCTGGACTACTATATATAATTTTCAAAATGACAGGATTTCTAATATATAAACGAGGTATCTTATATTTCACTTCTCAGCTTAAGTTCCCCGAGGAAGATGTTTTTTAAGCACCTGGACTACTATATTATTTTCAAAATGACGGCATCTCCAAAATATGAACACGGTATCTGAATTTTCAGTTCTCAGTTTAAATTCCCTAAGGAAGATGTATTTTATGCACCTGGACTACTATATTAGTTTCAAAATGACAGGAACTCTAAAATATGAACTGGGTATCTTAATTTTCAGTTCTCAGCTTAAATTCCCTGAGGAAGATGTATTTTAAGCACCTGGACTACTATATATAATTTTCAAAATGACAGGATTTCTAATATATAAACGAGGTATCTCATGTTTCACTTCTCACCTTAAGTTCCCCGAGGAAGATGTTTTTTAAGCACATGGACTAGTAGATATAATTTTAAAAATGACTGGATCTCTAAAATATGAACTAGGTATCTTAATTTTCAGTTCTCAGCTTAAATTCCCCGAGGAAGATGTTTTTTAAGCACCTGGACTACTATATAATTTTCAAAACGACGGGATCTCTAAAATATGAACTAGGTATCTTAATTTTCAGTTCTCAGTTTAAATTCACTTAGGAAGATGTATTTTAAGCACCTGGACTACTAGATATAATTTTCAAAATGACGGCATCTCTAATATATAATCGAGGTATCTTAAATTTCACGTCTCAGGTTAAGTTCCCCGAGGAAGATGTTTTTTAAGCACCTGAACTACTATATAATTTTCAAAATGACGGGATCTCTAAAATATGAACTAGGTATCTTAATTTTCAGTTCTCAGCTTAAATTCCCTGAGGAAGATGTATTTTAAGCACCTGGACTACTATATATAATTTTCAAAATGACGGGATCTCTAATATATAAACGAGGTATCTTAAATTTCACTTCTCAGATTAGGTTCCCCGAGGAAGATGTTTTTTAAGCACCTGGACTACTAGATATAATTTTCAAAATGACGGCATCTCTATTATATTAACGAGGTATCTTCAATTTCACTCCTCAGGTTAAGTTCCCCGAGGAAGATGTTTTTTAAGCACCTGAACTACTATATAATTTTCAAAATGACGGGATCTCTAAAATATGAACTAGGTATCTTAATTTTCAGTTCTCAGCTTAAATTCCCTGAGGAAGATGTTTTTTAAGCACCTGGACTACTATATATAATTTTCAAAATGACGGGATCTCTAATATATAAACGAGGTATCTTAAATTTCACTTCTCAGATTAGGTTCCCCGAGGAAGATGTTTTTTAAGCACCTGGACTACTAGATATAATTTTCAAAATGACGGCATCTCTATTATATTAACGAGGTATATTCGATTTCACTCCTCAGGTTAAGTTCCCCGAGGAAGATGTTTTTTAAGCAGCTGGACTACTAGATATAATTTTCAAAATAACGGAATCTCTAAAATATGAAGAACGTATCTGAATTATCAGTTCTCAGCTTAAATTCCCTGAGGAAGATGTATTTTATGCACCTGGACTACTATATTATTTTCAAAATGACAGGATCTCTAAAATATGAACTAGGTATCTTAATTTTCAGTTCTCAGCTTAAATTCCCTGAGGAAGATGTATTTTAAGCACCTGGACTACTATATATAATTTTCAAAATGACAGGATTTCTAATATATAAACGAGGTATCTTATATTTCACTTCTCAGCTTAAGTTCCCCGAGGAAGATGTTTTTTAAGCACCTGGACTACTAGATATAATTTTCAAAATGACGGGATCTCCAAAATATGAACACGGTATCTGGATTTTCAGTTCTCAGTTTAAATTCCCTTAGGAAGATGTATTTTATGCACCTGGACTAATATATTATTTTCAAAATGACGGGATCTCTAAAATATGAACTAGGTATCTTAATTTTCAGTTCTCAGCTTAAATTCCCTGAGGAAGATGTATTTTATGCACCTGGACTACTATATTATTTTCAAAATGACAGGATCTCTAAAATATGAACTAGGTATCTTAATTTTCAGTTCTCAGCTTAAATTCCCCGAGGAAGATGTTTTTTAAGCACCTGGACTACTATATAATTTTCAAAACGACGGGATCTCTAAAATATGAAATAGGTATCTTAATTTTCAGTTCTCAGTTTAAATTCCCTTAGGAAGATGTATTTTAAGCACCTGGACTACTAGATATAATTTTCAAAATGACGGCATCTCTAATATATAATCGAGGTATCTTAAATTTCACGTCTCAGGTTAAGTTCCCCGAGGAAGATGTTTTTTAAGCACCTGAACTACTATATAATTTTCAAAATGACGGGATCTCTAAAATATGAACTAGGTATCTTAATTTTCAGTTCTCAGCTTAAATTCCCTGAGGAAGATGTATTTTAAGCACCTGGACTACTATATATAATTTTCAAAATGACGGGATCTCTAATATATAAACGAGGTATCTTAAATTTTACTTCTCAGCTTAGGTTCCCCGAGGAAGATGTTTTTTAAGCACCTGGACTACTATATTATTTTCAAAATGACAGGATCTCTAAAATATGAACTAGGTATCTTAATTTTCAGTTCTCAGCTTAAATTCCCTGAGGAAGATGTATTTTAAGCACCTGGACTACTATATATAATTTTCAAAATGACGGGATCTCTAATATATAAACGAGGTATCTTAAATTTCACTTCTCAGGTTAAGTTCCCCGAGGAAGATGTTTTTTTAGCACCTGGACTAGTAGATATAATTTTAAAAATGACTGGATCTCCAAAATATGAACACGGTATCTGAATTTTCAGTTCTCAGTTTAAATTCCCTAAGGAAGATGTATTTTAAGCACCTGGGCTACTAGACATAATTTTCAAAATGATGGGATCTCTAAAACATGAACAAGGTATCTGAATATTCAGTTCTCAGCTTAAGTTCCCTGAGGAAGATGTATTTTATGCACCTGGACTACTATATTATTTTTAAAATGACGGGATCTCTAAAATATGAACTAGGTATCTCAATTTTCAGTTCTCAGCTTAAATTCCCTGAGGAAGATTTATGTTAAACACCTGGACTACTAGATATAATTTTCAAAATGACGGGATTTCTAATATATAAACGAGGTATCTTAAATTTCACTTCTCAGCTTAAGTTCCCCGAGGAAGATGTTTTTTAAGCACCTGGACTACTATATATAATTTTCAAAATGACAGGATTTCTAATATATAAACGAGGTATCTTATATTTCACTTCTCAGCTTAAGTTCCCCGAGGAAGATGTTTTTTAAGCACATGGACTAGTAGATATAATTTTAAAAATGACGGGATCTCTAATATATAAACGAGGTATCTTAATTTTCACTTCTTAGCTTAAGTTCCCCGAGGAAGATGTTTTTTAAGCACCTGGACTACTAGATATAATTTTCCAAATGACGGGATTTCTGATATATAAACGAGGTATCTAAAATTTCACTTCTGAGCTTAAGTTCCCCGAGGAAGATGTTTTTTAAGCACCTGGACTACTAGATATAATTTTCAAAATGACGGTATCTCTAAAACATGAACAAGGTATCTGAATATTCAGTTCTCAGCTTAAGTTCCCTGAGGAAGATGTATTTTATGCACCTGGACTACTATATTATTTTCAAAATGACGGGATCTCTAAAATATGAACTAGGTATCTTAATTTTCAGTTCTCAGCTTAAATTCCCTGAGGAAGATGTATTTTAAGCACCTGGACTACTATATATAATTTTCAAAATGACGGGATCTCTAATATATAAACGAGGTATCTTAAATTTCACTTCTCAGATTAGGTTCCCCGAGGAAGATGTTTTTTAAGCACCTGGACTACTAGATATAATTTTCAAAATGACGGCATCTCTATTATATTAACGAGGTATATTCAATTTCACTCCTCAGGTTAAGTTCCCCGAGGAAGATGTTTTTTAAGCACCTGAACTACTATATAATTTTCAAAATGACGGGATCTCTAAAATATGAACTAGGTATCTTAATTTTCAGTTCTCAGCTTAAATTCCCTGAGGAAGATGTATTTTATGCACCTGGACTACTATATTATTTTCAAAATGACAGGATCTCTAAAATATGAACTAGGTATCTTAATTTTCAGTTCTCAGCTTAAATTCCCTGAGGAAGATGTATTTTAAGCACCTGGACTACTATATATAATTTTCAAAATGACAGGATTTCTAATATATAAACGAGGTATCTTATATTTCACTTCTCAGCTTAAGTTCCCCGAGGAAGATGTTTTTTAAGCACCTGGACTACTAGATATAATTTTCAAAATGACGGTATCTCTAAAACATGAACAAGGTATCTGAATATTCAGTTCTCAGCTTAAGTTCCCTGAGGAAGATGTATTTTATGCACCTGGACTACTATATTATTTTCAAAATGACGGGATCTCTAAAATATGAACTAGGTATCTTAATTTTCAGTTCTCAGCTTAAATTCCCTGAGGAAGATGTTTTTTAAGCACCTGGACTACTAGATATAATTTTCAAAATGACGGGATCTCTAATATATAAACGAGGTATCTTAAATTTCACTTCTCAGATTAGGTTCCCCGAGGAAGATGTTTTTTAAGCACCTGGACTACTAGATATAATTTTCAAAATGACGGCATCTCTATTATATTAACGAGGTATATTCAATTTCACTCCTCAGGTTAAGTTCCCCGAGGAAGATGTTTTTTAAGCACCTGGACTACTAGATATAATTTTCAAAATAACGGGATCTCTAAAATATGAAGAACGTATCTGAATTTTCAGTTCTCAGCTTAAATTCCCTGAGGAAGATGTATTTTATGCACCTGGACTACTATATTATTTTCAAAATGATGGGATCTCTAAAACATGAACTAGGTATCTTAATTTTCAGTTCTCAGATTAAATTCCCTGAGGAAGATGTATTTTAAGCACCTGGACTACTATATATAATTTTCAAAATGACAGGATTTCTAATATATAAACGAGGTATCTTATATTTCACTTCTCAGCTTAAGTTCCCCGAGGAAGATGTTTTTTAAGCACCTGGACTACTAGATATAATTTTCAAAATGACGGGATCTCCAAAATATGAACACGGTATCTGGATTTTCAGTTCTCAGTTTAAATTCCCTTAGGAAGATGTATTTTAAGCACCTGGACTACTATATTATTTTCAAAATGACAGGATCTCTAAAATATGAACTAGGTATCTTAATTTTCAGTTCTCAGCTTAAATTCCCTGAGGAAGATGTATTTTATGCACCTGGACTACTATATTATTTTCAAAATGACAGGATCTCTAAAATATGAACTAGGTATCTTAATTTTCAGTTCTCAGCTTAAATTCCCCGAGGAAGATGTTTTTTAAGCACCTGGACTACTATATAATTTTCAAAACGACGGGATCTCTAAAATATGAACTAGGTATCTTAATTTTCAGTTCTCAGTTTAAATTCACTTAGGAAGATGTATTTTAAGCACCTGGACTACTAGATATAATTTTCAAAATGACGGCATCTCTAATATATAATCGAGGTATCTTAAATTTCACGTCTCAGGTTAAGTTCCCCGAGGAGGATGTTTTTTAAGCACCTGAACTACTATATAATTTTCAAAATGACGGGATCTCTAAAATATGAACTAGGTATCTTAATTTTCAGTTCTCAGCTTAAATTCCCTGAGGAAGATGTATTTTAAGCACCTGGACTACTATATATAATTTTCAAAATGACGGGATCTCTAATATATAAACGAGGTATCTTAAATTTTACTTCTCAGCTTAGGTTCCCCGAGGAAGATGTTTTTTAAGCACCTGGACTACTATATTATTTTCAAAATGACAGGATCTCTAAAATATGAACTAGGTATCTTAATTTTCAGTTCTCAGCTTAAATTCCCTGAGGAAGATGTATTTTAAGCACCTGGACTACTATATATAATTTTCAAAATGACGGGATCTCTAATATATAAACGAGGTATCTTAAATTTCACTTCTCAGCTTAAGTTCCCCGAGGAAGATGTTTTTTTAGCACCTGGACTAGTAGATATAATTTTAAAAATGACTGGATCTCCAAAATATGAACACGGTATCTGAATTTTCAGTTCTCAGTTTAAATTCCCTAAGGAAGATGTATTTTAAGCACCTGGGCTACTAGACATAATTTTCAAAATGATGGGATCTCTAAAACATGAATAAGGTATCTGAATATTCAGTTCTCAGCTTAAGTTCCCTGAGGAAGATGTATTTTATGCACCTGGACTACTATATTATTTTTAAAATGACGGGATCTCTAAAATATGAACTAGGTATCTCAATTTTCAGTTCTCAGCTTAAATTCCCTGAGGAAGATTTATGTTAAACACCTGGACTACTAGATATAATTTTCAAAATGACGGGATTTCTAATATATAAACGAGGTATCTTAAATTTCACTTCTCAGCTTAAGTTCCCCGAGGAAGATGTTTTTTAAGCACCTGGACTACTATATATAATTTTCAAAATGACAGGATTTCTAATATATAAACGAGGTATCTTATATTTCACTTCTCAGCTTAAGTTCCCCGAGGAAGATGTTTTTTAAGCACATGGACTAGTAGATATAATTTTAAAAATGACTGGATCTCCAAAATATGAATAGGGTATCTTAATTTTCAGTTCTCAGATTAAATTCCCTGAGGAAGATTTATGTTAAACACCTGGAATACTAGATATAATTTTCCAAATGACGGGATTTCTGATATACAAGCGAGGTATCTAAAATTTCACTTCTGAGCTTAAGTTCCCCGAGGAAGATGTTTTTTAAGCACCTGGACTACTAGATATAATTTTCAAAATGACGGTATCTCTAAAACATGAACAAGGTATCTGAATATTCAGTTCTCAGCTTAAGTTCCCTGAGGAAGATGTATTTTATGCACCTGGACTACTATATTATTTTCAAAATGACGGCATCTCTAATATATAATCGAGGTATCTTAAATTTCACGTCTCAGGTTAAGTTCCCTGAGGAAGATGTTTTTTAAGCACCTGGACTACTATATTATTTTCAAAATGACAGGATCTCTAAAATATGAACTAGGTTTCTTAATTTTCAGTTCTCAGCTTAGATTCCATGAGGAAGATGTATTTTATGCACTTGGACTACTATATTATTTTCAAAATGACAGGATCTCTAAAACATGAACAAGGTATCCGAAATTTCAGTTCTCAGCTTAAATTCCCTGAGGAAGATGTATTTTAAGCACCTGGACTACTATATATAATTTTCAAAATGACAGGATTTCTAATATATAAACGAGGTATCTTATATTTCACTTCTCAGCTTAAGTTCCCCGAGGAAGATGTTTTTTAAGCACATGGACTAGTAGATATAATTTTAAAAATGACGGGATCTCTAATATATAAACGAGGTATCTTAAATTTCAATTCTTAGCTTAAGTTCCCTGAGGAAGATGTTTTTTAAGCACCTGGAGTAATATATATAATTTTCAAAATGACAGGATTTCTAATATATAAACGAGGTATCTTATATTTCACTTCTCAGCTTAAGTTCCCCGAGGAAGATGCTTTTAAGCACCTGGACTACTAGATATAATTTTCAAAATGACGGCATCTCTATTATATTAACGAGGTATATTCAATTTCACTCCTCAGGTTAAGTTCCCCGAGGAAGATGTTTTTTAAGCACCTGGACTACTAGATATAATTTTCAAAATAACGGGATCTCTAAAATATGAAGAACGTATCTGAATTTTCAGTTCTCAGCTTAAATTCCCTGAGGAAGATGTATTTTATGCACCTGGACTACTATATTATTTTCAAAATGACAGGATCTCTAAAATATGAACTAGGTATCTTAATTTTCAGTTCTCAGCTTAAATTCCCTGAGGAAGATGTATTTTAAGCACCTGGACTACTATATATAATTTTCAAAATGACAGGATTTCTAATATATAAACGAGGTATCTTATATTTCACTTCTCAGCTTAAGTTCCCCGAGGAAGATGTTTTTTAAGCACCTGGACTACTAGATATAATTTTCAAAATGACGGGATCTCCAAAATATGAACACGGTATCTGGATTTTCAGTTCTCAGTTTAAATTCCCTTAGGAAGATGTATTTTAAGCACCTGGACTACTAGACATAATTTTCAAAATAACGGGGTATCTAAAATATGAAGAAGGTATGTGAATTTTCAGTTCTTAGCTTAAATTCCCTGAGGAAGATTTATTTTAAGCACCTGGACTACTATATTATTTTCAAAATGACGGGATCTCTAAAATATTAACTAGGTATCTTAATTTTCAGTTCTCAGCTTAAATTCCCTGAGGAAGATGTATTTTATGCACCTGGACTACTATATTATTTTCAAAATGACAGGATCTCTAAAATATGAACTAGGTATCTTAATTTTCAGTTCTCAGCTTAAATTCCCTGAGGAAGATGTATTTTAAGCACCTGGACTACTATATATAATTTTCAAAATGACAGGATTTCTAATATATAAACGAGGTATCTTATATTTCACTTCTCAGCTTAAGTTCCCCGAGGAAGATGTTTTTTAAGCACCTGGACTAGTAGATATAATTTTCAAAATGACAGGATCTCTAAAATATGAACTAGGTATCTTAATTTTCAGTTCTCAGCTTAAATTCCCCGAGGAAGATGTTTTTTAAGCACCTGGACTACTATATATAATTTTCAAAATGACAGGATTTCTAATATATAAACGAGGTATCTTATATTTCACTTCTCAGCTTAAGTTCCCCGAGGAAGATGTTTTTTAAGCACCTGGAATAGGAGATATAATTCTCAAAATGACAGGATCTCTAAAATATGAACTAGGTATCTTAATTTTCAGTTCTCAATTAAATTCCCCGAGGAAGATGTTTTTTATGCACCTGGACTACTATATTATTTTCAAAATGACGGCATCTCTAATATATTAACGAGGCATCTTAATTTTCAGTTCTCAGCTTAAATTCCCTGAGGAAGATGTATTTTAAGCACCTGGACTACTATATATAATTTTCAAAATTTCAGGATCTCTAATATATCAACGAGGTATCTTATGTTTCACTTCTCAGCTTAAGTTCCCCGAGGAAGATGTTTTTTAAGCACATCGAATAGATATAATTTTAAAAATGACAGGATCTCTAAAATATGAACTAGGTATCTTAATTTTCAGTTCTCAGCTTAAATTCCCCGAGGAAGATGTTTTTTAAGCACCTGGACTACTATATAATTTTCAAAACGACGGGATCTCTAAAATATGAACTAGGTATCTTAATTTTCAGTTCTCAGTTTAAATTCACTTAGGAAGATGTATTTTAAGCACCTGGACTACTAGATATAATTTTCAAAATGACGGCATCTCTAATATATAATCGAGGTATCTTAAATTTCACGTCTCAGGTTAAGTTCCCCGAGGAAGATGTTTTTTAAGCACCTGAACTACTATATAATTTTCAAAATGACGGGATCTCTAAAATATGAACTAGGTATCTTAATTTTCAGTTCTCAGCTTAAATTCCCTGAGGAAGATGTATTTTAAGCACCTGGACTACTATATATAATTTTCAAAATGACGGGATCTCTAATATATAAACGAGGTATCTTAAATTTCACTTCTCAGATTAGGTTCCCCGAGGAAGATGTTTTTTAAGCACCTGGACTACTAGATATAATTTTCAAAATGACGGGATCTCTAATATATAAACGAGGTATCTTAAATTTCACTTCTCAGGTTAAGTTCCCCGAGGAAGATGTTTTTTAAGCACCTGAACTACTATATAATTTTCAAAATGACGGGATCTCTAAAATATGAACTAGGTATCTTAATTTTCAGTTCTCAGCTTAAATTCCCTGAGAAAGATAGTTTTCAATCACCTGGACTACTAGATATAATTTTCAAAATGACGGGATCTCTAATATATAAACGAGGTATCTTAAATTTCACTTCTCAGCTTAAGTACCCCGAGGAAGATGTTTTTTAAGCACCTGGACTACTAGATATAATTTTCAAAATGACGGCATCTCTATTATATTAACGAGGTATATTCAATTTCACTCCTCAGGTTAAGTTCCCCGAGGAAGATGTTTTTTAAGCACCTGGACTACTAGATATAATTTTCAAAATAACGGGATCTCTAAAATATGAAGAACGTATCTGAATTTTCAGTTCTCAGCTTAAATTCCCTGAGGAAGATGTATTTTATGCACCTGGACTACTATATTATTTTTCAAAATGACAGGATCTCTAAAATATGAACTAGGTATCTTAATTTTCAGTTCTCAGCTTAAATTCCCTGAGGAAGATGTATTTTAAGCACCTGGACTACTATATATAATTTTCAAAATGACAGGATTTCTAATATATAAACGAGGTATCTTATATTTCACTTCTCAGCTTAAGTTCCCCGAGGAAGATGTTTTTTAAGCACGGGGACTACTAGAAATAATTTTCAAAATGACGGGATCTCCAAAATAAGAACACGGTATCTAGATTTTCTGTTCTCAGTTTAAATTCCCTTAGGAAGATGTATTTTAAGCACCTGGACTACTAGACATAATTTTCAAAATAACGGGGTATCTAAAATATGAAGAAGGTATGTGAATTTTCAGTCCTTAGCTTAAATTCCCTGAGGAAGATTTATTTTAAGCACCTGGACTACTATATATAATTTTCAAAATGACAGGATTTCTAATATATAAACGAGGTATCTTATGTTTCACTTCTCATCTTAAGTTCCCCGAGGAAGATGTTTTTTAAGCACATGGAATAGTAGATATAATTTTAAAAATGACAGGATCTCTAAAATATGAACTAGGTATCTTAATTTTCAGTTCTCATTTTACATTCCCTTAGGAAGATGTTTTTTAAGCACCTGGTCTACTATATTATTTTCAAAATGACAGTAACTCTAAAATATGAACTAGGTATCTAAATTTTCAGTTCTCAGCTTAAATTCCCTGAGGAAGATGTATTTTAAGTACCTGGACTACTATATATAATTTTCAAAATTACAGGATTTCTAATATATAAACGAGGTATCTTATGTTTCACTTCTCATCTTAAGTTCCCCGAGGAAGATGTTTTTTAAGCACATGGAATAGTAGATATAATTTTAAAAATGACAGGATCTCTAAAATATGAACTAGGTATCTTAATTTTCAGTTCTCAGCTTAAATTCCCCGAGGAAGATGTTTTTTAAGCACCTGGACTACTATATAATTTTCAAAACGACGGGATCTCTAAAATATGAACTAGGTATCTTAATTTTCAGTTCTCAGTTTAAATTCACTTAGGAAGATGTATTTTAAGCACCTGGACTACTAGATATAATTTTCAAAATGACGGCATCTCTAATATATAATCGAGGTATCTTAAATTTCACGTCTCAGGTTAAGTTCCCCGAGGAAGATGTTTTTTAAGCACCTGAACTACTATATAATTTTCAAAATGACGGGATCTCTAAAATATGAACTAGGTATCTTAATTTTCAGTTCTCAGCTTAAATTCCCTGAGGAAGATGTATTTTAAGCACCTGGACTACTATATATAATTTTCAAAATGACGGGATCTCTAATATATAAACGAGGTATCTTAAATTTCACTTCTCAGATTAGGTTCCCCGAGGAAGATGTTTTTTAAGCACCTGGACTACTAGATATAATTTTCAAAATGACGGCATCTCTATTATATTAACGAGGTATATTCAATTTCACTCCTCAGGTTAAGTTCCCCGAGGAAGATGTTTTTTAAGCACCTGAACTACTATATAATTTTCAAAATGACGGGATCTCTAAAATATGAACTAGGTATCTTAATTTTCAGTTCTCAGCTTAAATTCCCTGAGGAAGATGTTTTTAAGCACATGGACTACTATATAATTTTCAAAATGACGGGATCTCTAATATATAAACGAGGTATCTTAAATTTCTCTTCTCAGCTTAGGTTCCCCGAGGAAGATGTTTTTTAAGCACCTGGACTACTAGATATAATTTTCAAAATGACGGCATCTCTATTATATTAACGAGGTATATTCAATTTCACTCCTCAGGTTAAGTTCCCCGAGGAAGATGTTTTTTAAGCACCTGGACTACTAGATATAATTTTCAAAATAACGGGATCTCTAAAATATGAAGAACGTATCTGAATTTTCAGTTCTCAGCTTAAATTCCCTGAGGAAGATGTATTTTATGCACCTGGACTACTATATTATTTTCAAAATGACAGGATCTCTAAAATATGAACTAGGTATCTTAATTTTCAGTTCTCAGCTTAAATTCCCTGAGGAAGATGTATTTTAAGCACCTGGACTACTATATATAATTTTCAAAATGACAGGATTTCTAATATATAAACGAGGTATCTTATATTTCACTTCTCAGCTTAAGTTCCCCGAGGAAGATGTTTTTTAAGCACCTGGACTACTAGATATAATTTTCAAAATGACGGGATCTCCAAAATATGAACACGGTATCTGGATTTTCAGTTCTCAGTTTAAATTCCCTTAGGAAGATGTATTTTAAGCACCTGGACTACTAGACATAATTTTCAAAATAACGGGATCTCTAAAATATGAAGAACGTATCTGAATTTTCAGTTCTTAGCTTAAATTCCCTGAGGAAGATTTATTTTAAGCACCTGGACTACTATATTATTTTCAAAATGACGGGATCTCTAAAATATTAACTAGGTATCTTAATTTTCAGTTCTCAGCTTAAATTCCCTGAGGAAGATGTATTTTATGCACCTGGACTACTATATTATTTTCAAAATGACAGGATCTCTAAAATATGAACTAGGTATCTTAATTTTCAGTTCTCAGCTTAAATTCCCCGAGGAAGATGTTTTTTAAGCACCTGGACTACTATATAATTTTCAAAACGACGGGATCTCTAAAATATGAACTAGGTATCTTAATTTTCAGTTCTCAGTTTAAATTCACTTAGGAAGATGTATTTTAAGCACCTGGACTACTAGATATAATTTTCAAAATGACGGCATCTCTAATATATAATCGAGGTATCTTAAATTTCACGTCTCAGGTTAAGTTCCCCGAGGAAGATGTTTTTTAAGCACCTGAACTAATATATAATTTTCAAAATGACGGGATCTCTAAAATATGAACTAGGTATCTTAATTTTCAGTTCTCAGCTTAAATTCCCTGAGGAAGATGTATTTTAAGCACCTGGACTACTATATATAATTTTCAAAATGACGGGATCTCTAATATATAAACGAGGTATCTTAAATTTTACTTCTCAGCTTAGGTTCCCCGAGGAAGATGTTTTTTAAGCACCTGGACTACTATATTATTTTCAAAATGACAGGATCTCTAAAATATGAACTAGGTATCTTAATTTTCAGTTCTCAGCTTAAATTCCCTGAGGAAGATGTATTTTAAGCACCTGGACTACTATATATAATTTTCAAAATGACGGGATCTCTAATATATAAACGAGGTATCTTAAATTTCACTTCTCAGCTTAAGTTCCCCGAGGAAGATGTTTTTTTAGCACCTGAACTAGTAGATATAATTTTAAAAATGACTGGATCTCCAAAATATGAACTAGGTATATTAATTTTCAGTTCTCAGCTTAAATTCCCTGATGAAGATGTATTTTAAGCACCTGGACTACTATATAATTTTCAAAACGACGGGATCTCTAAAATATGAACTAGGTATCTTAATTTTCAGTTCTCAGTTTAAATTCACTTAGGAAGATGTATTTTAAGCACCTGGACTACTATATATAATTTTCAAAATGACGGGATCTCTAATATATAAACGAGGTATCTTAAATTTCAATTCTCAACTTAGGTTCCCCGAGGAAGATGTTTTTTAAGCACCTGGACTACTATATTATTTTCAAAATGACAGCATCTCTAAAATATGAACTAGGTATCTTAATTTTCAGTTCTCAGCTTAAATTCCCTGAGGAAGATGTATTTTAAGCACCTGGACTACTATATATAATTTTCAAAATGACGGGATCTCTAATATATAAACGAGGTATCTTAAATTTCACGTCTCAGGTTAAGTTCCCCGAGGAAGATGTTTTTTTAGCACCTGGACTAGTAGATATAATTTTAAAAATGACTGGATCTCCAAAATATGAACACGGTATCTGAATTTTCAGTTCTTAGTTTAAATTCCCTAAGGAAGATGTATTTTAAGCACCTGGGCTACTAGACATAATTTTCAAAATGATGGGATCTCTAAAACATGAATAAGGTATCTGAATATTCAGTTCTCAGCTTAAGTTCCCTGAGGAAGATGTATTTTATGCACCTGGACTACTATATTATTTTTAAAATGACGGGATCTCTAAAATATGAACTAGGTATCTCAATTTTCAGTTCTCAGCTTAAATTCCCTGAGGAAGATTTATGTTAAACACCTGGACTACTAGATATAATTTTCAAAATGACGGGATTTCTAATATATAAACGAGGTATCTTAAATTTCACTTCTCAGCTTAAGTTCCCCGAGGAAGATGTTTTTTAAGCACCTGGACTACTATATATAATTTTCAAAATGACAGGATTTCTAATATATAAACGAGGTATCTTATATTTCACTTCTCAGCTTAAGTTCCCCGAGGAAGATGTTTTTTAAGCACATGGACTAGTAGATATAATTTTAAAAATGACTGGATCTCCAAAATATGAATAGGGTATCTTAATTTTCAGTTCTTAGCTTAAGTTCCCTGAGGAAGATGTATTTTATGCACCTGGACTACTATATTATTTTCCAAATGACGGGATCTCTAATATTTAAACGAGGTATCTAAAATTTCACTTCTGAGCTTAAGTTCCCCGAGGAAGATGTTTTTTAAGCACCTGGACTACTAGATATAATTTTAAAAATGACGGTATCTCTAAAACATGAACAAGGTATCTGAATATTCAGTTCTCAGCTTAAGTTCCCTGAGGAAGATGTATTTTATGCACCTGGACTACTATATTATTTTCAAAATGACGGCATCTCTAATATATAATCGAGGTATCTTAAATTTCACGTCTCAGGTTAAGTTCCCCGAGGAAGATGTTTTTTAAGCACCTGGACTACTATATTATTTTCAAAATGACAGGATCTCTAAAATATGAACTAGGTATCTTAATTTTCAGTTCTCAGCTTAAATTCCATGAGGAAGATGTATTTTATGCACTTGGACTACTATATTATTTTCAAAATGACAGGATCTCTAAAACATGAACAAGGTATTTGAATATTCAGTTCTCAGCTTAAGTTCCCTGAGGAAGATGTATTTTAAGCACCTGGACTACTATATATAATTTTCAAAATGACAGGATTTCTAATATATAAACGAGGTATCTTATATTTCACTTCTCAGCTTAAGTTCCCCGAGGAAGATGTTTTTTAAGCACATGGACTAGTAGATATAATTTTAAAAATGACGGGATCTCTAATATATATACTACGTATCTGAATTTTCAGTTCTCAGCTTAAATTTCCTGAGGAAGATGTATTTTAAGCACCTGGACAAATATATATAATTTTCAAAATGACAGGATTTCTAATATATAAACGAGGTATCTTATATTTCACTTCTCAGCTTAAGTTCCCCGAGGAAGATGTTTTTTAAGCACCTGGACTACTAGATATAATTTTCAAAATAACGGGATCTCTAAAATATGAAGAACGTATCTGAATTTTCAGTTCTCAGCTTAAATTCCCTGAGGAAGATGTATTTTATGCACCTGGACTACTATATTATTTTCAAAATGACAGGATCTCTAAAATATGAACTAGGTATCTTAATTTTCAGTTCTCAGCTTAAATTCCCTGAGGAAGATGTATTTTAAGCACCTGGACTACTATATATAATTTTCAAAATGACAGGATTTCTAATATATAAACGAGGTATCTTATATTTCACTTCTCAGCTTAAGTTCCCCGAGGAAGATGTTTTTTAAGCACCTGGACTACTAGATATAATTTTCAAAATGACGGGATCTCCAAAATATGAACACGGTATCTGGATTTTCAGTTCTCAGTTTAAATTCCCTTAGGAAGATGTATTTTAAGCACCTGGACTACTAGACATAATTTTCAAAATAACGGGGTATCTAAAATATGAAGAAGGTATCTGAATATTCAGTTCTCAGCTTAAGTTCCCTGAGGAAGATGTATTTTATGCACCTGGACTACTATATATAATTCTCAACATTACAGGATTTCTAATATATAAACGAGGTATCTGATGTGTCACTTCTCAGCTTAAGTTCCCCGAGGAAGATGTTTTTTAAGCACATTGACTAGTAGATATAATTTTCAAAATGACAGGATCTCTAAAATATGAACTAGGTATCTTAATTTTCAGTTCTCAGCTTAAATTCCCCGAGGAAGATGTTTTTTAAGCACCTGGACTACTATATTATTTTCAAAATGACAGGATCTCTAAAATATGAACTAGGTATCTTAATTTTCAGTTCTCAGCTTAAATTCCCTGAGGAAGATGTATTTTAAGCACCTGGACTACTATATATAATTTTCAAAATGACAGGATTTCTAATATATAAACGAGGTATCTCATGTTTCACTTCTCAGCTTATGTTCCCCGAGGAAGATGTTTTTTAAGCACCTGGAGTACTAAATATAATTTTCAAAATGACAGGATCTCTAAAATATGAACTAGGTATCTTAATTTTCAGTTCTCAGCTTAAATTCCCCGAGGAAGATGTTTTTTAAGCACCTGGACTACTATATAATTTTCAAAACGACGGGATCTCTAAAATATGAACTAGGTATCTTAATTTTCAGTTCTCAGTTTAAATTCACTTAGGAAGATGTATTTTAAGCACCTGGACTACTAGATATAATTTTCAAAATGACGGCATCTCTAATATATAATCGAGGTATCTTAAATTTCACGTCTCAGGTTAAGTTCCCCGAGGAAGATGTTTTTTAAGCACCTGAACTACTATATAATTTTCAAAATGACGGGATCTCTAAAATATGAACTAGGTATCTTAATTTTCAGTTCTCAGCTTAAATTCCCTGAGGAAGATGTATTTTAAGCACCTGGACTACTATATATAATTTTCAAAATGACGGGATCTCTAATATATAAACGAGGTATCTTAAATTTCACTTCTCAGATTAGGTTCCCCGAGGAAGATGTTTTTTAAGCACCTGGACTACTAGATATAATTTTCAAAATGACGGCATCTCTATTATATTAACGAGGTATATTCAATTTCACTCCTCAGGTTAAGTTCCCCGAGGAAGATGTTTTTTAAGCACCTGGACTACTATATAATTTTCAAAATGACGGGATCTCTAAAATATGAACTAGGTATCTTAATTTTCAGTTCTCAGCTTAAATTCCCTGAGGAAGATATTTTTAAGCACCTGGACTAATATATATAATTTTCAAAATGACGGGATCTCTAATATATAAACGAGGTATCTTAAATTTCTCTTCTCAGCTTAGGTTCCCCGAGGAAGATGTTTTTTAAGCACCTGGACTACTAGATATAATTTTCAAAATGACGGCATCTCTATTATATTAACGAGGTATATTCAATTTCACTCCTCAGGTTAAGTTCCCCGAGGAAGATGTTTTTTAAGCACCTGGACTACTAGATATAATTTTCAAAATAACGGGATCTCTAAAATATGAAGAACGTATCTGAATTTTCAGTTCTCAGCTTAAATTCCCTGAGGAAGATGTATTTTATGCACCTGGACTACTATATTATTTTCAAAATGACAGGATCTCTAAAATATGAACTAGGTATCTTAATTTTCAGTTCTCAGCTTAAATTCCCTGAGGAAGATGTATTTTAAGCACCTGGACTACTATATATAATTTTCAAAATGACAGGATTTCTAATATATAAACGAGGTATCTTATATTTCACTTCTCAGCTTAAGTTCCCCGAGGAAGATGTTTTTAAGCACCTGGACTACTATATATAATTTTCAAAATGACGGGATCTCCAAAATATGAACACGGTATCTGGATTTTCAGTTCTCAGTTTAAATTCCCTTAGGAAGATGTATTTTAAGCACCTGGACTACTAGACATAATTTTCAAAATAACGGGGTATCTAAAATATGAAGAAGGTATGTGAATTTTCAGTTCTTAGCTTAAATTCCCTGAGGAAGATTTATTTTAAGCACCTGGACTACTATATTATTTTCAAAATGACGGGATCTCTAAAATATTAACTAGGTATCTTAATTTTCAGTTCTCAGCTTAAATTCCCTGAGGAAGATGTATTTTATGCACCTGGACTACTATATTATTTTCAAAATTACAGTATCTCTAAAATATGAACTAGGTATCTTAATTTTCAGTTCTCAGCTTAAATTCCCCGAGGAAGATGTTTTTTAAGCACCTGGACTACTATATAATTTTCAAAACGACGGGATCTCTAAAATATGAACTAGGTATCTTAATTTTCAGTTCTCAGTTTAAATTCACTTAGGAAGATGTATTTTAAGCACCTGGACTACTAGATATAATTTTCAAAATGACGGCATCTCTAATATATAATCGAGGTATCTTAAATTTCACGTCTCAGGTTAAGTTCCCCGAGGAAGATGTTTTTTAAGCACCTGAACTACTATATAATTTTCAAAATGACGGGATCTCTAAAATATGAACTAGGTATCTTAATTTTCAGTTCTCAGCTTAAATTCCCTGAGGAAGATGTATTTTAAGCACCTGGACTACTATATATAATTTTCAAAATGACGGGATCTCTAATATATAAACGAGGTATCTTAAATTTCACTTCTCAGCTTAGGTTCCCCGAGGAAGATGTTTTTTAAGCACCTGGACTACTATATTATTTTCAAAATGACAGGATCTCTAAAATATGAACTAGGTATCTTAATTTTCAGTTCTCAGCTTAAATTCCCTGAGGAAGATGTATTTTAAGCACCTGGACTACTATATATAATTTTCAAAATGACGGGATCTCTAATATATAAACGAGGTATCTTAAATTTCACGTCTCAGGGTAAGTTCCCCGAGGAAGATGTCTTTTTAGCACCTGAACTAGTAGATATAATTTTAAAAATGACTGGATCTCCAAAATATGAACTAGGTATCTTAATTTTCAGTTCTCAGCTTAAATTCCCTGAGGAAGATGTTTTTTAAGCACCTGGACTACTATATAATTTTCAAAACGACGGGATCTCTAAAATATGAACTAGGTATCTTAATTTTCAGTTCTCAGTTTAAATTCACTTAGGAAGATGTATTTTAAGCACCTGGACTACTATATATAATTTTCAAAATGACGGGATCTCTAATATATAAACGAGGTATCTTAAATTTTACTTCTCTGACTAGGTTCCCCGAGGAAGATGTTTTTTAAGCACCTGGACTACTATATTATTTTCAAAATGACGGCATCTCTAATATATTAACTTGGTATCTTAATTTTCAGTTCTCAGCTTAAATTCCCTGAGGAAGATGTATTTTAAACACCTGGACTACTAGATATAATTTTCAAAATGACGGGATCTCTAATATATAAACGAGGTATCTTAAATTTCACGTCTCAGGTTAAGTTCCCCGAGGAAGATGTTTTTTTAGCACCTGGACTAGTAGATATAATTTTAAAAATGACTGGATCTCCAAAATATGAACACGGTATCTGAATTTTCAGTTCTCAGTTTAAATTCCCTAAGGAAGATGTATTTTAAGCACCTGGGCTACTAGACATAATTTTCAAAATGATGGGATCTCTAAAACATGAACAAGGTATCTGAATATTCAGTTCTCAGCTTAAGTTCTTTGAGGAAGATGTATTTTATGCACCTGGACTACTATATTATTTTCAAAATGACGGGATCTCTAAAATATGAACTAGGTATCTCAATTTTCAGTTCTCAGCTTAAATTCCCTGAGGAAGATTTATGTTAAACACCTGGACTACTAGATATAATTTTCAAAATGACGGGATTTCTAATATATAAACGAGGTATCTTAAATTTCACTTCTCAGCTTAAGTTCCCCGAGGAAGATGTTTTTTAAGCACCTGGACTACTATATATAATTTTCAAAATGACAGGATTTCTAATATATAAACGAGGTATCTTATATTTCACTTCTCAGCTTAAGTTCCCCGAGGAAGATGTTTTTTAAGCACCTGGACTACTATATAATTTTCAAAATGACGGGATCTCTAAAATATAAACGAGGTATCTTAAATTTCACTTCTCAGCTTAGGTTCCCCGAGGAAGATGTTTTTTAAGCACCTGGACTACTATATTATTTTCAAAATGACAGGATCTCTAAAATATGAACTAGGTATCTTAATTTTCAGTTCTCAGCTTAAATTCCCTGAGGAAGATGTATTTTAAGCACCTGGACTACTATGTATAATTCTCAAAATGACGGGATCTCTAATATATAAACGAGGTATCTTAAATTTCACTTCTCAGGTTAAGTTCCCCGAGGAAGATGTTTTTTAAGCACCTGAACTACTATATAATTTTCAAAATGACGGGATCTCTAAAATATGAACTAGGTATCTTAATTTTCAGTTCTCAGCTTAAATTCCCTGAGGAAGATGTATTTTAAGCACCTGGACTACTATATATAATTTTCAAAATGACGGGATCTCTAATATATAAACGAGGTATCTTAAATTTCACTTCTCAGCTTAGGTTCCCCGAGGAAGATGTTTTTTAAGCACCTGGACTACTATATTATTTTCAAAATGACAGGATCTCTAAAATATGAACTAGGTATCTTAATTTTCAGTTCTCAGCTTAAATTCCCTGAGGAAGATGTATTTTAAGCACCTGGACTACTATGTATAATTCTCAAAATGACGGGATCTCTAATATATAAACGAGGTATCTTAAATTTCACGTCTCAGGTTAAGTTCCCCGAGGAAGATGTTTTTTAAGCACCTGGACTACTATATAATTTTCAAAATGACGGGATCTCTAATATATAAACGAGGTATCTTAAATTTCACTTCTCAGCTTAGGTTCCCCGAGGAAGATGTTTTTTAAGCACCTGGACTACTATATTATTTTCAAAATGACAGGATCTCTAAAATATGAACTAGGTATCTTAATTTTCAGTTCTCAGCTTAAGTTCCCTGAGGAAGATGTATTTTATGCACCTGGACTACTATATTATTTTTAAAATGACGGGATCTCTAAAATATGAACTAGGTATCTCAATTTTCAGTTCTCAGCTTAAATTCCCTGAGGAAGATTTATGTTAAACACCTGGACTACTAGATATAATTTTCAAAATGACGGGATTTCTAATATATAAACGAGGTATCTTAAATTTCACTTCTCAGCTTAAGTTCCCCGAGGAAGATGTTTTTTAAGCACCTGGACTACTAGATATAATTTTCAAAATGACAGGATTTCTAATATATAAACGAGGTATCTTATATTTCACTTCTCAGCTTAAGTTCCCCGAGGAAGATGTTTTTTAAGCACATGGACTAGTAGATATAATTTCAAAAATGACTGGATCTCCAAAATATGAATAGGGTATCTTAATTTTCAATTCTTAGCTTAAGTTCCCTGAGGAAGATGTTTTTTAAGCACCTGGACTACTAGATATAATTTTCCAAATGACGGGATTTCTGATATTTAAACGAGGTATCTAAAATTTCACTTCTGAGCTTAAGTTCCCCGAGGAAGATGTTTTTTAAGCACCTGGACTACTAGATATAATTTTCAAAATGACGGTATCTCTAAAACATGAACAAGGTATCTGAATATTCAGTTCTCATCTTCAGTTCCCTGAGGAAGATGTATTTTATGCACCTGGACTACTATATTATTTTCAAAATGACGGCATCTCTAATATATAATCGAGGTATCTTAAATTTCACGTCTCAGGTTAAGTTCCCCGAGGAAGATGTTTTTTAAGCACCTGGACTACTATATTATTTTCAAAATGACAGGATCTCTAAAATATGAACTAGGTATCTTAATTTTCAGTTCTCAGCTTAAATTCCATGAGGAAGATGTATTTTATGCACTTGGACTACTATATTATTTTCACAATGACAGGATCTCTAAAATATGAACAAGGTATTTGAATATTCAGTTCTCAGCTTAAATTCCCTGAGGAAGATGTATTTTAAGCACATGGACTACTATATATAATTTTCAAAATGACAGGATTTCTAATATATAAACGAGGTATCTTATATTTCACTTCTCAGCTTAAGTTCCCCGAGGAAGATGTTTTTTAAGCACATGGACTAGTAGATATAATTTTAAAAATGACTGGATCTCCAAAATATGAACAGGGTATCTGAATATTCAGTTCTCAGTTTAAATTCCCTTAGGAAGATGTTTTTTAAGCACCTGGAGTACTATATATAATTTTCAAAATGACAGGATTTCTAATATATAATCGAGGTATCTTATATTTCACTTCTCAGCTTAAGTTCCCCGAGGAAGATGTTTTTTAAGCACCTGGACTACTAGATATAATTTTCAAAATGACGGCATCTCTATTATATTAACGAGGTATATTCAATTTCACTCCTCAGGTTAAGTTCCCCGAGGAAGATGTTTTTTAAGCACCTGGACTACTAGATATAATTTTCAAAATAACGGGATCTCTAAAATATGAAGAACGTATCTGACTTTTCAGTTCTCAGCTTAAATTCCCTGAGGAAGATGTATTTTATGCACCTGGACTACTATATTATTTTCAAAATGACAGGATCTCTAAAATATGAACTAGGTATCTTAATTTTCAGTTCTCAGCTTAAATTCCCTGAGGAAGATGTATTTTAAGCACCTGGACTACTATATATAATTTTCAAAATGACAGGATTTCTAATATATAAACGAGGTATCTTATATTTCACTTCTCAGCTTAAGTTCCCCGAGGAAGATGTTTTTTAAGCACCTGGACTACTAGATATAATTTTCAAAATGACGGGATCTCCAAAATATGAACACGGTATCTGGATTTTCAGTTCTCAGTTTAAATTCCCTTAGGAAGATGTATTTTAAGCACCTGGACTACTAGACATAATTTTCAAAATAACGGGGTATCTAAAATATGAAGAAGGTATGTGAATTTTCAGTTCTTAGCTTAAATTCCCTGAGGAAGATTTATTTTAAGCACCTGGACTAATATATTATTTTCGAAACGACGGGATCTCTAAAATATGAACTAGTTATCTTAATTTTCAGTTCTCAGCTTCAGTTCCCTGAGGAAGATGTATTTTATGCACCTGGACTACTATATTATTTTCAAAATGACAGGATCTCTAAAATATGAACTAGGTATCTCAATTTTCAGTTCTCAGGTTAAATTCCCAGTAGGAAGATGTTTTTTAAGCACCTGGACTACTATATAATTTTCAAAACGACGGGATCTCTAAAATATGAACTAGGTATCTTATTTTTCAGTTCTCAACTTAAATTCCCTGAGGAAGATGTATTTTAAGCACCTGGACTACTATATATAATTTTCAAAATGACGGGATCTCTAATATATAAACGAGGTATCTTAAATTTTACTTCTCAGCTTAGGTTCCCCGAGGAAGATGTTTTTTAAGCACCTGGACTACTATATTATTTTCAAAATGACAGGATCTCTAAAATATGAACTAGGTATCTTAATTTTCAGTTCTCAGCTTAAATTCCCTGAGGAAGATGTATTTTAAGCACCTGGACTACTATATATAATTTTCAAAATGACGGGATCTCTAATATATAAACGAGGTATCTTAAATTTTACTTCTCAGCTTAGGTTCCCCGAGGAAGATGTTTTTTAAGCACCTGGACTACTATATTATTTTCAAAATGACAGGATCTCTAAAATATGAACTAGGTATCTCATGTTTCACTTCTCAGCTTAAATTCCCCGAGGAAGATGTTTTTTAAGCACCTGGACTACTATATAATTTTAAAAACGACGGGATCTCTATAATATGATCTAGGTATCTTAAATTTCAGTTTTCAGCTTAAATTCCCTGAGGAAGATGTATTTTAAGCACCTGGACTACTATATATAATTTTCAAAATGACGGGATCTCTAATATATAAACGAGGTATCTTAAATTTTACTTCTCAGCTTAGGTTCCCCGAGGAAGATGTTTTTTAAGCACCTGGACTACTATATTATTTTCAAAATGACAGGATCTCTAAAATATGAACTAGGTATCTTAATTTTCAGTTCTCAGCTTAAATTCCCTGAGGAAGATGTATTTTAAGCACCTGGACTACTATATATAATTTTCAAAATGACAGGATTTCTAATATATAAACGAGGTATCTTATATTTCACTTCTCAGCTTAAGTTCCCCGAGGAAGATGTTTTGTAAGCACATGGCCTAGTAGATATAATTTTAAAAATGACTGGATCTCCAAAATATGAATAGGGTATCTTAATTTTCACTTCTCAGCTTAAGTTCCCCGAGGAAGATGTTTTTTAAGCACCTGGACTACTAGATATAATTTTCCAAATGACGGGATTTCTGATATTTAAACGAGGTATCTAAAATTTCACTTCTGAGCTTAAGTTCCCCGAGGAAGATGTTTTTTAAGCACCTGGACTACTAGATATAATTTTCAAAATGACGGTATCTCTAAAACATGAACAAGGTATCTGAATATTCAGTTCTCAGCTTAAGTTCCCTGAGGAAGATGTATTTTATGCACCTGGACTACTATATTATTTTCCAAATGACGGGATCTCTAATATTTAAACGAGGTATCTAAAATTTCACTTCTGAGCTTAAGTTCCCCGAGGAAGATGTTTTTTAAGCACCTGGACTACTATATTATTTTCAAAATGACAGGATCTCTAAAATATGAACTAGGTATCTTAATTTTCAGTTCTCAGCTTAAATTCCATGAGGAAGATGTATTTTATGCACCTGGACTACTAGATATAATTTTCAAAATGACGGCATCACTAATATATAATCGAGGTATCTTAAATTTCACGTCTCAGGTTAAGTTTCCCGAGGAAGATTTTTTTTTAGCACCTGGACTAGTAGATATAATTTTAAAAATGACTGGATCTCCAAAATATGAACACGGTATCTGAATTTTCAGTTTTCTGTTTAAATTCCCTAAGGAAGATGTATTTTAAGCACCTGGGCTACTAGACATAATTTTCAATATGATGGGATCTCTAAAACATGAACAAGGTATCTGAATATTCAGTTCTCAGCTTAAGTTCTTTGAGGAAGATGTATTTTATGCACCTGGACTACTATATTATTTTCAAAATGACGGCATCTCTAATATATTAACGAGGTATCTCAATTTTCAGTTCCCAGCTTAAATTCCCTGAGGAAGATTTATGTTAAACACCTGGACTACTAGATATAATTTTCAAAATGACGGGATTTCTAATATATAAACGAGGTATCTTAAATTTCACTTCTCAGCTTAAGTTCCCCGAGGAAGATGTTTTTTAAGCACCTGGACTACTATATATAATTTTCAAAATGACAGGATTTCTAATATATAAACGAGGTATCTTATATTTCACTTCTCAGCTTAAGTTCCCCGAGGAAGATGTTTTTTAAGCACATGGACTAGTAGATATAATTTTAAAAATGACTGGATCTCCAAAATATGAATAGGGTATCTTAATTTTCAATTCTTAGCTTAAGTTCCCTGAGGAAGATGTTTTTTAAGCACCTGGACTACTAGATATAATTTTCCGAATGACGGGATTTCTGATATTTAAACGAGGTATCTAAAATTTCACTTCTGAGCTTAAGTTCCCCGAGGAAGATGTTTTTTAAGCACCTGGACTACTAGATATAATTTTCAAAATGACGGTATCTCTAAAACATGAACAAGGTATCTGAATATTCAGTTCTCATCTTCAGTTCCCTGAGGAAGATGTATTTTATGCACCTGGACTACTATATTATTTTCAAAATGACGGCATCTCTAATATATAATCGAGGTATCTTAAATTTCACGTCTCAGGTTAAGTTCCCCGAGGAAGATGTTTTTTAAGCACCTGGACTACTATATTATTTTCAAAATGACAGGATCTCTAAAATATGAACTAGGTATCTTAATTTTCAGTTCTCAGCTTAAATTCCATGAGGAAGATGTATTTTATGCACCTGGACTACTATATTATTTTCAAAATGACAGGATCTCTAAAACATGAACAAGGTATTTGAATATTCAGTTCTCAGCTTAAGTTCCCTGAGGAAGATGTATTTTAAGCACCTGGACTACTATATATAATTTTCAAAATGACAGGATTTCTAATATATAAACGAGGTATCTTATATTTCACTTCTCAGCTTAAGTTCCCCGAGGAAGATGTTTTTTAAGCACATGGACTAGTAGATATAATTTTAAAAATGACTGGATCTCCAAAATATGAACAGGGTATCTGAATTTTCAATTCTTAGCTTAAGTTCCCTGAGGAAGATGTTTTTAAGCACCTGGAGTAATATATATAATTTTCAAAATGACAGGATTTCTAATATATAAACGAGGTATCTTATATTTCACTTCTCAGCTTAAGTTCCCCAAGGAAGATGTTTTTAAGCACCTGGACTACTAGATATTCTTTTCAAAATGACGGCATCTCTATTATATTAACGAGGTATCTTAAATTTCACTCCTCAGCTTAAATCCCCAGAGGAAGATGTTTTTTAAGCACCTGGACTGCTAGATATAATTTTCAAAATGACGGGATCTCTAATATATAAACGAGGTATCTAAAATTTCACTTCTGAGCTTAAGTTCCCCGAGGAAGATGTTTTTTAAGCTCCTGGACTACTAGATATAATTTTCAAAATGACGGGATTTCTGATATATAAACGAGGTATCTTAAATTTCACTTCTCAGCTTAAGTTCCCCGAGGAAGATGTTTTTTAAGCACATGGACTAGTAGATATAATTTTAAAAATGACTGGATCTCCAAAATATGAACAGGGTATCTTAATTTTCAATTCTTAGCTTAAGTTCCCTGAGGAAGATGTTTTTTAAGCACCTGGACTACTAGATATAATTTTCCAAATGACGGGATTTCTGATATTTAAACGAGGTATCTAAAATTTCACTTCTGAGCTTAAGTTCCCCGAGGAAGATGTTTTTTAAGCACCTGGACTACTAGATATAATTTTCAAAATGATGGTATCTCTAAAACATGAACAAGGTATCTGATTATTCAGTTCTCAGCTTAAGTTCCCTGAGGAAGATGTATTTTATGCACCTGGACTACTATATTATTTTCAAAATGACGGCATCTCTAATATATAATCCAGGTATCTTAAATTTCACGTCTCAGGTTAAGTTCCCCGAGGAAGATGTTTTTTAAGCACCTGGACTACTATATTATTTTCAAAATGACAGGATCTCTAAAATATGAACTAGGTATCTTAATTTTCAGTTCTCAGCTTAAATTCCATGAGGAAGATGTATTTTATGCACCTGGACTACTATATTATTTTCAAAATGACGGGATCTCTAATATATAAACGAGGTATCTTAAATTTCACTTCTCAGCTTAAGTTCCCCGAGGAAGATGTTTTTTAAGCACCTGGACTACTAGATATAATTTTAAAAAATGACGGGATATCCAAAATATGAACACGGTATCTGAATTTTCAGTTCTCAGTTTAAATTCCCTAAGGAAGATGTATTTTAAGCACCTGGACTAGTAGATATAATTTTAAAAATGACTGGATCTCCAAAATATGAATAGGGTATCTTAAATTTCTGTTCTCAGCTTAAGTTCCCTGAGGAAGATGTTTTTTAAGCACCTGGACTACTAGATATAATTTTCCAAATGACGGGATTTCTGATATTTAAACGAGGTATCTAAAATTTCACTTCTGAGCTTAAGTTCCCCGAGGAAGATGTTTTTTAAGCACCTGGACTACTATATATAATTTTCAAAATGACAGGATTTCTAATATATAAACGAGGTATCTTAAATTTCACTTCTCAGCTTAAGTTCCCCGAGGAAGATGTTTTTTTAGCACCTGGACTAGTAGATATAATTTTAAAAATGACTGGATCTCCAAAATATGAACACGGTATCTGAATTTTCAGTTCTCAGTTTAAATTCCCTAAGGAAGATGTATTTTAAGCACCTGGGCTACTAGACATAATTTTCAATATGACGGGATCTCTAATATATAAACGAGGTATCTTAAATTTCACGTCTCAGGTTAAGTTCCCCGAGGAAGATGTTTTTTAAGCACCTGGACTACTAGATATAATTTTAAAAATGACTGGATATCCAAAATATGAACACGGTATCTGAATTTTCAGTTTTCAGTTTAAATTCAATAAGGAAGATGTATTTTAAGCACCTGGACTATTAGATATAATTTTCAAAATGAGTGTATCTCCAAAATATGAATAGGGTATATTAATTTTCAGTTCTTAGCTTAAGTTCCCTGTGGAAGATGTTTTTTAAGCACCTGGACTACTATATATAATTTTCAAAATGACAGGATTTCTAATATATAAACGAGGTATCTTATATTTCACTTCTCAGCTTAAGTTCCCCGAGGAAGATGTTTTTTAAGCACCTGGACTAGTAGATATAATTTTAAAAATGACGGGATCTCCAAAATATGAATAGGGTATCTTAATTTTCAATTCTTAGCTTAAGTTCCCAGAGGAAGATGTTTTTTAAGCACCTGGACTACTAGATATAATTTTCCAAATGACGGGATTTCTGATATTTAAACGAGGTATCTAAAATTTCACTTCTGAGCTTAAGTTCCCCGAGGAAGATGTTTTTTAAGCACCTGGACTACTAGATATAATTTTCAAAATGACGGTATCTCTAAAACATGAACAAGGTATCTGAATATTCAGTTCTCAGCTTAAGTTCCCTGAGGAAGATGTATTTTATGCACCTGGACTACTATATTATTTTCAAAATGACGGCATCTCTAATATATAATCGAGGTATCTTAAATTTCACGTCTCAGGTTAAGTTCCCCGAGGAAGATGTTTTTTAAGCACCTGGACTACTATATTATTTTCAAAATGACAGGATCTCTAAAATATGAACTAGGTATCTTAATTTTCAGTTCTCAGCTTAAATTCCATGAAGAAGATGTATTTTATGCACCTGGACTACTATATTATTTTCAAAATGACAGGATCTCTAAAACATGAACAAGGTATTTGAATATTCAGTTCTCAGCTTAAGTTCCCTGAGGAAGATGTATTTTAAGCACCTGGACTACTAGATATAATTTTCAAAATGACGGGATCTCCAAAATATGAACACGGTATCTGGATTTTCAGTTCTCAGTTTAAATTCCCTTAGGAAGATGTATTTTAAGCACCTGGACTACTAGACATAATTTTCAAAATAACGGGGTATCTAAAATATGAAGAAGGTATGTGAATTTTCAGTTCTTAGCTTAAATTCCCTGAGGAAGATTTATTTTAAGCACCTGGACTACTATATTATTTTCAAAATGACGGGATCTCTAAAATATTAACTAGGTATCTTAATTTTCAGTTCTCAGCTTAAATTCCCTGAGGAAGATGTATTTTATGCACCTGGACTACTATATTATTTTCAAAATGACAGGATCTCTAAAATATGAACTACGTATCTTAATTTTCAGTTCTCAGCTTAAATTCCCCGAGGAAGATGTTTTTTAAGCACCTGGACTACTATATAATTTTCAAAACGACGCGATCTCTAAAATATGAACTAGGTATCTTAATTTTCAGTTCTCAGCTTAAATTCCCTGAGGAAGATGTATTTTAAGCACCTGGACTACTATATATAATTTTCAAAATGACGGGATCTCTAATATATAAACGAGGTATCTTAAATTTCTCTTCTCAGCTTAGGTTCCCCGAGGAAGATGTTTTTTAAGCACCTGGACTACTATATTATTTTCAAAATGACAGGATCTCTAAAATATGAACTAGGTATCTCAATTTTCAGTTCTCAGCTTAAATTCCCTGAGGAAGATTTATGTTAAACACCTGGACTACTAGATATAATTTTCAAAATGACGGGATTTCTAATATATAAACGAGGTATCTTAAATTTCACTTCTCTGCTTAAGTTCCCCGAGGAAGATGCTTTTTAGCACCTGCACTAGTAGATATAATTTTAAAAATGACTGGATCTCCAAAATATGAACACGGAATCTGAATTTTCAGTTCTCAGTTTAAATTCCCTAAGGAAGATGTATTTTAAGCACCTGGGCTACTAGACATAATTTTCAAAATGATGGGATCTCTAAAACATGAATAAGGTATCTGAATATTCAGTTCTCAGCTTAAGTTCCCTGAGGAAGATGTATTTTATGCACCTGGACTACTATATTATTTTCAAAATGACGGGATCTCTAAAATATGAACTAGGTATCTCAATTTTCAGTTCTCAGCTTAAATTCCCTGAGGAAGATTTATGTTAAACACCTGGACTACTAGATATAATTTTCAAAATGACGGGATTTCTAATATATAAACGAGGTATCTTAAATTTCACTTCTCAGCTTAAGTTCCCCGAGGAAGATGTTTTTTAAGCACCTGGACTACTATATATAATTTTCAAAATGACAGGATTTCTAATATATAAACGAGGTATCTTATATTTCACTTCTCAGCTTAAGATCCCCGAGGAAGATGTTTTTTAAGCACATGGCCTAGTAGATATAATTTTAAAAATGACTGGATCTCCAAAATATGAATAGGGTATCTTAATTTTCAATTCTTAGCTTAAGTTCCCTGAGGAAGATGTTTTTTAAGCACCTGGACTACTAGATATAATTTTCCAAATGACGGGATTTCTGATATTTAAACGAGGTATCTAAAATTTCACTTCTGAGCTTAAGTTCCCCGAGGAAGATGTTTTTTAAGCACCTGGACTACTAGATATAATTTTCAAAATGACGGTATCTCTAAAACATGAACAAGGTATCTGAATATTCAGTTCTCAGCTTAAGTTCCCTGAGGAAGATGTATTTTATGCACCTGGACTACTATATTATTTTCAAAATGAAGGGATCTCTAATATATAATCGAGGTCTCTTAAATTTCACGTCTCAGGTTAAGTTCCCCGAGGAAGATGTTTTTAAAGCACCTGGACTACTATATTATTTTCAAAATGACAGGATCTCTAAAATATGAACTAGGTATCTTAATTTTCAGTTCTCAGCTTAAATTCCATGAGGAAGATGTATTTTATGCACCTGGACTACTATATATAATTTTCAAAATGACGGGATCTCTAATATATAAACGAGGTATCTTAAATTTCACTTGTCTGATTTAGTTCCCCGAGGAAGATGTTTTTTTAGCACCTGGACTAGTAGATATAATTTTAAAAATGACTGGATCTCCAAAATATGAACACGGTATCTGAATTTTCAGTTCTCAGTTTAAATTCCCTAAGGAAGATGTATTTTAAGCACCTGGGCTACTAGACATAATTTTCAAAATGATGGGATCTCTAAAACATGAATAAGGTATCTGAATATTCAGTTCTCAGCTTAAGTTCCCTGAGGAAGATGTATTTTATGCACCTGGACTACTATATTATTTTTAAAATGACGGGATCTCTAAAATATGAACTAGGTATCTCAATTTTCAGTTCTCAGCTTAAATTCCCTGAGGAAGATTTATGTTAAACACCTGGACTACTAGATATAATTTTCAAAATGACGGGATTTCTAATATATAAACGAGGTATCTTAAATTTCACTTCTCAGCTTAAGTTCCCCGAGGAAGATGTTTTTTAAGCACCTGGACTACTATATATAATTTTCAAAATGACAGGATTTCTAATATATAAACGAGGTATCTTATATTTCACTTCTCAGCTTAAGTTCCCCGAGGAAGATGTTTTTTAAGCACATGGACTAGTAGATATAATTTTAAAAATGACTGGATCTCCAAAATATGAATAGGGTATCTTAATTTTTCACTTCTTAGCTTAAGTTCCCTGAGGAAGATGTTTTTTAAGCACCTGGACTACTAGATATAATTTTCCAAATGACGGGATTTCTGATATTTAAACGAGGTATCTAAAATTTCACTTCTGAGCTTAAGTTCCCCGAGGAAGATGTTTTTTAAGCACCTGGACTACTAGATATAATTTTCAAAATGACGGTATCTCTAAAACATGAACAAGGTATCTGAATATTCAGTTCTCAGCTTAAGTTCCCCGAGGAAGATGTTTTTTATGCACCTGGACTACTATATTATTTTCAAAATGACGGCATCTCTAATATATAATCGAGGTATCTTAAATTTCACGTCTCAGGTTAAGTTCCCCGAGGAAGATGTTTTTTAAGCACCTGGACTACTATATTATTTTCAAAATGACAGGATCTCTAAAATATGAACTAGGTATCTTAATTTTCAGTTCTCAGCTTAAATTCCATGAGGAAGATGTATTTTATGCACTTGGACTACTATATTATTTTCAAAATGACAGGATCTCTAAAAACATGAACAAGGTATCTTGATATTCAGTTCTCAGATTAGGTTCCCCGAGGAAGATGTATTTTAAGCACCTGGACTACTATACATAATTTTCAAAATGACAGGATTTCTAATATATAAACGAGGTATCTTATATTTCACTTCTCAGCTTAAGTTCCCCGAGGAAGATGTATTTTAAGCACCTGGACTACTATATATAATTTTCAAAATGACGGGATCTCTAATATATAAACGAGGTATCTTAAATTTCACTTCTCAGATTAGGTTCCCCGAGGAAGATGTTTTTTAAGCACCTGGACTACTAGATATAATTTTCAAAATGACGGCATCTCTATTATATTAACGAGGTATCTTAAATTTCACTCCTCAGGTTAAGTTCCCCGAGGAAGATGTTTTTTAAGCACCTGGACTACTATATTATTTTCAAAATGACGGGATCTCTAAAATATTAACTAGGTATCTTAATTTTCAGTTCTTAGCTTAAGTTCCCTGAGGAAGATGTTTTTTCAGCACCTGGACTACTAGATATAATTTTCCAAATGACGGGATTTCTGATATATAAGCGAGGTATCTAAAATTTCACTTCTGAGCTTAAGTTCCCCGAGGAAGATGTTTTTTAAGCACCTGGACTACTAGATATAATTTTCAAAATGACGGTATCTCTAAAACATGAACAAGGTATCTGAATATTCAGTTCTCAGCTTAAGTTCCCTGAGGAAGATGTATTTTATGCACCTGGACTACTATATTATTTTCAAAATGACAGGATCTCTAATATATAAACGAGGTATCTTATATTTCACTTCTCAGCTTAAGTTCCCCGAGGAAGATGTTTTTTAAGCACCTGGACTACTAGATATAATTTTCAAAATGACGGGATCTCCAAAATATGAACACGGTATCTGGATTTTCAGTTCTCAGTTTAAATTCCCTTAGGAAGATGTATTTTAAGCACCTGGACTACTATATTATTTTCAAAATGACAGGATCTCTAAAATATGAACTAGGTATCTTAATTTTCAGTTCTCAGCTTAAATTCCCTGAGGAAGATGTATTTTATGCACCTGGACTACTATATTATTTTCAAAATGACAGGATCTCTAAAATATGAACTAGTTATCTTAATTTTCAGTTCTCAGCTTAAATTCCCTGAGGAAGATGTTTTTTTAAGCACCTGGACTTCTATATAATTTTCAAAACGACGGGATCTCTAAAATATGATCTAGGTATCTTAATTTTCAGTTCTCAGTTTAAATTCACTTAGGAAGATGTATTTTAAGCACCTGGACTACTAGATATAATTTTCAAAATGACGGCATCTCTAATATATAATCGAGGTATCTTAAATTTCACGTCTCAGGTTAAGTTCCCCGAGGAAGATGTTTTTTAAGCACCTGAACTACTATATAATTTTCAAAATGACGGGATCTCTAAAATATGAACTAGGTATCTTAATTTTCAGTTCTCAGCTTAAATTCCCTGAGGAAGATGTATTTTAAGCACCTGGACTACTATATATAATTTTCAAAATGACAGGATCTCTAATATATAAACGAGGTATCTTAAATTTCACTTCTCAGCTTAGGTTCCCCGAGGAAGATGTTTTTTAAGCACCTGGACTACTATATTATTTTCAAAATGACGGGATCTCCAAAATATGAACACGGTATCTGAATTTTCAGTTCTCAGTTTAAATTCCCTAAGGAAGATGTATTTTAAGCACCTGGACTACTAGACATAATTTTCAAAATGATGGGATCTCTAAAACATGAACAAGGTATCTGAATATTCAGTTCTCAGCTTAAGTTCCCTGAGGAAGATGTATTTTAAGCACCTGGACTACTATATATAATTTTCAAAATGACAGGATTTCTAATATATAAACGAGGTATCTTATATTTCACTTCTCAGCTTAAGTTCCCCGAGGAAGATGTTTTTTAAGCACATGGACTAGTAGATATAATTTTAAAAATGACGGGATCTCTTAAATATGAATAGGGTATCTAAAATTTCACTTCTGAGCTTAAGTTCCCCGAGGAAGATGTTTTTTAAGCACCTGGACTACTAGATATAATTTTCAAAATGATGGAATCTCTAAAACATGAACAAGGTATTTGAATATTCAGTTCTCAGCTTAAGTTCCCTGAGGAAGATGTATTTTATGCACCTGGACTACTATATTATTTTCAAAATGACGGCATCTCTAATATATAATCGAGGTATCTTAAATTTCACGTCTCAGGTTAAGTTCCCCGAGGAAGATGTTTTTTAAGCACCTGGACTACTATATTATTTTCAAAATGACAGGATCTCTAAAATATGAACTAGGTATCTTGAATTTCCGTTCTCAGGTTAGATTCCATGAGGAAGATGTATTTTATGCACTTGGACTACTATATTATTTTCAAAATGATAGGATCTCTAAAACATGAACAAGGTATTTGAATATTCAGTTCTCAGCTTAAATTCCCTGAGGAGGATGTATTTTAAGCACCTGGACTACTATATATAATTTTCAAAATGACAGGATTTCTAATATATAAACGAGGTATTTGAATATTCAGTTCTCAGCTTAAGTTCCCCGAGGAAGATGTTTTTTAAGCACCTGGACTACTAGATATAATTTTAAAAATGACTGGATCTCCAAAATATGAATAGGGTATCTTAATTTTCAATTCTTAGCTTAAGTTCCCTGAGGAAGATGTTTTTAAGCACCTGGAGTGATATATATAATTTTCAAAATGACAGGATTTCTAATATATAAACGAGGTATCTTATATTTCACTTCTCAGCTTAAGTTCCCCGAGGAAGATGTTTTTTAAGCACCTGGACTACTAGATATAATTTTCAAAATGACGGCATCTCTATTATATTAACGAGGTATCTTAAATTTCACTCCCCAGGTTAAGTTCCCGGAGGAAGATGTTTTTTAAGCACCTGGACTACTAGATATAATTTTCAAAATAACGGGATCTCTAAAATATGAAGAACGTATCTGAATTTTCAGTTCTCAGCTTAAATTCCCTGAGGAAGATGTATTTTATGCACCTGGACTACTATATTATTTTCAAAATGACAGGATCTCTAAAATATGAACTAGGTATCTTAATTTTCAGTTCTCAGCTTAAATTCCCTGAGGAAGATGTATTTTAAGCACCTGGACTACTATATATAATTTTCAAAATGACAGGATTTCTAATATATAAACGAGGTATCTTATATTTCACTTCTCAGCTTAAGTTCCCCGAGGAAGATGTTTTTTAAGCACCTGGACTACTAGATATAATTTTCAAAATGACGGGATCTCCAAAATATGAACACGGTATCTGGATTTTCAGTTCTCAGTTTAAATTCCCTTAGGAAGATGTATTTTAAGCACCTGGACTACTAGACATAATTTTCAAAATAACGGGGTATCTAAAATATGAAGAAGGTATGTGAATTTTCAGTTCTTAGCTTAAATTCCCTGAGGAAGATTTATTTTAAGCACCTGGACTACTATATTATTTTCAAAATGACAGGATCTCTAAAATATGAACTAGGTATCTTAATTTTCAGTTCTCAGCTTAAATTCCCTGAGGAAGATGTATTTTATGCACCTGGACTACTATATTATTTTCAAAATGACAGGATCTCTAAAATATGAACTAGGTATCTTAATTTTCAGTTCTCAGCTTAAATTCCCTGAGGAAGATGTATTTTAAGCACCTGGACTACTATATATAATTTTCAAAATGACAGGATTTCTAATATATAAACGAGGTATCTTATATTTCACTTCTCATCTTAAGTTCCCCGAGAAAGATGTTTTTTAAGCACACATGGACTAGTAGATATAATTTTAAAAAATGACAGTATCTCTAAAATATGAACTAGGTATCTTAATTTTCAGTTCTCAGCTTAAATTCCCCGAGGAAGATGTTTTTTAAGCACCTGGACTACTATATAATTTTCAAAACGACGGGATCTCTAAAATATGAACTAGGTATCTTAATTTTCAGTTCTCAGTTTAAATTCACTTAGGAAGATGTATTTTAAGCACCTGGACTACTAGATATAATTTTCAAAATGACGGCATCTCTAATATATAATCGAGGTATCTTAAATTTTACGTCTCAGGTTAAGTTCCCCGAGGAAGATGTTTTTTAAGCACCTGGAATACTATATAATTTTCAAAATGACGGGATCTCTAAAATATGAACTAGGTATCTTAATTTTCATTTCTCAGCTTAAATTCCCTGAGGAAGATGTATTTTTAAGCACCTGGACTACTATATATAATTTTCAAAATGACGGGATCTCTAATATATAAACGAGGTATCTTAAATTTCACTTCTCAGATTAGGTTCCCCGAGGAAGATGTATTTTAAGCACCTGGACTACTATATATAATTTTCAAAATGACGGGATCTCTAATATATAAACGAGGTATCTTAAATTTCACTTCTCAGATTAGGTTCCCCGAGGAAGATGTTTTTTAAGCACCTGGACTACTAGATATAATTTTCAAAATGACGGCATCTCTATTATATTAACGAGGTATATTCAATTTCACTCCTCAGGTTAAGTTCCCCGAGGAAGATGTTTTTTAAGCACCTGGAATACTAGATATAATTTTCAAAATAAAGGTATCTCTAAAATATGAAGAACGTATCTGAATTTTCAGTTCTCAGCTTAAATTCCCTGAGGAAGATGTATTTTATGCACCTGGACTACTATATTATTTTCAAAATGACAGGATCTCTAAAATATGAACTAGGTATCTTAATTTTCAGTTCTCAGCTTAAATTCCCTGAGGAAGATGTATTTTAAGCACCTGGACTACTATATATAATTTTCAAAATGACAGGATTTCTAATATATAAACGAGGTATCTTATATTTCACTTCTCAGCTTAAGTTCCCCGAGGAAGTTGTTTTTTAAGCACCTGGACTACTATATATAATTTTCAAAATGACGGGATCTCCAAAATATGAACACGGTATCTGGATTTTCAGTTCTCAGTTTAAATTCCCTTAGGAAGATGTATTTTAAGCACCTGGACTACTAGACATAATTTTCAAAATAACGGGGTATCTAAAATATGAAGAAGGTATGTGAATTTTCAGTTCTTAGCTTAAATTCCCTGAGGAAGATTTATTTTAAGCACCTGGACTACTATATTATTTTCAAAATGACGGGATCTCTAAAATATTAACTAGGTATCTTAATTTTCAGTTCTCAGCTTAAATTCCCTGAGGAAGATGTATTTTATGCACCTGGACTACTATATTATTTTCAAAATGACAGGATCTCTAAAATATGAACTAGGTATCTTAATTTTCAGTTCTCAGCTTAAATTCCCCGAGGAAGATGTTTTTTAAGCACCTGGACTACTATATAATTTTCACAACGACGGGATCTCTAAAATATGATCTAGGTATCTTAATTTTCAGTTCTCAGTTTAAATTCACTTAGGAAGATGTATTTTAAGCACCTGGACTACTAGATATAATTTTCAAAATGACGGCATCTCTAATATATAATCGAGGTATCTTAAATTTCACGTCTCAGGTTAAGTTCCCCGAGGAAGATGTTTTTTAAGCACCTGAACTACTATATAATTTTCAAAATGACGGGATCTCTAAAATATGAACTAGGTATCTTAATTTTCAGTTCTCAGCTTAAATTCCCTGAGGAAGATGTATTTTAAGCACCTGGACTACTATATATAATTTTCAAAATGACGGGATCTCTAATATATAAACGAGGTATCTTAAATTTCACTTCTCAGCTTAGGTTCCCCGAGGAAGATGTTTTTTAAGCACCTGGACTACTATATTATTTTCAAAATGACGGGATCTCCAAAATATGAACACGGTATCTGAATTTTCAGTTCTCAGTTTAAATTCCCTTAGGAAGATGTATTTTAAGCACCTGGACTACTAGACATAATTTTCAAAATGATGGGATCTCTAAAACATGAACAAGGTATCTGAATATTCAGTTCTCAGCTTAAGTTCCCTGAGGAAGATGTATTTTATGCACCTGGACTACTATATTATTTTTAAAATGACGGGATCTCTAAAATATGAACTAGGTATCTCAATTTTCAGTTCTCAGCTTAAATTCCCTGAGGAAGATTTATGTTAAACACCTGGACTACTAGATATAATTTTCAAAATGACGGGATTTCTAATATATAAACGAGGTATCTTAAATTTCACTTCTCAGCTTAAGTTCCCCGAGGAAGATGTTTTTTAAGCACCTGGACTACTATATATAATTTTCAAAATGACAGGATTTCTAATATATAAACGAGGTATCTTATATTTCACTTCTCAGCTTAAGTTCCCCGAGGAAGATGTTTTTTAAGCACATGGACTAGTAGATATAATTTTAAAAATGACTGGATCTCCAAAATATGAACAGGGTATCTAAAATTTCACTTCTGAGCTTAAGTTCCCCGAGGAAGATGTTTTTTAAGCACCTGGACTACTAGATATAATTTTCAAAATGACGGTATCTCTAAAACATGAACAAGGTATCTGAATATTCAGTTCTCATCTTCAGTTCCCTGAGGAAGATGTATTTTATGCACCTGGACTACTATATTATTTTCAAAATGACGGCATCTCTAATATATAATCGAGGTATCTTAAATTTCACGTCTCAGGTTAAGTTCCCCGAGGAAGATGTTTTTTAAGCACCTGGACTACTATATTATTTTCAAAATGACGGGATCTCTAAAATATGAACTAGGTATCTTGAATTTCCGTTCTCAGCTTATGTTCCATGAGGAAGATGTATTTTATGCACCTGGACTACTATATTATTTTCAAAATGACAGGATCTCTAAAATATGAACTAGGTATCTTAATTTTCAGTTCTCAGCTTAAATTCCCTGAGGAAGATGTATTTTAAGCACCTGGACTACTATATATAATTTTCAAAATGACAGGATTTCTAATATATAAACGAGGTATCTTATATTTCACTTCTCAGCTTAAGTTCCCCGAGGAAGATGTTTTTTAAGCACCTGGACTACTAGATATAATTTTCAAAATGACGGGATCTCCAAAATATGAACACGGTATCTGGATTTTCAGTTCTCAGTTTAAATTCCCTTAGGAAGATGTATTTTAAGCACCTGGACTACTAGACATAATTTTCAAAATAACGGGGTATCTAAAATATGAAGAAGGTATGTGAATTTTCAGTTCTTAGCTTAAATTCCCTGAGGAAGATTTATTTTAAGCACCTGGACTACTATATTATTTTCAAAATGACGGGATCTCTAAAATATTAACTAGGTATCTTAATTTTCAGTTCTCAGCTTAAATTCCCTGAGGAAGATGTATTTTATGCACCTGGACTACTATATTATTTTCAAAATGACAGGATCTCTAAAATATGAACTAGGTATCTTAATTTTCAGTTCTCAGCTTAAATTCCCCGAGGAAGATGTTTTTTAAGCACCTGGACTACTATATAATTTTCAAAACGACGGGATCTCTAAAATATGATCTAGGTATCTTAATTTTCAGTTCTCAGTTTAAATTCACTTAGGAAGATGTATTTTAAGCACCTGGACTACTAGATATAATTTTCAAAATGACGGCATCTCTAATATATAATCGAGGTATCTTAAATTTCACGTCTCAGGTTAAGTTCCCCGAGGAAGATGTTTTTAAGCACCTGAACTACTATATAATTTTCAAAATGACGGGATCTCTAAAATATGAACTAGGTATCTTAATTTTCAGTTCTCAGCTTAAATTCCCTGAGGAAGATGTATTTTAAGCACCTGGACTACTATATATAATTTTCAAAATGACGGGATCTCTAATATATAAACGAGGTATCTTAAATTTTATTCTGAGCTTAGGTTCCCCGAGGAAGATGTTTTTTAAGCACCTGGACTACTATATTATTTTCAAAATGACAGGATCTCTAAAATATGAACTAGGTATCTTAATTTTCAGTTCTCAGCTTAAATTCCCTGAGGAAGATGTATTTTAAGCACCTGGACTACTATATATAATTTTCAAAATGACGGGATCTCTAATATATAAACGAGGTATCTTAAATTTCACGTCTCAGGTTAAGTTCCCCGAGGAAGACGTTTTTAAGCACCTGGACTAGTAGATATAATTTTAAAAATGACTGGATCTCCAAAATATGAACACGGTATCTGAATTTTCAGTTCTCAGTTTAAATTCCCTAAGGAAGATGTATTTTAAGCACCTGGGCTACTAGACATAATTTTCAAAATGATGGGATCTCTAAAACATGAACAAGGTATCTGAATATTCAGTTCTCAGCTTAAGTTCCCTGAGGAAGATGTATTTTATGCACCTGGACTACTATATTATTTTTAAAATGACGGGATCTCTAAAATATGAACTAGGTATCTCAATTTTCAGTTCTCAGCTTAAATTCCCTGAGGAAGATTTATGTTAAACACCTGGACTACTAGATATAATTTTCAAAATGACGGGATTTCTAATATATAAACGAGGTATCTTAAATTTCACTTCTCAGCTTAAGTTCCCCGAGGAAGATGTTTTTTAAGCACCTGGACTACTATATATAATTTTCAAAATGACAGGATTTCTAATATATAAACGAGGTATCTTACATTTCAGTTCTTAGCTTAAGTTGCCCGAGGAAGATGTTTTTTAAGCACATGGACTAGTAGATATAATTTTAAAAATGACTGGATCTCCAAAATATGAATAGGGTATCTTAATTTTCAGTTCTTAGCTTAAGTTCCCTGAGGAAGATGTTTTTTAAGCACCTGGACTACTAGATATAATTTTCCAAATGACGGGATTTCTGATATTTAAACGAGGTATCTAAAATTTCACTTCTGAGCTTAAGTTCCCCGAGGAAGATGTTTTTTAAGCACCTGGACTACTAGATATAATTTTCAAAATGACGGTATCTCTAAAACATGAACAAGGTATCTGAATATTCAGTTCTCAGCTTAAGTTCCCTGAGGAAGATGTATTTTATGCACCTGGACTACTATATTATTTTCAAAATGACGGCATCTCTAATATATAATCGAGGTATCTTAAATTTCACGTCTCAGGTTAAGTTCCCCGAGGAAGATGTTTTTTAAGCACCTGGACTACTATATTATTTTCAAAATGACAGGATCTCTAAAATATGAACTAGGTATCTTAATTTTCAGTTCTCAGCTTAAATTCCATGAGGAAGATGTATTTTATGCACTTGGACTACTATATTATTTTCAAAATTACAGGATCTCTAAAACATGAACAAGGTATTTGAATATTCAGTTCTCAGCTTAAGTTCCCTGAGGAAGATGTATTTTAAGCACCTGGACTACTAGATATAATTTTCAAAATGACGGGATTTCTAATATATAAACGAGGTATCTTAAATTTCACTTCTCAGCTTAAGTTCCCCGAGGAAGATGTTTTTTAAGCACCTGGACTAGTAGATATAATTTTAAAAATGACTGGATCTCCAAAATATGAATAGGGTATCTTAATTTTCAATTCTTAGCTTAAGTTCCCTGAAGAAGATGTTTTTTAAGCACCTGGACTACTATATATAATTTTCAAAATGACAGGATTTCTAATATATAAACGAGGTATCTTATATTTCACTTCTCAGCTTAAGTTCCCCGAGGAAGATGTTTTTTAAGCACCTGGACTACTAGATATAATTTTCAAAATGACGGCATCTCTATTATATTAACGAGGTATATTCAATTTCACTCCTCAGGATAAGTTCCCCGAGGAAGATGTTTTTTAAGCACCTGGACTACTAGATATAATTTTCAAAATAACGGGATCTCTAAAATATGAAGAACGTATCTGAATTTTCAGTTCTCAGCTTAAATTCCATGAGGAAGATGTATTTTATGCACCTGGACTACTATATTATTTTCAAAATGACAGGATCTCTAAAATATGAACTAGGTATCTTAATTTTCAGTTCTCAGCTTAAATTCCCTGAGGAAGATGTATTTTAAGCACCTGGACTACTATATATAATTTTCAAAATGACGGGATCTCTAATATATAAACGAGGTATCTTAAATTTCACTTCTCAGATTAGGTTCCCCGAGGAAGATGTTTTTTAAGCACCTGGACTACTAGATATAATTTTCAAAATGACGGCATCTCTAAAATATGAACTAGGTATCTTAATTTTTCAGTTCTCAGCTTAAATTCCCCGAGGAAGATGTTTTTTAAGCACCTGGACTACTATATAATTTTCAAAACGACGGGATCTCTAAAATATGAACTAGGTATCTTAATTTTCAGTTCTCAGTTTAAATTCACTTAGGAAGATGTATTTTAAGCACCTGGACTACTAGATATAATTTTCAAAATGACGGCATCTCTAATATATAATCGAGGTATCTTAAATTTCACGTCTCAGGTTAAGTTCCCCGAGGAAGATGTTTTTTAAGCACCTGAACTACTATATAATTTTCAAAATGACGGGATCTCTAAAATATGAACTAGGTATCTTAATTTTCAGTTCTCAGCTTAAATTCCCTGAGGAAGATGTATTTTAAGCACCTGGACTACTATATATAATTTTCAAAATGACGGGATCTCTAATATATAAACGAGGTATCTTAAATTTCACTTCTCAGATTATGTTCCCCGAGGAAGATGTTTTTTAAGCACCTGGACTACTAGATATAATTTTCAAAATGACGGCATCTCTATTATATTAACGAGGTATCTTAAATTTCACTCCTCAGGTTAAGTTCCCCGAGGAAGATGTTTTTTAAGCACCTGGACTACTATATTATTTTCAAAATGACAGGATCTCTAAAATATGAACTAGGTATCTTAATTTTCAGTTCTCAGCTTAACTTCCCTGAGGAATATGTTTTTTAAGCACCTGGACTACTAGATATAATTTTCAAAATGACGGGATCTCTAATATATAAACGAGGTATCTTAAATTTCACTTCTCAGATTAGGTTCCCCGAGGAAGATGTTTTTTAAGCACCTGGACTACTAGATATAATTTTCAAAATGACGGCATCTCTATTATATTAACGAGGTATATTCAATTTCACTCCTCAGGTTAAGTTCCCCGAGGAAGATGTTTTTTAAGCACCTGGACTACTAGATATAATTTTCAAAATAACGGGATCTCTAAAATATGAAGAACGTATCTGAATTTTCAGTTCTCAGCTTAAATTCCCTGAGGAAGATGTATTTTATGCACCTGGACTACTATATTATTTTCAAAATGACAGGATCTCTAAAATATGAACTAGGTATCTTAATTTTCAGTTCTCAGCTTAAATTCCCTGAGGAAGATTTATTTTAAGCACCTGGACTACTATATATAATTTTCAAAATGACAGGATTTCTAATATATAAACGAGGTATCTTATATTTCACTTCTCAGCTTAAGTTCCCCGAGGAAGATGTTTTTTAAGCACCTGGACTACTAGATATAATTTTCAAAATGACGGGATCTCCAAAATATGAACACGGTATCTGGATTTTCAGTTCTCAGTTTAAATTCCCTTAGGAAGATGTATTTTAAGCACCTGGACTACTAGACATAATTTTCAAAATAACGGGGTATCTAAAATATGAAGAAGGTATGTGAATTTTCAGTCCTTAGCTTAAATTCCCTGAGGAAGATTTATTTTAAGCACCTGGACTACTATATTATTTTCAAAATGACGGGATCTCTAAAATATTAACTACGTATCTTAATTTTCAGTTCTCAGCTTAAATTCCCCGAGGAAGATGTTTTTTAAGCACCTGGACTACTATATATAATTTTCAAAATGACAGGATTTCTAATATATAAACGAGGTATCTTATATTTCACTTCTCAGCTTAAGTTCCCCGAGGAAGATGTTTTTTAAGCACATGGACTAGTAGATATAATTTTAAAAATGACTGGATCTCCAAAATATGAATAGGGTATCTTAATTTTCAGTTCTTAGCTTAAGTTCCCTGAGGAAGATGTTTTTTAAGCACCTGGACTACTAGATATAATTTTCCAAATGACGGGATTTCTGATATTTAATCGAGGTATCTAAAATTTCACTTCTGAGCTTAAGTTCCCCGAGGAAGATGTTTTTTAAGCACCTGGACTACTAGATATAATTTTCAAAATGACGGTATCTCTAAAACATGAACAAGGTATCTGAATATTCAGTTCTCATCTTCAGTTCCCTGAGGAAGATGTATTTTATGCACCTGGACTACTATATTATTTTCAAAATAACGGGATCTCTAATATATAATCGAGGTATCTTAAATTTCACGTCTCAGGTTAAGTACCCCGAGGAAGATGTTTTTAAGCACCTGGACTACTATATTATTTTCAAAATGACAGGATCTCTAAAATATGAACTAGGTATCTTAATTTTCAGTTCTCAGCTTAAATTCCATGAGGAAGATGTATTTTATGCACTTGGACTACTATATTATTTTCAAAATTACAGGATCTCTAAAACATGAACAAGGTATTTGAATATTCAGTTCTCAGCTTAAGTTCCCTGAGGAAGATGTATTTTAAGCACCTGGACTACTATATATAATTTTCAAAATGACAGGATTTCTAATATATAAACGAGGTATCTTATATTTCACTTCTCAGCTTAAGTTCCCCGAGGAAGATGTTTTTTAAGCACATGGACTAGTAGATATAATTTTAAAAATGACTGGATCTCCAAAATATGAATAGGGTATCTTAATTTTCAATTCTTAGCTTAAGTTCCCTGAGGAAGATGTTTTTTTAAGCACCTGGACTAATATATATAATTTTCAAAATGACAGGATTTCTAATATATAAACGAGGTATCTTATATTTCACTTCTCAGCTTAAGTTCCCCGAGGAAGATGTTTTTTAAGCACCTGGACTACTAGATATAATTATCAAAAATGACGGCATCTCTATTATATTAACGAGGTATATTCAATTTCACTCCTCAGGTTAAGTTCCCCGAGGAAGATGTTTTTTAAGCACCTGGACTACTAGATATAATTTTCAAAATAACGGGATCTCTAAAATATGAAGAACGTATCTGAATTTTCAGTTCTCAGCTTAAATTCCCTGAGGAAGATGTATTTTATGCACCTGGACTACTATATTATTTTCAAAATGACAGGATCTCTAAAATATGAACTAGGTATCTTAATTTTCAGTTCTCAGCTTAAATTCCCTGAGGAAGATGTATTTTAAGCACCTGGACTACTATATATAATTTTCAAAATGACGGGATCTCTAATATATAAACGAGGTATCTTAAATTTCACTTCTCAGATTAGGTTCCCCGAGGAAGATGTTTTTTAAGCACCTGGACTACTAGATATAATTTTCAAAATGACGGGATCTCTAAAATATGAACTAGGTATCTTAATTTTCAGTTCTCAGCTTAAATTCCCCGAGGAAGATGTTTTTTAAGCACCTGGACTACTATATAATTTTCAAAACGACGGGATCTCTAAAATATGAACTAGGTATCTTAATTTTCAGTTCTCAGTTTAAATTCACTTAGGAAGATGTATTTTAAGCACCTGGACTACTAGATATAATTTTCAAAATGACGGCATCTCTAATATATAATCGAGGTATCTTAAATTTCACGTCTCAGGTTAAGTTCCCCGAGGAAGATGTTTTTTAAGCACCTGAACTACTATATAATTTTCAAAATGACGGGATCTCTAAAATATGAACTAGGTATCTTAATTTTCAGTTCTCAGCTTAAATTCCCTGAGGAAGATGTATTTTAAGCACCTGGACTACTATATATAATTTTCAAAATGACGGGATCTCTAATATATAAACGAGGTATCTTAAATTTCACTTCTCAGCTTAAGTTCCCCGAGGAAGATGTCAGATTAGGTTCCCCGAGGAAGATGTTTTTTAAGCACCTGGACTACTAGATATAATTTTCAAAATGACGGGAGCTCCAAAATATGAACTAGGTATCTTAATTTTCAGTTCTCAGCTTAAATTCCCCGAGGAAGATGTTTTTTAAGCACCTGGACTACTATATAATTTTCAAAACGACGGGATCTCTAAAATATGAACTAGGTATCTTAATTTTCAGTTCTCAGTTTAAATTCACTTAGGAAGATGTATTTTAAGCACCTGGACTACTAGATATAATTTTCAAAATGACGGCATCTCTAATATATAATCGAGGTATCTTAAATTTCACGTCTCAGGTTAAGTTCCCCGAGGAAGATGTTTTTTAAGCACCTGAACTACTATATAATTTTCAAAATGACGGGATCTCTAAAATATGAACTAGGTATCTTAATTTTCAGTTCTCAGCTTAAATTCCCTGAGGAAGATGTATTTTAAGCACCTGGACTACTATATATAATTTTCAAAATGACGGGATCTCTAATATATAAACGAGGTATCTTAAATTTCACTTCTCAGATTATGTTCCCCGAGGAAGATGTTTTTTAAGCACCTGGACTACTAGATATAATTTTCAAAATGACGGCATCTCTATTATATTAACGAGGTATCTTAAATTTCACTCCTCAGGTTAAGTTCCCCGAGGAAGATGTTTTTTAAGCACCTGGACTACTATATAATTTTCAAAACGACGGGATCTCTAAAATATGAACTAGGTATCTTAATTTTCAGTTCTCAGCTTATGTTCCCCGAGGAAGATGTTTTTCAAGCACCTGGATTAATAGATATAATTTTCAAAATGACGGGATCTCTAATATATAAACGTGGTATCTTAAATTTCAATTCTCAGCTTAGGTTCCCCGAGGAAGATGTTTTTTAAGCACCTGGACTACTAGATATAATTTTCAAAATGACGGCATCTCTATTATATTAACGAGGTATATTCAATTTCACTCCTCAGGTTAAGTTCCCCGAGGAAGATGTTTTTTAAGCACCTGGACTACTAGATATAATTTTCAAAATAACTGGATCTCTAAAATATGAAGAACGTATCTGAATTTTCAGTTCTCAGCTTAAATTCCCTGAGGAAGATGTATTTTATGCACCTGGACTACTATATTATTTTCAAAATGACAGGATCTCTAAAATATGAACTAGGTATCTTAATTTTCAGTTCTCAGCTTAAATTCCCTGAGGAAGATTTATTTTAAGCACCTGGACTACTATATATAATTTTCAAAATGACAGGATTTCTAATATATAAACGAGGTATCTTATATTTCACTTCTCAGCTTAAGTTCCCCGAGGAAGATGTTTTTTAAGCACCTGGACTACTAGATATAATTTTCAAAATGACGGGATCTCCAAAATATGAACACGGTATCTGGATTTTCAGTTCTCAGTTTAAATTCCCTTAGGAAGATGTATTTTAAGCACCTGGACTACTAGACATAATTTTCAAAATAACGGGGTATCTAAAATATGAAGAAGGTATCTGAATTTTCAGTTCTCAGCTTAAATTCCCTGAGGAAGATTTATTTTATGCACCTTGACTAATATATTATTTTCAAAATGACGGGATCTCTAAAATATTAACTAGGTATCTTAATTTTCAGTTCTCAGCTTAAATTCCCTGAGGAAGATGTATTTTATGCACCTGGACTACTATATTATTTTCAAAATGACAGGATCTCTAAAATATGAACTAGGTATCTCAATTTTCAGTTCTCAGCTTAAATTCCCAGAGGAAGATGTTTTTTAAGCACCTGGACTACTATATAATTTTCAAAACGACGCGATCTCTAAAAGATGACCGAGGTATCTTAATTTTCAGTTCTCAGTTTAAAATCACTTAGGAAGATGTATTTTAAGCACCTGGACTACTAGATATAATTTTCAAAATGACGGGATCTCTAATATATAATCGAGGTATCTTAAATTTCACGTCTCAGATTAGGTTCCCCGAGGAAGATGTTTTTTAAGCACCTGGACTACTAGATATAATTTTCAAAATGACGGGATCTCTAAAATATGAACTAGGTATCTTATTTTTCAGTTCTCAACTTAAATTCCCTGAGGAAGATGTATTTTAAGCACCTGGACTACTATATATAATTTTCAAAATGACGGGATCTCTAATATATAAACGAGGTATCTTAAATTTTACTTCTCAGCTTAGGTTCCCCGAGGAAGATGTTTTTTAAGCACCTGGACTACTATATTATTTTCAAAATGACAGGATCTCTAAAATATGAACTAGGTATCTTAATTTTCAGTTCTCAGCTTAAATTCCCTGAGGAAGATGTATTTTAAGCACCTGGACTACTATATATAATTTTCAAAATGACGGGATCTCTAATATATAAACGAGGTATCTTAAATTTCACGTCTCAGGTTAAGTTCCCCGAGGAAGATGTTTTTTAAGCACCTGGACTAGTAGATATAATTTTAAAAATGACTGGATCTCCAAAATATGAACACGGTATCTGAATTTTCAGTTCTTAGTTTAAATTCCCTAAGGAAGATGTATTTTAAGCACCTGGGCTACTAGACATAATTTTCAAAATGATGGGATCTCTAAAACATGAATAAGGTATCTGAATATTCAGTTCTCAGCTTAAGTTCCCTGAGGAAGATGTATTTTATGCACCTGGACTACTATATTATTTTTAAAATGACGGGATCTCTAAAATATGAACTAGGTATCTCAATTTTCAGTTCTCAGCTTAAATTCCCTGAGGAAGATTTATGTTAAACACCTGGACTACTAGATATAATTTTCAAAATGACGGGATTTCTAATATATAAACGAGGTATCTTAAATTTCACTTCTCAGCTTAAGTTCCCCGAGGAAGATGTTTTTTAAGCACCTGGACTACTAGATATAATTTTCAAAATGACAGGATTTCTAATATATAAACGAGGTATCTTATATTTCACTTCTCAGCTTAAGTTCCCCGAGGAAGATGTTTTTTAAGCACATGGACTAGTAGATATAATTTTAAAAATGACTGGATCTCCAAAATATGAATAGGGTATCTTAATTTTCAGTTCTTCGCTTAAATTCCCTGAGGAAGATTTATTTTAAGCACCTGGACTACTAGATATAATTTTCCAAATGACGGGATTTCTGATATATAAACGAGGTATCTAAAATTTCACTTCTGAGCTTAAGTTCCCCGAGGAAGATGTTTTTTAAGCACCTGGACTACTAGATATAATTTTCAAAATGACGGTATCTCTAAAACATGAACAAGGTATCTGAATATTCAGTTCTCAGCTTAAGTTCCCTGAGGAAGATGTATTTTATGCACCTGGACTACTATATTATTTTCAAAATGATGGTATCTCTAAAACATGAACAAGGTATTTGAATATTCAGTTCTCAGCTTAAGTTCCCTGAGGAAGATGTATTTTAAGCACCTGGACTACTAGATATAATTTTCAAAATGACGGGATTTCTAATATATAAACGAGGTATCTTAAATTTCACTTCTCAGCTTAAGTTCCCCGAGGAAGATGTTTTTTAAGCACATGGACTAGTAGATATAATTTTAAAAATGACTGGATCTTTAAAATATGAATAGGGTATCTTAATTTTCAGTTCTTAGCTTAAGTTCCCTGAGGAAGATGTTTTTTAAGCACCTGGACGAATATATATAATTTTCAAAATGACAGGATTTCTAATATATAAACGAGGTATCTTATATTTCACTTCTCAGCTTAAGTTCCCCGAGGAAGATGTTTTTTAAGCACCTGGACTACTAGATATAATTTTCAAAATGACGGCATCTCTATTATATTAACGAGGTATATTCAATTTCACTCCTCAGGTTAAGTTCCCCGAGGAAGATGTTTTTTAAGCACCTGGACTACTAGATATAATTTTCAAAATAACGGGATCTCTAAAATATGAAGAACGTATCTAAGTTTTCAGTTCTCAGCTTAAATTCCCTGAGGAAGATGTATTTTATGCACCTGGACTACTATATTATTTTCAAAATGACAGGATCTCTAAAATATGAACTAGGTATCTTAATTTTCAGTTCTCAGCTTAAATTCCCTGAGGAAGATGTATTTTAAGCACCTGGACTACTATATATAATTTTCAAAATGACAGGATTTCTAATATATAAACGAGGTATCTTATATTTCACTTCTCAGCTTAAGTTCCCCGAGGAAGATGTTTTTTAAGCACCTGGACTACTAGATATAATTTTCAAAATGACGGGATCTCCAAAATATGAACACGGTATCTGGATTTTCAGTTCTCAGTTTAAATTCCCTTAGGAAGATGTATTTTAAGCACCTGGACTACTAGACATAATTTTCAAAATAACGGGGTATCTAAAATATGAAGAAGGTATGTGAATTTTCAGTTCTTAGCTTAAATTCCCTGAGGAAGATTTATTTTAAGCACCTGGACTACTATATTATTTTCAAAATGAGGGGATCTCTAAAATATTAACTAGGTATCTTAATTTTCAGTTCTCAGCTTAAATTCCCTGAGGAAGATGTATTTTATGCACCTGGACTACTATATTATTTTCAAAATGACAGGATCTCTAAAATATGAACTAGGTATCTTAATTTTCAGTTCTCAGCTTAAATTCCCTGAGGAAGATGTATTTTAAGCACCTGGACTACTATATATAATTTTCAAAATGACAGGATTTCTAATATATAAACGAGGTATCTTATATTTCACTTCTCAGCTTAAGTTCCCCGAGGAAGATGTTTTTTAAGCACATGGACTAGTAGATATAATTTTAAAAATTACATTATCTCTAAAATATTAACTAGTTATCTTAATTTTCATTTCTCAGCTTAAATTCCCCGAGTATTTTTTTTTTTAAGCACCTGGACTACTATATAATTTTCAAAACGACGGGATCTCTAAAATATGAACTAGGTATCTTAATTTTCAGTTCTCAGTTTAAATTCCCTTAGGAAGATGTATTTTAAGCACCTGGACTACTATATATATTTTTCAAAATGACGGCATCTCTAATATATAATCGAGGTATCTTAAATTTCACGTCTCAGGTTAAGTTCCCCGAGGAAGATGTTTTTTAAGCACCTGAACTACTATATAATTTTCAAAATGACGGGATCTCTAAAATATGAACTAGGTATCTTAATTTTCAGTTCTCAGCTTAAATTCCCTGAGGAAGATGTATTTTAAGCACCTGGACTACTATATATAATTTTCAAAATGACGGGATCTCTAATATATAAACGAGGTATCTTAAATTTCACTTCTCAGATTAGGTTCCCCGCGGAAGATGTTTTTTAAGCACCTGGACTACTAGATATAATTTTCAAAATGACGGCATCTCTATTATATTAACAAGGTATCTTAAATTTCACTTCTCAGGTTAAGTTCCCCGAGGAAGATGTTTTTTAAGCACCTGAACTACTATATAATTTTCAAAATGACGGGATCTCTAAAATATGAACTAGGTATCTTAATTTTCAGTTCTCAGCTTAAATTCCCTGAGGAAGATGTTTTTTAAGCACCTGTACTAATTTATATAATTTTCAAAATGACGGGATCTCTAATATATAAACGAGGTATCTTAAATTTCACTTCTCAGATTAGGTTCCCCGAGGAAGATGTTTTTAATCACCTGGACTACTAGATATAATTTTCAAAATGACGGCATCTCTATTATATTAACGAAGTATATTCAATTTCACTCCTCAGGTTAGGTTCCCAGAGGAAGATGTTTTTTAAGCACATGGACTACTATATAATTTTCAAAACGACGGGAACTCTAAAATATGAAGAACGTATCTGAATTTTCAGTTCTCAGCTTAAATTCCCTGAGGAAGATGTATTTTATGCACCTGGACTACTATATTATTTTCAAAATGACAGGATCTCTAAAATATGAACTAGGTATCTTAATTTTCAGTTCTCAGCTTAAATTCCCTGAGGAAGATGTATTTTAAGCACCTGGACTACTATATATAATTTTCAAAATGACAGGATTTCTAATATATAAACGAGGTATCTTATATTTCACTTCTCAGCTTAAGTTCCCCGAGGAAGATGTTTTTTAAGCACCTGGACTACTAGATATAATTTTCAAAATGACGGGATCTCCAAAATATGAACACGGTATCTGGATTTTCAGTTCTCAGTTTAAATTCCCTTAGGAAGATGTATTTTAAGCACCTGGACTACTAGACATAATTTTCAAAATAACGGGGTATCTAAAATATGAAGAAGGTATGTGAATTTTCAGTTCTTAGCTTAAATTCCCTGAGGAAGATTTATTTTAAGCACCTGGACTACTATATTATTTTCAAAATGACGGGATCTCTAAAATATAAACTCGGTCTCTGAATTTTCAGCTTTCAGTTTAAATTCCCTAAGGAAGATGTATTTTAAGCACCTGGGCTACTAGACATAATTTTCAATATGATGGGATCTCTAAAACATGAATAAGGTATCTGAATATTCAGTTCTCAGCTTAAGTTCCCTGAGGAAGATGTATTTTATGCACCTGGACTACTATATTATTTTTAAAATGACGGGATCTCTAAAATATGAACTAGGTATCTCAATTTTCAGTTCTCAGCTTAAATTCCCTGAGGAAGATTTATGTTAAACACCTGGACTACTAGATATAATTTTCAAAATGACGGGATTTCTAATATATAAACGAGGTATCTTAAATTTCACTTCTCAGCTTAAGTTCCCCGAGGAAGATGTTTTTTAAGCACCTGGACTACTAGATATAATTTTCAAAATGACAGGATTTCTAATATATAAACGAGGTATCTTATATTTCACTTCTCAGCTTAAGTTCCCCGAGGAAGATGTTTTTTAAGCACATGGACTAGTAGATATAATTTTAAAAATGACGGGATCTCCAAAATATGAATAGGGTATCTTAATTTTCAGTTCTTAGCTTAAGTTCCCTGAGGAAGATTTTTTTTAAGCACCTGGACTACTAGATATAATTTTCCAAATGACGGGATTTCTGATATATAAGCGAGGTATCTAAAATTTCACTTCTGAGCTTAAGTTCCCCGAGGAAGATGTTTTTTAAGCACCTGGACTACTAGATATAATTTTCAAAATGACGGTATCTCTAAAACATGAACAACGTATCTGAATATTCAGTTCTCAGCTTAGTGTCCCCGAGGAAGATGTTTTTTATGCACCTGGACTACTATATTATTTTCAAAATGACGGCATCTCTAATATATAATCGAGGTATCTTAAATTTCACGTCTCAGGTTAAGTTCCCCGAGGAAGATGTTTTTTAAGCACCTGGACTACTATATTATTTTCAAAATGACAGGATCTCTAAAATATGAACTAGGTATCTTAATTTTCAGTTCTCAGCTTAAATTCCATGAGGAAGATGTATTTTATGCACTTGGACTACTATATTATTTTCAAAATGACAGGATCTCTAAAACATGAACAAGGTATTTGAATATTCAGTTCTCAGTTTAAGTTCCCTTAGGAAGATGTATTTTAAGCACCTGGACTACTATATATAATTTTCAAAATGACAGGATTTCTAATATATAAACGAGGTATCTTATATTTCACTTCTCAGCTTAAGTTCCCCGAGGAAGATGTTTTTTAAGCACCTGGACTACTAGATATAATTTTCAAAATGACGGCATCTCTATTATATTAACGAGGTATCTTAAATTTCACTCCCCAGGTTAAGTTCCCGGAGGAAGATGTTTTTTAAGCACCTGGACTACTAGATATAATTTTCAAAATGACGGCATCTCTATTATATTAACGAGGTATATTCAATTTCACTCCTCAGGTTAAGTTCCCCGAGGAAGATGTTTTTTAAGCACCTGGACTACTAGATATAATTTTCAAAATAACGGGATCTCTAAAATATGAAGAACGTATCTGAATTTTCAGTTCTCAGCTTAAATTCCCTGAGGAAGATGTATTTTATGCACCTGGACTACTATATTATTTTCAAAATGACAGGATCTCTAAAATATGAACTAGGTATCTTAATTTTCAGTTCTTAGCTTAAATTCCCTGAGTAAGATGTATTTTAAGCACCTGGACTACTATATATAATTTTCAAAATGACAGGATTTCTAATATATAAACGAGGTATCTTATATTTCACTTCTCAGCTTAAGTTACCCGAGGAAGATGTATTTAAAGCACCTGGACTACTAGATATAATTTTCAAAATGACGGGATCTCCAAAATATGAACACGGTATCTGGATTTTCAGTTCTCAGTTTAAGTTCCCTTAGGAAGATGTATTTTAAGCACCTGGACTACTAGACATAATTTTCAAAATAACGGGGTATCTAAAATATGAAGAAGGTATGTGAATTTTCAGTTCTTAGCTTAAATTCCCTGAGGAAGATTTATTTTAAGCACCTGGACTACTATATTATTTTCAAAATGAAAGGATCTCTAAAATATTAACTAGGTATCTTAATTTTCAGTTCTCAGCTTAAATTCCCTGAGGAAGATGTATTTTATGCACCTGGACTACTATATTATTTTCAAAATGACAGGATCTCTAAAATATGAACTAGGTATCTTAATTTTCAGTTCTCAGCTTAAATTCCCTGAGTAATATTTATTTTAAGAACCTGGACTACTATATAATTTTCAAAACGACGGGATCTCTAAAATATGAACTAGGTATCTTAATTTTCAGTTCTCAGTTTAAATTCACTTAGGAAGATGTATTTTAAGCACCTGGACTACTAGATATAATTTTCAAAATGACGGCATCTCTAATATATAATCGAGGTATCTTAAATTTCACGTCTCAGGTTAAGTTTCCCAAGGAAGATGTTTTTTAAGCACCTGGACTACTATATATAATTTTCAAAATGACAGGATTTCTAATATATAAACGAGGTATCTTATGTTTCACTTCTCAGCTTAAGTTCCCCGAGGAAGATGTTTTTTAAGCACATGGTCTAGTAGATATAATTTTAAAAATGACTGGATCTCCAAAATATGAATAGGGGATCTTAATTTTCAATTCTCAGCTTAGGTTCCCCGAGGAAGATGTTTTTTAAGCACCTGGACTACTAGATATAATTTTCCAAATGACGGGATTTCTGATATATAAACGAGGTATCTAAAATTTCACTTCTGAGCTTAAGTTCCCCGAGGAAGATGTTTTTTAAGCACCTGGACTAGTAGATATAATTTTAAAAATGACGGGATCTCTAAAATATGAACTAGGTATCTTAATTTTCAGTTCTCAGCTTAAATTCCCCGAGGAAGATGTTTTTTAAGCACCTGGACTACTATATAATTTTCAAAACGACGGGATCTCTAAAATATGAACTAGGTATCTTAATTTTCAGTTCTCAGTTTAAATTCACTTAGGAAGATGTATTTTAAGCACCTGGACTACTAGATATAATTTTCAAAATGACGGCATCTCTAATATATAATCGAGGTATCTTAAATTTCACGTCTCAGGTTAAGTTCCCCGAGGAAGATGTTTTTTAAGCACCTGAACTACTATATAATTTTCAAAATGACGGGATCTCTAAAATATGAACTAGGTATCTTAATTTTCAGTTCTCAACTTAAATTGCCTGAGGAAGATGTATTTTAAGCACCTGGACTAATATATATAATTTTCAAAATGACGGGATCTCTAATATATAAACGAGGTATCTTAAATTTCACTTCTCAGATTCGGTTCCCCGCGGAAGAAGTTTGTTAAGAACCTGGACTACTAGATATAATTTTCAAAATGACGGCATCTCTATTATATTAACGAGGTATCTAAAATTTCACTCCTCAGCTTAAGTTCCCCGAGGAAGATGTTTTTTAAGCACCTGAACTACTATATAATTTTCAAAATGACGGGATCTCTAAAATATGAACTAGGTATCTTAATTTTCAGTTCTCAGCTTAAATTCCCCGAGGAAGATGTTTTTTAAGCACCTGGACTACTATATATAATTTTCAAAATGACGGGATCTCTAATATATAAACGAGGTATCTTAAATTTCACTTCTCAGATTAGGTTCCCCGAGGAAGATGTTTTTTAAGCACCTGGACTACTAGATATAATTTTCAAAATGACGGCATCTCTATTATATTAACGAGGTATCTTAAATTTCACTTCTGCGCTTAAGTTCCCCGAGGAAGATGTTTTTTAAGCACCTGGACTACTATATTATATTCAAAATGACAGGATCTCTAAAATATGAAGAACGTATCTGAATTTTCAGTTCTCAGCTTAAATTCCCTGAGGAAGATGTATTTTATGCACCTGGACTACTATATTATTTTCAAAATGACAGGATCTCTAAAATATGAACTAGGTATCTTAATTTTCAGTTCTCAGCTTAAATTCCCTGAGGAAGATGTATTTTAAGCACCTGGACTACTATATATAATTTTCAAAATGACAGGATTTCTAATATATAAACGAGGTATCTTATATTTCACTTCTCAGCTTAAGTTCCCCGAGGAAGATGTTTTTTAAGCACCTGGACTACTAGATATAATTTTCAAAATGACGGGATCTCCAAAATATGAACACGGTATCTGGATTTTCAGTTCTCAGTTTAAATTCCCTTAGGAAGATGTATTTTAAGCACCTGGACTACTAGACATAATTTTCAAAATAACGGGGTATCTAAAATATGAAGAAGGTATGTGAATTTTCAGTTCTTAGCTTAAATTCCCTGAGGAAGATTTATTTTAAGCACCTGGACTACTATATTATTTTCAAAATGACGGGATCTCCAAAATATGAACACGGTATCTGAATTTTCAGCTTTCAGTTTAAATTCCCTAAGGAAGATGTATTTTAAGCACCTGGACTACTAGACATAATTTTCAATATGATGGGATCTCTAAAACATGAACAAGGTATCTGAATATTCAGTTCTCAGCTTAAGTTCCCTGAGGAAGATGTATTTTATGCACCTGGACTACTATATTATTTTTAAAATGACGGGATCTCTAAAATATGAACTAGGTATCTCAATTTTCAGTTCTCAGCTTAAATTCCCTGAGGAAGATTTATGTTAAACACCTGGACTACTAGATATAATTTTCAAAATGACGGGATTTCTAATATATAAACGAGGTATCTTAAATTTCACTTCTCAGCTTAAGTTCCCCGAGGAAGATGTTTTTTAAGCACCTGGACTACTATATATAATTTTCAAAATGACAGGATTTCTAATATATAAACGAGGTATCTTATATTTCACTTCTCAGCTTAAGTTCCCCGAGGAAGATGTTTTTTAAGCACATGGACTAGTAGATATAATTTTAAAAATGACTGGATCTCCAAAATATGAATAGGGTATCTTAAATTTCACGTCTCAGCTTAAGTTCCCTGAGGAAGATGTTTTTTCAGCACCTGGACTACTAGATATAATTTTCCAAATGACGGGATTTCTGATATATAAGCGAGGTATCTAAAATTTCACTTCTGAGCTTAAGTTCCCCGAGGAAGATGTTTTTTAAGCACCTGGACTACTAGATATAATTTTCAAAATGACGGTATCTCTAAAACATGAACAAGGTATCTGAATATTCAGTTCTCAGCTTAAGTTCCCTGAGGAAGATGTTTTTTATGCACCTGGACTACTATATTATTTTCAAAATGAAGGCATCTCTAATATATAATCCAGGTATCTTAAATTTCACGTCTCAAGTTAAGTTCCCCGAGGAAGATGTTTTTTAAGCACCTGGACTACTATATTATTTTCAAAATGACAGGATCTCTAAAATATGAACTAGGTATCTTAATTTTCAGTTCTCAGCTTAAATTCCATGAGGAAGATGTATTTTATGCACTTGGACTACTATATTATTTTCAAAATGACAGGATCTCTAAAACATGAACAAGGTATTTGAATATTCAGTTCTCAGCTTAAGTTCCCTGAGGAAGATGTATTTTAAGCACCTGGACTACTATATATAATTTTCAAAATGACAGGATTTCTAATATATAAACGAGGTATCTTATATTTCACTTCTCAGCTTAAGTTCCCCGAGGAAGATGTTTTTTAAGCACCTGGACTACTAGATATAATTTTCAAAATGACGGCATCTCTAATATATTAACGAGGTATATTCAATTTCGCTCCTCAGGTTAAGTTCCCCGAGGAAGATGTTTTTTAAGCACCTGGACTACTAGATATAATTTTCAAAATGACGGCATCTCTATTATATTAACGAGGTATATTCAATTTCACTCCTCAGGTTAAGTTCCCCGAGGAAGATGTTTTTTAAGCACCTGGACTACTAGATATAATTTTCAAAATAACGGGATCTCTAAAATATGAAGAACGTATCTGAATTTTCAGTTCTCAGCTTAAATTCCCTGAGGAAGATGTATTTTATGCACCTGGACTACTATATTATTTTCAAAATGACAGGATCTCTAAAATATGAACTAGGTATCTTAATTTTCAGTTCTTAGCTTAAATTCCCTGAGTAAGATGTATTTTAAGCACCTGGACTACTATATATAATTTTCAAAATGACAGGATTTCTAATATATAAACGAGGTATCTTATATTTCACTTCTCAGCTTAAGTTCCCCGAGGAAGATGTTTTTTAAGCACCTGGACTACTAGATATAATTTTCAAAATGACGGGATCTCCAAAATATGAACACGGTATCTGGATTTTCAGTTCTCAGTTTAAATTCCCTTAGGAAGATGTATTTTAAGCACCTGGACTACTAGACATAATTTTCAAAATAACGGGGTATCTAAAATATGAAGAAGGTATGTGAATTTTCAGTTCTTAGCTTAAATTCCCTGAGGAAGATTTATTTTAAGCACCTGGACTACTATATTATTTTCAAAATGAAGGGATCTCTAAAATATGAACTAGGAATCTTAATTTTCAGTTCTCAGCTTAAATTCCCTGAGGAAGATGTATTTTATGCACCTGGACTACTATATTATTTTCAAAATGACAGGATCTCTAAAATATGAACAGGGAATCTGAATTTTCAGTTCTCAGTTTAAATTCCCTAAGGAAGATGTATTTTAAGCACCTGGACTACTATATAATTTTCAAAACGACGGGATCTCTAAAATATGAACTAGGTATCTTAATTTTCAGTTCTCAGTTTAAATTCACTTAGGAAGATGTATTTTAAGCACCTGGACTACTAGATATAATTTTCAAAATGACGGCATCTCTAATATATAATCGAGGTATCTTAAATTTCACGTCTCAGGTTAAGTTTCCCAAGGAAGATGTTTTTTAAGCACCTGGACTACTATATATAATTTTCAAAATGACAGGATTTCTAATATATAAACGAGGTATCTTATATTTCACTTCTCAGCTTAAGTTCCCCGAGGAAGATGTTTTTTAAGCACCTGGACTAGTAGATATAATTTTAAAAATGACGGCATCTCCAAAATATGAATAGGGGATCTTAATTTTCAATTCTTAGCTTAAGTTCCCTGAGGAAGATGTTTTTTAAGCACCTGGACTACTAGATATAATTTTCCAAATGACGGGATTTCTGATATTTAAACGAGGTATCTAAAATTTCACTTCTGAGCTTAAGTTCCCCGAGGAAGATGTTTTTTAAGCACCTGGACTACTAGATATAATTTTCAAAATGACGGGATCTCTAAAACATGAACAAGGTATCTTAATTTTCAGTTCTCAGCTTAAATTCCCAGAGGAAGATGTTTTCTAAGCACCTGGACTACTATATAATTTTCAAAACGACGGGATCTCTAAAATATGAACTAGGTATCTTAATTTTCAGTTCTCAGTTTAAATTCACTTAGGAAGATGTATTTTAAGCACCTGGACTACTAGATATAATTTTCAAAATGACGGCATCTCTAATATATAATCGAGGTATCTTAAATTTCACGTCTCAGGTTAAGTTCCCCGAGGAAGATGTTTTTAAGCACCTGAACTACTATATAATTTTCAAAATGACGGGATCTCTAAAATATGAACTAGTTATCTTAATTTTCAGTTCTCAGCTTAAATTCCCTGAGGAAGATGTATTTTAAGCACCTGGACTAATATATATAATTTTCAAAATGACGGGATCTCTAATATATAAACGAGGTATCTTAAATTTCACTTCTCAGATTAGGTTCCCCGAGGACGTTGTTTTTTAAGCACCTGGACTACTAGATATAATTTTCAAAATGACGGCATCTCTATTATATTAACGAAGTATATTCAATTTCACTTCTCAGGTTAAGTTCCCCGAGGAAGATGTTTTTTAAGCACCTGAACTACTATATAATTTTCAAAATGACGGGATCTCTAAAATATGAACTAGGTATCTTAATTTTCAGTTCTCAGCTTAAATTCCCTGAGGAAGATGTTTTTTAAGCACCTGGACTAATATATATAATTTTCAAAATGACGGGATCTCTAATATATAAACGAGGTATCTTAAATTTCACTTCTCAGATTAGGTTCCCCGAGGAAGATGTTTTTTAAGCACCTGGACTACTAGATATAATTTTCAAAATGACGGCATCTCTATTATATTAACGAGGTATATTCAATTTCACTCCTCAGGTTAAGTTCCCCGAGGAAGATGTTTTTTAAGCACCTGGACTACTAGATATAATTTTCAAAATAACGGGATCTCTAAAATATGAAGAACGTATCTGAATTTTCAGTTCTCAGCTTAAATTCCCTGAGGAAGATGTATTTTATGCACCTGGACTACTATATTATTTTCAAAATGACAGGATCTCTAAAATATGAACTAGGTATCTTAATTTTCAGTTCTCAGCTTAAATTCCCTGAGGAAGATGTATTTTAAGCACCTGGACTACTATATATAATTTTCAAAATGACAGGATTTCTAATATATAAACGAGGTATCTTATATTTCACTTCTCAGCTTAAGTTCCCCGAGGAAGATGTTTTTTAAGCACCTGGACTACTAGATATAATTTTCAAAATGACGGGATCTCCAAAATATGAACACGGTATCTGGATTTTCAGTTCTCAGTTTAAATTCCCTTAGGAAGATGTATTTTAAGCACCTGGACTACTAGACATAATTTTCAAAATAACGGGGTATCTAAAATATGAAGAAGGTATGTGAATTTTCAGTTCTTAGCTTAAATTCCCTGAGGAAGATTTATTTTAAGCACCTGGACTACTATATTATTTTCAAAATGACGGGATCTCTAAAATATTAACAGGGTATCTGAATTTTCAGTTCTCAGTTTAAATTCCCTAAGGAAGATGTATTTTAAGCACCTGGACTACTAGACATAATTTTCAAAATGATGGGATCTCTAAAACATGAACAAGGTATCTGAATATTCAGTTCTCAGCTTAAGTTCCCTGAGGAAGATGTATTTTATGCACCTGGACTACTATATTATTTTCAAAATGACAGGATCTCTAAAATATGAACTAGGTATCTCAATTTTCAGTTCTCAGCTTAAATTCCCTGAGGAAGATTTATGTTAAACACCTGGACTACTAGATATAATTTTCAAAATGACGGGATTTCTAATATATAAACGAGGTATCTTAAATTTCACTTCTCAGCTTAAGTTCCCCGAGGAAGATGTTTTTTAAGCACCTGGACTACTAGATATAATTTTCAAAATGACAGGATTTCTAATATATAAACGAGGTATCTTATATTTCACTTCTCAGCTTAAGTTCCCCGAGGAAGATGTTTTTTAAGCACATGGACTAGTAGATATAATTTTCAAAATGACTGGATCTCCAAAATATCAATAGGGTATCTTAATTTTCAGTTCTTAGCTTAAGTTCCCTGAGGAAGATGTTTTTTAAGCACCTGGACTACTAGATATAATTTTCCAAATGACGGGATTTCTGATATTTAAACGAGGTATCTAAAATTTCACTTCTGAGCTTAAGTTCCCCGAGGAAGATGTTTTTTAAGCACCTGGACTACTAGATATAATTTTCAAAATGACGGTATCTCTAAAACATGAACAAGGTATCTGAATATTCAGTTCTCAGCTTAAGTTCCCTGAGGAAGATGTATTTTATGCACCTGGACTACTATATTATTTTCAAAATGACAGGATCTCTAATATATAATCGAGGTATCTTAAATTTCACGTCTCAGGTTAAGTTCCCCGAGGAAGATGTTTTTAAGCACCTGGACTACTATATTATTTTCAAAATGACAGGATCTCTAAGATATGAAATAGGTATCTTAATTTTCAGTTCTCAGCTTAAATTCCATGAGGAAGATGTATTTTATGCACTTGGACTACTATATTATTTTCAAAATGACAGGATCTCTAAAACATGAACAAGGTATTTGAATATTCAGTTCTCAGCTTAAGTTCCCTGAGGAAGATGTATTTTAAGCACCTGGACTACTATATATAATTTTCAAAATGACAGGATTTCTAATATATAAACGAGGTATCTTATATTTCACTTCTCAGCTTAAGTTCCCCGAGGAAGATGTTTTTTAAGCACATGGACTAGTAGATATAATTTTAAAAATGACGGGATCTCTAATATATGAATAGGGTATCTTAATTTTCAATTCTTAGCTTAAGTTCCCTGGAGGAAGAGGTTTTTTAAGCACCTGGACAAATATATATAATTTTCAAAATGACAGGATTTCTAATATATAAACGAGGTATCTTATATTTCACTTCTCAGCTTAAGTTCCCCGAGGAAGATGTTTTTTAAGCACCTGGACTACTAGATATAATTTTCAAAATGACGGCATCTCTATTATATTAACGAGGTATATTCAATTTCACTCCTCAGGTTAAGTTCCCCGAGGAAGATGTTTTTTAAGCACCTGGACTACTAGATATAATTTTCAAAATAACGGGATCTCTAAAATATGAAGAACGTATCTGAATTTTCAGTTCTCAGCTTAAATTCCCTGAGGAAGATGTATTTTATGCACCTGGACTACTATATTATTTTCAAAATGACAGGATCTCTAAAATATGAACTAGGTATCTTAATTTTCAGTTCTTAGCTTAAATTCCCTGAGTAAGATGTATTTTAAGCACCTGGACTACTATATATAATTTTCAAAATGACAGGATTTCTAATATATAAACGAGGTATCTTATATTTCACTTCTCAGCTTAAGTTCCCCGAGGAAGATGTTTTTTAAGCACCTGGACTACTAGATATAATTTTCAAAATGACGGGATCTCCAAAATATGAACACGGTATCTGGATTTTCAGTTCTCAGTTTAAATTCCCTTAGGAAGATGTATTTTAAGCACCTGGACTACTAGACATAATTTTCAAAATAACGGGGTATCTAAAATATGAAGAAGGTATGTGAATTTTCAGTTCTTAGCTTAAATTCCCTGAGGAAGATTTATTTTAAGCACCTGGACTACTATATTATTTTCAAAATGACGGGATCTCTAAAATATTAACTAGGTATCTTAATTTTCAGTTCTCAGCTTAAATTCCCTGAGGAAGATGTATTTTATGCACCTGGACTACTATATTATTTTCAAAATGACAGGATCTCTAAAATATGAACAAGGTATCTTAGTTTTCAGTTCTCAGCTTAAATTCCGTCAGGAAGATGTATTTTAAGTACCTGGACTACTATATAATTTTCAAAACGACGGGATCTCTAAAATATGAACTAGGTATCTTAATTTTCAGTTCTCAGTTTAAATTCACTTAGGAAGATGTATTTTAAGCACCTGGACTACTAGATATAATTTTCAAAATGACGGCATCTCTAATATATAATCGAGGTATCTTAAATTTCACGTCTCAGGTTAAGTTCCCCGAGTTAGATGTTTTTTAAGCACCTGGACTGCTATATATAATTTTTCAAAATGACAGGATTTCTAATATATAAACGAGGTATCTTATATTTCACTTCTCAGCTTAAGTTCCCCGAGGAAGATGTTTTTTAAGCACATGGCCTAGTAGATATAATTTTAAAAATGACTGGATCTCCAAAATATGAATAGGGGATCTTAAATTTAACTTCTGAGCTTAAGTTCCCCGAGGAAGATGTTTTTTAAGCACCTGGACTACTAGATATAATTTTCCAAATGACGGGATTTCTGATATATAAACGAGGTATCTAAAATTTCACTTCTGAGCTTAAGTTCCCCGAGGAAGATGTTTTTTAAGCACCTGGACTACTAGATATAATTTTCAAAATGACGGGATCTCTAAAATATGAACACGGTATCTTAATTTTCAGTTCTCAGCTTAAATTCCCCGAGGAAGATGTTTTCTAAGCACCTGGACTACTATATAATTTTCAAAACGACGGGATCTCTAAAATATGAACTAGGTATCTTAATTTTCAGTTCTCAGTTTAAATTCACTTAGGAAGATGTATTTTAAGCACCTGGACTACTAGATATAATTTTCAAAATGACGGCATCTCTAATATATAATCGAGGTATCTTAAATTTCACGTCTCAGGTTAAGTACCCCGAGGAAGATGTTTTTTAAGCACCTGAACTACTATATAATTTTCAAAATGACGGGATCTCTAAAATATGAACTAGGTATCTTAATTTTCAGTTCTCAGCTTAAATAACCCTGAGGAAGATGTATTTTAAGCACCTGGAATACTGTATATAATTTTCAAAATGACGGGATCTCTAATATATAAACGAGGTATCTTAAATTTCACTTCTCTGACTAGGTTCCCCGAGGAAGATGTTTTTTAAGCACCTGGACTACTAGATATAATTTTCAAAATGACGGCATCTCTATTATATTAACGAGGTATATTCAATTTCACTTCTGAGCTTAAGTTCCCCGAGGAAGATGTTTTTTAAGCACCTGAACTACTATATAATTTTCAAAATGACGGGATCTCTAAAATATGAACTAGGTATCTTAATTTTCAGTTCTCAGCTTAAATTCCCCGAGGAAGATGTTTTTTAAGCACCTGTACTAATATATATAATTTTAAAAATGACGGGATCTCTAATATATAAACGAGGTATCTTAAATTTCACTTCTCAGATTAGGTTCCCCGAGGAAGATGTTTTTTAAGCACCTGGACTACTAGATATAATTTTCAAAATGACGGCATCTCTATTATATTAACGAGGTATATTCAATTTCACTCCTCAGGTTAAGTTCCCCGAGGAAGATGTTTTTAAGCAGCTGGACTACTAGATATAATTTTCAAAATAACGGAATCTCTAAAATATGAAGAACGTATCTGAATTTTCAGTTCTCAGCTTAAATTCCCTGAGGAAGATGTATTTTATGCACCTGGACTACTATATTATTTTCAAAATGACAGGATCTCTAAAATATGAACTAGGTATCTTAATTTTCAGTTCTCAGCTTAAATTCCCTGAGGAAGATGTATTTTAAGCACCTGGACTACTATATATAATTTTCAAAATGACAGGATTTCTAATATATAAACGAGGTATCTTATATTTCACTTCTCAGCTTAAGTTCCCCGAGGAAGATGTTTTTTAAGCACCTGCACTACTAGATATAATTTTAAAAAATGACGGGATCTCCAAAATATGAACACGGTATCTGGATTTTCAGTTCTCAGTTTAAGTTCCCTTAGGAAGATGTATTTTAAGCACCTGGACTACTAGACATAATTTTCAAAATAACGGGGTATCTAAAATATGAAGAAGGTATGTGAATTTTCAGTTCTTAGCTTAAATTCCCTGAGGAAGATTTATTTTAAGCACCTGGACTACTATATTATTTTCCAAATGACGGGATCTCTAAAATATTAACTAGGTATCTTAATTTTCAGTTCTCAGCTTAAATTCCCTGAGGAAGATGTATTTTATGCACCTGGACTACTATATTATTTTCAAAATGACAGGATCTCTAAAATATGAACTAGGTATCTCAATTTTCAGTTCTCAGCTTAAATTCCCCGAGGAAGATGTTTTTTAAGCACCTGGACTACTATATAATTTTCAAAACGACGGGATCTCTAAAATATGAACTAGGTATCTTAATTTTCAGTTCTCAGCTTAAATTCCCTGAGGAAGATGTATTTTAAGCACCTGGACTACTAGATATAATTTTCAAAATGACGGGATCTCTAATATATAAACTAGGTATCTTAAATTTCACTTCTCAGCTTAGGTTCCCCGAGGAAGATGTTTTTTAAGCACCTGGACTACTATATTATTTTTTAAATGACAGGATCTCTAAAATATGAACTAGGTATCTTAATTTTCAGTTCTCAGCTTAAATTCCCTGAGGAACATGTATTTTAAGCACCTGGACTACTATATATAATTTTCAAAATGACGGGATCTCTAATATATAAACGAGGTATCTTAAATTTCACTTCTCAGGTTAAGTTCCCCGAGGAAGATGTTTTTTTAGCACCTGGACTAGTAGATATAATTTTAAAAATGACTGGATCTCCAAAATATGAACACGGTATCTGAATTTTCAGTTCTTAGTTTAAATTCCCTAAGGAAGATGTATTTTAAGCACCTGGGCTACTAGACATAATTTTCAAAATGATGGGATCTCTAAAACATGAACAAGGTATCTGAATATTCAGTTCTCAGCTTAAGTTCCCTGAGGAAGATGTATTTTATGCACCTGGACTACTATATTATTTTTAAAATGACGGGATCTCTAAAATATGAACTAGGTATCTCAATTTTCAGTTCTCAGCTTAAATTCCCTGAGGAAGATTTATGTTAAACACCTGGACTACTAGATATAATTTTCAAAATGACGGGATTTCTAATATATAAACGAGGTATCTTAAATTTCACTTCTCAGCTTAAGTTCCCCGAGGAAGATGTTTTTTAAGCACCTGGACTACTATATATAATTTTCAAAATGACAGGATTTCTAATATATAAACGAGGTATCTTATATTTCACTTCTCAGCTTAAGTTCCCCGAGGAAGATGTTTTTTAAGCACATGGACTAGTAGATATAATTTTAAAAATGACTGGATCTCCAAAATATGAATAGGGTATCTTAATTTTCAGTTCTTAGCTTAAGTTCCCTGAGGAAGATGTTTTTTAAGCACCTGGACTACTAGATATAATTTTCCAAATGACGGGATTTCTGATATTTAAACGAGGTATCTAAAATTTCACTTCTGAGCTTAAGTTCCCCGAGGAAGATGTTTTTTAAGCACCTGGACTACTAGATATAATTTTCAAAATGACGGTATCTCTAAAACATGAACAAGGTATCTGAATATTCAGTTCTCAGCTTAAGTTCCCTGAGGAAGATGTTTTTTATGCACCTGGACTACTATATTATTTTCAAAATGACGGCATCTCTAATATATAATCGAGGTATCTTAAATTTCACGTCTCAGGTTAAGTTCCCTGAGGAAGATGTTTTTTAAGCACCTGGACTACTATATAATTTTCCAAATGACAGGTGCTCTAAAATATGAACTAGGTATCTTAATTTTCAGTTTTCAGCTTAAATTCCATGAAGAAGATGTATTTTATGCACCTGGACTACTAGATATAATTTTCAAAATGACGGGATCTCTAATATATAAACGAGGTATCTTATATTTCACTTCTCTGCTTAAGTTCCCCGAGGAAGATGTTTTTTTAGCACCTGGACTAGTAGATATAATTTTAAAAATGACTGGATCTCCAAAATATGAACACGGTATCTGAATTTTCAGTTCTCAGTTTAAATTCCCTAAGGAAGATGTATTTTAAGCACCTGGGCTACTAGACATAATTTTCAAAATGATGGGATCTCTAAAACATGAACAAGGTATCTGAATATTCAGTTCTCAGCTTAAGTTCCCTGAGGAAGATGTATTTTATGCACCTGGACTACTATATTATTTTTAAAATGACGGGATCTCTAAAATATGAACTAGGTATCTCAATTTTCAGTTCTCAGCTTAAATTCCCTGAGGAAGATTTATGTTAAACACCTGGACTACTAGATATAATTTTCAAAATGACGGGATTTCTAATATATAAACGAGGTATCTTAAATTTCACTTCTCAGCTTAAGTTCCCCGAGGAAGATGTTTTTTAAGCACCTGGACTACTAGATATAATTTTCAAAATGACAGGATTTCTAATATATAAACGAGGTATCTTATATTTCACTTCTCAGCTTAAGTTCCCCGAGGAAGATGTTTTTTAAGCACATGGACTAGTAGATATAATTTTAAAAATGACGGGATCTCCAAAATATGAATAGGGTATCTTAATTTTCAGTTCTTAGCTTAAGTTCCCTGAGGAAGATGTTTTTTAAGCACCTGGACTACTAGATATAATTTTCCAAATGACGGGATTTCTGATATATAAACGAGGTATCTAAAATTTCACTTCTGAGCTTAAGTTCCCCGAGGAAGATGTTTTTTAAGCACCTGGACTACTAGATATAATTTTCAAAATGACGGTATCTCTAAAACATGAACAAGGTATCTGAATATTCAGTTCTCAGCTTAAGTTCCCTGAGGAAGATGTATTTTATGCACCTGGACTACTATATTATTTTCAAAATGACGTCATCTCTAATATATAATCTATTTATATTTATTTTCAAGTATCAGGTTAAGTTCCCCGAGGAAGATGTTTTTTAAGCACCTGGACTACTATATTATTTTCAAAATGACAGGATCTCTAAAATATGAACTAGGTATCTTAATTTTCAGTTCTCAGCTTAAATTCCATGAGGAAGATGTATTTTATGCACTTGGACTACTATATTATTTTCAAAATGACAGGATCTCTAAAACATGAACAAGGTATCTGAATATTCAGTTCTCAGCTTCAGTTCCCTGAGGAAGATGTATTTTAAGCACCTGGACTACTATATATTATTTTCAAAATGACAGGATTTCTAATATATAAACGAGGTATCTTATATTTCACTTCTCAGCTTAAGTTCCCCGAGGAAGATGTTTTTTAAGCACATGGACTAGTAGATATAATTTAAAAAATGACGGGATCTCCAAAATATGAATAGGGTATCTTAATTTTCAATTCTTAGCTTAAGTTCCCTGAGGAAGATGTATTTTAAGCACCTGGACCAATATATATTATTTTCAAAATGACAGGATTTCTAATATATAAACGAGGTATCTTATGTTTCACTTCTCAGCTTAAGTTCCCCGAGGAAGATGTTTTTTAAGCACCTGGACTACTAGATATAATTTTCAAAATGACGGCATGTCTATTATATTAACGAGGTATCTTAAATTTCACTCCTCAGGTTAAGTTCCCCGAGGAAGATGTTTTTTAAGCGCCTGGACTACTAGATATAATTTTCAAAATGACAGGATTTCTAATATATAAACGAGGTATCTTATATTTCAATTCTCAGCTTAAGTTCCCCGAGGAAGATGTTTTTTAAGCACCTGGACTACTAGATATAATTTTCAAAATGACGGGATCTCCAAAATATGAACACGGTATCTGGATTTTCAGTTCTCAGTTTAAATTCCCTTAGGAAGATGTATTTTAAGCACCTGGACTACTAGACATAATTTTCAAAATAACGGGGTATCTAAAATATGAAGAAGGTATGTGAATTTTCAGTTCTTAGCTTAAATTCCCTGAGGAAGTGTTATTTTAAGCACCTGGACTACTATATTATTTTCAAAATGACGGGATCTCTAAAATATTAACTAGGTATCTTAATTTTCAGTTCTCAGCTTAAATTCCCTGAGGAAGATGTATTTTATGCACCTGGACTACTATATTATTTTCAAAATGACAGGATCTCTAAAATATGAACTAGGTATCTCAATTTTCAGTTCTCAGGTTAAATTCCCAGTAGGAAGATGTTTTTTAAGCACCTGGACTACTATATAATTTTCAAAACGACGGGATCTCTAAAATATGAACTAGGTATCTTATTTTTCAGTTCTCAACTTAAATTCCCTGAGGAAGATGTATTTTAAGCACCTGGACTACTAGATATAATTTTCAAAATGACGGGATCTCTAATATATAAACTAGGTATCTTAAATTTCACTTCTCAGCTTAGGTTCCCCGAGGAAGATGTTTTTTAAGCACCTGGACTACTATATTATTTTTAAAATGACAGGATCTCTAAAATATGAACTAGGTATCTTAATTTTCAGTTCTCAGCTTAAATTCCCTGAGGAAGATGTATTTTAAGCACCTGGACTACTGTATATAATTTTCAAAATGACGGGATCTCTAATATATAAACGAGGTATCTTAAATTTCACGTCTCAGGTTAAGTTCCCCGAGGAAGATGTTTTTTTAGCACCTGGACTAGTAGATATAATTTTAAAAATGACTGGATCTCCAAAATATGAACACGGTATCTGAATTTTCAGTTCTTAGTTTAAATTCCCTAAGGAAGATGTATTTTAAGCACCTGGGCTACTAGACATAATTTTCAATATGATGGGAATTCTAAAACATGAATAAGGTATCTGAATATTCAGTTCTCAGCTTAAGTTCCCTGAGGAAGATGTATTTTATGCACCTGGACTACTATATTATTTTTAAAATGACGGGATCTCTAAAATATGAACTAGGTATCTCAATTTTCAGTTCTCAGCTTAAATTCCCTGAGGAAGATTTATGTTAAACACCTGGACTACTAGATATAATTTTCAAAATGACGGGATTTCTAATATATAAACGAGGTATCTTAAATTTCACTTCTCAGCTTAAGTTCCCCGAGGAAGATGTTTTTTAAGCACCTGGACTACTATATATAATTTTCAAAATGACAGGATTTCTAATATATAAACGAGGTATCTTATATTTCACTTCTCAGCTTAAGTTCCCCGAGGAAGATGTTTTTTAAGCACATGGACTAGTAGATATAATTTAAAAAATGACGGGATCTCCAACATATGAATCGGGTATCTTAATTTTCAGTTCTTAGCTTAAGTTCCCTGAGGAAGATGTTTTTTAAGCACCTGGACTACTAGATATAATTTTCCAAATGACGGGATTTCTGATATTTAAACGAGGTATCTAAAATTTCACTTCTGAGCTTAAGTTCCCCGAGGAAGATGTTTTTTAAGCACCTGGACTACTAGATATAATTTTCAAAATGACGGGATCTCTAAAACATGAACAAGGTATCTGAATATTCAGTTCTCAGCTTAAGTTCCCTGAGGAAGATGTATTTTATGCACCTGGACTACTATATTATTTTCAAAATGACGGGATCTCTAATATTTAAACGAGGTATCTAAAATTTCATGTCTCAGGTTAAGTTCCACGAGGAAGATGTTTTTAAGCACCTGGACTACTATATTATTTTCAAAATAACGGGATCTCTAAAACATGAACAATGTATTTGAATATTCAGTTCTCAGCTTAAGTTCCCTGAGGAAGATGTATTTTATGCACCTGGACTACTATATATAATTTTCTAAATGACGGGATCTCTAATATATAAACGAGGTATCTTAAATTTCACGTCACAGCGGAAGTTCCCCGAGTAAGATGTTTTTTTAGCACCTGGACTAGTAGATATAATTTTAAAAATGACTGGATCTCCAAAATATGAACACGGTATCTGAATTTTCAGTTCTTAGTTTAAATTCCCTAAGGAAGATGTATTTTAAGCACCTGGGCTACTAGACATAATTTTCAAAATGATGGGATCTCTAAAACATGAACGAGGTATCTGAATATTCAGTTCTCAGCTTAAGTTCACTGAGGAAGATGTATTTTATGCACCTGGACTACTATATTATTTTTAAAATGACGGGATCTCTAAAATATGAACTTGGTATCTCAATTTTCAGTTCTCAGCTTAAATTCCCTGAGGAAGATTTATGTTAAACACCTGGTCTACTAGATATAATTTTCAAAATGACGGGATCTCTAATATATAAACGAGGTATCTTAAATTTCACTTCTCAGCTTAAGTTCCCCGAGGAAGATGTATTTTAAGCACCTGGACTACTATATATAATTTTCAAAATGACAGGATTTCTAATATATAAACGAGGTATTTGAATATTCAGTTCTCAGCTTAAGTTCCCCGAGGAAGATGTTTTTTAAGCACATGGCCTAGTAGATATAATTTTAAAAATGACTGGATCTCCAAAATATGAATAGGGTATCTTAATTTTCAATTCTTAGCTTAAGTTCCCTGAGGAAGATGTTTTTTAAGCACCTGGACTACTAGATATAATTTTCCAAATGACGGGATTTCTGATATTTAAACGAGGTATCTAAAATTTCACTTCTGAGCTTAAGTTCCCCGAGGAAGATGTTTTTTAAGCACCTGGACTACTAGATATAATTTTCAAAATGACGGTATCTCTAAAACATGAACAAGGTATCTGAATATTCAGTTCTCAGCTTAAGTTCCCTGAGGAAGATGTATTTTTTGCACCTGGACTTCTATATTATTTTCAAAATGACTGGATCTCTAATATATAATCCAGGTATCTTAAATTTCACGTCTCAAGTTAAGTTCCCCGAGGAAGATGTTTTTTAAGCACCTGGACTACTATATTATTTTCAAAATGACAGGATCTCTAAAATATGAACTAGGTATCTTAATTTTCAGTTCTCAGCTTAAATTCCATGAGGAAGATGTATTTTATGCACTTGGACTACTATATTATTTTCAAAATGACAGGATCTCTAAAACATGAACAAGGTATTTGAATATTCAGTTCTCAGCTTAAGTTCCCTGAGGAAGATGTATTTTAAGCACCTGGACTACTGTATATAATTTTCAAAATGACGGGATTTCTAATATATAAACGAGGTATCTTAAATTTCACTTCTCAGCTTAAGTTCCCCGAGGAAGATGTTTTTTAAGCACATGGACTAGTAGATATAATTTTAAAAATGACTGGATCTCCAAAATATGAACAGGGTATCTTAATTTTCAATTCTTAGCTTAAGTTCCCTGAGGAAGATGTTTTTTAAGCACCTGGAGTAATATATATAATTTTCAAAATGACAGGATTTCTAATATATAAACGAGGTATCTTATATTTCACTTCTCAGCTTAAGTTCCCCGACGAAGATGTTTTTTAAGCACCTGGACTACTAGATATAATTTTCAAAATGACGGCATCTCTATTATATTAACGAGGTATCTTAAATTTCACTCCTCAGGTTAAGTTCCCCGAGGAAGATGTTTTTTAAGCACCTGGACTACTAGATATAATTTTCAAAATGACGGGATTTCTAATATATAAACGAGGTATCTTAAATTTCACTTCTCAGCTTAAGTTCCCCGAGGAAGATGTTTTTTAAGCACCTGGACTACTATATATAATTTTCAAAATGACAGGATTTCTAATATATAAACGAGGTATCTTATATTTCACTTCTCAGCTTAAGTTCCCCGAGGAAGATGTTTTTTAAGCACATGGACTAGTAGATATAATTTTAAAAATGACTGGATCTCCAAAATATGAACAGGGTATCTGAATTTTCAGTTCTCAGCTTAAGTTCCCTGAGGAAGATGTTTTTTAAGCACCTGGACTACTAGATATAATTTTCCAAATGACGGGATTTCTGATATTTAAACGAGGTATCTAAAATTTCACTTCTGAGCTTAAGTTCCCCGAGGAAGATGTTTTTTAAGCACCTGGACTACTAGATATAATTTTCAAAATGACGGTATCTCTAAAACATGAACAAGGTATCTGAATATTCAGTTCTCAGCTTAAGTTCCCTGAGGAAGATGTATTTTATGCACCTGGACTACTATATTATTTTCAAAATGACAGGATCTCTAATATATAATCCAGGTATCTTAAATTTCACGTCTCAAGTTAAGTTCCCCGAGGAAGATGTTTTTTAAGCACCTGGACTACTATATTATTTTCAAAATGACAGGATCTCTAAAATATGAACTAGGTATCTTAATTTTCAGTTCTCAGCTTAAATTCCATGAGGAAGATGTATTTTATGCACCTGGACTACTATATATAATTTTCAAAATGACGGGATCTCTAATATATAAACGAGGTATCTTAAATTTCACTCCTCAGGTTAAGTTCCCCGAGGAAGATGTTTTTTTAGCACCTGGACTAGTAGATATAATTTTAAAAATGACTGGATCTCCAAAATATGAACACGGTATCTGAATTTTCAGTTCTCAGTTTAAATTCCCTAAGGAAGATGTATTTTAAGCACCTGGGCTACTAGACATAATTTTCAAAATGATGGGATCTCTAAAACATGAACAAGGTATCTGAATATTCAGTTCTCAGCTTAAGTTCCCTGAGGAAGATGTATTTTATGCACCTGGACTACTATATTATTTTTAAAATGACGGGATCTCTAAAATATGAACTAGGTATCTCAATTTTCAGTTCTCAGCTTAAATTCCCTGAGGAAGATTTATGTTAAACACCTGGACTACTAGATATAATTATCAAAATGACGGGATTTCTAATATATAAACGAGGTATCTTAAATTTCACTTCTCAGCTTAAGTTCCCCGAGGAAGATGTTTTTTAAGCACCTGGACTACTATATATAATTTTCAAAATGACAGGATTTCTAATATATAAACGAGGTATCTTATATTTCACTTCTCAGCTTAAGTTCCCCGAGGAAGATGTTTTTTAAGCACATGGACTAGTAGATATAATTTTAAAAATGACTGGATCTCCAAAATATGAATAGGGTATCTTAATTTTCAATTCTTAGCTTAGGTTCCCAGAGGAAGATGTTTTTTAAGCACCTGGACTACTAGATATAATTTTCCAAATGACGGGATTTCTGATATTTAAACGAGGTATCTAAAATTTCACTTCTGAGCTTAAGTTCCCCGAGGAAGATGTTTTTTAAGCACCTGGACTACTATATATAATTTTCAAAATGACGGGATCTCCAAAATATGAACAAGGTATCTGAATATTCAGTTCTCAGCTTAAGTTCCCTGAGGAAGATGTATTTTATGCACCTGGACTACTATATTATTTTCAAAATGAAGGCATCTCTAATATATAATCCAGGTATCTTAAATTTCACGTCTCAAGTTAAGTTCCCCGAGGAAGATGTTTTTTAAGCACCTGGACTACTATATTATTTTCAAAATGACAGGATCTCTAAAATATGAACTAGGTATCTTAATTTTCAGTTCTCAGCTTAAATTCCATGAGGAAGATGTATTTTATGCACCTGGACTACTATATTATTTTCAAAATGACAGGATCTCTAAAACATGAACAAGGTATTTGAATTTTCAGTTCTCAGCTTAAATTCCCTGAGGAAGATGTATTTTAAGCACCTGGACTACTATATATAATTTTCAAAATGACGGGATCTCCAAAATATGAACACGGTATCTGGATTTTCAGTTCTCAGTTTAAATTCCCTTAGGAAGATGTATTTTAAGCACCTGGACTACTAGACATAATTTTCAAAATAACGGGGTATCTAAAATATGAAGAAGGTATGTGAATTTTCAGTTCTTAGCTTAAATTCCCTGAGGAAGATTTATTTTAAGCACCTGGACTACTATATTATTTTCAAAATGACGGGATCTCTAAAATATTAACTAGGTATCTTAATTTTCAGTTCTCAGCTTAAATTCCCTGAGGAAGATGTATTTTATGCACCTGGACTACTATATTATTTTCAAAATGACAGGATCTCTAAAATATGAACTAGGTATCTGAATTTTCACTCCTCAGGTTAAGTTCCCCGAGGAAGATGTATTTTAAGCACCTGGACTACTATATAATTTTCAAAACGACGGGATCTCTAAAATATGAACTAGGTATCTTAATTTTCAGTTCTCAGCTTAAATTCCCTGAGGAAGATGTATTTTAAGCACCTGGACTACTATATATAATTTTCAAAATGACGGGATCTCTAATATATAAACGAGGTATCTTAAATTTTACTTCTCAGCTTAGGTTCCCCGAGGAAGATGTTTTTTAAGCACCTGGACTACTATATTATTTTCAAAATGACAGGATCTCTAAAATATGAACTAGGTATCTTAATTTTCAGTTCTCAGCTTAAATTCCCTGAGGAAGATGTATTTTAAGCACCTGGACTACTATATATAATTTTCAAAATGACGGGATCTCTAATATATAAACGAGGTATCTTAAATTTCACTTCTCAGGTTAAGTTCCCCGAGGAAGATGTTTTTTAAGCACCTGGACTAGTAGATATAATTTTAAAAATGACTGGATCTCCAAAATATAAACAGGGTATCTGAATTTTCAGTTCTCAGCCTAAATTCCCTGAGGAAGATGTATTTTAAGCACCTGGGCTACTAGACATAATTTTCAAAATGATGGGATCTCTAAAACATGAATAAGGTATCTGAATATTCAGTTCTCAGCTTAAGTTCCCTGAGGAAGATGTATTTTATGCACCTGGACTACTATATTATTTTTAAAATGACGGGATCTCTAAAATATGAACTAGGTATCTCAATTTTCAGTTCTCAGCTTAAATTCCCTGAGGAAGATTTATGTTAAACACCTGGACTACTAGATATAATTTTCAAAATGACGGGATTTCTAATATATAAACGAGGTATCTTAAATTTCACTTCTCAGCTTAAGTTCCCCGAGGAAGATGTTTTTTAAGCACCTGGACTACTAGATATAATTTTCAAAATGACAGGATTTCTAATATATAAACGAGGTATCTTATATTTCACTTCTCAGCTTAAGTTCCCCGAGGAAGATGTTTTTTAAGCACATGGACTAGTAGATATAATTTTAAAAATGACGGGATCTCCAAAATATGAACACGGTATCTTAATTTTCAGTTCTCAGCTTAAGTTCCCTGAGGAAGATGTATTTTATGCACCTGGACTACTATATTATTTTCCAAATGAAGGGATCTCTAATATTTAAACGAGGTATCTAAAATTTCACTTCTGAGCTTAAGTTCCCCGAGGAAGATGTTTTTTAAGCACCTGGACTACTAGATATAATTTTAAAAATGACGGTATCTCTAAAACATGAACAAGGTATCTGAATATTCAGTTCTCAGCTTAAGTTCCCTGAGGAAGATGTTTTTTATGCACCTGGACTACTATATTATTTTCAAAATGACGGGATCTCTAATATATAATCGAGGTATCTTAAATTTCACGTCTCAGGTTAAGTTCCCCGAGCAAGATGTTTTTTAAGCACCTGGACTACTATATTATTTTCAAAATGACAGGATCTCTAAAATATGAACTAGGTATCTTAATTTTCAGTTCTCAGCTTAAATTCCATGAGGAAGATGTATTTTATGCACCTGGACTACTAGATATAATTTTCAAAATGACGGCATCACTAATATATAATCGAGGTATCTTAAATTTCACTCCTCAGGTTAAGTTTCCCAAGGAAGATGTTTTTTTAGCACCTGGACTAGTAGATATAATTTTAAAAATGACTGGATCTCCAAAATATGAACACGGTATCTGAATTTTCAGTTCTTAGTTTAAATTCCCTAAGGAAGATGTATTTTAAGCACCTGGGCTACTAGACATAATTTTCAAAATGATGGGATCTCTAAAACATGAATAAGGTATCTGAATATTCAGTTCTCAGCTTAAGTTCCCTGAGGAAGATGTATTTTATGCACCTGGACTACTATATTATTTTTAAAATGACGGGATCTCTAAAATATGAACTAGGTATCTCAATTTTCAGTTCTCAGCTTAAATTCCCTGAGTAAGATTTATGTTAAACACCTGGACTACTAGATATAATTTTCAAAATGACGGGATTTCTAATATATAAACGAGGTATCTTAAATTTCACTTCTCAGCTTAAGTTCCCCGAGGAAGATGTATTTTAAGCACCTGGACTACTATATATAATTTTCAAAATGACAGGATCTCTAATATATAAACGAGGTATCTTATATTTCACTTCTCAGCTTAAGTTCCCCGAGGAAGATGTTTTTTAAGCACATGGACTAGCAGATATAATTTAAAAAATGACGGGATCTCTAATATATGAATAGGGTATCTTAATTTTCAATTCTTAGCTTAAGTTCCCTGAGGAAGATGTTTTTTAAGCACCTGGACTACTAGATATAATTTTCCAAATGACGGGATTTCTGATATTTAAACGAGGTATCTAAAATTTCACTTCTGAGCTTAAGTTCCCCGAGGAAGATGTTTTTTAAGCACCTGGACTACTAGATATAATTTTCAAAATGACGGTATCTCTAAAACATGAACAAGGTATCTGAATATTCAGTTCTCAGCTTAAGTTCCCTGAGGAAGATGTATTTTATGCACCTGGACTACTATATTATTTTTAAAATGACGGGATCTCTAATATATAATCGAGGTATCTTTAATTTCACGTCTCAGGTTAAGTTCCCCGAGGAAGATGTTTTTTAAGCACCTGGACTACTATATTATTTTCAAAATGACAGGATCTCTAAAATATGAACTAGGTATCTTAATTTTCAGTTCTCAGCTTAAATTCCATGAGGAAGATGTATTTTATGCACTTGGACTACTATATTATTTTCACAATGACAGGATCTCTAAAACATGAACAAGGTATTTGAATATTCAGTTCTCAGCTTAAATTCCCTGAGGAAGATGTATTTTAAGCACCTGGACTACTATATATAATTTTCAAAATGACAGGATTTCTAATATATAAACGAGGTATCTTATATTTCACTTCTCAGCTTAAGTTCCCCGAGGAAGATGTTTTTTAAGCACATGGACTAGTAGATATAATTTTAAAAATGACTGGATCTCCAAAATATGAATAGGGTATCTTAATTTTCAGTTCTTAGCTTAAGTTCCCTGAGGAAGATGTTTTTTAAGCACCTGGAGTAATATATATAATTTTCAAAATGACAGGATTTCTAATATATAAACGAGGTATCTTATATTTCACTTCTCAGCTTAAGTTCCCCGACGAAGATGTTTTTTAAGCACCTGGACTACTAGATATAATTTTCAAAATGACGGCATCTCTATTATATTAACGAGGTATCTTAAATTTCACTCCTCAGGTTAAGTTCCCCGAGGAAGATGTTTTTTAAGCACCTGGACTACTAGATATAATTTTCAAAATGACGGGATCTCTAATATATAAACGAGGTATCTTAAATTTCACTTCTCAGCTTAAGTTCCCCGAGGAAGATGTATTTTAAGCACCTGGACTACTATATATAATTTTCAAAATGACAGGATTTCTAATATATAAACGAGGTATCTTATATTTCACTTCTCAGCTTAAGTTCCCCGAGGAAGATGTTTTTTAAGCACATGGACTAGTAGATATAATTTTAAAAATGACTGGATCTCCAAAATATGAATAGGTTATCTTAATTTTCAATTCTTAGCTTAAGTTCCCAGAGGAAGATGTTTTTTAAGCACCTGGACTACTAGATATAATTTTCCAAATGACGGGATTTCTGATATTTAAACGAGGTATCTAAAATTTCACTTCTGAGCTTAAGTTCCCCGAGGAAGATGTTTTTTAAGCACCTGGACTACTAGATATAATTTTCAAAATGACGGTATCTCTAAAACATGAACAAGGTATCTGAATATTCAGTTCTCAGCTTAAGTTCCCTGAGGAAGATGTATTTTATGCACCTGGACTACTATATTATTTTCAAAATGAAGGCATCTCTAATATATAATCCAGGTATCTTAAATTTCACGTCTCAAGTTAAGTTCCCCGAGGAAGATGTTTTTTAAGCACCTGGACTACTATATTATTTTCAAAATGACAGGATCTCTAAAATATGAACTAGGTATCTTAATTTTCAGTTCTCAGCTTAAATTCCATGAGGAAGATGTATTTTATGCACTTGGACTACTATATTATTTTCAAAATGACAGGATTTCTAATATATAAACGAGGTATTTGAATATTCAGTTCTCAGCTTAAGTTCCCCGAGGAAGATGTTTTTTAAGCACCTGGACTACTATATATAATTTTCAAAATGACAGCATTTCTAATATATAAACGAGCCACCGTATATTTCACTTCTCAGCTTAAGTTCCCCGAGGAAGATGTTTTTTAAGCACATGGCCTAGTAGATATAATTTTAAAAATGACTGGATCTCCAAAATATGAATAGGGTATCTTAATTTTCAATTCTTAGCTTAAGTTCCCTGAGGAAGATGTTTTTTAAACACCTGGAGTAATATATATAATTTTCAAAATGACAGGATTTCTAATATATAAACGAGGTATCTTATATTTCACTTCTCAGCTTAAGTTCCCCGAGGAAGATGTTTTTTAAGCACCTGGACTACTAGATAGAATTTTCAAAATGACGGCATCTCTATTATATTAACGAGGTATCTTAAATTTCACTCCTCAGGTTAAGTTCCCCGAGGAAGATGTTTTTTAAGCACCTGGACTACTAGATATAATTTTCAAAATGACGGGATTTCTAATATATAAACGAGGTATCTTAAATTTCACTTCTCAGCTTAAGTTCCCCGAGGAAGATGTTTTTTAAGCACCTGGACTACTATATATAATTTTCAAAATGACAGGATTTCTAATATATAAACGAGGTATCTTATATTTCACTTCTCAGCTTAAGTTCCCCGAGGAAGATGTTTTTTAAGCACATTGACTAGTAGATATAATTTTAAAAATGACTGGATCTCCAAAATATGAACAGGGTATCTTAATTTTCAATTCTTAGCTTAACTTCCCTGAGGAAGATGTTTTTTAAGCACCTGGACTACTAGATATAATTTTCCAAATGACGGGATTTCTGATATTTAAACGAGGTATCTAAAATTTCACTTCTGAGCTTAAGTTCCCCGAGGAAGATGTTTTTTAAGCACCTGGACTACTAGATATAATTTTCAAAATGACGGTATCTCTAAAACATGAACAAGGTATCTGAATATTCAGTTCTCAGCTTAAGTTCCCTGAGGAAGATGTATTTTATGCACCTGGACTACTATATTATTTTCCAAATGAAGGGATCTCTAATATTTAAACGAGGTATCTAAACTTTCACGTCTCAGGTTAAGTTCCCCGAGGAAGATGTTTTTTAAGCACCTGGACTACTATATAATTTTCAAAAGCACAGGATCTCTAAAATATGAACTAGGTATCTTAATTTTCAGTTCTCAGCTTAAATTCCATGAGGAAGATGTATTTTATGCACCTGGACTACTATATATAATTTTCAAAATGACAGGATTTCTAATATATAAACGAGGTATCTTATATTTCACTTCTCAGCTTAAGTTCCCCGAGGAAGATGTTTTTTAAGCACCTGGACTACTAGATATAATTTTCAAAATGACGGTATCTCTAAAACATGAACAAGGTATCTGAATATTCAGTTCTCAGCTTAAGTTCCCTGAGGAAGATGTATTTTAAGCACCTGGACTACTATATATAATTTTCAAAATGACAGGATTTCTAATATATAAACGAGGTATCTTATATTTCACTTCTCAGCTTAAGTTCCCCGAGGAAGATGTTTTTTAAGCACATGGACTAGTAGATATAATTTTAAAAATGACTGGATCTCCAAAATATGAACAGGGTATCTGAATTTTCAGTTCTCAGCTTAAGTTCCCTGAGGAAGATGTATTTTAAGCACCTGGACGACTATATATAATTTTCAAAATGACAGGATTTCTAATATATAAGCGAGGTATCTTATATTTCACTTCTCAGCTTAAGTTCCCCGACGAAGATGTTTTTTAAGCACCTGGACTACTAGATATAATTTTCAAAATGACGGCATCTCTATTATATTAACGAGGTATATTCAATTTCACTCCTCAGGTTAAGTTCCCCGAGGAAGATGTTTTTTAAGCACCTGGACTACTAGATATAATTTTCAAAATAACGGGATCTCTAAAATATGAAGAACGTATCTGAATTTTCAGTTCTCAGCTTAAATTCCCTGAGGAAGATGTATTTTATGCACCTGGACTACTATATTATTTTCAAAATGACAGGATCTCTAAAATATGAACTAGGTATCTTAATTTTCAGTTCTCAGCTTAAATTCCCTGAGGAAGATGTATTTTAAGCACCTGGACTACTATATATAATTTTCAAAATGACAGGATTTCTAATATATAAACGAGGTATCTTATATTTCACTTCTCAGCTTAAGTTCCCCGAGGAAGATGTTTTTTAAGCACCTGGACTACTAGATATAATTTTCAAAATGACGGGATCTCTAATATATAAACGAGGTATCTTAAATTTCACTTCTCAGCTTAAGTTCCCCGAGGAAGATGTTTTTTAAGCACCTGGACTACTAGATATAATTTTCAAATGATGGGATCTCTAAAATATGAACTAGGTATCTTAATTTTCAGTTCTCAGCTTAAATTCCCTGAGGAAGATGTATTTTAAGCACCTGGACTACTATATATAATTTTCAAAATGACAGGATTTCTAATATATAAACGAGGTATCTTATATTTCACTTCTCAGCTTAAGTTCCCCGAGGAAGATGTTTTTTAAGCACATGGACTAGTAGATATAATTTTAAAAATGACTGGATCTTTAAAATATGAATAGGGTATCTTAATTTTCAGTTCTTAGCTTAAGTTCCCCGAGGAAGATGTTTTTTAAGCACATGGACTAGTAGATATAATTTTAAAAATGACGGGATCTCTAATATATAAACGAGGTATCTTAAATTTCACTTCTCAGATTAGGTTCCCCGAGGAAGATGTTTTTTAAGCACCTGGACTACTAGATATAATTTTCAAAATGACGGCATCTCTATTATATTAACGAGGTATATTCAATTTCACTCCTCAGGTTAAGTTCCCCGAGGAAGATGTTTTTTAAGCACCTGGACTACTAGATATAATTTTCAAAATAACGGGATCTCTAAAATATGAAGAACGTATCTGAATTTTCAGTTCTCAGCTTAAATTCCCTGAGGAAGATGTATTTTATGCACCTGGACTACTATATTATTTTCAAAATGACAGGATCTCTAAAATATGAACTAGGTATCTTAATTTTCAGTTCTCAGCTTAAATTCCCTGAGGAAGATGTATTTTAAGCACCTGGACTAATATATATAATTTTCAAAATGACGGGATCTCTAATATATAAACGAGGTATCTTAAATTTCACTTCTCAGATTAGGTTCCCCGAGGAAGATGTTTTTTAAGCACCTGGACTACTAGATATAATTTTCAAAATGACGGCATCTCTATTATATTAACGAGGTATATTCAATTTCACTCATCAGGTTAAGTTCCCCGAGGAAGATGTTTTTTAAGCACCTGGACTACTAGATATAATTTTCAAAATAACGGGATCTCTAAAATATGAAGAACGTATCTGAATTTTCAGTTCTCAGCTTAAATTCCCTGAGGAAGATGTATTTTATGCACCTGGACTACTAAATTATTTTCAAAATGACAGGATCTCTAAAATATGAACTAGGTATCTTAATTTTCAGTTCTCAGCTTAAATTCCCTGAGGAAGATGTATTTTAAGCACCTGGACTACTATATATAATTTTCAAAATGACAGGATTTCTAATATATAAACGAGGTATCTTATATTTCACTTCTCAGCTTAAGTTCCCCGAGGAAGATGTTTTTTAAGCACCTGGACTACTAGATATAATTTTCAAAATGGCGGGATCTCCAAAATATGAACACGGTATCTGGATTTTCAGTTCTCAGTTCAAATTCCCTTAGGAAGATGTATTTTAAGCACCTGGACTACTAGACATAATTTTCAAAATAACGGGGTATCTAAAATATGAAGAAGGTATCTGAATATTCAGTTCTCAGCTTAAATTCCCTGAGGAAGATTTATTTTAAGCACCTGGACTACTATATTATTTTCAAAATGACGGGATCTCTAAAATATTAACTAGGTATCTTAATTTTCAGTTCTCAGCTTAAATTCCCTGAGGAAGATGTATTTTATGCACCTGGACTACTATATTATTTTCAAAATGACAGGATCTCTAAAATATGAAGAACGTATCTTAATTTTCAGTTCTCAGCTTAAATTCCCTGAGGAAGATGTATTTTAAGCACCTGGACTACTATATATAATTTTCAAAATGACAGGATTTCTAATATATAAACGAGGTATCTTATATTTCACTTCTCAGCTTAAGTTCCCCGAGGAAGATGTTTTTTAAGCACATGGACTAGTAGATATAATTTTAAAAATGACGGGATCTCTAAAATATGAACTAGGTATCTTAATTTTCAGTTCTCAGCTTAAATTCCCCGAGGAAGATGTTTTTTAAGCACCTGGACTACTATATAATTTTCAAAACGACGGGATCTCTAAAATATGAACTAGGTATCTTAATTTTCAGTTCTCAGTTTAAATTCACTTAGGAAGATGTATTTTAAGCACCTGGACTACTAGATATAATTTTCAAAATGACGGCATCTCTAATATATAATCGAGGTATCTTAAATTTCACGTCTCAGGTTAAGTTCCCCGAGGAAGATGTTTTTTAAGCACCTGAACTACTATATTATTTTCAAAATGACGGGATCTCTAAAATATGAACTAGGTATCTTAATTTTCAGTTCTCAGCTTAAATTCCCTGAGGAAGATGTATTTTAAGCACCTGGACTACTATATATAATTTTCAAAATGACGGGATCTCTAATATATAAACGAGGTATCTTAAATTTTACTTCTCAGCTTAGGTTCCCCGAGGAAGATGTTTTTTAAGCACCTGGACTACTATATTATTTTCAAAATGACAGGATCTCTAAAATATGAACTAGGTATCTTAATTTTCAGTTCTCAGCTTAAATTCCGTGAGGAAGATGTATTTTAAGCACCTGGACTACTATATATAATTTTCAAAATGACGGGATCTCTAATATATAAACGAGGTATCTTAAATTTCACGTCTCAGGTTAAGTTCCCCGAGGAAGATGTTTTTTTATCACCTGGACTAGTAGATATAATTTTAAAAATGACTGGATCTCCAAAATATGAACAGGGTATCTGAATGTTCAGTTCTAAGTTTAAATTCCCTAAGGAAGATGTATTTTAAGCACCTGGACTACTAGATATAATTTTCAAAATGATGGTATCTCTAAAACATGATCAAGGTATCTGAATATTCAGTTCTCAGCTTAAGTTCCCTGAGGAAGATGTATTTTATGCACCTGGACTACTATATTATTTTTAAAATGACGGGATCTCTAAAATATGAACTAGGTATCTCAATTTTCAGTTCTCAGCTTAAATTCCCTGAGGAAGATTTATGTTAAACACCTGGACTACTAGATATAATTTTCAAAATGACGGGATTTCTAATATATAAACGAGGTATCTTAAATTTCACTTCTCAGCTTAAGTTCCCCGAGGAAGATGTTTTTTAAGCACCTGGACTACTATATATAATTTTCAAAATGACAGGATTTCTAATATATAAACGAGGTATCTTATATTTCACTTCTCAGCTTAAGTTCCCCGAGGAAGATGTTTTTTAAGCACCTGGACTACTATATTATTTTCAAAATGACAGGATCTCTAAAATATGAACTAGGTATCTTAATTTTCAGTTCTCAGCTTAAATTCCATGAGGAAGATGTATTTTATGCACTTGGACTACTATATTATTTTCAAAATGACAGGATCTCTAAAACATGAACAAGGTATTTGAATATTCAGTTCTCAGCTTAAATTCCCTGAGGAAGATGTATTTTAAGCACCTGGACGACTATATATAATTTTCAAAATGACAGGATTTCTAATATATAAACGAGGTATCTTAAATTTCACTTCTCAGCTTAAGTTCCCCGAGGAAGATGTTTTTTAAGCACATGGCCTAGTAGATATAATTTTAAAAATGACTGGATCTCCAAAATATGAATAGGGTATCTTAATTTTCAATTCTCAGCTTAAGTTCCCTGAGGAAGATGTATTTTAAGCACCTGGACTACTATATATAATTTTCAAAATGACGGGATCTCTAATATATAAACGAGGTATCTTAAATTTCACTTCTCAGATTAGGTTCCCCGAGGAAGATGTTTTTTAAGCACCTGGACTACTAGATATAATTTTCAAAATGACGGCATCTCTATTATATTAACGAGGTATATTCAATTTCACTCCTCAGGTTAAGTTCCCCGAGGAAGATGTTTTTTAAGCACCTGGACTACTAGATATAATTTTCAAAATAACGGGATCTCTAAAATATGAAGAACGTATCTAAATTTTCAGTTCTCAGCTTAAATTCCCTGAGGAAGATGTATTTTATGCACCTGGACTACTATATTATTTTCAAAATGACAGGATCTCTAAAATATGAACTAGGTATCTTAATTTTCAGTTCTCAGCTTAAATTCCCTGAGGAAGATGTATTTTAAGCACCTGGACTACTAGACATAATTTTCAAAATAACGGGATCTCTAAAATATGAAGAACGTATCTGAATTTTCAGTTCTCAGCTTAAATTCCCTGAGGAAGATTTATGTTAAACACCTGGCCTACTTGAAATAATTCTTAAAATGACAGGATTTCTAATATATAAACGAGGTATCTTATGTTTCACTTCTCAGCTTAAGTTCCCCGAGGAAGATGTTTTTTAAGCACATGGACTAGTAGATATAATTTTAAAAATGACTGGATCTCCAAAATATGAACAGGGTATCTGAATTTTCAGTTCTCAGTTTAAATTCCCTAAGGAAGATGTATTTTAAGCACCTGGACTACTAGACATAATTTTCAAAATAACGGGGTATCTAAAATATGAAGAAGGTATGTGAATTTTCAGTCCTTAGCTTAAATTCCCTGAGGAAGATTTATTTTAAGCACCTGGACTACTATATTATTTTCAAAATGACGGGATCTCTAAAATATTAACTACGTATCTTAATTTTCAGTTCTTAGCTTAAGTTCCCTGAGGAAGATGTTTTTTCAGCACCTGGACTACTAGATATAATTTTCCAAATGACGGGATTTCTGATATACAAGCGAGGTATCTAAAATTTCACTTCTGAGCTTAAGTTCCCCGAGGAAGATGTTTTTTAAGCACCTGGACTACTAGATATAATTTTCAAAATGACGGTATCTCTAAAACATGAACAAGGTATCTGAATATTCAGTTCTCATCTTCAGTTCCCTGAGGAAGATGTATTTTATGCACCTGGACTACTATATTATTTTCAAAATGACAGGATCTCTAAAATATGAACTAGGTATCTTAATTTTCAGTTCTCAGCTTAAATTCCCTGAGGAAGATGTATTTTAAGCACCTGGACTACTATATATAATTCTCAAAATGACGGGATCTCTAATATATAAACGAGGTATCTTAAATTTCACTTCTCAGATTAGGTTCCCGGAGGAAGATGTTTTTTAAGCACCTGGACTACTACATTTAATTTTCAAAATGATGGTATCTCTAATATATAATCGAGGTATCTTAAATTACACGTCTCAGGTTAAGTTCCCCGAGGAAGATGTTTTTTAAGCACCTGAACTACTATATAATTTTCAAAATGACGGGATCTCTAAAATATGAACTAGGTATCTTAATTTTCAGTTCTCAGCTTAAATTCCCTGAGGAAGATGTATTTTGAGCACCTGGACTACTATATATAATTCTCCAAATGACGGGATCTCTAATATATAAACGAGGTATCTTAAATTTCACTTCTCAGCTTAGGTTCCCAGAGGAAGATGTTTTTTAAGCACCTGGACTACTAGATATAATTTTCCAAATGACGGGATTTCTGATATTTAAACGAGGTATCTAAAATTTCACTTCTGAGCTTAAGTTCCCCGAGGAAGATGTTTTTTAAGCACCTGGACTACTAGATATAATTTTCAAAATGACGGTATCTCTAAAACATGAACAAGGTATCTGAATATTCAGTTCTCAGCTTAAGTTCCCTGAGGAAGATGTATTTTATGCACCTGGACTACTATATTATTTTCCAAATGACGGGATCTCTAATATATAAACGAGGTATCTTAAATTTCACGTCTCAGGTTAAGTTCCCCGAGGAAGATGTTTTTTAAGCACCTGAACTACTATATAATTTTCAAAATGACGGGATCTCTAAAATATGAACTAGGTATCTTAATTTTCAGTTCTCAGCTTAAATTCCCTGAGGAAGATGTATTTTAAGCACCTGGACTACTATATATAATATTCATAATGACGGGATTTCTAATATATAAACGATGTATCTTAAATTATACTTCTCAGCTTAGGTTACCCGAGGAAGATGTTTTTAAGCACCTGGACTACTATATTATTTTCAAAATGACAGGATCTCTAAAATATGAACTAGGTATCTTAATTTTCAGTTCTCAGCTTAAATTCCCTGAGGAAGATGTATTTTAAGCACCTGGACTACTATATATAATTTTCAAAATGACGGGATCTCTAATATATAAACGAGGTATCTTATATTTCACTTCTCTGCTTAAGTTCCCCGAGGAAGATGTTTTTTTAGCACCTGGGCTACTAGATATAATTCACAAAATGACGGCATCTCTAATATATAATGGAGGTATCTTAAATTTCACGTCTCAGGTTAAGTTCCCCGAGGAAGATGTTTTTTAAGCACCTGGACTACTATATTATTTTCAAAATGACAGGATCTCTAAAATATGAACTAGGTATCTCAATTTTCAGTTCTCAGCTTAAATTCCCTGAGGAAGATTTATGTTAAACACCTGGACTACTAGATATAATTTTCAAAATGACGGGATTTCTAATATATAAACGAGGTATCTTAAATTTCAATTCTCAGCTTAAGTTCCCCGAGGAAGATGTTTTTTAAGCACCTGGACTACTAGATATAATTTTCAAAATGATGGGATCTCTAAAACATGAACAAGGTATTTGAATATTCAGTTCTCAGCTTAAGTTCCCTGAGGAAGATGTATTTTATGCACCTGGACAACTATATTATTTTCAAAATGACAGGATCTCTAAAATATGAACTAGGTATCTTAATTTTCAGTTCTCAGCTTAAGTTCCCCGAGGAAGATGTTTTTTAAGCACCTGGACTACTAGATATAATTTTCAAAATGATGGAATCTCTAAAACATGAACAAGGTATTTGAATATTCAGTTCTCAGCTTAAGTTCCCTGAGGAAGATGTATTTTATGCACCTGGACTACTATATTATTTTCAAAATGACAGGATCTCTAAAATATGAACTAGGTATCTTAATTTTCAGTTCTCAGCTTAAATTCCCTGAGGAAGATGTATTTTAAGCACCTGGACTACTATATATAATTTTCAAAATGACGGGATCTCTAATATATAAACGAGGTATCTTAAATTTCACTTCTCTGATTAAGTTCCCCGAGGAAGATGTTTTTTAAGCACCTCCGCTCCTAGATATAATTCACAAAATGACGGCATCTCTAATATATAATGGAGGTATCTTAAATTTCACGTCTCAGGTTAAGTTCCCCGAGGAAGATGTTTTTCAAGCACCTGGACTACTATATAATTTTCAAAATGACGGGATCTCTAAAATATGAACTAGGTATCTCAATTTTCAGTTCTCAGCTTAAATTCCCTGAGGAAGATTTATGTTAAACACCTGGACTACTAGATATAATTTTCAAAATGACGGGATTTCTAATATATAAACGAGGTATCTTAAATTTCACTTCTCAGCTTAAGTTCCCCGAGGAAGATGTTTTTTAAGCACCTGGACTACTAGATATAATTTTCAAAATGATGGGATCTCTAAAACATGAACAAGGTATTTGAATATTCAGTTCTCAGCTTAAGTTCCCTGAGGAAGATGTATTTTATGCACCTGGACTACTATATTATTTTCAAAATGACAGGATCTCTAAAATATGAACTAGGTATCTTAATTTTCAGTTCTCAGCTTAAGTTCCCCGAGGAAGATGTTTTTTAAGCACCTGGACTACTAGATATAATTTTCAAAATGATGGGATCTCTAAAACATGAACAAGGTATTTGAATATTCAGTTCTCAGCTTAAGTTCCCTGAGGAAGATGTATTTTATGCACCTGGACTACTATATTATTTTCAAAATGACAGGATCTCTAAAATATGAACTAGGTATCTTAATTTTCAGTTCTCAGCTTAAATTCCCTGAGGAAGATGTATTTTAAGCACCTGGACTACTAGACATAATTTTCAAAATAACGGGATCTCTAAAATATGAAGAACGTATCTGAATTTTCAGTTCTCAGCTTAAATTCCCTGAGGAAGATTTATGTTAAACACCTGGCCTACTTGAAATAATTCTTAAAATGACAGGATTTCTAATATATAAACGAGGTATCTTATGTTTCACTTCTCAGCTTAAGTTCCCCGAGGAAGATGTTTTTTAAGCACATGGACTAGTAGATATAATTTTAAAAATGACTGGATCTCCAAAATATGAACAGGGTATCTGAATTTTCAGTTCTCAGTTTAAATTCCCTAAGGAAGATGTATTTTAAGCACCTGGACTACTAGACATAATTTTCAAAATAACGGGGTATCTAAAATATGAAGAAGGTATGTGAATTTTCAGTCCTTAGCTTAAATTCCCTGAGGAAGATTTATTTTAAGCACCTGGACTACTATATTATTTTCAAAATGACGGGATCTCTAAAATATTAACTACGTATCTTAATTTTCAGTTCTTAGCTTAAGTTCCCTGAGGAAGATGTTTTTTCAGCACCTGGACTACTAGATATAATTTTCCAAATGACGGGATTTCTGATATACAAGCGAGGTATCTAAAATTTCACTTCTGAGCTTAAGTTCCCCGAGGAAGATGTTTTTTAAGCACCTGGACTACTAGATATAATTTTCAAAATGACGGTATCTCTAAAACATGAACAAGGTATCTGAATATTCAGTTCTCAGCTTAAGTTCCCTGAGGAAGATGTATTTTATGCACCTGGACTACTATATTATTTTCAAAATGACAGGATCTCTAAAATATGAACTAGGTATCTTAATTTTCAGTTCTCAGCTTAAATTCCCTGAGGAAGATGTATTTTAAGCACCTGGACTACTATATATAATTCTCAAAATGACGGGATCTCTAATATATAAACGAGGTATCTTAAATTTCACTTCTCAGATTAGGTTCCCGGAGGAAGATGTTTTTTAAGCACCTGGACTACTACATTTAATTTTCAAAATGATGGTATCTCTAATATATAATCGAGGTATCTTAAATTACACGTCTCAGGTTAAGTTCCCCGAGGAAGATGTTTTTTAAGCACCTGAACTACTATATAATTTTCAAAATGACGGGATCTCTAAAATATGAACTAGGTATCTTAATTTTCAGTTCTCAGCTTAAATTCCCTGAGGAAGATGTATTTTGAGCACCTGGACTACTATATATAATTCTCCAAATGACGGGATCTCTAATATATAAACGAGGTATCTTAAATTTCACTTCTCAGCTTAGGTTCCCAGAGGAAGATGTTTTTTAAGCACCTGGACTACTAGATATAATTTTCCAAATGACGGGATTTCTGATATTTAAACGAGGTATCTAAAATTTCACTTCTGAGCTTAAGTTCCCCGAGGAAGATGTTTTTTAAGCACCTGGACTACTAGATATAATTTTCAAAATGACGGTATCTCTAAAACATGAACAAGGTATCTGAATATTCAGTTCTCAGCTTAAGTTCCCTGAGGAAGATGTATTTTATGCACCTGGACTACTATATTATTTTCAAAATGACCGGATCTCTAATATATAATCGAGGTATCTTAAATTTCACGTCTCAGGTTAAGTTCCCCGAGGAAGATGTTTTTTAAGCACCTGAACTACTATATAATTTTCAAAATGACGGGATCTCTAAAATATGAACTAGGTATCTTAATTTTCAGTTCTCAGCTTAAATTCCCTGAGGAAGATGTATTTTAAGCACCTGGACTACTATATATAATATTCAAAATGACGGGATCTCTAATATATAAACGAGGTATCTTAAATTATACTTCTAAGCTTAGGTTACACGAGGAAGATGTTTTTTAAGCACCTGGACTACTATATTATTTTCAAAATGACAGGATCTCTAAAATATGAACTAGGTATCTTAATTTTCAGTTCTCAGCTTAAATTCCCTGAGGAAGATGTATTTTAAGCACCTGGACTACTATATATAATTTTCAAAATGACGGGATCTCTAATATATAAACGAGGTATCTTATATTTCACTTCTATGATTAAGGTCCCCGAGGAAGATGTTTTTTAGCACCTGGGCTACTAGATATAATTCACAAAATGACGGCATCTCTAATATATAATGGAGGTATCTTAAATTTCACGTCTCAGGTTAAGTTCCCCGAGGAAGATGTTTTTTAAGCACCTGGACTACTATATTATTTTCAAAATGACAGGATCTCTAAAATATGAACTAGGTATCTCAATTTTCAGTTCTCAGCTTAAATTCCCTGAGGAAGATTTATGTTAAACACCTGGACTACTAGATATAATTTTCAAAATGACGGGATTTCTAATATATAAACGAGGTATCTTAAATTTCAATTCTCAGCTTAAGTTCCCCGAGGAAGATGTTTTTTGAGCACCTGGACTACTAGATATAATTTTCAAAATGATGGGATCTCTAAAACATGAACAAGGTATTTGAATATTCAGTTCTCAGCTTAAGTTCCCTGAGGAAGATGTATTTTATGCACCTGGACTACTATATTATTTTCAAAATGACAGGATCTCTAAAATATGAACTAGGTATCTTAATTTTCAGTTCTCAGCTTAAGTTCCCCGAGGAAGATGTTTTTTAAGCACCTGGACTACTAGATATAATTTTCAAAATGATGGAATCTCTAAAACATGAACAAGGTATTTGAATATTCAGTTCTCAGCTTAAGTTCCCTGAGGAAGATGTATTTTATGCACCTGGACTACTATATTATTTTCAAAATGACAGGATCTCTAAAATATGAACTAGGTATCTTAATTTTCAGTTCTCAGCTTAAATTCCCTGAGGAAGATGTATTTTAAGCACCTGGACTACTATATATAATTTTCAAAATGACGGGATCTCTAATATATAAACGAGGTATCTTATATTTCACTTCTCTGCTTAAGTTCCCCGAGGAAGATGTTTTTTTAGCACCTGGACTAGTAGATATAATTTTAAAAATGACTGGATCTCCAAAATATGAACACGGTATCTGAATTTTCAGTTCTCAGTTTAAATTCCCTAAGGAAGATGTATTTTAAGCACCTGGGCTACTAGATATAATTTTCAAAATGACGGCATCTCTAATATATAATGGAGGTATCTTAAATTTCACGTCTCAGGTTAAGTTCCCCGAGGAAGATGTTTTTCAAGCACCTGGACTACTATATTATTTTTAAAATGACGGGATCTCTAAAATATGAACTAGGTATCTCAATTTTCAGTTCTCAGATTAAATTCCCTGAGGAAGATTTATGTTAAACACCTGGACTACTAGATATAATTTTCAAAATGACGGGATTTCTAATATATAAACGAGGTATCTTAAATTTCACTTCTCAGCTTAAGTTCCCCGAGGAAGATGTTTTTTAAGCACCTGGACTACTAGATATAATTTTCAAAATGATGGAATCTCTAAAACATGAACAAGGTATTTGAATATTCAGTTCTCAGCTTAAGTTCCCTGAGGAAGATGTATTTTATGCACCTGGACTACTATATTATTTTCAAAATGACGGGATCTCTAATATATAAACGAGGTATCTTAAATTTCACTTCTCTGCTTAAGTTCCCCGAGGAAGATGTTTTTTTAGCACCTGGACTAGTAGATATAATTTTAAAAATGACTGGATCTCCAAAATATGAACTAGGTATCTGAATTTTCAGTTCTCAGCTTAGTGTCCCCGAGGAAGATGTTTTTTATGCACCTGGACTACTATATTATTTTCAAAATGACGGCATCTCTAATATATAATCGAGGTATCTTAAATTTCACGTCTCAGGTTAAGTACCCCGAGGAAGATGTTTTTTAAGCACCTGAACTACTATATAATTTTCAAAATGACGGGATCTCTAAAATATGAACTAGGTATCTTAATTTTCAGTTCTCAGCTTAAATTCCCTGAGGAAGATGTATTTTAAGCACCTGGACTACTATATATAATATTCAAAATGACGGGATCTCTAATATATAAACGAGGTATCTTAAATTTCACTTCTCAGCTTAGGTTCCCCGAGGAAGATGTTTTTTAAGCACCTGGACTACTATATTATTTTCAAAATGACAGGATCTCTAAAATATGAACTAGGTATCTTAATTTTCAGTTCTCAGCTTAAATTCCCTGAGGAAGATGTATTTTAAGCACCTGGACTACTATATATAATTTTCAAAATGACGGGATCTCTAATATATAAACGAGGTATCTTAAATTTCACTTCTCTGATTAGGTTCCCCGAGGAAGATGTTTTTTAAGCACCTGGACTAGTAGATATAATTTTAAAAATGACTGGATCTCCAAAATATGAACACGGTATCTGGATTTTCAGTTCTCAGTTTAAATTCCCTTAGGAAGATGTATTTTAAGCACCTGGACTACTAGATATAATGTTCAAAATGACGGCATCTCTAATATATAATGGAGGTATCTTAAATTTCACGTCTCAGGTTAAGTTCCCCGAGGAAGATGTTTTTCAAGCACCTGGACTACTATATAATTTTCAAAATGACGGGATCTCTAAAATATGAACTAGGTATCTGAATTTTCAGTTCTCAGCTTAAATTCCCTGAGGAAGATTTATGTTAAGCACCTGGACTACTAGACATAATTTTCAAAATAACGGGATCTCTAAAATATGAAGAACGTATCTGAATTTTCAGTTCTCAGCTTAAATTCCCTGAGGAAGATTTATGTTAAACACCTGGCCTACTTGAAATAATTCTCAAAATGACAGGATTTCTAATATATAAACGAGGTATCTTATGTTTCACTTCTCAGCTTAAGTTCCCCGAGGAAGATGTTTTTTAAGCACATGGACTAGTAGATATAATTTTAAAAATGACTGGATCTCCAAAATATGAACAGGGTATCTGAATTTTCAGTTCTCAGTTTAAATTCCCTAAGGAAGATGTATTTTAAGCACCTGGACTACTAGACATAATTTTCAAAATAACGGGGTATCTAAAATATGAAGAAGGTATGTGAATTTTCAGTCCTTAGCTTAAATTCCCTGAGGAAGATTTATTTTAAGCACCTGGACTACTATATTATTTTCAAAATGACGGGATCTCTAAAATATTAACTACGTATCTTAATTTTCAGTTCTTAGCTTAAGTTCCCTGAGGAAGATGTTTTTTCAGCACCTGGACTACTAGATATAATTTTCCAAATGACGGGATTTCTGATATATAAGCGAGGTATCTAAAATTTCACTTCTGAGCTTAAGTTCCCCGAGGAAGATGTTTTTTAAGCACCTGGACTACTAGATATAATTTTCAAAATGACGGTATCTCTAAAACATGAACAAGGTATCTGAATATTCAGTTCTCAGCTTCAGTTCCCTGAGGAAGATGTATTTTATGCACCTGGACTACTATATTATTTTCAAAATGACAGGATCTCTAAAATATGAACTAGGTATCTTAATTTTCAGTTCTCAGCTTAAATTCCCTGAGGAAGATGTATTTTAAGCACCTGGACTACTATATATAATTCTCAAAATGACGGGATCTCTAATATATAAACGAGGTATCTTAAATTTCACTTCTCAGCTTAGGTTCCCAGAGGAAGATGTTTTTTAAGCACCTGGACTACTAGATATAATTTTCAAAATGACGGCATCTCTAATATATAATCGAGGTATCTTAAATTTCACGTCTCAGGTTAAGTTCCCCGAGGAAGATGTTTTTTAAGCACCTGAACTACTATATAATTTTCAAAATGACGGGATCTCTAAAATATGAACTAGGTATCTTAATTTTCAGTTCTCAGCTTAAATTCCCTGAGGAAGATGTATTTTAAGCACCTGGACTACTAGATATAATTTTCCAAATGACGGGATTTCTGATATTTAAACGAGGTATCTAAAATTTCACTTCTGAGCTTAAGTTCCCCGAGGAAGATGTTTTTTAAGCACCTGGACTACTAGATATAATTTTCAAAATGACGGTATCTCTAAAACATGAACAAGGTATCTGAATATTCAGTTCTCAGCTTAAGTTCCCTGAGGAAGATGTATTTTATGCACCTGGACTACTATATTATTTTCAAAATGACGGGATCTCTAATATATAATCGAGGTATCTTAAATTTCACGTCTCAGGTTAAGTTCCCCGAGGAAGATGTTTTTTAAGCACCTGAACTAATATATAATTTTCAAAATGACGGGATCTCTAAAATATGAACTAGGTATCTTAATTTTCAGTTCTCAGCTTAAATTCCCTGAGGAAGATGTATTTTAAGCACCTGGACTACTAGATATAATATTCATAATGACGGGATTTCTAATATATAAACGATGTATCTTAAATTTCACTTCTCAGCTTAGGTTCCCCGAGGAAGATGTTTTTTAAGCACCTGGACTACTATATTATTTTCAAAATGACAGGATCTCTAAAATATGAACTAGGTATCTCAATTTTCAGTTCTCAGCTTAAATTCCCTGAGGAAGATGTATTTTAAGCACCTGGACTACTAGATATAATTTTCAAAATGACGGGATCTCTAATATATAAACGAGGTATCTTATATTTCACTTCTCTGCTTAAGTTCCCCGAGGAAGATGTTTTTTTAGCACCTGGGCTACTAGATATAATTCACAAAATGACGGCATCTCTAATATATAATCGAGGTATCTTAAATTTCACGTCTCAGGTTAAGTTCCCCGAGGAAGATGTTTTTTAAGCACCTGGACTACTATATTATTTTCAAAATGACAGGATCTCTAAAATATGAACTAGGTATCTCAATTTTCAGTTCTCAGCTTAAATTCCCTGAGGAAGATTTATGTTAAACACCTGGACTACTAGATATAATTTTCAAAATGACGGGATTTCTAATATATAAACGAGGTATCTTAAATTTCACTTCTCAGCTTAAGTTCCCCGAGGAAGATGTTTTTTAAGCACCTGGACTACTAGATATAATTTTCAAAATGATGGAATCTCTAAAACATGAACAAGGTATTTGAATATTCAGTTCTCAGCTTAAGTTCCCTGAGGAAGATGTATTTTATGCACCTGGACTACTATATTATTTTCAAAATGACAGGATCTCTAAAATATGAACTAGGTATCTTAATTTTAAGTCCTCAGCTTAAGTTCCCCGAGGAAGATGTTTTTTAAGCACCTGGACTACTAGATATAATTTTCAAAATGATGGGATCTCTAAAACATGAACAAGGTATTTGAATATTCAGTTCTCAGCTTAAGTTCCCTGAGGAAGATGTATTTTATGCACCTGGACTACTATATTATTTTCAAAATGACAGGATCTCTAAAATATGAACTAGGTATCTTAATTTTCAGTTCTCAGCTTAAATTCCCTGAGGAAGATGTATTTTAAGCACCTGGACTACTATATATAATTTTCAAAATGACGGGATCTCTAATATATAAACGAGGTATCTTATATTTCACTTCTCTGCTTAAGTTCCCCGAGGAAGATGTTTTTTTAGCACCTGGACTAGTAGATATAATTTTAAAAATGACTGGATCTCCAAAATATGAACACGGTATCTGAATTTTCAGTTCTTAGTTTAAATTCCCTAAGGAAGATGTATTTTAAGCACCTGGGATATTAGATATAATTTTCAAAATGACGGCATCTCTAATATATAATGGAGGTATCTTAAATTTCACGTCTCAGGTTAAGTTCCCCGAGGAAGATGTTTTTTAAGCACCTGGACTACTATATTATTTTCAAAATGACAGGATCTCTAAAATATGAACTAGGTATCTCAATTTTCAGTTCTCAGCTTAAATTCCCTGAGGAAGATTTATGTTAAACACCTGGACTACTAGATATAATTTTCAAAATGACGGGATTTCTAATATATAAACGAGGTATCTTAAATTTCACTTCTCAGCTTAAGTTCCCCGAGGAAGATGTTTTTTAAGCACCTGGACTACTAGATATAATTTTCAAAATGATGGGATCTCTAAAACATGAACAAGGTATTTGAATATTCAGTTCTCAGCTTAAGTTCCCTGAGGAAGATGTATTTTATGCACCTGGACTACTATATTATTTTCAAAATGACAGGATCTCTAAGATATGAACTAGGTATCTTAAATTTCACTTCTCAGCTTTAGTTCCCCGAGGAAGATGTTTTTTAAGCACCTGGACTTCTAGATATAATTTTCAAAATGACGGGATCTCTAAAACATGAACAAGGTATCTGAATATTCAGTTCTCAGCTTCAGTTCCCTGAGGAAGATGTTTTTTATGCACCTGGACTACTATATTATTTTCAAAATGACGGCATCTCTAATATATAATCGAGGTATCTTAAATTTCACGTCTCAGGTTAAGTACCCCGAGGAAGATGTTTTTTAAGCACCTGAACTACTATATAATTTTCAAAATGACGGGATCTCTAAAATATGAACTAGTTATCTTAATTTTCAGTTCTCAGCTTAAATTCCCTGAGGAAGATGTATTTTAAGCACCTGGACTACTATATATAATTTTCAAAATGACAGGATTTCTAATATATAAACGAGGTATCTTAAATTTCACTTCTCTGCTTAAGTTCCCCGAGGAAGATGTTTTTTTAGCACCTGGACTAGTAGATATAATTTTAAAAATGACTGGATCTCCAAAATATGAACACGGTATCTGAATTTTCAGTTTTCAGTTTAAATTCCCTAAGGAAGATGTATTTTAAGCACCTGGACTACTAGATATAATTTTCAAATGATGGGATCTCTAAAACATGAACAAGGTATTTGAATATTCAGTTCTCAGCTTAAGTTCCCTGAGGAAGATGTATTTTATGCACCTGGACTACTATATTATTTTCAAAATGACAGGATCTCTAAAATATGAACTAGGTATCTTAATTTTCAGTTCTCAGCTTAAATTCCCTGAGGAAGATGTATTTTAAGCACCTGGACTACTATATATAATTTTCAAAATGACGGGATCTCTAAAATATGAACTAGGTATCTTAATTTTCAGTTCTCAGCTTAAATTCCCTGAGGAAGATGTATTTTAAGCACCTGGACTACTATATATAATTTTCAAAATGACGGGATCTCTAATATATAAACGAGGTATCTTAAATTTCACTTCTCTGCTTAAGTTCTCCGAGGAAGATGTTTTTTTAGCACCTGGACTAGTAGATATAATTTTAAAAATGACTGGATCTCCAAAATATGAACACGGTATCTGAATTTTCAGTTTTCAGCTTAAATTCCCTAAGGAAGATGTATTTTAAGCACCTGGACTACTAGATATAATTTTCAAAATGACGGCATCTCTAATATATAAACGAGGTATCTTAAATTTCACTTCTCAGCTTAAGTTCCCCGAGGAAGATGTTTTTTAAGCACCTGGACTACTAGATATAATTTTCAAAATGATGGAATCTCTAAAACATGAACAAGGTATTTGAATATTCAGTTCTCAGCTTAAGTTCCCTGAGGAAGATGTATTTTATGCACCTGGACTACTATATTATTTTCAAAATGACAGGATCTCTAAAATATGAACTAGGTATCTTAAATTTCACTTCTCAGCTTAAGTTCCCCGAGGAAGATGTTTTTTAAGCACCTGGACTACTAGATATAATTTTCAAAATGACGGGATCTCCAAAATATGAACACGGTATCTGGATTTTCAGTTCTCAGTTTAAATTCCCTTAGGAAGATGTATTTTAAGCACCTGGACTACTAGATATAATGTTCAAAATGACGGCATCTCTAATATATAATGGAGGTATCTTAAATTTCACGTCTCAGGTTAAGTTCCCCGAGGAAGATGTTTTTCAAGCACCTGGACTACTATATAATTTTCAAAATGACGGGATCTCTAAAATATGAACTAGGTATCTTAATTTTCAGTTCTCAGCTTAAATTCCCTGAGGAAGATGTATTTTCAAAATGACGGGATCTCTAATATATAAACGAGGTATCTTAAATTTCACTTCTCAGCTTAGGTTCCCCGAGGAAGATGTTTTTTAAGCACCTGGACTACTATATTATTTTCAAAATGACAGGATCTCTAAAATATGAACTAGGTATCTTAATTTTCAGTTCTCAGCTTAAATTCCCTGAGGAAGATGTATTTTAAGCACCTGGACGAATATATATAATTTTCAAAATGACGGGATCTCTAATATATAAACGAGGTATCTTAAATTTCACTTCTCAGCTTAGGTTCCCCGAGGAAGATGTTTTTTAAGCACCTGGACTAATATATTATTTTCAAAATGACAGGATCTCTAAAATATGAACTAGGTATCTTAATTTTCAGTTCTCAGCTTAAATTCCCTGATGAAGATGTATTTTAAGCACCTGGACTACTATATATAATTTTTAAAATAACGGGGTCTCTAAAATATGAAGAAGGTATGTGAATTTTCAGTTCGTAGCTTAAATTCCCTGAGGAAGATTTATGTTAAACACCTGGACTACTTGAATAATTCTTAAAATGACAGGATTTCTAATATATAAACGAGGTATCTCATGTTTCACTTCTCAGCTTAAGTTCCCCGAGGAAGATGTTTTTTAAGCACATGGACTAGTAGATATAATTTTAAAAATGACTGGATCTCCAAAATATGAACAGGGTATCTTAATTTTCAGTTCTCAGCTTAAATTCCCTGAGGAAGATGTATTTTAAGCACCTGGACTACTATATATAATTTTCAAAATGACGGGATCTCTAATATATAAACGAGGTATCTTAAATTTCACTTCTCAGATTAGGTTCCCCGAGGAAGATGTTTTTTAAGCACCTGGACTACTAGATATAATTTTCAAAATGACGGCATCTCTATTATATTAACGAGGTATCTTAAATTTCACTCCTCAGGTTAAGTTCCCCGAGGAAGATGTTTTTTAAGCACCTGGACTACTAGATATAATTTTCAAAATAACGGGATCTCTAAAATATGAAGAACGTATCTGAATTTTCAGTTCTCAGCTTAAATTCCCTGAGGAAGATTTATGTTAAACACCTGGACTACTTGAAATAATTCTCAAAATGAGAGAATTTCTAATATATGAACGAGGTATCTTATGTTTCACTTCTCAGCTTAAGTTCCCCGAGGAAGATGTTTTTTAAGCACATGGACTAGTAGATATAATTTTAAAAATGACTGGATCTCCAAAATATGAATAGGGTATCTTAATTTTCAGTTCTTAGCTTAAGTTCCCTGAGGAAGATGTTTTTTAAGCACCTGGACTACTAGATATAATTTTCCAAATGACGGGATTTCTGATATATAAACGAGGTATCTAAAATTTCACTTCTGAGCTTAAGTTCCCCGAGGAAGATGTTTTTTAAGCACCTGGACTACTAGATATAATTTTCAAAATGACGGTATCTCTAAAACATGAACAAGGTATCTGAATATTCAGTTCTCAGCTTAAGTTCCCTGAGGAAGATGTATTTTATGCACCTGGACTACTATATTATTTTCAAAATGACAGGATCTCTAAGATATGAACTAGGTATCTTAATTTTCAGTTCTCAGCTTAAATTCCCTGAGGAAGATGTATTTTAAGCACCTGGACTACTATATATAATTCTCAAAATGACGGGATCTCTAATATATAAACGAGGTATCTTAAATTTCACGCCTCAGCTTAGGTTCCCAGAGGAAGATGTTTTTTAAGCACCTGGACTACTAGATATAATTTTCCAAATGACGGGATTTCTGATATATAAACGAGGTATCTTAATTTTCAGTTCTCAGCTTAAATTCCCTGAGGAAGATGTATTTTAAGCACCTGGACTACTATATATAATTTTCAAAATGACGGTATCTCTAAAACATGAACAATGTATCTGAATATTCAGTTCTCAGCTTAAGTTCCCTGAGGAAGATGTATTTTATGCACCTGGACTATTATATTATTTTCAAAATGACAGGATCTCTAAGATATGAACTAGGTATCTTAATTTTCAGTTCTCAGCTTAAATTCCCTGAGGAAGATGTATTTTAAGCACCTGGACTACTATATATAATTCTCAAAATGACGGGATCTCTAATATATAAACGAGGTATCTTAAATTTCACTTCTCAGCTTAGGTTCCCAGAGGAAGATTTATTTTAAGCACCTGGACTACTAGATATAATTTTCCAAATGACGGGATTTCTGATATATAAACGAGGTATCTAAAATTTCACTTCTGAGCTTAAGTTCCCCGAGGAAGATGTTTTTTAAGCACCTGGACTACTAGATATAATTTTCAAAATGACGGTATCTCTAAAACATGAACAAGGTATCTGAATATTCAGTTCTCAGCTTAAGTTCCCTGAGGAAGATGTATTTTATGCACCTGGACTACTATATTATTTTCAAAATGGCAGGATCTCTAAAATATGAACTAGGTATCTTAATTTTCAGTTCTCAGCTTAAATTCCCCGAGGAAGATGTTTTTTAAGCACCTGGACTACTATATAATTTTCAAAACGACGGGATCTCTAAAATATGAACTAGGTATCTTAATTTTCAGTTCTCAGTTTAAATTCACTTAGGAAGATGTATTTTAAGCACCTGGACTACTAGATATAATTTTCAAAATGACGGCATCTCTAATATATAATCGAGGTATCTTAAATTTCACGTCTCAGGTTAAGTTCACCGAGGAAGATGTTTTTTAAGCACCTGAACTACTATATAATTTTCAAAATGACGGGATCTCTAAAATATGAACTAGGTATCTTAATTTTCAGTTCTCAGCTTAAATTCCCTGAGGAAGATGTATTTTAAGCACCTGGACTACTATATATAATTTTCAAAATGACAGGATTTCTAATATATAAACGAGGTATCTTATATTTCACTTCTCAGCTTAAGTTCCCCGAGGAAGATGTTTTTTAAGCACCTGGACTACTAGATATAATTTTCAAAATGACGGGATCTCTAATATATTAACGAGGTATCTTAAATTTCACTTCTGAGCTTAAGTTCCCCGAGGAAGATGTTTTTTAAGCACCTGGACTACTAGATATAATTTTCAAAATGACGGTATCTCTAAAACATGAACAAGGTATCTGAATATTCAGTTCTCAGCTTAAGTTCCCTGAGGAAGATGTTTTTTAAGCACCTGGACTACTATATAATTTTCAAAATGACGGGATCTCTAAAATATGAACTAGGTATCTTAATTTTCAGTTCTCAGCTTAAATTCCCTGAGGAAGATGTATTTTAAGCACCTGGACTACTATATATAATTCTCAAAATGACGGGATCTCTAATATATAAACGAGGTATCTTAAATTTCACTTCTCAGCTTAGGTTCCCAGAGGAAGATGTTTTTTAAGCACCTGGACTACTAGATATAATTTTCCAAATGACGGGATTTCTGATATATAAACGAGGTATCTAAAATTTCACTTCTGAGCTTAAGTTCCCCGAGGAAGATGTTTTTTAAGCACCTGGACTACTAGATATAATTTTCAAAATGACGGTATCTCTAAAACATGAACAAGGTATCTGAATATTCAGTTCTCAGCTTAAGTTCCCTGAGGAAGATGTATTTTATGCACCTGGACTACTATATAATTTTCAAAATGACAAGATCTCCAAAATATGAACTAGGTATCTTAATTTTCAGTTCTCAGCTTAAATTCCCCGAGGAAGATGTCTTTTAAGCACCTGGACTACTATATAATTTTCAAAACGACGGGATCTCTAAAATATGAACTAGGTATCTTAATTTTCAGTTCTCAGTTTAAATTCACTTAGGAAGATGTATTTTAAGCACCTGGACTACTAGATATAATTTTCAAAATGACGGCATCTCTAATATATAATCGAGGTATCTTAAATTTCACGTCTCAGGTTAAGTTCACCGAGGAAGATGTTTTTTAAGCACCTGAACTACTATATAATTTTCAAAATGACGGGATCTCTAAAATATGAACTAGGTATCTTAATTTTCAGTTCTCAGCTTAAATTCCCTGAGGAAGATGTATTTTAAGCACCTGGACTACTATATATAATTTTCAAAATGACAGGATTTCTAATATATAAACGAGGTATCTTATATTTCACATCTCAGCTTAAGTTCCCCGAGGAAGATGTTTTTTAAGCACCTGGACTACTAGATATAATTTTCAAAATGACGGGATCTCTAATATATAAACGAGGTATCTTAAATTTCACTTCTCAGCTTAAGTTCCCCGAGGAAGATGTTTTTTAAGCACCTGGACTACTAGATATAATTTTCAAAATGACGGTATCTCTAAAACATGAACAAGGTATCTGAATATTCAGTTCTCAGCTTAAGTTCCCTGAGGAAGATGTTTTTTAAGCACCTGGACTACTATATAATTTTCAAAATGACGGGATCTCTAAAATATGAACTAGGTATCTTAATTTTCAGTTCTCAGCTTAAATTCCCTGAGGAAGATGTATTTTAAGCACCTGGACTACTATATATAATTTTCAAAATGACGGGATCTCTAATATATAAACGAGGTATCTTATATTTCACTTCTCAGCTTAAGTTCCCCGAGGAAGATGTTTTTTAAGCACCTGGACTACTAGATATAATTTTCAAAATAACGGGATCTCTAAAATATGAAGAACGTATCTGAATTTTCAGTTCTCATCTTAAATTCCCTGAGGAAGATTTATGTTAAACACCTGGACTACTTGAAATAATTCTCAAAATGAGAGAATTTCTAATATATGAACGAGGTATCTTATGTTTCACTTCTCAGCTTAAGTTCCCCGAGGAAGATGTTTTTTAAGCACATGGACTAGTAGATATAATTTTAAAAATGACTGGATCTCCAAAATATGAATAGGGTATCTTAATTTTCAGTTCTTAGCTTAAGTTCCCTGAGGAAGATGTTTTTTAAGCACCTGGACTACTAGATATAATTTTCCAAATGACGGGATTTCTGATATATAAACGAGGTATCTAAAATTTCACTTCTGAGCTTAAGTTCCCCGAGGAAGATGTTTTTTAAGCACCTGGACTACTAGATATAATTTTCAAAATGACGGTATCTCTAAAACATGAACAAGGTATCTGAATATTCAGTTCTCAGCTTAAGTTCCCTGAGGAAGATGTATTTTATGCACCTGGACTACTATATTATTTTCAAAATGACAGGATCTCTAAGATATGAACTAGGTATCTTAATTTTCAGTTCTCAGCTTAAATTCCCTGAGGAAGATGTATTTTAAGCACCTGGACTACTATATATAATTCTCAAAATGATGGTATCTCTAATATATAATCGAGGTATCTTAAATTTCACGTCTCAGGTTAGGTTCCCAGAGGAAGATGTTTTTTAAGCACCTGGACTACTAGATATAATTTTCCAAATGACGGGATTTCTGATATATAAACGAGGTATCTTAATTTTCAGTTCTCAGCTTAAATTCCCTGAGGAAGATGTATTTTAAGCACCTGGACTACTATATATAATTTTCAAAATGACGGTATCTCTAAAACATGAACAAGGTATCTGAATATTCAGTTCTCAGCTTAAGTTCCCTGAGGAAGATGTATTTTATGCACCTGGACTATTATATTATTTTCAAAATGACAGGATCTCTAAGATATGAACTAGGTATCTTAATTTTCAGTTCTCAGCTTAAATTCCCTGAGGAAGATGTATTTTAAGCACCTGGACTACTATATATAATTCTCAAAATGACGGGATCTCTAATATATAAACGAGGTATCTTAAATTTCACTTCTCAGCTTAGGTTCCCAGAGGAAGATGTTTTTTAAGCACCTGGACTACTAGATATAATTTTCCAAATGACGGGATTTCTGATATATAAACGAGGTATCTAAAATTTCACTTCTGAGCTTAAGTTCCCCGAGGAAGATGTTTTTTAAGCACCTGGACTACTAGATATAATTTTCAAAATGACGGTATCTCTAAAACATGAACAAGGTATCTGAATATTCAGTTCTCAGCTTAAGTTCACTGAGGAAGATGTATTTTATGCACCTGGACTACCATATTATTTTCAAAATGGCTGGATCTCTAAAATATGAACTAGGTATCTTAATTTTCAGTTCTCAGCTTAGGTTCCCCGAGGAAGATGTTTTTTAAGCACCTGGACTACTATATAATTTTCAAAACGACGGGATCTCTAAAATATGAACTAGGTATCTTAATTTTCAGTTATCAGTTTAAATTCACTTAGGAAGATGTATTTTAAGCACCTGGACTACTAGATATAATTTTCAAAATGACGGCATCTCTAATATATAAACGAGGTATCTTAAATTTCACGTCTCAGGTTAAGTTCACCGAGGAAGATGTTTTTTAAGCACCTGAACTACTATATAATTTTCAAAATGACGGGATCTCTAAAATATGAACTAGGTATCTTAATTTTCAGTTCTCAGCTTAAATTCCCTGAGGAAGATGTATTTTAAGCACCTGGACTACTATATATAATTTTCAAAATGACAGGATTTCTAATATATAAACGAGGTATCTTATATTTCACATCTCAGCTTAAGTTCCCCGAGGAAGATGTTTTTTAAGCACCTGGACTACTAGATATAATTTTCAAAATGACGGGATCTCTAATATATTAACGAGGTATCTTAAATTTCACTTCTGAGCTTAAGTTCCCCGAGGAAGATGTTTTTTAAGCACCTGGACTACTAGATATAATTTTCAAAATGACGGTATCTCTAAAACATGAACAAGGTATCTGAATATTCAGTTCTCAGCTTAAGTTCCCTGAGGAAGATGTTTTTTAAGCACCTGGACTACTATATAATTTTCAAAATGACGGGATCTCTAAAATATGAACTAGGTATCTTAATTTTCAGTTCTCAGCTTAAATTCCCTGAGGAAGATGTATTTTAAGCACCTGGACTACTATATATAATTCTCAAAATGACGGGATCTCTAATATATAAACGAGGTATCTTAAATTTCACTTCTCAGCTTAGGTTCCCAGAGGAAGATGTTTTTTAAGCACCTGGACTACTAGATATAATTTTCCAAATGACGGGATTTCTGATATATAAACGAGGTATCTAAAATTTCACTTCTGAGCTTAAGTTCCCCGAGGAAGATGTTTTTTAAGCACCTGGACTACTAGATATAATTTTCAAAATGACGGTATCTCTAAAACATGAACAAGGTATCTGAATATTCAGTTCTCAGCTTAAGTTCCCTGAGGAAGATGTATTTTATGCACCTGGACTACTATATTATTTTCAAAATGACGGGATCTCTAAAATATGAACTAGGTATCTTAATTTTCAGTTCTCAGCTTAAATTCCCCGAGGAAGATGTCTTTTAAGCACCTGGACTACTATATAATTTTCAAAACGACGGGATCTCTAAAATATGAACTAGGTATCTTAATTTTCAGTTCTCAGTTTAAATTCACTTAGGAAGATGTATTTTAAGCACCTGGACTACTAGATATAATTTTCAAAATGACGGCATCTCTAATATATAATCGAGGTATCTTAAATTTCACGTCTCAGGTTAAGTTCACCGAGGAAGATGTTTTTTAAGCACCTGAACTACTATATAATTTTCAAAATGACGGGATCTCTAAAATATGAACTAGGTATCTTAATTTTCAGTTCTCAGCTTAAATTCCCTGAGGAAGATGTATTTTAAGCACCTGGACTACTATATATAATTTTCAAAATGACAGGATTTCTAATATATAAACGAGGTATCTTATATTTCACATCTCAGCTTAAGTTCCCCGAGGAAGATGTTTTTTAAGCACCTGGACTACTAGATATAATTTTCAAAATGACGGGATCTCTAATATATAATCGAGGTATCTTAAATTTCACTTCTGAGCTTAAGTTCCCCGAGGAAGATGTTTTTTAAGCACCTGGACTACTAGATATAATTTTCAAAATGACGGTATCTCTAAAACATGAACAAGGTATCTGAATATTCAGTTCTCAGCTTAAGTTCCCTGAGGAAGATGTTTTTTAAGCACCTGGACTACTAGATATAATTTTCAAAATGACGGGATCTCTAAAATATGAACTAGGTATCTTAATTTTCAGTTCTCAGCTTAAATTCCCTGAGGAAGATGTATTTTAAGCACCTGGACTACTATATATAATTTTCAAAATGACGGGATCTCTAATATATAAACGAGGTATCTTAAATTTCACTTCTCTGCTTAAGTTCCCCGAGGAAGATGTTTTTTTAGCACCTGGACTAGTAGATATAATTTTAAAAATGACTGGATCTCCAAAATATGAACACGGTATCTGAATTTTCAGTTTTCAGCTTAAATTCCCTAAGGAAGATGTATTTTAAGCACCTGGACTACTATATATAATTTTCAAAATGACAGGATCTCTAATATATAAACGAGGTATCTTAAATTTCACTTCTCAGCTTAAGTTCCCCGAGGAAGATGTTTTTTAAGCACCTGGACTACTAGATATAATTTTCAAAATGATGGAATCTCTAAAACATGAACAAGGTATTTGAATATTCAGTTCTCAGCTTAAGTTCCCTGAGGAAGATGTATTTTATGCACCTGGACTACTATATTATTTTCAAAATGACAGGATCTCTAAAATATGAACTAGGTATCTTAAATTTCACTTCTCAGCTTAAGTTCCCCGAGGAAGATGTTTTTTAAGCACCTGGACTACTAGATATAATTTTCAAAATGACGGGATCTCCAAAATATGAACACGGTATCTGGATTTTCAGTTCTCAGTTTAAATTCCCTTAGGAAGATGTATTTTAAGCACCTGGACTACTAGATATAATTTTCAAAATGACGGCATCTCTAATATATAATGGAGGTATCTTAAATTTCACGTCTCAGGTTAAGTTCCCCGAGGAAGATGTTTTTCAAGCACCTGGACTACTATATAATTTTCAAAATGACGGGATCTCTAAAATATGAACTAGGTATCTTAATTTTCAGTTCTCAGCTTAAATTCCCTGAGGAAGATGTATTTTCAAAATGAAGGCATCTCTAATATATAATCGAGGTATCTTAAATTTCACTTCTCATCTTAGGTTCCCCGAGGAAGATGTTTTTTAAGCACCTGGACTACTATATTATTTTCAAAATGACAGGATCTCTAAAATATGAACTAGGTATCTTAATTTTCAGTTCTCAGCTTAAATTCCCTGAGGAAGATGTATTTTAAGCACCTGGACGAATATATATAATTTTCAAAATGACGGGATCTCTAATATATAAACGAGGTATCTTAAATTTCACTTCTCAGCTTAGGTTCCCCGAGGAAGATGTTTTTTAAGCACCTGGACTAATATATTATTTTCAAAATGACAGGATCTCTAAAATATGAACTAGGTATCTTAATTTTCAGTTCTCAGCTTAAATTCCCTAAGGAAGATGTATTTTAAGCACCTGGACTACTATATATAATTTTTAAAATAACGGGGTCTCTAAAATATGAAGAAGGTATGTGAATTTTCAGTTCTCAGCTTAAATTCCCTGAGGAAGATTTATGTTAAACACCTGGACTACTTGAATAATTCTCAAAATGACAGGATTTCTAATATATAAACGAGGTATCTCATGTTTCACTTCTCAGCTTAAGTTCCCCGAGGAAGATGTTTTTTAAGCACATGGACTAGTAGATATAATTTTAAAAATGACTGGATCTCCAAAATATGAACAGGGTATCTTAATTTTCAGTTCTCAGCTTAAATTCCCTGAGGAAGATGTATTTTAAGCACCTGGACTACTATATATAATTTTCAAAATGACGGGATCTCTAATATATAAACGAGGTATCTTAAATTTCACTTCTCAGATTAGGTTCCCCGAGGAAGATGTTTTTTAAGCACCTGGACTACTAGATATAATTTTCAAAATGACGGCATCTCTATTATATTAACGAGGTATCTTAAATTTCACTCCTCAGGTTAAGTTCCCCGAGGAAGATGTTTTTTAAGCACCTGGACTACTAGATATAATTTTCAAAATAACGGGATCTCTAAAATATGAAGAACGTATCTGAATTTTCAGTTCTCAGCTTAAATTCCCTAAGGAAGATTTATGTTAAACACCTGGACTACTTGAAATAATTCTCAAAATGAGAGAATTTCTAATATATAAACGAGGTATCTTATGTTTCACTTCTCAGCTTAAGTTCCCCGAGGAAGATGTTTTTTAAGCACATGGACTAGTAGATATAATTTTAAAAATGACTGGATCTCCAAAATATGAATAGGGTATCTTAATTTTCAGTTCTTAGCTTAAGTTCCCTGAGGAAGATGTTTTTTAAGCACCTGGACTACTAGATATAATTTTCCAAATGACGGGATTTCTGATATATAAACGAGGTATCTAAAATTTCACTCCTGAGCTTAAGTTCCCCGAGGAAGATGTTTTTTAAGCACCTGGACTACTAGATATAATTTTCAAAATGACGGTATCTCTAAAACATGAACAAGGTATCTGAATATTCAGTTCTCAGCTTAAGTTCCCTGAGGAAGATGTATTTTATGCACCTGGACTACTATATTATTTTCAAAATGACAGGATCTCTAAGATATGAACTCGGTATCTTAATTTTCAGTTCTCAGCTTAAATTCCCTGAGGAAGATGTATTTTAAGCACCTGGACTACTATATATAATTCTCAAAATGACGGGATCTCTAATATATAAACGAGGTATCTTAAATTTCACGCCTCAGCTTAGGTTCCCAGAGGAAGATGTTTTTTAAGCACCTGGACTACTAGATATAATTTTCCAAATGACGGGATTTCTGATATATAAACGAGGTATCTTAATTTTCAGTTCTCAGCTTAAATTCCCTGAGGAAGATGTATTTTAAGCACCTGGACTACTATATATAATTTTCAAAATGACGGTATCTCTAAAACATGAACAAGGTATCTGAATATTCAGTTCTCAGCTTAAGTTCCCTGAGGAAGATGTATTTTATGCACCTGGACTATTATATTATTTTCAAAATGACAGGATCTCTAAGATATGAACTAGGTATCTTAATTTTCAGTTCTCAGCTTAAATTCCCTGAGGAAGATGTATTTTAAGCACCTGGATACTATATATAATTCTCAAAATGACGGGATCTCTAATATATAAACGAGGTATCTAAAATTTCTCTTCTCAGCTTAGTTTCCCATTGGAAGATGTTTTTTAAGCACCTGGACTACTAGATATAATTTTCCAAATGACGGGATTTCTGATATATAAACGAGGTATCTAAAATTTCACTTCTGAGCTTAAGTTCCCCGAGGAAGATGTTTTTTAAGCACCTGGACTACTAGATATAATTTTCAAAATGACGGTATCTCTAAAACATGAACAAGGTATCTGAATATTCAGTTCTCAGCTTAAGTTCCCTGAGGAAGATGTATTTTATGCACCTGGACTACTATATTATTTTCAAAATGGCAGGATCTCTAAAATATGAACTAGGTATCTTAATTTTCAGTTCTCAGCTTAAATTCCCCGAGGAAGATGTTTTTTAAGCACCTGGACTACTATATAATTTTCAAAACGACGGGATCTCTAAAATATGAACTAGGTATCTTAATTTTCAGTTCTCAGTTTAAATTCACTTAGGAAGATGTATTTTAAGCACCTGGACTACTAGATATAATTTTCAAAATGACGGCATCTCTAATATATAATCGAGGTATCTTAAATTTCACGTCTCAGGTTAAGTTCACCGAGGAAGATGTTTTTTAAGCACCTGAACTACTATATAATTTTCAAAATGACGGGATCTCTAAAATATGAACTAGGTATCTTAATTTTCAGTTCTCAGCTTAAATTCCCTGAGGAAGATGTATTTTAAGCACCTGGACTACTATATATAATTTTCAAAATGACAGGATTTCTAATATATAAACGAGGTATCTTATATTTCACATCTCAGCTTAAGTTCCCCGAGGAAGATGTTTTTTAAGCACCTGGACTACTAGATATAATTTTCAAAATGACGGGATCTCTAATATATAAACGAGGTATCTTAAATTTCACTTCTCAGCTTAAGTTCCCCGAGGAAGATGTTTTTAAGCACCTGGACTACTAGATATAATTTTCAAAATGACGGTATCTCTAAAACATGAACAAGGTATCTGAATATTCAGTTCTCAGCTTAAGTTCCCTGAGGAAGATGTTTTTTAAGCACCTGGACTGCTATATAATTTTCAAAATGACGGGATCTCTAAAATATGAACTAGGTATCTTAATTTTCAGTTCTCAGCTTAAATTCCCTGAGGAAGATGTATTTAAAGCACCTGGACTACTATATATAATTTTCAAAATGACGGGATCTCTAATATATAAACGAGGTATCTTAAATTTCACTTCTCAGCTTAGGTTCCCAGAGGAAGATGTTTTTTAAGCACCTGGACTACTAGATATAATTTTCCAAATGACGGGATTTCTGATATATAAACGAGGTATCTAAAATTTCACTTCTGAGCTTAAGTTCCCCGAGGAAGATGTTTTTTAAGCACCTGGACTACTAGATATAATTTTCAAAATGACGGTATCTCTAAAACATGAACAAGGTATCTGAATATTCAGTTCTCAGATTAAGTTCAATTAGGAAGATGTATTTTATGCACCTGGACTACTATATTATTTTCAAAATGACGGGATCTCCAAAATATGAACTAGGTATCTTAATTTTCAGTTCTCAGCTTAAATTCCCCGAGGAAGATGTTTTTTAAGCACCTGGACTACTATATAATTTTCAAAACGACGGGATCTCTAAAATATGAACTAGGTATCTTAATTTTCAGTTCTCAGTTTAAATTCACTTAGGAAGATGTATTTTAAGCACCTGGACTACTAGATATAATTTTCAAAATGACGGCATCTCTAATATATAATCGAGGTATCTTAAATTTCACGTCTCAGGTTAAGTTCACCGAGGAAGATGTTTTTTAAGCACCTGAACTACTATATAATTTTCAAAATGACGGGATCTCTAAAATATGAACTAGGTATCTTAATTTTCAGTTCTCAGCTTAAATTCCCTGAGGAAGATGTATTTTAAGCACCTGGACTACTATATATAATTTTCAAAATGACAGGATTTCTAATATATAAACGAGGTATCTTATATTTCACATCTCAGCTTAAGTTCCCCGAGGAAGATGTTTTTTAAGCACCTGGACTACTAGATATAATTTTCAAAATGACGGGATCTCTAATATATAAACGAGGTATCTTAAATTTCACTTCTCAGCTTAAGTTCCCCGAGGAAGATGTTTTTTAAGCACCTGGACTACTAGATATAATTTTCAAAATGACGGTATCTCTAAAACATGAACAAGGTATCTGAATATTCAGTTCTCAGCTTAAGTTCCCTGAGGAAGATGTTTTTTAAGCACCTGGAATACTATATAATTTTCAAAATGACGGGATCTCTAAAATATGAACTAGGTATCTTAATTTTCATTTCTCAGCTTAAATTCCCTGAGGAAGATGTATTTTAAGCACCTGGACTACTATATATAATTCTCGAAATGACGGGATCTCTAATATATAAACGAGGTATCTTAAATTTCACTTCTCAGCTTAGGTTCCCAGAGGAAGATGTTTTTTAAGCACCTGGACTACTAGATATAATTTTCCAAATGACGGGATTTCTGATATTTAAACGAGGTATCTAAAATTTCACTTCTGAGCTTAAGTTCCCCGAGGAAGATGTTTTTTAAGCACCTGGACTACTAGATATAATTTTCAAAATGACGGTATCTCTAAAACATGAACAAGGTATCTGAATATTCAGTTCTCAGCTTAAGTTCCCTGAGGAAGATGTATTTTATGCACCTGGACTACTATATTATTTTCAAAATGACAGGATCTCTAAAATATGAACTAGGTATCTTAATTTTCAGTTCTCAGCTTAAATTCCCCGAGGAAGATGTTTTTTAAGCACCTGGACTACTATATAATTTTCAAAACGACGGGATCTCTAAAATATGAACTAGGTATCTTAATTTTCAGTTCTCAGTTTAAATTCACTTAGGAAGATGTATTTTAAGCACCTGGACTACTAGATATAATTTTCAAAATGACGGCATCTCTAATATATAATCGAGGTATCTTAAATTTCACGTCTCAGGTTAAGTTCCCCGAGGAAGATGTTTTTTAAGCACCTGAACTACTATATAATTTTCAAAATGACGGGATCTCTAAAATATGAACAAGGTATCTTAATTTTCAGTTCTCAGCTTAAATTCTCTGAGGAAGATGTATTTTAAGTACCTGGACTACTATATATAATTTTCAAAATGACAGGATTTCTAATATATAAACAAGGTATCTTATATTTCACATCTCAGCTTAAGTTCCCCGAGGAAGATGTTTTTTAAGCACCTGGACTACTAGATATAATTTTCAAAATGACGGGATCTCTAGTATATAAACGAGGTATCTTAAATTTCAATTCTCAACTTAGGTTCCCCGAGGAAGATGTTTTTTAAGCACCTGGACTACTAGATATAATTTTCAAAATGACGGGATCTCCAAAATATGAACACGGTATCTGGATTTTCAGTTCTCAGTTTAAATTCCCTTAGGAAGATGTATTTTAAGCACCTGGACTACTATATATAATTCTCCAAATGACGGGATCTCTAATATATAAACGAGGTATCTTGAATTTCACTTCGCAGCTTAGGTTCCCAGAGGAAGATGTTTTTTAAGCACCTGGACTACTAGATATAATTTTACAAATGACGGTATTTCTGAAATTAAAACGAGGGAAATAAAATTTCACTTCTGAGCTTAAGTTCCCCGAGGAAGATGTTTTTTAAGCACCTGGAATACTAGATATAATTTTCAAAATGACGGTATCTCTAAAACATGAACAAGGTATCTGAATATTCAGTTCTCAGCTTAAGTTCCCTGAGGAAGATGTATTTTATGCACCTGGACTACTATATTATTTTCAAAATGACAGGATCTCTAAAATATGAACTAGGTATCTTAATTTTCAGTTCTCAGCTTAAATTCCCCGAGGAAGATGTTTTTTAAGCACCTGGACTACTATATAATTTTCAAAACGACGGGATCTCTAAAATATGAACTAGGTATCTTAATTTTCAGTTCTCAGTTTAAATTCACTTAGGAAGATGTATTTTAAGCACCTGGACTACTAGATATAATTTTCAAAATGACGGCATCTCTAATATATAAACGAGGTATCTTAAATTTCACTTCTCAGCTTAGGTTCCCCGAGGAAGATGTTTTTTAAGCACCTGGACTACTAGATATAATTTTCCAAATGACGGGATTTCTGATATATAAACGAGGTATCTAAAATTTCACTTCTGAGCTTAAGTTCCCCGAGGAAGATGTTTTTTAAGCACCTGGACTACTAGATATAATTTTCAAAATGACGGGATCTCCAAAATATGAACACGGTATCTGAATTTTCAGTTCTCAGCTTAAATTCCCTGAGGAAGAAGTATTTTAAGCACCTGGACTACTATATATAATTCTCGAAAGACGGGATCTCTAATATATAAACGAGGTATCTTAAATTTCACTTCTCAGCTTAGGTTCCCAGAGGAAGATGTTTTTTAAGCACCTGGACTACTAGATATAATTTTCCAAATGACGGGATTTCTGATATTTAAACGAGGTATCTAAAATTTCACTTCTGAGCTTAAGGTCCCTGAGGAAAATGTTTTTCAAGCACCTGGACTGCTAGATATAATTTTCAAAATGACGGGATCTCTAAAATATGAAATAGGTATCTTAATTTTCAGTTCTCAGCTTAAATTCCATGCGGAAGGTGTATTTTAAGCACCTGGACTACTATATATAATTTTCTAAATGACGGGATCTCTCATATATAAACGAGGTATCTTATATTTCACTTCTCAGCTTAAGTTCCCTGAGGAAGATGTATTTTATGCACCTGGACTACTATATTATTTTCAAAATGACAGGATCTCTAAAATATGAACTAGGTATCTTAATTTTCAGTTCTCAGCTTAAATTCCACGAGGAAGATGTTTTTTAAGCACCTGGACTACTATATAATTTTCAAAACGACGGGATCTCTAAAATATGAACTAGGTATCTTAATTTTCAGTTCTCAGTTTAAATTCACTTAGGAAGATGTATTTTAAGCACCTGGACTACTAGATATAATTTTCAAAATGACGGCATCTCTAATATATAATCGAGGTATCTTAAATTTCACGTCTCAGGTTAAGTTCCCCGAGGAAGATGTTTTTTAAGCACCTGAACTACTATATAATTTTCAAAATGACGGGATCTCTAAAATATGAACTAGGTATCTTAATTTTCAGTTCTCAGCTTAAATTCCCCGAGGAAGATGTTTTTTAAGCACCTGGACTACTATATATAATTTTCAAAATGACAGGATTTCTAATATATAAACGAGGCATCTTATATTTCACATCTCAGCTTAAGTTCGCCGAGGAAGATTTTTAAAGCACCTGGACTACTAGATATAATTTTCAAAATGACGGGATCTCTAATATATAAACGAGGTATCTTAAATTTCAATTCTCAGCTTAGGTTCCCCGAGGAAGATGTTTTTTAAGCACCTGGACTACTAGATATAATTTTCAAAATGACGGGATCTCCAAAATATGAACACGGTATCTGGATTTTCAGTTCTCAGTTTAAATTCCCTTAGGAAGATGCATTTTAAGCACCTGGACTACTATGTATAATTCTCAAAATGACGGGATCTCTAATATATAAACGAGGTATCTTAAATTTCACTTCTCAGCTTAGGTTCCCAGAGGAAGATGTTTTTTAAGCACCTGGACTACTAGATATAATTTTCCAAATGACGGGATTTCTGATATTTAAACGAGGTATCTAAAATTTCACTTCTGAGCTTAAGTTCCCCGAGGAAGATGTTTTTTAAGCACCTGGACTACTAGATATAATTTTCAAAATGACGGTATCTCTAAAACATGAACAAGGTATCTGAATATTCAGTTCTCAGCTTAAGTTCCCTGAGGAAGATGTATTTTATGCACCTGGACTACTATATTATTTTCAAAATGACAGGATCTCTAAAATATGAACTAGGTATCTTAATTTTCAGTTCTCAGCTTAAATTCCCCGAGGAAGATGTTTTTTAAGCACCTGGACTACTATATAATTTTCAAAACGACGGGATCTCTAAAATATGAACTAGGTATCTTAATTTTCAGTTCTCAGTTTAAATTCACTTAGGAAGATGTATTTTAAGCACCTGGACTACTAGATATAATTTTCAAAATGACGGCATCTCTAATATATTAACGAGGTATCTTAAATTTCACTTCTGAGCTTAAGTTCCCCGAGGAAGATGTTTTTTAAGCACCTGGACTACTAGATATAATTTTCCAAATGACGGGATTTCTGATATATAAACGAGGTATCTAAAATTTCACTTCTCAGCTTAAGTTCCCCGAGGAAGATGTTTTAAGCACCTGGACTACTAGATATAATTTTCAAAATGACGGGATCTCTAAAATATGAACAAGGTATCTGTATTTTCAGTTCTCAGCTTAAATTCCCTGAGGAAGATGTATTTTAAGCACCTGGACTACTAAATATAATTCTCGAAAGACGGGATCTCTAATATATAAACGAGGTATCTTAAATTTCACTTCTCAGCTTATGTTCCCAGAGGAAGATGTTTTTTAAGCACCTGGACTACTAGATATAATTTTCCAAATGACGGGATTTCTGATATTTAAACGAGGTATCTAAAATTTCACTTCTCTGCTTAAGTTCCCCGAGGAAGATGTATTTTAAGCACCTGGACTACTATATATAATTTTCAAAATGACGGGATCTCTAACATATTAACTAGGTATCTTTATTTTCAGTTCTCAGCTTAAATTCCCTGAGGAAGATGTTTTTTAAGCACCTGGACTACTATATATAATTCTCAAAATGACGGGATCTCTAATATATAAACGAGGTAACTTAAATTTCACATCTCAGAGTAGGTGCCCAGAGGAAGATGTATTTTATGCACCTGGACTACTATATTATTTTCAAAATGACAGGATCTCTAAAATATGAACTAGGTATCTTAATTTTCAGTTCTCAGCTTAAATTCCCCGAGGAAGATGTTTTTTAAGCACCTGGACTACTATATAATTTTCAAAACGACGGGATCTCTAAAATATGAACTAGGTATCTTAATTTTCAGTTCTCAGTTTAAATTCACTTAGGAAGATGTATTTTAAGCACCTGGACTACTAGATATAATTTTCAAAATGACGGCATCTCTAATATATAATCGAGGTATCTTAAATTTCACGTCTCAGGTTAAGTTCCCCGAGGAAGATGTTTTTTAAGCACCTGAACTACTATATAATTTTCAAAATGACGGGATCTCTAAAATATGAACTAGGTATCTTAATTTTCAGTTCTCAGCTTAAATTCTCTGAGGAAGATGTATTTTAAGCACCTGGACTACTAGATATAATTTTCCAAATGACAGGATTTCTAATATATAAACGAGGTATCTTATATTTCACATCTCAGCTTAAGTTCCCCGAGGAAGATTTTTTAAAGCACCTGGACTACTAGATATAATTTTCAATATGACGGGATCTCTAATATATAAACGAGGTATCTAAAATTTCACTTCTCAGCTTAAGTTCCCCGAGGAAGATGTTTTTTAAGCACCTGGACTACTAGATATAATTTTCAAAATGACGGGATCTCCAAAATATGAACACGGTATCTGGATTTTCAGTTCTCAGTTTAAATTCCCTTAGGAAGATGCATTTTAAGCACCTGGACTACTATGTATAATTCTCAAAATGACGGGATCTCTAATATATAAACGAGGTATCTTAAATTTCACTTCTCAGCTTAGGTTCCCAGAGGAAGATGTTTTTTAAGCACCTGGACTACTAGATATAATTTTCCAAATGACGGGATTTCTGATATTTAAACGAGGTATCTAAAATTTCACTTCTGAGCTTAAGTTCCCCGAGGAAGATGTTTTTTAAGCACCTGGAATACTAGATATAATTTTCAAAATGACGGTATCTCTAAAACATGAACAAGGTATCTGAATATTCAGTTCTCAGCTTAAGTTCCCTGAGGAAGATGTATTTTATGCACCTGGACTACTATATTATTTTCAAAATGACAGGATCTCTAAAATATGAACTAGGTATCTTAATTTTCAGTTCTCAGCTTAAATTTCCTGAGGAAGATGTTTTTTAAGCACCTGGACTACTATATAATTTTCAAAACGACGGGATCTCTAAAATATGAACTAGGTATCTTAATTTTCAGTTCTCAGTTTAAATTCACTTAGGAAGATGTATTTTAAGCACCTGGACTACTAGATATAATTTTCAAAATGACGGCATCTCTAATATATTAACGAGGTATCTTAAATTTAACTTCTGAGCTTAAGTTCCCCGAGGAAGATGTTTTTTAAGCACCTGGACTACTAGAAATAATTTTCCAAATGACGGGATTTCTGATATATAAACGAGGTATCTAAAATTTCACTTCTGAGCTTAAGTTCCCCGAGGAAGATGTTTTTTAAGCACCTGGACTACTAGATAGAATTTTCAAAATGACGGTATCTCTAAAATATTAACTAGGTATCTTAATTTTCAGTTCTTAGCTTAAGTTCCCTGAGGAAGATGTTTTTTAAGCACCTGGACTACTAGATATAATTCTCGAAAGACGGGATCTCTAATATATAAACGAGGTATCTTAAATTTCACTTCTCAGCTTAGGTTCCCAGAGGAAGATGTTTTTTAAGCACCTGGACTACTAGATATAATTTTCCAAATGACGGGATTTCTGATATTTAAACGAGGTATCTAAAATTTCACTTCTGAGCTTAAGTTCCCCGAGGAAGATGTATTTTAAGCACCTGGACTACTAGATATAATTTTCAAAATGACGGGATCTCCAAAATATGAACACGGTATCTTTATTTTCAGTTCTCAGCTTAAATTCCCTGAGGAAGAAGTATTTTAAGCACCTGGACTACTATATATAATTCTCGAAATGACGGGATCTCTAATATATAAACGAGGTATCTTAAATTTCACTTCTCAGCTTAGGTCCCCTGAGGAAGATGTATTTTATGCACCTGGACTACTATATTATTTTCAAAATGACAGGATCTCTAAAATATGAACTAGGTATCTTAATTTTCAGTTCTCAGCTTAAATTCCCCGAGGAAGATGTTTTTTAAGCACCTGGACTACTATATAATTTTCAAAACGACGGGATCTATAAAATATGAACTAGGTATCTTAATTTTCAGTTCTCAGTTTAAATTCCCTTAGGAAGATGTATTTTAAGCACCTGGACTACTAGATATAATTTTCAAAATGACGGCATCTCTAATATATAATCGAGGTATCTTAAATTTCACGTCTCAGGTTAAGTTCCCCGAGGAAGATGTTTTTTAAGCACCTGAACTAATATATAATTTTCAAAATGACGGGATCTCAAAAATATTAACTAGGTATCTTAATTTTCAGTTCTCAGCTTAAATTCCCTGAGGAAGATGTATTTTATGCACCTGGACTACTATATTATTTTAAAAATGACAGGATCTCTAAAATATGAACTAGGTATCTTAATTTTCAGTTCTCAGCTTAAATTCCCCGAGGAAGATGTTTTTTAAGCACCTGGACTACTATATAATTTTCAAAACGACGGGATCTCTAAAATATGAACTAGGTATCTTAATTTTCAGTTCTCAGCTTAAATTCCCTTATGAATATGTATTTTAAGCACCTTGAATACTAGATATAATTTTCAAAATGACGGCATCTCTAATATATAATCGAGGTATCTTAAATTTCACGTCTCAGGTTAAGTTCCCCGAGGAAGATGTTTTTTAAGCACCTGAACTACTATATAATTTTCAAAATGACGGGATCTCTAAAATATGAACTAGGTATCTTAACTTTCAGTTCTCAGCTTAAATTCTCTGAGGAAGATGTATTTTAAGCACCTGGACTACTATATATAATTGTCAAAATGACAGGATTTCTAATATATAAACGAGGGATCTTATATTTCACATCTCAGCGGAAGTTCCCCGAGGAAGATGTTTTTTAAGCACCTGGACTACTAGATATAATTTTCAAAATGACGGGATCTCTAATATATAAACGAGGTATCTTAAATTTCACTTCTCAGCTTAGGTTCCCCGAGGAAGATGTTTTTTAAGCACCTGGACTACTAGATATAATTCTCAAAATGACGGGATCTCTAATATATAAACGAGGTATCTTAAATTTCACTTCTCAGCTTAGATTCCCAGAGGAAGATGTTTTCTAAGCACCTGGACTACTCTACATAATTTTCCAAATGACGGGATTTCTGATATTTAAACGAGGTATCTAAAATTTCACTTCTGAGCTTAAGTTCCCCGAGGAAGATGTTTTTTAAGCACCTGGAATACTAGATATAATTTTCAAAATGACGGTATCTCTAAAACATGAACAAGGTATCTGAATATTCAGTTCTCAGCTTAAGTTCCCTGAGGAAGATGTATTTTATGCACCTGGACTACTATATTATTTTCAAAATGACAGGATCTCTAAAATATTAACTAGGTATCTTAATTTTCAGTTCTCAGCTTATTTTCCCCGAGGAAGATGTTTTTTAAGCACCTGGACTACTATATAATTTTCAAAACGACGGGATCTCTAAAATATCAACTAGGTATTTTAATTTTCAGTTCTCAGATTAAATTTCCTTAGGAAGATGTATTTTAAGCACCTGGACTACTAGATATAATTTTCAAAATGACGGCATCTCTAATATATAAACGAGGTATCTTAAATTTCACTTCTCAGCTTAGGTTCCCAGAGGAAGATGTTTTTTAAGCACCTGGACTACTAGATATAATTTTCCAAATGACGGGATTTCTGATATATAAACGAGGTATCTAAAATTTCACTTCTATGATTTAGTTCCCCGAGGAAGATGTTTTTTAAGCACCTGGACTACTAGATATAATTTTCAAAATGACGGGATCTCAAAAATATGAACTCGGTATCTTTATTTTCAGTTCTCAGCTTAAATTCCCTGAGGAAGATGTATTTTAAGCACCTGGACTACTATATATAATTCTCGAAATGACGGGATCTCTAATATATAAACGAGGTATCTTAAATTTCACTTCTCAGCTTAGGTTCCCCTGAGGAAGATGTATTTTATGCACCTGGACTACTATATATAATTTTCCAAATGACGGGATTTCTGATATTTAAACGAGGTATCTAAAATTTCACTTCTGAGCTTAAGTTCCCCGAGGAAGATGTTTTTTAAGCACCTGGACTACTAGATATAATTTTCAAAATGACGGGATCTCTAAAATATGAACTAGGTATCTTAATTTTCAGTTCTCAGCTTAAATTCCCTGAGGAAGATGTATTTTAAGCACCTGGACTACTATATATAATTCTCCAAATGACGGGATCTCTAATATATAAACGAGGTATCTTAAATTTCACTTCTCAGCTTAGGTTCCCAGAGGAAGATGTTTTTTAAGCACCTGGACTACTAGATATAATTTTCCAAATGACGGGATTTCTGATATTTAAACGAGGTATCTAAAATTTCACTTCTGAGCTTAAGTTCCCCGAGGAAGATGTTTTTTAAGCACCTGGACTACTAGATATAATTTTCAAAATGACGGGATCTCCAAAATATGAAATAGGTATCTTAATTTTCAGTTCTCAGCTTAAATTCCCTGAGGAAGATGTATTTTAAGCACCTGGACTACTATATATAATTCTCAAAATGACGGGATCTCTAATATATAAACGAGGTATCTTAAATTTCACTTCTCAGCTTAGGTTCCCCGAGGAAGATGTATTTTATGCACCTGGACTACTATATTATTTTCAAAATGACAGGATCTCTAAAATATGAACTAGGTATCTTAATTTTCAGTTCTCAGCTTAAATTCCCCGAGGAAGATGTTTTTTAAGCACCTGGACTACTATATAATTTTCAAAACGACGGGATCTCTAAAATATGAACTAGGTATCTTAATTTTCAGTTCTCAGTTTAAATTCACTTAGGAAGATGTATTTTAAGCACCTGGACTACTAGATATAATTTTCAAAATGACGGCATCTCTAATATATAATCGAGGTATCTTAAATTTCACGTCTCAGGTTAAGTTCCCCGAGGAAGATGTTTTTTAAGCACCTGAACTACTATATAATTTTCAAAATGACGGGATCTCTAAAATATGAACTAGGTATCTTAATTTTCAGTTCTCAGCTTAAATTCTCTGAGGAAGATGTATTTTAAGCACCTGGACTACTATATATAATTTTCAAAATGACAGGATTTCTAATATATAAACGAGGTATCTTATATTTCACATCTCAGCTTAAGTTCCCCGAGGAAGATGTTTTTTAAGCACCTGGACTACTAGATATAATTTTCAAAATGACGGGATCTCTAATATATAAACGAGGTATCTTAAATTTCACTTCTCAGATTAGGTTCCCCGAGGAAGATGTTTTTTAAGCACCTGGACTACTAGATATAATTTTCAAAATGACGGGAGCTCCAAAATATGAACACGGTATCTGGATTTTCAGTTCTCAGTTTAAATTCCCTTAGGAAGATGTATTTTAAGCACCTGGACTACTAGATATAATTCTCGAAATGACGGGATCTCTAATATATAAACGAGGTATCTTAAATTTCACTTCTCAGCTTAGGTTCCCAGAGGAAGATGTTTTTTAAGCACCTGGACTACTAGATATAATTTTCCAAATGACGGGATTTCTGATATTTAAACGAGGTATCTAAAATTTCACTTCTGAGCTTAAGTTCCCCGAGGAAGATGTTTTTTAAGCACCTGGACTACTAGATATAATTTTCAAAATGACGGTATCTCTAAAACATGAACAAGGTATCTGAATATTCAGTTCTCAGCTTAAGTTCCCTGAGGAAGATGTATTTTATGCACCTGGACTACTATATTATTTTCAAAATGACAGGATCTCTAAAATATGAACTAGGTATCTTAATTTTCAGTTCTCAGCTTAAATTCCCCGAGGAAGATGTTTTTTAAGCACCTGGACTACTATATAATTTTCAAAACGACGGGATCTCTAAAATATGAACTAGGTATCTTAATTTTCAGTTCTCAGTTTAAATTCACTTAGGAAGATGTATTTTAAGCACCTGGACTACTAGATATAATTTTCAAAATGACGGCATCTCTAATATATAATCGAGGTATCTTAAATTTCACGTCTCAGGTTAAGTTCCCCGAGGAAGATGTTTTTTAAGCACCTGGACTACTAGATATAATTTTCAAAATGACGGGATCTCTAATATATAAACGAGGTATCTTAAATTTCAATTCTCAACTTAGGTTCCCCGAGGAAGATGTTTTTTAAGCACCTGGACTACTAGATATAATTTTCAAAATGACGGGATCTCCAAAATATGAACACGGTATCTGGATTTTCAGTTCTCAGTTTAAATTCCCTTAGGAAGATGCATTTTAAGCACCTGGACTACTAGATATAATTCTCAAAATGACGGGATCTCTAATATATAAACGAGGTATCTTAAATTTCACTTCTCAGCTTAGGTTCCCAGAGGAAGATGTTTTTTAAGCACCTGGACTACTAGATATAATTTTCCAAATGACGGGATTTCTGATATTTAAACGAGGTATCTAAAATTTCACTTCTGAGCTTAAGTTCCCCGAGGAAGATGTTTTTTAAGCACCTGGACTACTAGATATAATTTTCAAAATGACGGTATCTCTAAAACATGAACAAGGTATCTGAATATTCAGTTCTCAGCTTAAGTTCCCTGAGGAAGATGTATTTTATGCACCTGGACTACTATATTATTTTCAAAATGACAGGATCTCTAAAATATGAACTAGGTATCTTAATTTTCAGTTCTCAGCTTAAATTCCCCGAGGAAGATGTTTTTTAAGCACCTGGACTACTATATAATTTTCAAAACGACGGGATCTCTAAAATATGAACTAGGTATCTTAATTTTCAGTTCTCAGTTTAAATTCACTTAGGAAGATGTATTTTAAGCACCTGGACTACTAGATATAATTTTCAAAATGATGGTATCTCTAAAACATGAACAAGGTATCTGAATTTTCAGTTCTCAGTTTACATTCCCTTAGGAAGATGTATTTTAAGCACCTGGACTACTAGATATAATTTTCAAAATGACGGCATCTCTAATATATAATCGAGGTATCTTAAATTTCACGTCTCAGGTTAAGTTCCCCGAGGAAGATGTTTTTTAAGCACCTGAACTACTATATAATTTTCAAAATGACGGGATCTCTAAAATATGAACTAGGTATCTTAATTTTCAGTTCTCAGCTTAAATTCTCTGAGGAAGATGTATTTTAAGCACCTGGACTACTATATATAATTTTCAAAATGACGGCATCTCTAATATATAATCGAGGTATCTTAAATTTCACATCTCAGCTTAAGTTCCCCGAGGAAGATTTTTTAAAGCACCTGGACTACTAGATATAATTTTCAAAATGACGGGATTTCTAATATATAAACGATGTATCTTAAATTTCAATTCTCAGCTTATGTTCCCCGAGGAAGATGATTTTAAGCACCTGGACTACTAGATATAATTTTCAAAATGACGGGATCTCCAAAATATGAACACGGTATCTGGATTTTCAGTTCTCAGTTTAAATTCCCTTAGGAAGATGTATTTTAAGCACCTGGACTACTAGATATAATTCTCAAAATGACGGGATCTCTAATATATAAACGAGGTATCTTAAATTTCACTTCTCAGCTTAGGTTCCCAGAGGAAGATGTTTTTTAAGCACCTGGACTACTAGATATAATTTTCCAAATGACGGGATTTCTGATATTTAAACGAGGTATCTAAAATTTCACTTCTGAGCTTAAGTTCCCCGAGGAAGATGTTTTTTAAGCACCTGGAATACTAGATATAATTTTCAAAATGACGGTATCTCTAAAACATGAACAAGGTATCTGAATATTCAGTTCTCAGCTTAAGTTCCCTGAGGAAGATGTATTTTATGCACCTGGACTACTATATTATTTTCAAAATGACAGGATCTCTAAAATATGAACTAGGTATCTTAATTTTCAGTTCTCAGCTTAAATTCCCCGAGGAAGATGTTTTTTAAGCACCTGGACTACTATATAATTTTCAAAACGACGGGATCTCTAAAATATGAACTAGGTATCTTAATTTTCAGTTCTCAGTTTAAATTCACTTAGGAAGATGTATTTTAAGCACCTGGACTACTAGATATAATTTTCAAAATGACGGCATCTCTAATATATAAACGAGGTATCTTAAATTTCACTTCTCAGCTTAGGTTCCCCGAGGAAGATGTTTTTTAAGCACCTGGACTACTAGATATAATTTTCCAAATGACGGGATTTCTGATATTTAAACGAGGTATCTAAAATTTCACTTCTGAGCTTAAGTTCCCCGAGGAAGATGTTTTTTAAGCACCTGGACTACTATATAATTTTCAAAATGACGGGATCTCTAAAATATGAACTAGGTATCTCAATTTTCAGTTCTCAGCTTAAATTCCCTGAGGAAGATGTATTTTAAGCACCTGGACTACTATATATAATTCTCGAAATGACGGGATCTCTAATATATAAACGAGGTATCTTAAATTTCACTTCTCAGCTTAGGTTCCCAGAGGAAGATGTTTTTTAAGCACCTGGACTACTAGATATAATTTTCCAAATGACGGGATTTCTGATATTTAAACGAGGTATCTAAAATTTCACTTCTGAGCTTAAGTTCCCGGAGGAAGATGTATTTTAGGCACTTGGACTACTAGATATAATTTTCAAAATGACGGGATCTCTAAAATATGAACTAGGTATCTTTATTTTCAGTTCTCAGCTTAAGTTCCCTGAGGAAGATGTATTTTAAGCACCTGGACTACTAGATATAATTTCCAAATGACGGGATCTCTAATATATAAACGAGGTATCTTATATTTCACTTCTCAGCTTAAGTTCCCCGAGGAAGATGTATTTTATGCACCTGGACTACTATATTATTTTCAAAATGACAGGATCTCTAAAATATGAACTAGGTATCTTAATTTTCAGTTCTCAGCTTAAATTCCCCGAGGAAGATGTTTTTTAAGCACCTGGACTACTATATAATTTTCAAAACGACGGGATCTTAAAATATGAACGAGGTATCTTAATTTTCAGTTCTCAGTTTAAATTCACTTAGGAAGATGTATTTTAAGCACCTGGACTACTAGATATAATTTTCAAAATGACGGCATCTCTAATATATAATCGAGGTATCTTAAATTTCACGTCTCAGGTTAAGTTCCCCGAGGAAGATGTTTTTTAAGAACCTGAACTACTATATAATTTTCAAAATGACGGGATCTCTAAAATATGAACTAGGTATCTTAATTTTCAGTTCTCAGCTTAAATTCCCTGAGGAAGATGTATTTTATGCACCTGGACTACTATATTATTTTCAAAATGACAGGATCTCTAAAATATGAACTAGGTATCTTAATTTTCAGTTCTCAGCTTAAATTCCCCGAGGAAGATGTTTTTTAAGCACCTGGACTACTATATAATTTTCAAAACGACGGGATCTCTAAAATATGAACTAGGTATCTTAATTTTCAGTTCTCAGTTTATATTCACTTAGGAAGATGTATTTTAAGCACCTGGACTACTAGATATAATTTTCAAAATTACGGCATCTCTAATATATAATCGAGGTATCTTAAATTTCACGTCTCAGGTTAAATTCCCCGAGGAAGATGTTTTTTAAGCACCTGAACTACTATATTATTTTCAAAATGACGGGATCTCTAAAATATGAACTAGGTATCTTAATTTTCAGTTCTCAGCTTAAATTCTCTGAGGAAGATGTATTTTAAGCACCTGGACTACTATATATAATTTTCAAAATGACAGGATTTCTAATATATAAACGAGGTATCTTATATTTCACATCTCAGCTTAAGTTCCCCGAGGAAGATGTTTTTTAAGCACCTGGACTACTAGATATAATTTTCAAAATGACGGGATCTCTAATATATAAACGAGGTATCTTAAATTTCAATTCTCAGCTTAGGTTCCCCGAGGAAGATGTTTTTTAAGCACCTGGACTACTAGATATAATTCTCGAAATGACGGGATCTCTAATATATAAACGAGGTATCTTAAATTTCACTTCTCAGCTTAGGTTCCCAGAGGAAGATGTTTTTTAAGCACCTGGACTACTAGATATAATTTTCCAAATGACGGGATTTCTGATATTTAAACGAGGTATCTAAAATTTCACTTCTGAGCTTAAGTTCCCCGAGGAAGATGTTTTTTAAGCACCTGGACTACTAGATATAATTTTCAAAATGACGGTATCTCTAAAACATGAACAAGGTATCTGAATATTCAGTTCTCAGCTTAAGTTCCCTGAGGAAGATGTATTTTATGCACCTGGACTACAATATTATTTTCAAAATGACGGGATCTCTAAAATATGAACTAGGTATCTTAATTTTCAGTTCTCAGCTTAGGTTCCCCGAGGAAGATGTTTTTTAAGCACCTGGACTACTATATAATTTTCAAAACGACGGGATCTCTAAAATATGAACTAGGTATCTTAATTTTCAGTTCTCAGTTTAAATTCACTTAGGAAGATGTATTTTAAGCACCTGGACTACTAGATATAATTTTCAAAATGACGGCATCTCTAATATATTAACGAGGTATCTTAAATTTCACTTCTCAGCTTAGGTTCCCCGAGGAAGATGTTTTTTAAGCACCTGGACTACTAGATATAATTTTCCAAATGACGGGATTTCTGATATTTAAACGAGGTATCTAAAATTTCACTTCTGAGCTTAAGTTCCCCGAGGAAGATGTTTTTTAAGCACCTGGACTACTAGATATAATTTTCAAAATGACGGGATCTCTAAAATATGAACTAGGTATCTTAATTTTCAGTTCTCAGCTTAAATTCCCTGAGGAAGATGTATTTTAAGCACCTGGACTACTATATATAATTCTCGAAATGACGGGATCTCTAATATATAAACGAGGTATCTTAAATTTCACTTCTCAGCTTAGGTTCCCTGACGAAGATGTATTTTATGCACCTGGACTACTAGATATAATTTTCCAAATGACGGGATTTCTGATATTTAAACGAGGTATCTAAAATTTCACTTCTGAGCTTAAGTTCCCCGAGGAAGATGTTTTTTAAGCACCTGGACTACTAGATATAATTTTCAAAATGACGGGATCTCTAAAATATGAACTAGGTATCTTAATTTTCAGTTCTCAGCTTAAATTCCCTGAGGAAGATGTATTTTAAGCACCTGGACTACTATATATAATTCTCCAAATGACGGGATCTCTAATATATAAACGAGGTATCTTAAATTTCACTTCTCAGCTTAGGTTCCCAGAGGAAGATGTTTTTTAAGCACCTGGACTACTAGATATAATTTTCCAAATGACGGGATTTCTGATATTTAAACGAGGTATCTAAAATTTCACTTCTGAGCTTAAGTTCCCCGAGGAAGATGTTTTTTAAGCACCTGGACTACTATATATAATTTTCAAAATGACGGGATCTCCAAAATATGAACACGGTATCTGGATTTTCAGTTCTCAGCTTAAATTCCCTGAGGAAGATGTATTTGAAGCACCTGGACTACTATATATAATTCTCAAAATGACGGGATCTCTAATATATAAACGAGGTATCTTAAATTTCACTTCTCAGCTTAAGTTCCCTGAGGAAGATGTATTTTATGCACCTGGACTACTATATTATTTTCAAAATGACAGGATCTCTAAAATATGAACTAGGTATCTTAATTTTCAGTTCTCAGCTTAAATTCCCCGAGGAAGATGTTTTTTAAGCACCTGGACTACTATATAATTTTCAAAACGACGGGATCTCTAAAATATGAACTAGGTATCTTAATTTTCAGTTCTCAGTTTAAATTCACTTAGGAAGATGTATTTTAAGCACCTGGACTACTAGATATAATTTTCAAAATGACGGCATCTCTAATATATAATCGAGGTATCTTAAATTTCACGTCTCAGGTTAAGTTCCCCGAGGAAGATGTTTTTTAAGCACCTGAACTACTATATAATTTTCAAAATGACGGGATCTCTAAAATATGAACTAGGTATCTTAATTTTCAGTTCTCAGCTTAAATTCTCTGAGGAAGATGTATTTTAAGCACCTGGACTACTATATATAATTTTCAAAATGACAGGATTTCTAATATATAAACGAGGTATCTTATATTTCACATCTCAGCTTAAGTTCCCCGAGGAAGATGTTTTTTAAGCACCTGGACTACTAGATATAATTTTCAAAATGACGGGATCTCTAATATATAAACGAGGTATCTTAAATTTCAATTCTCAGCTTAGGTTCCCCGAGGAAGATGTTTTTTAAGCACCTGGACTACTAGATATAATTTTCAAAATGACGGGAGCTCCAAAATATGAACACGGTATCTGGATTTTCAGTTCTCAGTTTAAATTCCCTTAGGAAGATGTATTTTAAGCACCTGGACTACTAGATATAATTTTCAAAATGACGGGATCTCTAATATATAAACGAGGTATCTTAAATTTCACTTCTCAGCTTAGGTTCCCAGAGGAAGATGTTTTTTAAGCACCTGGACTACTAGATATAATTTTCCAAATGACGGGATTTCTGATATTTAAACGAGGTATCTAAAATTTCACTTCTGAGCTTAAGTTCCCCGAGGAAGATGTTTTTTAAGCACCTGGACTACTAGATATAATTTTCAAAATGACGGTATCTCTAAAACATGAACAAGGTATCTGAATATTCAGTTCTCAGCTTAAGTTCCCTGAGGAAGATGTATTTTATGCACCTGGACTACTATATTATTTTCAAAATGACAGGATCTCTAAAATATGAACTAGGTATCTTAATTTTCAGTTCTCAGCTTAAATTCCCCGAGGAAGATGTTTTTTAAGCACCTGGACTACTATATAATTTTCAAAACGACGGGATCTCTAAAATATGAACTAGGTATCTTAATTTTCAGTTCTCAGTTTAAATTCACTTAGGAAGATGTATTTTAAGCACCTGGACTACTAGATATAATTTTCAAAATGACGGCATCTCTAATATATAATCGAGGTATCTTAAATTTCACGTCTCAGGTTAAGTTCCCCGAGGAAGATGTTTTTTAAGCACCTGGACTACTAGATATAATTTTCAAAATGACGGGATCTCTAATATATAAACGAGGTATCTTAAATTTCACTTCTCAGCTTAGGTTCCCCGAGGAAGATGTTTTTTAAGCACCTGGACTACTAGATATAATTTTCAAAATGACGGGATCTCCAAAATATGAACACGGTATCTGGATTTTCAGTTCTCAGTTTAAATTCCCTTAGGAAGATGTATTTTAAGCACCTGGACTACTAGATATAATTCTCAAAATGACGGGATCTCTAATATATAAACGAGGTATCTTAAATTTCACTTCTCAGCTTAGGTTCCCAGAGGAAGATGTTTTTTAAGCACCTGGACTACTAGATATAATTTTCCAAATGACGGGATTTCTGATATTTAAACGAGGTATCTAAAATTTCACTTCTGAGCTTAAGTTCCCCGAGGAAGATGTTTTTTAAGCACCTGGACTACTAGATATAATTTTCAAAATGACGGTATCTCTAAAACATGAACAAGGTATCTGAATATTCAGTTCTCAGCTTAAGTTCCCTGAGGAAGATGTATTTTATGCACCTGGACTACTATATTATTTTCAAAATGACAGGATCTCTAAAATATGAACTAGGTATCTTAATTTTCAGTTCTCAGCTTAAATTCCCCGAGGAAGATGTTTTTTAAGCACCTGGACTACTATATAATTTTCAAAACTACGGGATCTCTAAAATATGAACTAGGTATCTTAATTTTCAGTTCTCAGTTTAAATTCACTTAGGAAGATGTATTTTAAGCACCTGGACTACTAGATATAATTTTCAAAATGATGGTATCTCTAAAACATGAACAAGGTATCTGAATTTTCAGTTCTCAGTTTAAATTCCCTTAGGAAGATGTATTTTAAGCACCTGGACTACTAGATATAATTTTCAAAATGACGGCATCTCTAATATATAATCGAGGTATCTTAAATTTCACGTCTCAGGTTAAGTTCCCCGAGGAAGATGTTTTTTAAGCACCTGAACTACTATATAATTTTCAAAATGACGGGATCTCTAAAATATGAACTAGGTATCTTAATTTTCAGTTCTCAGCTTAAATTCTCTGAGGAAGATGTATTTTAAGCACCTGGACTACTATATATAATTTTCAAAATGACAGGATTTCTAATATATAAACGAGGTATCTTATATTTCACATCTCAGCTTAAGTTCCCCGAGGAAGATGTTTTTTAAGCACCTGGACTACTAGATATAATTTTCAAAATGACGGGATCTCTAATATATAAACGAGGTATCTTAAATTTCAATTCTCAGCTTAGGTTCCCCGAGGAAGATGTTTTTTAAGCACCTGGACTACTAGATATAATTTTCAAAATGACGGGAGCTCCAAAATATGAACACGGTATCTGGATTTTCAGTTCTCAGTTTAAATTCCCTTAGGAAGATGTATTTTAAGCACCTGGACTACTAGATATAATTTTCAAAATGACGGGATCTCTAATATATAAACGAGGTATCTTAAATTTCACTTCTCAGCTTAGGTTCCCAGAGGAAGATGTTTTTTAAGCACCTGGACTACTAGATATAATTTTCCAAATGACGGGATTTCTGATATTTAAACGAGGTATCTAAAATTTCACTTCTGAGCTTAAGTTCCCCGAGGAAGATGTTTTTTAAGCACCTGGACTACTAGATATAATTTTCAAAATGACGGTATCTCTAAAACATGAACAAGGTATCTGAATATTCAGTTCTCAGCTTAAGTTCCCTGAGGAAGATGTATTTTATGCACCTGGACTACTATATATAATTTTCAAAATGACAGGATCTCTAAAATATGAACTAGGTATCTTAATTTTCAGTTCTCAGCTTAAATTCCCCGAGGAAGATTTTTTTTAAGCACCTGGACTACTATATAATTTTCAAAACGACGGGATCTCTAAAATATGAACTAGGTATCTTAATTTTCAGTTCTCATTTTAAATTCCCTTAGGAAGATGTATTTTAAGCACCTGGACTACTAGATATAATTATCAAAATGACGGCATCTCTAATATATAATCGAGGTATCTTAAATTTCACGTCTCAGGTTAAGTTCCCCGAGGAAGATGTTTTTTAAGCACCTGAACTACTATATAATTTTCAAAATGACGGGATCTCTAAAATATGAACTAGGTATCTTAACTTTCAGTTCTCAGCTTAAATTCTCTGAGGAAGATGTATTTTAAGCACCTGGACTACTATATATAGTTTTTAAAATGACGGCATCTCTAATATATAATCGAGGTATCTTATATTTCACATCTCAGCTTAAGTTCCCCGAGGAAGATGTTTTTTAAGCACCTGGACTACTAGATATAATTTTCAAAATGACGGGATCTCTAATATATAAACGAGGTATCTTAAATTTCAATTCTCAGCTTAGGTTCCCCGAGGAAGATGTTTTTTAAGCACCTGGACTACTAGATATAATTTTCAAAATGACGGGATCTCCAAAATATGAACACGGTATCTGGATTTTCAGTTCTCAGTTTAAATTCCCTTAGGAAGATGTATTTTAAGCACCTGGACTACTAGATATAATTCTCAAAATGACGGGATCTCTAATATATAAACGAGGTATCTTAAATTTCACTTCTCAGCTTAGGTTCCCAGAGGAAGATGTTTTTTAAGCACCTGGACTACTAGATATAATTTTCCAAATGACGGGATTTCTGATATTTAAACGAGGTATCTAAAATTTCACTTCTGAGCTTAAGTTCCCCGAGGAAGATGTTTTTTAAGCACCTGGACTACTAGATATAATTTTCAAAATGACGGTATCTCTAAAACATGAACAAGGTATCTGAATATTCAGTTCTCAGCTTAAGTTCCCTGAGGAAGATGTATTTTATGCACCTGGACTACTATATTATTTTCAAAATGACAGGATCTCTAAAATATGAACTAGGTATCTTAATTTTCAGTTCTCAGCTTAAATTCCCCGAGGAAGATGTTTTTTAAGCACCTGGACTACTATATAATTTTCAAAACGACGGGATCTCTAAAATATGAACTAGGTATCTTAATTTTCAGTTCTCAGTTTAAATTCACTTAGGAAGATGTATTTTAAGCACCTGGACTACTAGATATAATTTTCAAAATGACGGCATCTCTAATATATAAACGAGGTATCTTAAATTTCACTTCTCAGCTTAAGTTCCCCGAGGAAGATGTTTTTTAAGCACCTGGACTACTAGATATAATTTTCCAAATGACGGGATTTCTGATATATAAACGAGGTATCTAAAATTTCACTTCTGAGCTTAAGTTCCCCGAGGAAGATGTTTTTTAAGCACCTGGACTACTAGATATAATTTTCAAAATGACGGGATCTCTAAAATATGAACTAGGTATCTCAATTTTCAGTTCTCAGCTTAAATTCCCTGAGGAAGATGTATTTTAAGCACCTGGACTACTATATAAAATTCTCGAAAGACGGGATCTCTAATATATAAACGAGGTATCTTAAATTTCACTTCTCAGCTTAGGTTCCCAGAGGAAGATGTTTTTTAAGCACCTGGACTACTAGATATAATTTTCCAAATGACGGGATTTCTGATATATAAACGAGGTATCTAAAATTTCACTTCTGAGCTTAAGTTCCCCGAGGAAGATGTTTTTTAAGCACCTGGACTACTAGATATAATTTTCAAAATGACGGCATCTCTAATATATAATCGAGGTATCTTAAATTTCACGTCTCAGGTTAAGTTCCCCGAGGAAGATGTTTTTTAAGCACCTGAACTACTATATAATTTTCAAAATGACGGGATCTCTAAAATATGAACTAGGTATCTTAATTTTCAGTTCTCAGCTTAAATTCCCTGAGGAAGATGTATTTTATGCACCTGGACTACTATATTATTTTAAAAATGACAGGATCTCTAAAATATGAACTAGGTATCTTAATTTTCAGTTCTCAGCTTAAATTCCCCGAGGAAGATGTTTTTTAAGCACCTGGACTACTATATAATTTTCAAAACGACGGGATCTCTAAAATATGAACTAGGTATCTTAATTTTCAGTTCTCAGATTAATTTAACTGAGTAAGATGTATTTTAACAAACTGGAATACTAGATATAATTTTCAAAATGACGGCATCTCTAATATATAATCGAGGTATCTTAAATTTCACGTCTCAGGTTAAGTTCCCCGAGGAAGATGTTTTTTAAGCACCTGAACTACTATATAATTTTCAAAATGACGGGATCTCTAAAATATGAACTAGGTATCTTAATTTTCAGTTCTCAGCTTAAATTCTCTGAGGAAGATGTATTTTAAGCACCTGGACTACTATATATAATTTTCAAAATGACAGGATTTCTAATATATAAACGAGGTATCTTATATTTCACATCTCAGCTTAAGTTCCCCGAGGAAGATGTTTTTTAAGCACCTGGACTACTAGATATAATTTTCAAAATGACGGGATCTCTAATATATAAACGAGGTATCTTAAATTTCAATTCTCAACTTAGGTTCCCCGAGGAAGATGTTTTTTAAGCACCTGGACTACTAGATATAATTTTCGAAATGACGGGATCGCTACTATATAAACGAGGTATCTTAAATTTCACTTATCAGATTAGATTCCCAGAGGAAGATGTTGTTTAAGCACCTGGACTACTAGATATAATTTTCCAAATGACGGGATTTCTGATATTTAAACGAGGTATCTAAAATTTCACTTCTGAGCTTAAGTTCCCCGAGGAAGATGTTTTTTAAGCTCCTGGACTACTAGATATAATTTTCAAAATGACGGTATCTCTAAAACATGAACAAGGTATCTGAATATTCAGTTCTCAGCTTAAGTTCCCTGAGGAAGATGTATTTTATGCACCTGGACTACAATATTATTTTCAAAATGACGGGATCTCTAAAATATTAACTAGGTATCTTAATTTTCAGTTCTCATCTTATTTTCCCCGAGTAAGTTGTTTTTTAAGCACCTGCACTACTATATAATTTACAAAACGACGGGATCTCTAAAATATGAACTAGGTATCTTAATTTTCAGTTCTCAGTTTAAATTCCCTTAGGAAGATGTATTTTAAGCACCTGGACTACTAGATATAATTTTCAAAATGACGGGATCTCTAATATATAAACGAGGTATCTTAAATTTCACTTCTCAGCTTAGGTTCCCAGAGGAAGATGTTTTTTAAGCACCTGGACTACTAGATATAATTTTCCAAATGACGGGATTTCTGATATTTAAACGAGGTATCTAAAATTTCACTTCTGAGCTTAAGTTCCCCGAGGAAGATGTTTTTTAAGCACCTGGACTACTAGATATAATTTTCAAAATGACGGGAGCTCCAAAATATGAACACGGTATCTTTATTTTCAGTTCTCAGCTTAAATTCCCTGAGGAAGATGTATTTTAAGCACCTGGACTACTATATATAATTCTCGAAATGACGGGATCTCTAATATATAAACGAGGTATCTTAAATTTCACTTCTCAGCTTAGGTTCCCTGAGGAAGATGTATTTTATGCACCTGGACTACTAGATATAATTTTCCAAATGACGGGATTTCTGATATTTAAACGAGCTATCTAAAATTTCACTTCTGAGCTTAAGTTCCCCGAGGAAGATGTTTTTTAAGCACCTGGACTACTAGATATAATTTTCAAAATGACGGGATCTCTAAAATATGAACTAGGTATCTTTATTTTCAGTTCTCAGCTTAAATTCCCTGAGGAAGATGTATTTTGAGCACCTGGACTACTATATATAATTCTCCAAATGACGGGATCTCTAATATATAAACGAGGTATCTTAAATTTCACTTCTCAGCTTAGGTTCCCAGAGGAAGTTGTGTTTTAAGCACCTGGACTACTAGATATTATTTCCCAAATGACGGGATTTCTGATATTTAAACGAGGTATCTAAAATTTCACTTCTGTGCTTAATTTCCCCGAGGAAGATGTTTTTTAAGCACCTGGACTACTAGATATAATTTTCAAAATGACGGGATCTCTAAAATATGAACTAGGTATCTTAATTTTCAGTTCTCAGCTTAAATTCCCTGAGGAAGATGTATTTTAAGCACCTGGACTACTATATATAATTCTCGAAATGACGGGATCTCTAATATATAAACGAGGTATCTTAAATTTCACTTCTCAGCTTAGGTTCCCCGAGGAAGATGTATTTTATGCACCTGGACTACTATATTATTTTCAAAATGACAGGATCTCTAAAATATGAACTAGGTATCTTAATTTTCAGTTCTCAGCTTAAATTCCCCGAGGAAGATGTTTTTTAAGCACCTGGACTACTATATAATTTTCAAAACGACGGGATCTATAAAATATGAACTAGGTATCTTAATTTTCAGTTCTCAGTTTAAATTCACTTAGGAAGATGTATTTTAAGCACCTGGACTACTAGATATAATTTTCAAAATGACGGCATCTCTAATATATAATCGAGGTATCTTAAATTTCACGTCTCAGGTTAAGTTCCCCGAGGAAGATGTTTTTTAAGCACCTGAACTACTATATAATTTTCAAAATGACGGGATCTCTAAAATATGAACTAGGTATCTTAATTTTCAGTTCTCAGCTTAAATTCTCTGAGGAAGATGTATTTTAAGCACCTGGACTACTATATATAATTTTCAAAATGACAGGATTTCTAATATATAAACGAGGTATCTTATATTTCACATCTCAGCTTAAGTTCCCCGAGGAAGATGTTTTTTAAGCACCTGGACTACTAGATATAATTTTCAAAATGACGGGATCTCTAATATATAAACGAGGTATCTTAAATTTCAATTCTCAGCTTAGGTTCCCCGAGGAAGATGTTTTTTAAGCACCTGGACTACTAGATATAATTTTCAAAATGACGGGAGCTCCAAAATATGAACACGGTATCTGGATTTTCAGTTCTCAGTTTAAATTCCCTTAGGAAGATGTATTTTAAGCACCTGGACTACTAGATATAATTCTCGAAATGACGGGATCTCTAATATATAAACGAGGTATCTTAAATTTCACTTCTCAGCTTAGGTTCCCAGAGGAAGATGTTTTTTAAGCACCTGGACTACTAGATATAATTTTCCAAATGACGGGATTTCTGATATTTAAACGAGGTATCTAAAATTTCACTTCTGAGCTTAAGTTCCCCGAGGAAGATGTTTTTTAAGCACCTGGACTACTAGATATAATTTTCAAAATGACGGTATCTCTAAAACATGAACAAGGTATCTGAATATTCAGTTCTCAGCTTAAGTTCCCTGAGGAAGATGTATTTTATGCACCTGGACTACTATATTATTTTCAAAATGACAGGATCTCTAAAATATGAACTAGGTATCTTAATTTTCAGTTCTCAGCTTAAATTCCCCGAGGAAGATGTTTTTTAAGCACCTGGACTACTATATAATTTTCAAAACGACGGGATCTCTAAAATATGAACTAGGTATCTTAATTTTCAGTTCTCAGTTTAAATTCACTTAGGAAGATGTATTTTAAGCACCTGGACTACTAGATATAATTTTCAAAATGACGGCATCTCTAATATATAATCGAGGTATCTTAAATTTCACGTCTCAGCTTAAGTTCCCTGAGGAAGATGTTTTTTAAGCACCTGAACTACTATATAGTTTTCAAAATGACGGGATCTCTAAAATATGAACTAGGTATCTTAATTTTCAGTTCTCAGCTTAAATTCCCTGAGGAAGATGTATTTTAAGCACCTGGACTACTATATATAATTTTCAAGTTGACGGGATCTCTAATATATAAACGAGGTATCTTAAATTTCACTTCTCAGCTTAGGTTCCCCGAGGAAGATGTTTTTTAAGCACCTGGACTACTATATTATTTTCAAAATGACAGGATCTCTAAAATATGAACTAGGTATCTTAATTTTCAGTTCTCAGCTTAAATTCCCTGAGGAAGATGTATTTTAAGCACCTGGACTACTATATATAATTTTCAAAATGACGGGATCTCTAATATATAAACGAGGTATCTTATATTTCACTTCTCTGCTTAAGTTCCCCGAGGAAGATGTTTTTTTAGCACCTGGACTAGTAGATATAATTTTAAAAATGACTGGATCTCCAAAATATGAACACGGTATCTGAATATTCAGTTCTCAGCTTAAGTTCCCTGAGGAAGATGTATTTTATGCACCTGGACTACTATATTATTTTCAAAATGACGGGATCTCTAAAATATGAACTAGGTATCTCAATTTTCAGTTCTCAGCTTAAATTCCCTGAGGAAGATTTATGTTAAACACCTGGACTACTAGATATAATTTTCAAAATGACGGGATTTCTAATATATAAACGAGGTATCTTAAATTTCACTTCTCAGCTTAAGTTCCCCGAGGAAGATGTTTTTTAAGCACCTGGACTACTAGATATAATTTTCAAAATGATGGGATCTCTAAAACATGAACAAGGTATTTGAATATTCAGTTCTCAGCTTAAGTTCCCTGAGGAAGATGTATTTTATGCACCTGGACTACTATATTATTTTCAAAATGACAGGATCTCTAAAATATGAACTAGGTATCTTAATTTTCAGTTCTCAGCTTAAATTCCCTGAGGAAGATGTATTTTAAGCACCTGGACTACTAGATATAATTTTCAAAATGACGGGATTTCTAATATATAAACGAGGTATCTTAAATTTCACTTCTCAGCTTAAGTTCCCCGAGGAAGATGTTTTTTAAGCACCTGGACTACTAGATATAATTTTCAAAATGACGGGATCTCTAAAATATGAACTAGGTATCTCAATTTTCAGTTCTCAGCTTAAATTCCCTGAGGAAGATTTATGTTAAACACCTGGACTACTAGATATAATTTTCAAAATGACGGGATTTCTAATATATAAACGAGGTATCTTAAATTTCACTTCTCAGCTTAAGTTCCCCGAGGAAGATGTTTTTTAAGCACCTGGACTACTAGATATAATTTTCAAAATGATGGAATCTCTAAAACATGAACAAGGTATTTGAATATTCAGTTCTCAGCTTAAGTTCCCTGAGGAAGATGTATTTTATGCACCTGGACTACTATATTATTTTCAAAATGACAGGATCTCTAAAATATGAACTAGGTATCTTAATTTTCAGTTCTCAGCTTAAATTCCCTGAGGAAGATGTATTTTAAGCACCTGGACTACTAGATATAATTTTCAAAATGACGGCATCTCTAATATATAATCGAGGTATCTTAAATTTCACGTCTCAGGTTAAGTTCCCCGAGGAAGATGTTTTTCAAGCACCTGGACTACTATATAATTTTCAAAATGACGGGATCTCTAAAATATGAACTAGGTATCTTAATTTTCAGTTCTCAGCTTAAATTCCCTGAGGAAGATGTATTTTAAGCACCTGGACTACTATATATAATTTTCAAAATGACGGGATCTCTAATATATAAACGAGGTATCTTAAATTTCACTTCTCAGATTAGGTTCCCCGAGGAAGATGTTTTTTAAGCACCTGGACTACTAGATATAATTTTCAAAATGACGGCATCTCTATTATATTAACGAGGTATCTTAAATTTCACTCCTCAGGTTAAGTTCCCCGAGGAAGATGTTTTTTAAGCACCTGGACTACTAGATATAATTTTCAAAATAACGGGATCTCTAAAATATGAAGAACGTATCTGAATTTTCAGTTCTCAGCTTAAATTCCCTGAGGAAGATTTATGTTAAACACCTGGACTACTTGAAATAATTCTCAAAATGACAGGATTTCTAATATATAAACGAGGTATCTTATGTTTCACTTCTCAGCTTAAGTTCCCCGAGGAAGATGTTTTTTAAGCACATGGACTAGTAGATATAATTTTAAAAATGACTGGATCTCCAAAATATGAATAGGGTATCTTAATTTTCAGTTCTTAGCTTAAGTTCCCTGAGGAAGATGTTTTTTAAGCACCTGGACTACTAGATATAATTTTCAAAATGACGGGATCTCTAATATATAATCCAGGTATCTTAAATTTCACGTCTCAAGTTAAGTTCCCCGAGGAAGATGTTTTTTAAGCACCTGGACTACTATATTATTTTCAAAATGACAGGATCTCTAAAATATGAACTAGGTATCTTAATTTTCAGTTCTCAGCTTAAATTCCATGAGGAAGATGTATTTTATGCACCTGGACTACTATATTATTTTCAAAATGACAGGATCTCTAAAATATGAACAAGGTATTTGAATATTCAGTTCTCAGCTTAAGTTCCCTGAGGAAGATGTATTTTAAGCACCTGGACTACTATATATAATTTTCAAAATGACAGGATTTCTAATATATAAACGAGGTATCTTATATTTCACTTCTCAGCTTAAGTTCCCCGAGGAAGATGTATTTTAAGCACCTGGACTACTATATATAATTTTCAAAATGACGGGATCTCTAATATATAAACGAGGTATCTTAAATTTCACTTCTCAGATTAGGTTCCCCGAGGAAGATGTTTTTTAAGCACCTGGACTACTAGATATAATTTTCAAAATGACGGCATCTCTAATATATTAACGAGGTATCTTAAATTTCACTCCTCAGGTTAAGTTCCCCGAGGAAGATGTTTTTTAAGCACCTGAACTACTATATTATTTTCAAAATGACGGGATCTCTAAAATATGAACTAGGTATCTTAATTTTCAGTTCTCAGCTTAAATTCCCTGAGGAAGATGTATTTTAAGCACCTGGACTACTAGATATAATTTTCCAAATGACGGGATTTCTGATATATAAACGAGGTATCTAAAATTTCACTTCTGAGCTTAAGTTCCCCGAGGAAGATGCTTTTTAAGCACCTGGGCTACTAGATATAATTTTCAAAATGATGGAATCTCTAAAACATGAACAAGGTATTTGAATATTCAGTTCTCAGCTTATGTTCCCTGAGGAAGATGTATTTTATGCACCTGGACTACTATATTATTTTCAAAATGACGGGATCTCTAAAATATGAACTAGGTATCTCAATTTTCAGTTCTCAGCTTAAATTCCCTGAGGAAGTTTTATGTTAAACACCTGGACTACTAGATATAATTTTCAAAATGACGGGATTTCTGATATATAAATGAGGTATCTAAAATTTCACTTCTGAGCTTAAGTTCCCTGAGGAAGATGTTTTTTAAGCACCTGGAATACTAGATATAATTTTCAAAATGACGGGATCTCTAAAACATGAACAAGGTATTTGAATATTCAGTTCTCAGCTTAAGTTCCCTGAGGAAGATGTATTTTATGCACCTGGACTACTATATTATTTTCAAAATGACAGGATCTCTAAAATATGAACTAGGTATCTTAATTTTCAGTTCTCAGCTTAAATTCCCTGAGGAAGATGTATTTTAAGCACCTGGACTACTAGATATAATTTTCAAAATGACGGCATCTCTAATATATAATCGAGGTATCTTAAATTTCACGTCTCAGGTTAAGTTCCCCGAGGAAGATGTTTTTCAAGCACCTGGACTACTATATTATTTTCAAAATGACAGGATCTCTAAAATATGAACTAGGTATCTTAATTTTCAGTTCTCAGCTTAAATTCCCTGAGGAAGATGTATTTTAAGCACCTGGACTACTAGATATAATTTTCCAAATGACGGGATTTCTGATATATAAATGAGGTATCTAAAATTTCACTTCTGAGCTTAAGTTCCCCGAGGAAGATGTTTTTTAAGCACCTGGACTACTAGATATAATTTTCAAAATGACGGTATCTCTAAAACATGAACAAGGTATTTGAATATTCAGTTCTCAGCTTAAGTTCCCTGAGGAAGATGTATTTTATGCACCTGGACTACTATATTATTTTCAAAATGACGGGATCTCTAAAATATGAACTAGGTATCTCAATTTTCAGTTCTCAGCTTAAATTCCCTGAGGAAGTTTTATGTTAAACACCTGGACTACTAGATATAATTTTCAAAATGACGGGATTTCTAATATATAAACGAGGTATCTTAAATTTCACTTCTCAGCTTAAGTTCCCCCAGGAAGATGTTTTTTAAGCACCTGGAATACTAGATATAATTTTCAAAATGACGGGATCTCTAAAACATGAACAAGGTATTTGAATATTCAGTTCTCAGCTTAAGTTCCCTGAGGAAGATGTATTTTATGCACCTGGACTACTATATTATTTTCAAAATGACAGGATCTCTAAAATATGAACTAGGTATCTTAATTTTCAGTTCTCAGCTTAAATTCCCTGAGGAAGATGTATTTTAAGCACCTGGACTAATATATATAATTTTCAAAATGACGGGATCTCTAATATATAAACGAGGTATCTTAAATTTCACTTCTCAGATTAGGTTCCCGGAGGAAGATGTTTTTTAAGCACCTGGACTACTACATATAATTTTCAAAATAACGGGATCTCTAAAATATGAAGAACGTATCTGAATTTTCAGTTCTCAGCTTAAATTCCCTGAGGAAGATTTATGTTAAACACCTGGACTACTTGAAATAATTCTCAAAATGAGAGAATTTCTAATATATAAACGAGGTATCTTATGTTTCACTTCTCAGCTTAAGTTCCCCGAGGAAGATGTTTTTTAAGCACATGGACTAGTAGATATAATTTTAAAAATGACTGGATCTCCAAAATATGAATAGGGTATCTTAATTTTCAGTTCTTAGCTTAAGTTCCCTGAGGAAGATGTTTTTTAAGCACCTGGACTACTAGATATAATTTTCAAAATGACGGGATTTCTGATATATAAATGAGGTATCTAAAATTTCACTTCTGAGCTTAAGTTCCCTGAGGAAGATGTATTTTATGCACCTGGACTACTATATTATTTTCAAAATGACGGGATCTCTAAAATATGAACTAGGTATCTCAATTTTCAGTTCTCAGTTTAAATTCCCTAAGGAAGATGTATTTTAAGCACCTGGACTACTATTTTATTTTCAAAATGACGGGGTCTCTAATAAATAAACGAGGTATCTTAATTTTCAGTTCTTAGCTTATGTTCCCTGAGGAAGATGAATTTTAAGCACCTGGACTACTATATATAATTCTCAAAATGACGGGATCTCTAATATATAAACGAGGTATCTTAAATTTCACGCCTCAGCTTAGGTTCCCAGAGGAAGATGTTTTTTAAGCACCTGGACTACTAGATATAATTTTCAAAATGATGGTATCTCTAATATATAATCGAGGTATCTTAAATTACACGTCTCAGGTTAGGTTCCCAGAGGAAGATGTTTTTTAAGCACCTGGACTACTAGATATAATTTTCCAAATGACGGGATTTCTGATATATAAACGAGGTATCTTAATTTTCAGTTCTCAGCTTAAATTCCCTGAGGAAGATGTATTTTAAGCACCTGGACTACTATATATAATTTTCAAAATGACGGTATCTCTAAAACATGAACAATGTATCTGAATATTCAGTTCTCAGCTTAAGTTCCCTGAGGAAGATGTATTTTATGCACCTGGACTACTATATTATTTTCAAAATGACAGGATCTCTAAGATATGAACTAGGTATCTTAATTTTCAGTTCTCAGCTTAAATTCCCTGAGGAAGATGTATTTTAAGCACCTGGACTACTATATATAATTTTCAAAATGACGGGATCTCTAATATATAAACGAGGTATCTTAAATTTCACTTCTCAGATTAGGTTCCCCGAGGAAGATGTTTTTTAAGCACCTGGACTACTAGATATAATTTTCAAAATGACGGCATCTCTATTATATTAACGAGGTATCTTAAATTTCACTCCTCAGGTTAAGTTCCCCGAGGAAGATGTTTTTTAAGCACCTGGACTACTAGATATAATTTTCAAAATAACGGGATCTCTAAAATATGAAGAACGTATCTGAATTTTCAGTTCTCAGCTTAAATTCCCTGAGGAAGATTTATGTTAAACACCTGGACTACTTGAAATAATTCTCAAAATGACAGGATTTCTAATATATAAACGAGGTATCTTATGTTTCACTTCTCAGCTTAAGTTCCCCGAGGAAGATGTTTTTTAAGCACATGGACTAGTAGATATAATTTTAAAAATGACTGGATCTCCAAAATATGAATAGGGTATCTTAATTTTCAGTTCTTAGCTTAAGTTCCCTGAGGAAGATGTTTTTTAAGCACCTGGACTACTAGATATAATTTTCCAAATGACGGGATTTCTGATATATAAATGAGGTATCTAAAACTTCACTTCTGAGCTTAAGTTCCCCGAGGAAGATGTTTTTTAAGCACCTGGACTACTAGATATAATTTTCAAAATGACGGTATCTCTTATATATGAACAAGGTATCTTAATATTCACTTCTGAGCTTAAGTTCCCTGAGGAAGATGTATTTTATGCACCTGGACTACTATATTATTTTCAAAATGACGGGATCTCTAAAATATGAACTAGGTATCTCAATTTTCAGTTCTCAGCTTAAATTCCCTGAGGAAGTTTTATGTTAAACACCTGGACTACTAGATATAATTTTCAAAATGACGGGATTTCTGATATATAAACGAGGTATCTAAAATTTCACTTCTGAGCTTAAGTTCCCCGAGGAAGATGTTTTTTAAGCACCTGGAATACTAGATATAATTTTCAAAATGACGGGATCTCTAAAACATGAACAAGGTATTTGAATATTCAGTTCTCAGCTTAAGTTCCCTGAGGAAGATGTATTTTATGCACCTGGACTACTATATTATTTTCAAAATGACAGGATCTCTAAAATATGAACTAGGTATCTTAATTTTCAGTTCTCAGCTTAAATTCCCTGAGGAAGATGTATTTTAAGCACCTGGACTACTAGATATAATTTTCAAAATGACGGCATCTCTAATATATAATCGAGGTATCTTAAATTTCACGTCTCAGGTTAAGTTCCCCGAGGAAGATGTTTTTCAAGCACCTGGACTACTATATTATTTTCAAAATGACAGGATCTCTAAAATATGAACTAGGTATCTTAATTTTCAGTTCTCAGCTTAAATTCCCTGAGGAAGATGTATTTTAAGCACCTGGACTACTAGATATAATTTTCCAAATGACGGGATTTCTGATATATAAATGAGGTATCTAAAATTTCACTTCTGAGCTTAAGTTCCCCGAGGAAGATGTTTTTTAAGCACCTGGACTACTAGATATAATTTTCAAAATGACGGTATCTCTAAAACATGAACAAGGTATTTGAATATTCAGTTCTCAGCTTAAGTTCCCTGAGGAAGATGTATTTTATGCACCTGGACTACTATATTATTTTCAAAATGACGGGATCTCTAAAATATGAACTAGGTATCTCAATTTTCAGTTCTCAGCTTAAATTCCCTGAGGAAGTTTTATGTTAAACACCTGGACTACTAGATATAATTTTCAAAATGACGGGATTTCTAATATATAAACGAGGTATCTTAAATTTCACTTCTCAGCTTAAGTTCCCCCAGGAAGATGTTTTTTAAGCACCTGGAATACTAGATATAATTTTCAAAATGACGGGATCTCTAAAACATGAACAAGGTATTTGAATATTCAGTTCTCAGCTTAAGTTCCCTGAGGAAGATGTATTTTATGCACCTGGACTACTATATTATTTTCAAAATGACAGGATCTCTAAAATATGAACTAGGTATCTTAATTTTCAGTTCTCAGCTTAAATTCCCTGAGGAAGATGTATTTTAAGCACCTGGACTAATATATATAATTTTCAAAATGACGGGATCTCTAATATATAAACGAGGTATCTTAAATTTCACTTCTCAGATTAGGTTCCCGGAGGAAGATGTTTTTTAAGCACCTGGACTACTACATATAATTTTCAAAATAACGGGATCTCTAAAATATGAAGAACGTATCTGAATTTTCAGTTCTCAGCTTAAATTCCCTGAGGAAGATTTATGTTAAACACCTGGACTACTTGAAATAATTCTCAAAATGAGAGAATTTTTAATATATAAACGAGGTATCTTATGTTTTCACTTCTCAGCTTAAGTTCCCCGAGGAAGATATTTTTAAGCACTTGGACTAGTAGATATAATTTTTAAAATGACTGGATCTCCAAAATATGAACTAGGTATCTTAATTTTCAGTTCTCAGCTTAAATTCCCTGAGGAAGATGTATTTTAAGCACCTGGACTACTAGATATAATTTTCAAAATGACGGGATTTCTGATATATAAATGAGGTATCTAAAATTTCACTTCTGAGCTTAAGTTCCCTGAGGAAGATGTATTTTATGCACCTGGACTACTATATTATTTTCAAAATGACGGGATCTCTAAAATATGAACTAGGTATCTCAATTTTCAGTTCTCAGCTTAAATTCCCTGAGGAAGATGTATTTTAAGCACCTGGACTACTATATAATTTTCAAAATGACGGGATCTCTAATATATAAACGAGGTATCTTAAATTTCAATTCTCAGCTTAGGTTCCCCGAAGAAGATGTTTTTTAAGCACCTGGACTACTATATATAATTCTCAAAATGACGGGATCTCTAATATATAAACGAGGTATCTTAAATTTCACGCCTCAGCTTAGGTTCCCAGAGGAAGATGTTTTTTAAGCACCTGGACTACTAGATATAATTTTCAAAATGATGGTATCTCTAATATATAATCGAGGTATCTTAAATTACACGTCTCAGGTTAGGTTCCCAGAGGAAGATGTTTTTTAAGCACCTGGACTACTAGATATAATTTTCCAAATGACGGGATTTCTGATATATAAACGAGGTATCTTAATTTTCAGTTCTCAGCTTAAATTCCCTGAGGAAGATGTATTTTAAGCACCTGGACTACTATATATAATTTTCAAAATGACGGTATCTCTAAAACATGAACAATGTATCTGAATATTCAGTTCTCAGCTTAAGTTCCCTGAGGAAGATGTATTTTATGCACCTGGACTACTATATTATTTTCAAAATGACAGGATCTCTAAGATATGAACTAGGTATCTTAATTTTCAGTTCTCAGCTTAAATTCCCTGAGGAAGATGTATTTTAAGCACCTGGACTACTATATATAATTCTCAAAATGACGGGATCTCTAATATATAAACGAGGTATCTTAAATTTCACTTCTCAGCTTAGGTTCCCAGAGGAAGATGTTTTTTAAGCACCTGGACTACTAGATATAATTTTCCAAATGACGGGATTTCTGATATATAAACGAGGTATCTAAAATTTCACTTCTCAGCTTAAATTCCCTGAGGAAGATGTATTTTAAGCACCTGGACTACTATATATAATTTTCAAAATGACGGTATCTCTAAAACATGAACAATGTATCTGAATATTCAGTTCTCAGCTTAAGTTCCCTGAGGAAGATGTATTTTATGCACCTGGACTACTATATTATTTTCAAAATGACAGGATCTCTAAGATATGAACTAGGTATCTTAATTTTCAGTTCTCAGCTTAAATTCCCTGAGGAAGATGTATTTTAAGCACCTGGACTACTATATATAATTCTCAAAATGACGGGATCTCTAATATATAAACGAGGTATCTTAAATTTCACTTCTCAGCTTAGGTTCCCAGAGGAAGATGTTTTTTAAGCACCTGGACTACTAGATATAATTTTCCAAATGACGGGATTTCTGATATATAAACGAGGTATCTAAAATTTCACTTCTGAGCTTAAGTTCCCCGAGGAAGATGTTTTTTAAGCACCTGGACTACTAGATATAATTTTCAAAATGACGGTATCTCTAAAACATGAACAAGGTATCTGAATATTCAGTTCTCAGCTTAAGTTCCCTGAGGAAGATAGGATCTCCAAAATATGAACTAGGTATCTTAATTTTCAGTTCTCAGCTTAAATTCCCCGAGGAAGATGTCTTTTAAGCACCTGGACTACTATATAATTTTCAAAACGACGGGATCTCTAAAATATGAACTAGGTATCTTAATTTTCAGTTCTCAGTTTAAATTCACTTAGGAAGATGTATTTTAAGCACCTGGACTACTAGATATAATTTTCAAAATGACGGCATCTCTAATATATAATCGAGGTATCTTAAATTTCACGTCTCAGGTTAAGTTCCCCGAGGAAGATGTTTTTTAAGCACCTGAACTACTATATTATTTTCAAAATGACGGGATCTCTAAAATATGAACTAGGTATCTTAATTTTCAGTTCTCAGCTTAAATTCCCTGAGGAAGATGTATTTTAAGCACCTGGACTACTAGATATAATTATCAAAATGACGGCATCTCTAATATATAATCGAGGTATCTTAAATTTCACGTCTCAGGTTAAGTTCCCCGAGGAAGATGTTTTTCAAGCACCTGGACTACTATATTATTTTCAAAATGACAGGATCTCTAAAATATGAACTAGGTATCTTAATTTTCAGTTCTCAGCTTAAATTCCCTGAGGAAGATGTATTTTAAGCACCTGGACTACTAGATATAATTTTCCAAATGACGGGATTTCTGATATATAAATGAGGTATCTAAAATTTCACTTCTGAGCTTAAGTTCCCCGAGGAAGATGTTTTTTAAGCACCTGGAATACTAGATATAATTTTCAAAATGACGGTATCTCTAAAACATGAACAAGGTATTTGAATATTCAGTTCTCAGCTTAAGTTCCCTGAGGAAGATGTATTTTATGCACCTGGACTACTATATTATTTTCAAAATGACGGGATCTCTAAAATATGAACTAGGTATCTCAATTTTCAGTTCTCAGCTTAAATTCCCTGAGGAAGTTTTATGTTAAACACCTGGACTACTAGATATAATTTTCAAAATGACGGGATTTCTAATATATAAACGAGGTATCTTAAATTTCACTTCTCATACTTAAGTTCCCCCAGGAAGATGTTTTTTAAGCACCTGGAATACTAGATATAATTTTCAAAATGACGGGATCTCTAAAACATGAACAAGGTATTTGAATATTCAGTTCTCAGCTTAAGTTCCCTGAGGAAGATGTATTTTATGCACCTGGACTACTATATTATTTTCAAAATGACAGGATCTCTAAAATATGAACTAGGTATCTTAATTTTCAGTTCTCAGCTTAAATTCCCTGAGGAAGATGTATTTTAAGCACCTGGACTACTATATATAATTTTCAAAATGACGGGATCTCTAATATATAAACGAGGTATCTTAAATTTCACTTCTCAGATTAGGTTCCCCGAGGAAGATGTTTTTTAAGCACCTGGACTACTACATATAATTTTCAAAATTACGGGATCTCTAAAATATGAAGAACGTATCTGAATTTTCAGTTCTCAGCTTAAATTCCCTGAGGAAGATTTATGTTAAACACCTGGACTACTTGAAATAATTCTCAAAATGAGAGAATTTCTAATATATGAACGAGGTATCTTATGTTTCACTTCTCAGCATAAGTTCCCCGAGGAAGATGTTTTTTAAGCACTTGGACTAGTAGATATAATTTTTAAAATGACTGGATCTCCAAAATATGAATAGGGTATCTTAATTTTCAGTTCTTAGCTTAAGTTCCCTGAGGAAGATGTTTTTTAAGCACCTGGACTACTAGATATAATTTTCCAAATGACGGGATTTCTGATATATAAACGAGGTATCTTAATTTTCAGTTCTCAGCTTAAATTCCCTGAGGAAGATGTATTTTAAGCACCTGGACTACTATATATAATTTTCAAAATGACGGTATCTCTAAAACATGAACAATGTATCTGAATATTCAGTTCTCAGCTTAAGTTCCCTGAGGAAGATGTATTTTATGCACCTGGACTACTATATTATTTTCAAAATGACAGGATCTCTAAGATATGAACTAGGTATCTTAATTTTCAGTTCTCAGCTTAAATTCCCTGAGGAAGATGTATTTTAAGCACCTGGACTACTATATATAATTCTCAAAATGACGGGATCTCTAATATATAAACGAGGTATCTTAAATTTCACTTCTCAGCTTAGGTTCCCAGAGGAAGATGTTTTTTAAGCACCTGGACTACTAGATATAATTTTCAAAATGACGGTATCTCTAAAACATGAACAAGGTATCTGAATATTCAGTTTTCAGCTTAAGTTCCCTGAGGAAGATAGGATCTCCAAAATATGAACTAGGTATCTTAATTTTCAGTTCTCAGCTTAAATTCCCTGAGGAAGATGTATTTTAAGCACCTGGACTACTATGTATAATTCTCAAAATGACGGGATCTCTAATATATAAACGAGGTATCTTAAATTTCACTCCTCAGGTTAAGTTCCCCGAGGAAGATGTTTTTTAAGCACCTGGACTACTAGATATAATTTTCAAAATAACGGGATCTCTAAAATATGAAGAACGTATCTGAATTTTCAGTTCTCAGCTTAAATTCCCTGAGGAAGATGTATTTTAAGCACCTGGACTACTATATATAATTTTCAAAATGACGGGATCTCTAATATATAAACGAGGTATCTTAAATTTCACTCCTCAGGTTAAGTTCCCCGAGGAAGATGTTTTTTAAGCACCTGGACTACTAGATATAATTTTCAAAATAACGGGATCTCTAAAATATGAAGAACGTATCTGAATTTTCAGTTCTCAGCTTAAGTTCCCTGAGGAAGATAGGATCTCTAAAATATGAACTAGGTATCTTAATTTTCAGTTCTCAGCTTAAATTCCATGAGGAAGATGTATTTTATGCACTTGGACTACTATATTATTTTCACAATGACAGGATCTCTAAAATATGAACTAGGTATCTTAATTTTCAGTTCTCAGCTAAAATTCCCTGAGGAAGATGTATTTTAAGCACCTGGACTACTAGATATAATTTTCAAAATGACGGCATCTCTATTATATTAACAAGGTATCTTAAATTTCACTCCTCAGGTTAAGTTCCCCGAGGAAGATGTTTTTTAAGCACCTGGACTACTAGATATAATTTTCAAAATGACGGCATCTCTATTATATTAACAAGGTATCTTAAATTTCACTCCTCAGGTTAAGTTCCCCGAGGAAGATGTTTTTTAAGCACCTGGACTACTAGATATAATTTTCAAAATAACGGGATCTCTAAAATATGAAGAACGTATCTGAATTTTCAGTTCTCAGCTTAAATTCCCTGAGGAAGATTTATTTTAAACACCTGGACTACTTGAAATAATTCTCAAAATGACAGGATTTCTAATATATAAACGAGGTATCTTATGTTTCACTTCTCAGCTTAAGTTCCCCGAGGAAGATGTTTTTTAAGCACCTGGACTACTAGATATAATTTTCAAAATGACGGGATCTCCAAAATATGAACACGGTATCTTGATTTTCAGTTCTCAGATTAGGTTCCCCGAGGAAGATGTTTTTTAAGCACCTGGACTACTAGATATAATTTTCAAAATGACGGCATCTCTATTATATTAACGAGGTATCTTAATTTTCAGTTCTCAGCTTAAATTCCATGAGGAAGATGTATTTTATGCACTTGGACTACTATATTATTTTCACAATGACAGGATCTCTAAAATATGAACTAGGTATCTTAATTTTCAGTTCTCAGCTAAAATTCCCTGAGGAAGATGTATTTTAAGCTCCTGGACTACTATATATAATTTTCAAAATGACGGGATCTCTAATATATAAACGAGGTATCTTAAATTTCACTTCTCAGATTAGGTTCCCCGAGGAAGATGTTTTTTAAGCACCTGGACTACTAGATATAATTTTCAAAATGACGGCATCTCTATTATATTAACAAGGTATCTTAAATTTCACTCCTCAGGTTAAGTTCTCAGCTTAAATTCCCTGAGGAAGATGTATTTTAAGCACCTGGACTACCATATATAATTCTCAAAATGACGGGATCTCTAATATATAAACGAGGTATCTTTTATTTCACTTCTCAGCTTAAGTTCCCCGAGGAAGATGTTTTTTAAGCACCTGGATTACTAGATATAATTTTCAAAATGACGGGATCTCCAAAATATGAACACGGTATCTGGATTTTCAGTTCTCAGTTTAAATTCCCTTAGGAAGATGTATTTTAAGCACCTGGACTACTATATATAATTTTCAAAATGACAGGATTTCTAATATATAAACGAGGTATCTTATATTTCACTTCTCAGCTTAAGTTCCCCGACGAAGATGTTTTTTAAGCACCTGGACTACTAGATATAATTTTCAAAATGACGGGATCTCCAAAATATGAACACGGTATCTTGATTTTCAGTTCTCAGATTAGGTTCCCCGAGGAAGATGTTTTTTAAGCACCTGGACTACTAGATATAATTTTCAAAATGACGGCATCTCTATTATATTAACAAGGTATCTTAAATTTCACTCCTCAGGTTAAGTTCCCCGAGGAAGATGTTTTTTAAGCACCTGGACTACTAGATATAATTTTCAAAATAACGGGATCTCTAAAATATGAAGAACGTATCTGAATTTTCAGTTCTCAGCTTAAATTCCCTGAGGAAGATTTATTTTAAACACCTGGACTACTTGAAATAATTCTCAAAATGACAGGATTTCTAATATATAAACGAGGTATCTTATGTTTCACTTCTCAGCTTAAGTTCCCCGAGGAAGATGTTTTTTAAGCACCTGGACTACTAGATATAATTTTCAAAATGACGGGATCTCCAAAATATGAACACGGTATCTTGATTTTCAGTTCTCAGATTAGGTTCCCCGAGGAAGATGTTTTTTAAGCACCTGGACTACTAGATATAATTTTCAAAATGACGGCATCTCTATTATATTAACGAGGTATCTTTAATTTTCAGTTCTCATCTTAAATTCCATGAGGAAGATGTATTTTATGCACTTGGACTACTATATTATTTTCACAATGACAGGATCTCTAAAATATGAACTAGGTATCTTAATTTTCAGTTCTCAGCTAAAATTCCCTGAGGAAGATGTATTTTAAGCTCCTGGACTACTATATATAATTTTCAAAATGACGGGATCTCTAATATATAAACGAGGTATCTTAAATTTCACTTCTCAGATTAGGTTCCCCGAGGAAGATGTTTTTTAAGCACCTGGACTACTAGATATAATTTTCAAAATGACGGCATCTCTATTATATTAACAAGGTATCTTAAATTTCACTCCTCAGGTTAAGTTCTCAGCTTAAATTCCCTGAGGAAGATGTATTTTAAGCACCTGGACTACCATATATAATTCTCAAAATGACGGGATCTCTAATATATAAACGAGGTATCTTTTATTTCACTTCTCAGCTTAAGTTCCCCGAGGAAGATGTTTTTTAAGCACCTGGATTACTAGATATAATTTTCAAAATGACGGGATCTCCAAAATATGAACACGGTATCTGGATTTTCAGTTCTCAGTTTAAATTCCCTTAGGAAGATGTATTTTAAGCACCTGGACTACTATATATAATTTTCAAAATGACAGGATTTCTAATATATAAACGAGGTATCTTATATTTCACTTCTCAGCTTAAGTTCCCCGACGAAGATGTTTTTTAAGCACCTGGACTACTAGATATAATTTTCAAAATGACGGGATCTCCAAAATATGAACACGGTATCTTGATTTTCAGTTCTCAGATTAGGTTCCCCGAGGAAGATGTTTTTTAAGCACCTGGACTACTAGATATAATTTTCAAAATGACGGCATCTCTATTATATTAACGAGGTATCTTAAATTTCACTCCTCAGGTTAAGTTCCCCGAGGAAGATGTTTTTTAAGCACCTGGACTACTAAATATAATTTTCAAAATAACGGGATCTCTAAAATATGAAGAACGTATCTGAATTTTCAGTTCTCAGCTTAAATTCCCTGAGGAAGATTTATGTTAAACACCTGGACTACTTGAAATAATTCTCAAAATGACAGGATTTCTAATATATAAACGAGGTATCTTATGTTTCACTTCTCAGCTTAAGTTCCCCGAGGAAGATGTTTTTTAAGCACATGGACTACTATATAATTTTCAAAATGACGGGTTCTCTAATAAATAAACGAGGTATCTTAAATTTCTCTTCTCAGCTTAGGTTCCCCGAGGAAGATGTTTTTTAAGCACCTGGACTACTAGATATAATTTTCAAAATGACGGCATCACTAATATATAAACGAGGTATCGTAAATCTCACTTCTCAGGTTAAGTTTCCCAAGGAAGATGTTTTTTAAGCACCTGGACTACTATATAATTTTCAAAATGACGGTGTCTCTAAAATATGAACTAGGTATCTTAATTTTCAGGTCTTAGCTTAAGTTCCCTAAGGAAGATATTTTTCAAGCACCTGGACTACTACATATAATTTTCAAAATGACGGGATCTCTAATAAATAAACGAGGTATCTTAAATTTCTCTTCTCAGCTTAGGTTCCCCGAGGAAGATGTTTTTTAAGCACCTGGACTACTATATAATTCTCAAAATGACGGGATCTCTAATATATAAACGAGGTATCTTATATTTCACTTCTCAGCTTAAGTTCCCCGAGGAAGATGTTTTTTAAGCACCTGGACTACTAGATATAATTTTCAAAATGACGGGATTTCTAATATATAAACGAGGTATCTTAAATTTCACTTCTCAGCTTAAGTTCCCCGAGGAAGATGTTTTTTAAGCACCTGGACTACTAGATATAATTTTCAAAATGATGGGATCTCTAAAACATGAACAAGGTATCTCAATTTTCAGTTCTCAGCTTAAATTCCCTGAGGAAGATTTATGTTAAACACCTGGACTACTAGATATAATTTTCAAAATGACGGGATTTCTAATATATAAACGAGGTATCTTAAATTTCACTTCTCAGCTTAAGTTCCCCGAGGAAGATGTTTTTTAAGCACCTGGAATACTAGATATAATTTTCAAAATGATGGGATCTCTAAAACATGAACAAGGTATTTGAATATTCAGTTCTCAGCTTAAGTTCCCTGAGGAAGATGTATTTTATGCACCTGGACTACTATATTATTTTCAAAATGACAGGATCTCTAAAATATGAACTAGGTATCTTAATTTTCAGTTCTCAGCTTAAATTCCCTGAGGAAGATGTATTTTAAGCACCTGGACGACTATATATAATTTTCAAAATGACAGGATTTCTAATATATAAACGAGGTATCTTATATTTCACTTCTCAGCTTAAGTTCCCCGAGGAAGATGTTTTTTAAGCACCTGGACTACTAGATATAATTTTCAAAATGACGGGATCTCCAAAATATGAACACGGTATCTGGATTTTCAGTTCTCAGTTTAAGTTCCCTTAGGAAGATGTATTTTAAGCACCTGGACTACTAGATATAATTTTCAAAATGACGGGATTTCTAATATATAAACGAGGTATCTTAAATTTCACTTCTCAGCTTAAGTTCCCCGAGGAAGATGTTTTTTAAGCACCTGGACTACTAGATATAATTTTCAAAATGATGGGATCTCTAAAATATGAACAAGGTATTTGAATATTCAGTTCTCAGCTTAAATTCCCTGAGGAAGATGTATTTTAAGCACCTGGACTACTAGATATAATTTTCAAAATGACGGGATCTCCAAAATATGAACACGGTATCTGGATTTTCAGTTCTCAGTTTAAGTTCCCTTAGGAAGATGTATTTTAAGCACCTGGACTACTAGATATAATTTTCAAAATGACGGAATCTCCAAAATATGAACACGGTATCTGGATTTTCAGTTCTCAGTTTAAATTCCCTTAGGAAGATGTATTTTAAGCACCTGGACTACTATATATAATTTTCAAAATGACGGGATCTCTAATATATAAACGAGGTATCTTAAATTTCACTTCTCAGCTTAGGTTCCCCGAGGAAGATGTTTTTTAAGCACCTGGACTACTATATTATTTTCAAAATGACAGGATCTCTAAAATATGAACTAGGTATCTTAATTTTCAGTTCTCAGCTTAAATTCCATGAGGAAGATGTATTTTATGCACCTGGACTACTATATATAATTTTCAAAATGACGGGATCTCTAATATATAAACGAGGTATCTTAAATTTCACTTCTCAGATTAGGTTCCCCGAGGAAGATGTTTTTTAAGCACCTGGACTACTAGATATAATTTTCAAAATGACGGCATCTCTATTATATTAACGAGGTATCTTAAATTTCACTCCTCAGGTTAAGTTCCCCGAGGAAGATGTTTTTTAAGCACCTGGACTAATAGATATAATTTTCAAAATAACGGGATCTCTAAAATATGAAGAACGTATCTGAATTTTCAGTTCTCAGCTTAAATTCCCTGAGGAAGATTTATGTTAAACACCTGGACTACTTGAAATAATTCTCAAAATGACAGGATTTCTAATATATAAACGAGGTATCTTATGTTTCACTTCTCAGCTTAAGTTCCCCGAGGAAGATGTTTTTTAAGCACATGGACTAGTAGATATAATTTTAAAAATGACTGGATCTTCAAAATATGAACAGGGTATCTGAATTTTCAGTTCTCAGTTTAAATTCCCTAAGGAAGATGTATTTTAAGCACCTGGACTACTAGACATAATTTTCAAAATAACGGGGTCTCTAAAATATGAAGAAGGTATGTGAATTTTCAGTTCTTAGCTTAAATTCCCTGAGGAAGATTTATTTTAAGCACCTGGACTACTATATTATTTTCAAAATGACGGGATCTCTAAAATATTAACTAGGTATCTTAATTTTCAGTTCTTAGCTTAAGTTCCCTGAGGAAGATGTTTTTTAAGCACCTGGACTACTAGATATAATTTTCCAAATGACGGGATTTCTGATATATAAACGAGGTATCTTAAATTTCACTTCTCAGCTTAAGTTCCCCGAGGAAGATGTTTTTTAAGCACCTGGACTACTAGATATAATTTTCAAAATGATGGGATCTCTAAAACATGAACAAGGTATCTGAATATTCAGTTCTCAGCTTAAGTTCCCTGAGGAAGATGTATTTTATGCACCTGGACTACTATATTATTTTCAAAATGACAGGATCTCTAAGATATGAACTAGGTATCTTAATTTTCAGTTCTCAGCTTAAATTCCCTGAGGAAGATGTATTTTAAGCACCTGGACGACTATATATAATTTTCAAAATGACAGGATTTCTAATATATAAACGAGGTATCTTATATTTCACTTCTCAGCTTAAGTTCCCCGAGGAAGATGTATTTTAAGCACCTTGACTACTATATATAATTCTCAAAATGACGGGATCGCTAATATATAAACGAGATATCTTAAATTTCACTTCTCAGCTTAGGTTCCCAGAGGAAGATGTTTTTTAAGCACCTGGACTACTAGATATAATTTTCAAAATGATGGTATCTCTAAAACATGAACAAGGTATCTGAATATTCAGTTCTCAGCTTAAGTTCCCTGAGGAAGATGTATTTTATGCACCTGGACTACTATATTATTTTCAAAATGGCAGGATCTCTAAAATATGAACTAGGTATCTTAATTTTCAGTTCTCAGCTTAAATTCCCCGAGGAAGATGTTTTTTAAGCACCTGGACTACTATATAATTTTCAAAACGACGGGATCTCTAAAATATGAACTAGGTATCTTAATTTTCAGTTCTCAGTTTAAATTCCCTTAGGAAGATGTATTTTAAGCACCTGGACTACTAGATATAATTTTCAAAATGACGGCATCTCTAATATATAATCGAGGTATCTTAAATTTCACGTCTCAGGTTAAGTTCCCCGAGGAAGATGTTTTTTAAGCACCTGAACTACTGTATAATTTTCAAAATGACGGGATCTCTAAAATATGAACTAGGTATCTTAATTTTCAGTTCTCAGCTTAAATTCCCTGAGGAAGATGTATTTTAAGCACCTGGACTACTATATATAATTTTCAAAATGACGGGGTCTCTAATATATAAACGAGGTATCTTAAATTTCACTTCTCAGCTTAGGTTCCCCGAGGAAGATGTTTTTTAAGCACCTGGACTACTATATTATTTTCAAAATGACAGGATCTCTAAAATATGAACTAGGTATCTTAATTTTCAGTTCTCAGCTTAAATTCCCTGAGGAAGATGTATTTTAAGCACCTGGACTACTATATATAATTTTCAAAATGACGGGATCTCTAATATATAAACGAGGTATCTTAAATTTCACTTCTCAGCTTAGGTTCCCCGAGGAAGATGTTTTTTAAGCACCTGGACTACTAGATATAATTTTTAAAATGACGGCATCACTAATATATAAACAAGGTATCTTAAATTTCACTTCTCAGGTTAAGTTTCCCGAGGAAGATGTTTTTTAAGCACCTGGATTACTAGGTATAATTTTCAAAATGACGGGATTTCTAATATATAAACGAGGTATCTTAAATTTCACTTCTCAGGTTAAGTTCCCGGAGGAAGATGTTTTTTAAGCACCTGGACTACTATATAATTTTCAAAATGACGGGATCTCTAAAATATGAACTAGGTATCTTAATTTTCAGTTCTTAGCTTAAGTTTCCTGAGGAAGATGTTTTTCAAGCACCTGGACTACTAGGTATAATTTTCAAAATGACGGGATCTCTAATATATAAATGAGGTTTGTGAAATTTCACTTCTCATCTTATGTTCCCCGAGGAAGAAGTTTTTTAAGCGCCTGGACTACTAGATATAATTTTCAAAATAACGGGATCTCCAAATATGAAGAAGGTATCTGAATTTTCAGTTCTCAGATTAAATTCCCTGAAGAAGATTTATGTTAAGCACCTGGACTAGTAGATATAATTTAAAAAATGACGGGATCTCCAAAATATGAACACGGTATCTGAATTTTCAGTTCTCAGTTTAAATTCCCTAAGGAAGATGTATTTTAAGCACCTGGACTACTATTTTATTTTCAAAATGACGGGATCTCTAAAATATGAACTAGGTATCTTAATTTTCAGTTCTCAGCTTAAATTCCCCGAGGAAGATGTTTTTTAAGCACCTGGACTACTATATAATTTTCAAAACGACGGGATCTCTAAAATATGAACTAGGTATCTTAATTTTCAGTTCTCAGTTTAAATTCCCTTAGGAAGATGTATTTTAAGCACCTGGACTACTAGATATAATTTTCAAAATGACGGCATCTCTAATATATAATCGAGGTATCTTAAATTTCACGTCTCAGGTTAAGTTCCCCGAGGAAGATGTTTTTTAAGCACCTGAACTACTGTATAATTTTCAAAATGACGGGATCTCTAAAATATGAACTAGGTATCTTAATTTTCAGTTCTCAGCTTAAATTCCCTGAGGAAGATGTATTTTAACCACCTGGACTACTATATATAATTCTCAAAATGACGGGATCGCTAATATATAAACGAGATATCTTAAATTTCACTTCTCAGCTTAGGTTCCCAGAGGAAGATGTTTTTTAAGCACCTGGACTACTAGATATAATTTTCAAAATGATGGTATCTCTAAAACATGAACAAGGTATCTGAATATTCAGTTCTCAGCTTAAGTTCCCTGAGGAAGATGTATTTTATGCACCTGGACTACTATATTATTTTCAAAATGGCAGGATCTCTAAAATATGAACTAGGTATCTTAATTTTCAGTTCTCAGCTTAAATTCCCCGAGGAAGATGTTTTTTAAGCACCTGGACTACTATATAATTTTCAAAACGACGGGATCTCTAAAATATGAACTAGGTATCTTAATTTTCAGTTCTCAGTTTAAATTCCCTTAGGAAGATGTATTTTAAGCACCTGGACTACTAGATATAATTTTCAAAATGACGGCATCTCTAATATATAATCGAGGTATCTTAAATTTCACGTCTCAGGTTAAGTTCCCCGAGGAAGATGTTTTTTAAGCACCTGAACTACTGTATAATTTTCAAAATGACGGGATCTCTAAAATATGAACTAGGTATCTTAATTTTCAGTTCTCAGCTTAAATTCCCTGAGGAAGATGTATTTTAAGCACCTGGACTACTATATATAATTTTCAAAATGACGGGGTCTCTAATATATAAACGAGGTATCTTAAATTTCACTTCTCAGCTTAGGTTCCCCGAGGAAGATGTTTTTTAAGCACCTGGACTACTATATTATTTTCAAAATGACAGGATCTCTAAAATATGAACTAGGTATCTTAATTTTCAGTTCTCAGCTTAAATTCCCCGAGGAAGATGTTTTTTAAGCACCTGGACTACTAGGTATAATTTTCAAAATGACGGGATTTCTAATATATAAACGAGGTATCTTAAATTTCACTTCTCAGGTTAAGTTCCCGGAGGAAGATGTTTTTTAAGCACCTGGACTACTATATAATTTTCAAAATGACGGGATCTCTAAAATATGAACTAGGTATCTTAATTTTCAGTTCTTAGCTTAAGTTTCCTGAGGAAGATGTTTTTCAAGCACCTGGTCTATTAGGTATAATTTTCAAAATGACGGGATCTCTAATATATAAATGAGGTTTGTGAAATTTCACTTCTCATCTTATGTTCCCCGAGGAAGAAGTTTTTTAAGCGCCTAGACTACTAGATATAATTTTCAAAATAACGGGATCTCCAAATATGAAGAAGGTATCTGAATTTTCAGTTCTCAGATTAAATTCCCTGAAGAAGATTTATGTTAAGCACCTGGACTAGTAGATATAATTTAAAAAATGACGGGATCTCCAAAATATGAACACGGTATCTGAATTTTCAGTTCTCAGTTTAAATTCCCTAAGGAAGATGTATTTTAAGCACCTGGACTACTATTTTATTTTCAAAATGACGGGATCTCTAAAATATGAACTAGGTATCTTAATTTTCAGTTCTTAGCTTATGTTCCCTGAGGAAGATGAATTTTAAGCACCTGGACTACTATATATAATTCTCAAAATGACGGGATCTCTAATATATAAACGAGGTATCTTAAATTTCACGTCTCAGGTTAAGTTCCCCGAGGAAGATGTTTTTTAAGCACCTGGACTACTATATAATTTTCAAAATGACGGTTGTTATAGTGAAAACTAAACTTTGTATTTTTGGATAGTAGTGACATCAAACTGATGTCACTTTGTATGCTTTATTCGTGAGAGATTTTAGAGAAGAACTGACGAGGCCTGCCTGAACCTCTACATATATAGACAGCTAAACCTGGGAGGGGGAGGTCATCAACCTCTACATATATGGATAACTAAACCTGGGGGAAGGAGGTCATCATCTGGCCTGGTAACACTCCCGTTTTTAGACATAAATTAGTCTCTTAATTTACTAAATTCTTACCCTCCTTACTTTTGGTATTTCGGTGATCACCAACGGTTGCAAGCTAGAATTGTACGTGACGACGTTCGTCGGCGTTGTTACCTTTGTTTTTACACAGAATATACAGAGTTTTTTGGGCATACACTTTTGTATGAATTCGAGTATTTCTAATCTGTACAGAACATAGGCTGATCCTAATCCTAGCGCTGCGTAACCTAAATAGCTTAACCAATCCATAGTTGTTTCTCTCCATGTTCTTAGTCTTCTGTTAATGGCTATTGATTTTAACATATTTTCTGCATCGTCTAGGCTTAATTTGGCTTGTCGTAATTTATTGTTATCTATGATTTTAGGGAGACGTATTAATTTACTTTCTAAGGTTTTTAGATCGTCGTTAGAGTAACTAATGTTGTAGGTCGCATTGAATTCGTTGTAAAATTGTCCCTTTAGATTTTTGCTAAGGTACAGTGCGTCCATTCCATTATAGATTTTACAATTTGAGCCCGTTAGTAGTGAGGGTTGTTTAATCTTTAGGTGTTCTATTCCTGTTTCGCAGCTAATATCTAAATATACCTCGTTCAGTAGTACTATAATGTATCCGTTTAGTACGGGTATGAAGGTTTCTTTGTGTAAAGCAAAAGTTGAAGTTTTACATTTGTTCTCTGAGTATCGCTTGAATATCGTAGCTTCGCATGTTTCACTGTCAGTCAGCCTAAGGTTTGGTTGGCTTCTTTCGCAAATTTTATATTCGCTTATCGTCGTACATTTATTTATTGTTTCCTTGTCAGTAATTACATATGAGTCTCTAAATTTTATTAAATAGTCATGGTCGGGAATTACTGCAAAATATAGGTTTTTGATAGGATAAGGGATAGGTATAATATGTTTGATGGTACCCTCTTCCTGTTCTATAATGGGAATTTTGACGGTTGTAAGGTGTAGTTGGCTTTACAGTTAGCCATTGCCGCTATTAGAAGTACTAGAGCCCTCATCTAAAAAATAAGGCATACACTGATCTATGTGTACTCTCAGTATTTTATCTTTATTCCTAATGCGTAGATTATTATTATCTAGGTAATCTATAACTTCGTAAGGACCTTTCCAGGATTGTTCTTATTATTTTTGTTTGGTGTTGTTAAGGATTTTGACTAGGCTTCCAGGCTTGTATAAAGGATGTGTTCTTATTATTCCTTCATCTAATCTTTTCTTAGTTTTTTCTAATTCTACTTGGATTCTCTCTCTAGCTTTTCTGATGTTTTCCTCGTGTTTTTTCCTCCATTTTCTAATCAGATCTTGATGGGTTAAATTGGGTGAGTTTTCAATTTGAGATGGTATATTTGGTAATCTTCCAAACGTGAGTTCAAAGGGTGTGAATCCCGTGGTTTGATTTACTGTTGAATTTATTGCGAATGTTACATATTTTAGATTTTCGTCCCAGTTATTCTGATTTTCTACCATGCTAGTTTTGATCAGATTATTCAGGGTTGAGTGCATTCTTTTAATGTTTCCGTTGGATTGTGGATGGAATGCCGTAGTTTTAATATGTTTGATTTTCAAAGCTTTCTCAAATTGGTCCATTAACTCAGATAGAAAGTTAGACCCTTGATCAGTGAGAATAGTTTTAGGGGATCCATAAATGTAAATATATTGTTCTATCAGAGCTTCTACTATTGCTGTTGAGGTTTCACTTTCTAACGGTATTAAAGTGGTGTATCTGGTCAATCTATCCTGAATACTAAGTATGTATTTGTTACCTCTAGGTGTAGTGGGTAACGGTCCAAAAATATCCAGTGCTATTTTATCATTTGGATTGAGTGGTATGTCGGGTATTATACTTTCTGATTGATTCTTAATTCGCGTGGTCTTTTGTAGTTGGCATATAGGGCATTTTTTGACATAGTCCTTAATGTCTTGGTCCATGTTGGTCCAAATTCCGATTCTCTTGGCTTTTTCGATAGTATTTTGTTCTCCAGTGTGATCCCTATGATCTTCTTTAATAATTTCGATATTAATAGCATACGACATCACATAAATTTGGTCAAAGTGTGCTCAGGGTGTTTAAACGGGTCTACCGTGGTTGTATCAGGGATCTCGCAAATCGAAAGTATGAGCGTAAAACAGGATCTAATTGGATTAAAACCTGGATATATATTGACAAATTTGTTCAAAGTGTACTCTGGTTGTCTTAGCGGGTCTACCCTGGTTATATCAAGGATCTCGTCAATTGAAGGTATGGTCGACAGTGATCCCAGACCGTGTCAGCTGGCGGCCACCACTACGCTCCCATGTGGGAGCACACACAATCAAGCGCGCCGTGTCGGTGTGTCCCCACTTCCTCGCTTCGATTTCGCCCTTTCGCCTGTTGAGCCAAGATCAAAAATTATGTTTTTGTCGACTTCGTGTCAAAGTGGCGCGAAGCAGGCGACAAATTTGAAATCATTACGTATATCATTTAAGATATTACCATTCTTTCTTTGATATATTTAAAAACATTGACCTAAAATTAATATCTAAACATTTTATTTTGAATTGTAGGATGATTCAAAGACTCATAAAATGAGTTTGTATTGAAATTTAAACTCAATAAATTTTCAATGTCTCAAAACAAAATATCAATTTTAATATTTTTTAGCTATGCGAATCAAATAGTTCAATTAGATAATTATGTAGAGAATATTATATATTAAGGAATAATAAAATATGATATTGGAGTTCAAAAAATAAAATATTAAAATACTTCAGTAATACATAAATTATATCTAATTATACACACGAAATTATACTTGTGCTATTCGCATACATTTATGTTAAATGTAGAATTTTTCACCGAAAAAACACTGTTTTTTTGCATGTCACTGAGACGATTTTGGATTGGAGTGTCGTCTTTGATCTCAATCGACTCTGTCCGGACTTTATCAAAGCTTCCAATATCGAAATTATGGTCATTAATAATTGAATTTTTATGCAAAGCAAAGTCAATATTAAAAGGTTCAGGAATATTAATTTCAGCAGAAACAGAAACAGTTTCGATGGGTTCCATTGTGATTATTTCCAGAGGCTGTGGACTGACGGGAGAAGCCGAAATAGTTTCACTGCAATCTGAATTGTTTAGTTCAAAAGTTTGTGGAAGATCACGAGAATTGGCAATATTTTCAAGTTGATGGGAAGTGCTTTGCTCCAGAGTGTGAGAAATAACAGGAGGATTAATTTCACTTGTAATGCGATCGAGAGTGCATACCTCTAGTGGAAAAATTTCAGTAATAGTATCTGTAATATAAGATATTCAATTAGTAAAAGTAATATGAAACCGTTCATAAATCACTTAATATAATGTTATGAATTTTATATTTCCCCCTCCCTAATCAATAAAAGAAGCGTACGTAAGATTATTTCGCATAATTTAAATCTCAACGCGCTCAAATTTAAATTTTTACAAATATAAATTTATAGTACAGTTTATTTGGCATTACGAACTTCAAGATATCACTTTCCTATAAAATCGTACGTTATTTTTTAATAAAATCTCTCGAAGATTACAGTTTTCCACATATTTTTTCTATTCCCCTTTCCCGCACTCTTTTTCGATTAAGTTTTAATTCATTTTTCATGATTTCTTGGATAAAAAATTTAAGTCCACTCACCATTAATCGTATAAATTCAGTGTTATTCTTTGAGTTAATTATGTTTCTTGCACATGAATAGGACAATGTCTTATAATTCTTTTAACATAACGTGAAGTGTGTACATTACACTGAGAAAAAAGATTCTTAGATCCAAAGAAATGTATTTAATTGATTCCATTTCTTTGTATCAAACAATTCGTTACCCAATTCAATTAAATATTTTTCAGAAGCATGAAACGCGTGCTTTGATTCAAAGAAATAATTTATTTGATAGGCATTTCTTCAATACAAAGAAATATTTCTTTGCTTGTGAATGTGAGCGAATTAACTCAACCAATTCATGTCCTTGAAACTAAGTACCTAGTTTATTTGAATCTTGTTTTCGCACTCAAAGAAATATTTATTTGATTCAATAAGTCCTATTTTTTGAGTTAAACGAGACGTATTTGAATCAAATAATTTATCCATGGATGAATCAAGCTTTAGGTTTTCTTGAATCAAGGAAATATTAATTTAACTGAGGCATTCATTAATTAATTTAGGAAGATATTTATTCGATTCAAACAGTTGATACATGTATATCAATGTAACGTTTCTTTATATGAATAAAATATTGTGTTTACATAAATATATATTTCTTTAGTTGAAAGAAATGTTTTTTGTGAACAGTAGAATGGAAGAATTCATTCAAAAAAGAACATTTATTTCAAAGAAAGCGATATTTTGTTGAAATGACTGCGAGTACGTTCAGTTAAAATAAATAATTTCTTTTACATAAATGTTTGGCATCATTGTTACAATTGTCAATCTTTTTGAACTTTCAACATATTTTTTAGAATTAAATCTTTATTAGATTTCTCCTAGGAAATATTCGCTTGTATTATGAATATGGAATAATTTAGACCAAACAAACCATTTTTTTAAAAGAAAGAAGTATTTTTTCGGAAAAACTGTGGTATTTTTCGTTTATAAAGTTTGTTTATTCCATTTGAACGTTTGGCGTAGTTGTTATGATTACATGTTTTTTAAACTTGAAACATATTATCTACAGAATTGAAAATTTATCATTCCCGTTCTAAGAAACATTCGCTCTCATTATCAACTTGAAATGTATCATTCTAAACAAATATTCGTCCCACCGTAGTATCCATTTTTTTTCTATTCAACTGTTTGTCATAGTTGATATAAACATACATATACATACTTTCAAATGTGAAATATATTTCATAGGGTTGAAGATTTATCAGTCTCTTCAATGGAAATATTCGTTTTGATTCACAATATCAAATATATCATTTAAAACTTAATTCAATTATAATTACTTGTTTATTTTTCACTTAGGTTTTTTAAATTCAATTGATTTTACAAAAATTCAAACAGCAAAAGTCTTGATAAATTTATAACATAAAATCTCAAAAATCTACAAAAGATTTAGATTTTACATAAATTTCTTAGGAACAATAATAATTTGGAATTCACAATTGTATAATTTATATTTTGAAACTATACAACACAGAAAATAAAAGAAATTCCATTTAAATGCTTTTACACAAGATTCTTTTTTATATTAATCTAATTTTTGAATATATATTTTAAAATTTAGTTTCATTAAACTTCATACGTATACTTATAATAAAAATGTATACTAAATATTAATTAATAATTATATTATATATTTATCAATAATCATAATTATAATAATTAAAAAAATTTTTTTATGAATAATTTATAAAAATAGTTGATTTATTTTTACTTGAGTGAGGCTCTAAAGCTCTAGTCACGACACATTTCTCTCACAAGCTCTGAATAACTCTTGCAGTCACTATATAAGAAAGTTCCAAATTTTATGTCTCAGTATTATAAGCGAGCGTGTGCGTGATTCGACGAAAGCGCATCGTCCTATATATAAGTTTTAGTTATTAGGTTTATATTTGCGAAGTTGTATATTTAAGTGTATTTGTGATAGAAAATATGATTGGCTGCGACTGAATGGTGTGAATGTAATTGTATGATGTTTATATATGTATGTATCGGATGACAAATGGCAGGTTCGAGGTAAGAATTTTTTTGTTATTTAAGAGAACCATGACAACGTTTATACTTGACTCCTTACAATTCATGAAGTTTATATTACTTTAAATTTAAGAAATATTTCTTAAATTTCAAAACACGTTTATTCATATCAGTAACATCTTTTTGACACAAATCTCTAACTTACCATAGGCAATATTATCGTTCTTTGCATCCATTATTACTCAATACACTTTTCTACTTGACCATTTTAAACAGTAAATCACATCTTCGGAGCAAATAATTATTTAATCCTACCAAAAATGATCTCCTCATTTCAAAGAAATATTTCTCTCAATTTACAATACGCTCATTACAAACAAGGAATCATATATTAGAATGGAAGACAAATTTACTTGAACCAATGCAAATTTTTTTGAATCAATGTATTGTTTCTTTGAACATGCATCACATCATTTTACATCAAAGAATTTACTTCTCTTATCAAATAATTGCTACACAATGTTAATAACATATTTATTGAATCTAATGAATATTTAATAGTACTAGAAAAACATTTTTTGCTTTAATTACTCATTTTTTAAAGACAGTAAAAATATTTCTTTGATCTAAAAAAATATTTATTCGTCACGATCCAGCTCAACCATTTCTTAGAATCAAAGAAATATTCTTTGATTCAAATATTCTTTTTTCTCAGTGTATAAAAAAGAATCTTGTGTAAAAACATTTGAAAGGAAATTCTTTTATTTTCTGTGTTGTATATTTTCAAAATATAAATTATACAATTGTGAATTCCGAATTATTATTGTACCTAAGAAATTTATGTAAAATCTAAATCTTGTGTAGATTTTTTAGATTTTATGTTATAAATTTATCAAGACATTTGCTGTTTGATTTTTTGTAAAATCAATTGAATTTATATAACCTAAGTGAAAAATAAAGAAGTATAATTATAAATGAATTAAGTTTTAAATGATATATTTGATATTGTGAATCAAAACGAATATTTCCTTTGAAGGTACTGATAAATCTTCAACCCTATGAAATATTATATCGTGACATGTTTCAGTACATGTTCCTTGTTACATTGACCCACAGTTATAATTCTGTAATATTTATTTTGGCTTGGGGTCAGCTTAGTTTCTAATTATTTATGTCATAGAGGACATAAAAATTAGGAAGGCAAACGTTTCGGCCACAGATGGGGGCCCTCTTCAGTGCCAATTAGCTTAATTGTAACCTTTAAATATTTATTAACTAATACATGCAATTAAAAAATATATGGTATTTTTTGTTTTTTTGTTTTTTTCTTTTTGCTTATTAATTAAAAATAGAGTAAACATGCAGAAAAACTTATGAGTAAGCGAGTTCCTAGGTGTGAAGAAACCAGGCCGTTCCAAAAACTGCTCCAACAAGTAATCCTCTCCCACAGGAACCGTGAAAAATGCGGCCGCGGAACGCACTCCCTCAAGGGCACATATATAAACACAATTATTTCAGACCAGAAAGAAACAACACACTGGAGAATATAACGTGGGTCCTTGGTAAAGCACACACAGCAAACCACACATATGCACGAGCACCAGAAGTAAAGGACACTGAAGTTAAAACAATCAGAACATTGCAATTGGTACAGAAAAATTTATTTATTTTCTCAAAAACCACAGAGATGACAGACGGATGTAAGTCCACCACTCTGCCACATGGCTAGAAGAAAACTGATTTGGGAATAAGTCGTGTTTAGGAAGACAAGTGTTCAGAGTTTGACGTATATGGAGAGCATTCTCCATGATAGGTCAGGTTCCAACACCAAGGGTTATACACAGTCAAAATTTACTTTAATGTCCCCGGCACTTGAGATTTCTATGTGCTCAAGCGTCTAAGGAAAGCAAACCCCTACCACGTGTTCGAAGAATTCTGTAAGGAAAGGCACTCAATACGGTCCCGGCGTCGTGAAAATTATACACATTTTTGTGGATATAGAAAGTAAAATGCAGCTAAAGTGGAGATTCACGAAAAATTAATTTCCTGGTTTTTCGAAACCTCTGATTCTTAATAACTGGAACCCGGAAAAATACAATATTAAGTTTATAAGTATGATGACCGAGTTTTTCGGATTATAAGACTGCTGTAAAGTGGTAAAATATTACGCGAGCTATTCAAACTCTGATTTGAATAGAGAGATCAATTAATACGGTAGCACTACGGATTCTGAGACTAATAAAAAGTTGCAAAGCGATGCGCGAGCACTTCAGACTCTGACTTTAAGTGAGGTGGCCAAGTAATGCGCGAGTTCTTGGGAGTATGAGAATTTTTATAAAGTGGCCAAGTAATACGCGAGATTTCCGGACTCTGACTTTAAGTAAAGTGGCCAAGTAATGCGCGAATTCTTAGGAGTATAAGAATTTTTCTAAGGTGGCCAAGTAATACGCGAGATTTCCGGACTCTGACTTTAAGTAAGGTGATCAAGTAATGCGCGAATTCTTAGGAGTATAAGAATTTTTCTAAGGTGGCAAAGTAATACGCGAGATTTCCGGACTCTGACTTTAAGTAAGGTGATCAAGTAATGCGCGAGTACAATGGACCTCAGGACTGACATAAATACATAAGTGGCCTCGTAATACGCGAGTTAGACGAAGTCTGTCCTGAAAAGAGTGGCCAAGTAATGCGCGAATTCTTAGGAGAATGAGAATTTTTATAAAGTGGCCAAGTAATACGTGAGATTTCCGGACTCTGACTTAAAGTAAAGTGGCCAAGTAATGCGCGAATTGTTAGGAGTATAAGAATTGTTATAAAGTGGCCAACTAATACGCGAGATTTCCGGACTCTGACTTAAAGTAAGGTGGCCAAGTAATACGCGAATTCATAGGAGTATAAGAATTTTTCTAAAGTGGCCAAGTAATACGCGAGATTTCCGGACTCTGACTTTAAGTAAGGTGATCAAGTAATGCGCGAGTTCAATGGACCTCATGACTGATATAAATACATAAGCGGCCTCATAATACGCGAGTTAGACGAAGCCTGTCCTGAAAAGAGTGGCCAAGTAATGCGCGAATACTTAGGAGTATAAGAATTGTTATCAAATGGCCAACTAATACGCGAGATTTCCGAACTCTGACTTAAAGTAAAGTGGCCAAGTAATGCGCGAATTGTTAGGAGTATAAGAATTGTTATAAAGTGGCCAACTAATACGCGAGATTTCCGGACTCTGACTTAAAGTAAGGTGGCCAAGTAATACGCGAACTCATAGGAGTATAAGAATTTTTCTAAAGTGGCCAAGTAATACGCGAGATTTCCGGACTTTGACTTTAGATAAGGTGGCCAAGTAATGCGCGAGTTCTTGGAAGTATCAGAATTTTTATTAAGTGGCAAAGTAATAAGCGAGATTTCCCGACTCTGACTTTAAGTAAGGTGATCAAGTAATGCGCGAGTACAATGGACCTCAGGACTGACATAAATACATAAGTGGCCTCGTAATACGCGAGTTAGACGAAGTCTGTCCTGAAAAGAGTCGTCAAGTAATGCGCGAATTCTTAGGAGTAAGAGAATTGTTATAAAGTGGCCAAGTAATACGCGAGATTTCCGGACTCTGACTTAAAGTAAAGTGGCCAAGTAATACGCGAACTCATAGGAGTATAAGAATTTTTCTAAAGTGGCCAAGTAATACGCGAGATTTCCGGACTCTGACTTTAAGTAAGGTGATCAAGTAATGCGCGAGTACAATGGACCTCAGGACTGACATAAATACATAAGTGGCCTCGTAATACGCGAGTTAGACGAAGACTGTCCTGAAAAGAGTGGCCAAGTAATGCGCGAATTGTTAGGAGTATAAGAATTGTTATAAAGTGGCCAACTGATACGCGAGATTTCCGGACTCTGACTTAAAGTAAGGTGGCCAAGTAATCAGACTTCGTTTATCTCGCGTATTACTTGGCTACTTATAAAAATTCTTATACTCCTAAGAACTCGCGCATTACTTGGCCACCTTATTTTAAGTCAGAGCCCGGAAATCTCGCGTATTACTGGGCCACTTTATAAAAATTCTTATACTCCTAAGAATTCGCGTATTACTTGGCCACTTTACTTAAAGTCAGAGTCCGGAAATCTCGCGTATTACTTGGCCACTTTATAAAAATTCTCATACACCCAAGAACTCGCGCATTACTTGGCCTCCTCACTTAAAGTCAGAGTCTGAAGTGCTCGCACATCACTTTGCAACTTTTTATTAGTCTCAGAATCCGTAGTGCTACCGTATTAATTGATCTCTCTATTCAAATCAGAGTTTGAATAGCTCGCGTAATATTTTACCACTTTACAGCAGTCTTATAATCCGAAAAACTCGGTCATCATACTTATAAACTTAATATTGTATTTTTCCGGGTTCCAGTTATTAAGAATCAGAGGTTTCGAAAAACCAGGAAATTAATTTTTCGTGAATCTCCACTTTAGCTGCATTTTACTTTCCATATCCACAAAAATGTGTATAATTTTTACGACGCCGGGACCGTATTGAGTGCCTTTCCTTACAGAATTCTTCGAACACGTGGTAGGGGTTTGCTTTCCTTAGAGGCTTGAGCACATAGAAATCTCAAGTGCCGGGGACATTAAAGTAAATTTTGACTGTGTATAACCCTTGGTGTTGGAACCTGACCTATCATGGAGAATGCTCTCCATATACGTCAAACTCTGAACACTTGTCTTCCTAAACACGACTTATTCCCAAATCAGTTTTCTTCTAGCCATGTGGCAGAGTGGTGGACTTACATCCGTCTGTCATCTCTGTGGTTTTTGAGAAAATAAATAAATTTTTCTGTACCAATTGCAATGTTCTGATTGTTTTAACTTCAGTGTCCTTTACTTCTGGTGCTCGTGCATATGTGTGGTTTGCTGTGTGTGCTTTACCAAGGACCCACGTTATATTCTCCAGTGTGTTGTTTCTTTCTGGTCTGAAATAATTGTGTTTATATATGTGCCCTTGAGGGAGTGCGTTCCGCGGCCGCATTTTTCACGGTTCCTGTGGGAGAGGATTACTTGTTGGAGCAGTTTTTGGAACGGCCTGGTTTCTTCACACCTAGGAACTCGCTTACTCATAAGTTTTTCTGCATGTTTACTCTATTTTTAATTAATAAGCAAAAAGAAAAAAACAAAAAAACAAAAAATACCATATATTTTTTAATTGCATGTATTAGTTAATAAATATTTAAAGGTTACAATTAAGCTAATTGGCACTGAAGAGGGCCCCCATCTGTGGCCGAAACGTTTGCCTTCCTAATTTTTATGTCCTCTATGACATAAATAATTAGAAACTAAGCTGACCCCAAGCCAAAATAAATATTACAGAATTATAACTGTGGGTCAATGTAACAAGGAACATGTACTGAAACATGTCACGATATAATATTTCATAGGGTTGAAGATTTATCAGTACCTTCAAAGGAAATATTCGTTTTGATTCACAATATCAAATATATCATTTAAAACTTAATTCATTTATAATTATACTTCTTTATTTTTCACTTAGGTTATATAAATTCAATTGATTTTACAAAAAATCAAACAGCAAATGTCTTGATAAATTTATAACATAAAATCTAAAAAAATCTACACAAGATTTAGATTTTACATAAATTTCTTAGGTACAATAATAATTCGGAATTCACAATTGTATAATTTATATTTTGAAAATATACAACACAGAAAATAAAAGAATTTCCTTTCAAATGTTTTTACACAAGATTCTTTTTTATACACTGAGAAAAAAGAATATTTGAATCAAAGAATATTTCTTTGATTCTAAGAAATGGTTGAGCTGGATCGTGACGAATAAATATTTTTTTAGATCAAAGAAATATTTTTACTGTCTTTAAAAAATGAGTAATTAAAGCAAAAAATGTTTTTCTAGTACTATTAAATATTCATTAGATTCAATAAATATGTTATTAACATTGTGTAGCAATTATTTGATAAGAGAAGTAAATTCTTTGATGTAAAATGATGTGATGCATGTTCAAAGAAACAATACATTGATTCAAAAAATTTGCATTGGTTCAAGTAAATTTGTCTTCCATTCTAATATATGATTCCTTGTTTGTAATGAGCGTATTGTAAATTGAGAGAAATATTTCTTTGAAATGAGGAGATCATTTTTGGTAGGATTAAATAATTATTTGCTCCGAAGATGTGATTTACTGTTTAAAATGGTCAAGTAGAAAAGTGTATTGAGTAATAATGGATGCAAAGAACGATAATATTGCCTATGGTAAGTTAGAGATTTGTGTCAAAAAGATGTTACTGATATGAATAAACGTGTTTTGAAATTTAAGAAATATTTCTTAAATTTAAAGTAATATAAACTTCATGAATTGTAAGGAGTCAAGTATAAACGTTGTCATGGTTCTCTTAAATAACAAAAAATTCTTACCTCGAACCTGCCATTTGTCATCCAATACATACATATATAAACATCATACAATTACATTCACACCATTCAGTCGCAGCCAATCATATTTTCTATCACAAATACACTTAAATATACAACTTCGCAAATATAAACCTAATAACTAAAACTTATATATAGGACGATGCGCTTTCGTCGAATCACGCACACGCTCGCTTATAATACTGAGACATAAAATTTGGAACTTTCTTATATAGTGACTGCAAGAGTTATTCAGAGCTTGTGAGAGAAATGTGTCGTGACTAGAGCTTTAGAGCCTCACTCAAGTAAAAATAAATCAACTATTTTTATAAATTATTCATAAAAAAATTTTTTTAATTATTATAATTATGATTATTGATAAATATATAATATAATTATTAATTAATATTTAGTATACATTTTTATTATAAGTATACGTATGAAGTTTAATGAAACTAAATTTTAAAATATATATTCAAAAATTAGATTAATATAAAAAAGAATCTTGTGTAAAAGCATTTAAATGGAATTTCTTTTATTTTCTGTGTTGTATAGTTTCAAAATATAAATTATACAATTGTGAATTCCAAATTATTATTGTTCCTAAGAAATTTATGTAAAATCTAAATCTTTTGTAGATTTTTGAGATTTTATGTTATAAATTTATCAAGACTTTTGCTGTTTGAATTTTTGTAAAATCAATTGAATTTAAAAAACCTAAGTGAAAAATAAACAAGTAATTATAATTGAATTAAGTTTTAAATGATATATTTGATATTGTGAATCAAAACGAATATTTCCATTGAAGAGACTGATAAATCTTCAACCCTATGAAATATATTTCACATTTGAAAGTATGTATATGTATGTTTATATCAACTATGACAAACAGTTGAATAGAAAAAAAATGGATACTACGGTGGGACGAATATTTGTTTAGAATGATACATTTCAAGTTGATAATGAGAGCGAATGTTTCTTAGAACGGGAATGATAAATTTTCAATTCTGTAGATAATATGTTTCAAGTTTAAAAAACATGTAATCATAACAACTACGCCAAACGTTCAAATGGAATAAACAAACTTTATAAACGAAAAATACCACAGTTTTTCCGAAAAAATACTTCTTTCTTTTAAAAAAATGGTTTGTTTGGTCTAAATTATTCCATATTCATAATACAAGCGAATATTTCCTAGGAGAAATCTAATAAAGATTTAATTCTAAAAAATATGTTGAAAGTTCAAAAAGATTGACAATTGTAACAATGATGCCAAACATTTATGTAAAAGAAATTATTTATTTTAACTGAACGTACTCGCAGTCATTTCAACAAAATATCGCTTTCTTTGAAATAAATGTTCTTTTTTGAATGAATTCTTCCATTCTACTGTTCACAAAAAACATTTCTTTCAACTAAAGAAATATATATTTATGTAAACACAATATTTTATTCATATAAAGAAACGTTACATTGATATACATGTATCAACTGTTTGAATCGAATAAATATCTTCCTAAATTAATTAATGAATGCCTCAGTTAAATTAATATTTCCTTGATTCAAGAAAACCTAAAGCTTGATTCATCCATGGATAAATTATTTGATTCAAATACGTCTCGTTTAACTCAAAAAATAGGACTTATTGAATCAAATAAATATTTCTTTGAGTGCGAAAACAAGATTCAAATAAACTAGGTACTTAGTTTCAAGGACATGAATTGGTTGAGTTAATTCGCTCACATTCACAAGCAAAGAAATATTTCTTTGTATTGAAGAAATGCCTATCAAATAAATTATTTCTTTGAATCAAAGCACGCGTTTCATGCTTCTGAAAAATATTTAATTGAATTGGGTAACGAATTGTTTGATACAAAGAAATGGAATCAATTAAATACATTTCTTTGGATCTAAGAATCTTTTTTCTCAGTGTAATGTACACACTTCACGTTATGTTAAAAGAATTATAAGACATTGTCCTATTCATGTGCAAGAAACATAATTAACTCAAAGAATAACACTGAATTTATACGATTAATGGTGAGTGGACTTAAATTTTTTATCCAAGAAATCATGAAAAATGAATTAAAACTTAATCGAAAAAGAGTGCGGGAAAGGGGAATAGAAAAAATATGTGGAAAACTGTAATCTTCGAGAGATTTTATTAAAAAATAACGTACGATTTTATAGGAAAGTGATATCTTGAAGTTCGTAATGCCAAATAAACTGTACTATAAATTTATATTTGTAAAAATTTAAATTTGAGCGCGTTGAGATTTAAATTATGCGAAATAATCTTACGTACGCTTCTTTTATTGATTAGGGAGGGAGAAATATAAAATTCATAACATTATATTAAGTGATTTATGAACGGTTTCATATTACTTTTACTAATTGAATATCTTATATTACAGATACTATTACTGAAATTTTTCCACTAGAGGTATGCACTCTCGATCGCATTACAAGTGAAATTAATCCTCCTGTTATTTCTCACACTCTGGAGCAAAGCACTTCCCATCAACTTGAAAATATTGCCAATTCTCGTGATCTTCCACAAACTTTTGAACTAAACAATTCAGATTGCAGTGAAACTATTTCGGCTTCTCCCGTCAGTCCACAGCCTCTGGAAATAATCACAATGGAACCCATCGAAACTGTTTCTGTTTCTGCTGAAATTAATATTCCTGAACCTTTTAATATTGACTTTGCTTTGCATAAAAATTCAGTTATTAATGACCATAATTACGATATTGGAAGCTTTGATAAAGTCCGGACAGAGTCGATTGAGATCAAAGACGACCCTCCAATCCAAAATCGTCTCAGTGACATGCAAAAAAACAGTGTTTTTTCGGTGAAAAATTCTACATTTAACTGCAACAGAATAATTTCAGAAATTGCATCTTTTGAGGAAAATTCAATGTTGCTTAATAAATACCAATGTACCATGTGCAAAAATGCTGAAACATCAGTAATAGCATCAATTTTACATCTTAGTGAAGAACATAAGATTCACTCAAATAACTCAGAAGTGATAATTCCCTCATTTGATTCTGAGGAATTGACAGTAGATAATGCTACCAGTTCCTATATAGATATTTCAGAGGAAATCAGGTTATTCAGAACCTTTAAATATATGGTTGGTGCGAAACGGTGGTCTTCGTTACTGAAACCGGGCACCCCAGATAGCGCCTGGATGGCGCCTGGTTTCATTCAGACACGTTGCAGGAAGGCTCGTCTTCCTCTGCTTCCCTCCGCTTTTCTTCTTCTGCTTCTTCTCCTTCTTGATTCACGGCGCGTGGCTGGGCCATGGTTAAAAGGCGAGAGAGGGGATAAGAGAGAGGGAGTAAGAGAGAGGGAGATGGAAGACCGTTGTCGATCTTCCAGGGGAGAAGACCTATGTAGATCTTCTGGCGAGGGAGAGAAATGGAAGACCGTTGTCGATCTTCCAGTGGAGAAGACCTATGTAGATCTTTTGGCGAGGGAGAGAGTTGGAAGACCGTTGTCGATCTTCCAGGGGAGAAGACCTAGGCAGATCTTCTGGCGAGGGAGAGAGATGGAAGACCGTTGTCGATCTTCCAGGGGAGAAGACCTAGAGAGATCTTCTGGCTAGGACTTACCAGGATGTAGAGGTTGATAGCAGCAAAACTCAGCTTCTTCTCGAGCGACTTTATTGGGTCGAGGTTAAGAGCGTAGGCGAGACCTACACCCCGAATGAATCTTCCAGCGAAAACGCGCCCTTTTATCTTGCTTCTCTCCCTTCGGTGGTTCTGTGGAAGGGGTCGATTTCCCCGACTTTTCTAGTGCTTGAATGGATCTCGTCCTTCCCATAGCATTGATCGCAGGTCTGACATTTTTTACATTGATGCAATCGGGTGAGGTGCATATTTAATGAATGTTTCTTAATGAATTTTCTGGGACATTTCGGGCAGATCATAAATTTTTCCACTTGCGTAATTGACAGTCGACCATTGTTTTTCTGTCGAACTGCGGCATATGTATCCTCATTCGCTGCCTCTTCAGGTGCTTCTATGATTGCTAGATAATTATATGAGGTATTTCATGTTAATTGTCCCAACTTGACAATCATAGTTATCCGATGAATTTTACGCAAAGAAATGGTTTATAAACATTTTTAATTAAAAAAATAAATATTTTTTTATGTGATTGATCTTAATCATTTTTTGGAAAACTCCAAATTCTACTTACAATTTTCGTGATCAAGAAAAAGCTCGACCTATTATCAAATATTGAGGCTTTTGATTAATTTTAAATATTAATTATTACAATCTTAGGTTGTTTACTTCAAAAACTGTAGAAGCCAAATTACTTTTGCTGTTTTCAAGAAACTACACATTTTCAAATATTCTTCGAATTAATAAAGGTTCTGCTTTTACAGATTAATACTGTATTAGTAAATGCTCCTTATCCACGATAAAGTGCTTTTTAAGGGCATGTGAGACTTAGGAAATTAGCAAATTTCATTCATTTTAGGTTTCTACATGTTTGTAACCAAAATATATTAAATTTCGTTTTTAAAATTTTGAAAATGGTACAGAAGATAAAAACGGACGTAGATGGACTACTTTTGATTTTGATAATAAAACAAATTTTTGCAATACATTCTGCTGAAATTTAATTTGTTCTTATTTTTTGTACTGAAAGTAGTTTATCTAAGCCCGTTTTTATCTTCTCTACCATTTTCAAAATTAAAAAAAAAAATTCTGTGTATTTAGATCACAAGCATGTAGAAACTTATAATACATAAGATTCGCTAATTTTCAATAAGTATCACATGCCTTTAATTACAAAGAAGTTATTTAGGCGAAGAGAAATTATTGATTATTTGGTCACGCAGCCAACCTAGAAGATTGCCTTAATCGTGAATTTTAAGATTCACAATTCACAGCAATTTCAATCTATCGTTTCTTGTATCAATTCTAAATAATGTTTAGATTCATCACCTTCGCCATTCTGTAGGCTTTCAATTCTATTTCTAAAATTATTTGTGATTCCCAGAAGGCGGTCTAGCATTTCATTTGCCTTTTGTTTATGACGTTCAGGGTGAGTGTTGTTTTCTGGTGCTCTTAGTTCAATCCACATGTCTTGGATATTTATTTCCCTAATAATTGCCTCATGTGTTTGTGGATCAGTTCTATGCCCAAACTTCTTAGCTAGCTCAAACTCTACATGGGCATTCTTAGCAACATTGATCAATCCAACTGTAAATTAGTATATTTTACATATTCATAAAGTGAAAAGAGTATAAGTCTGCACAGATTAAATTATTTGTGAAGTATTATTGTACTAAGTGCATTGAATTCGTAATTATTATACTATTAATTAATTAAAAATTATGATAAAAAGTTTTTGAAGGAAAAGAGTTTCATCCGTTTCGTACAGTGAGCTCTAAAACTTCTTATAGTTGAATTTTCATATTAATGGGATTATTCTTTAATTCTTAAATTTTCTCATAAGCAGCAAAAAATTAAAAATTAAAAATATAATCATTATTTAATATATTCTATTCATAATTGATTTTTTTATCCATTTATTTCAGAAGAACAAGAAATTTTTCGCTGAAGTAAATTGTTAAAAGTGTACTATATATATGTTACTGATTATGTAATATGTAATGCATATTTTATGTAATTGCCAAATGAAATTAGTAAACTACTTGACATAATTTCATCAGTAACTTATTACTAATTCAAATTAGTATATTATATGTAGACATATTATCACTAATAAAGAAAGAGTACTTAATTATCAAATTTGTCAGCTTACTAATGAATACGGTAGAAGTTGGTTTTATCCCTACGTATGTTCCCCAGGCTCGATGGTACCGTTCTATATCATTACTAGTACATTTCGGTTGGTTGAAAACAGAGATTCGGGCTGGTTTCACTACCCCCAACCAAAAACTTTCAAAATAATATTTATAGTCGTTAAAAATAGTTTCAAGTGTGGCTATTTGTTGCCTTTTGCCGTCAACTGAAAGGAGAATAGGATCTTTATGTCCAATCTTTGAAAGACCTTTGAAAAACAGCCTCAATGTCTTCTTCTGGCAATAGTGGCAGGTTCTTAATTTTTACAGAAAAAATCCTTGCTTCTTCATTGTCTTCGAGTATTTGTTTTAGCCCATGTTCTTTCTCCCACTTGTTGATATCCTTATCAATTTCATAAGTAATAAAGTTAAAAATTATACAGAGAAGCTGTGGGTAAATTTTGTAAGTTGTGACATAAATTTTGAATCATAAATTAAATTTTATCATTCATAGTTGAATTAAAAAACTGTGCATTACTATGATTAATAGTTTGTGAAATAATGTTTACATAATTATAGTGGAAAAAGCACCCCTTCACACAACATCCGTAAAAATCTTTTGCCGTGTTCATTAGAGCCAATTCAAAATATCGTTGTTGGATGTAAGAATGGTGCGATTTCTTTGACCTTTTTAAAAACGGCTCTATAAGATATTGTTGTCTTTCTGCTCATCAGGACATATATAGGTATCCCCTGATAATGCGAAAAAGTTCATAATATTTCATTCCAAGTTACTAGGAATATAAAGCAAGTATTAATATTAAAACAAATGCAATGGTATAGTCATTTTATGTAATTGAATCGTAGTTCTTAAACGTACCATCTTTAATTGATCAAAAAAATTATTCACACACAAAAAAAATTGTAAAATGTACTAAAAGTTCGGTGCTTATTAAGTCGGGGACGTATAGGCGTTAGGATCCAATATAAATGCAATAAATACATAATCTATAATTGAAGCTAAAATAATAAATTACTTTGTTGTACACTTCAACCATGAAGGTAAGAAGTTGATATACGCCTTGCAGCTGTGGAGCACGTTTAAATGTACCATCAATGGTGAAGATTGTTGCTAAACTACATTTAGCCAACAAATCTGGTTGAGCAAATATAGTTGACGTAAATCCGTCTTCATCTATTACTGCCCAAACATTAATCTTGTATTCTTTCAATACTTTACTACCCTTTTCATTTCCATTTTGAAATAATTCATATTTAAGTGCTTTTTGCCAAAGCCCTTGATTTAACACGTCAGGTAAGTCTACAAGGTGTTTGGCCATAGGCGGAAAGTTACGCCTTATCCAAACTCTGATTTTTTGACACATCTCTTTTTTAGGTGCGGCTGTTGCTAAATTTGGATTTCTGTAAAATTTTAATTTGAACAGTTATGCAATTCAGTCTTGTCAATTTTCTATTGTATATCCCCAGAAAGTGAAAAGGCCAGAAAATTATCCAAAATGAAAATTTATTGTATAATAACGGGGATATTTTATAGTCAATCCTACCCATTATTATTGATTGAATTGAAGAATTAAATATGAAATCTAACTTTTCACACACAGCTCGTATGAGATCGCTTGGATTTCCCACAGACACTTTCGAGGCTTCATAGCAAGTAATATTTAATATTGCCTCATCCATGTTTGGCAAGCAAGTGTGATTATTATTTGTAACTTCAATCATTTCTGGATTATGATCCCAAAGTATGCCTTTCCCCTCGCAAAAAATTGGGTATTTATAATATTTACATACCATATTCCTGTAATACAAACTTTTTTAAGTGGTGTCAATACTTTAACTGCAATTAATTGTACATTTTTACTTATTTTTATAGAGCTTCCTCAAATATTCAATCATAAATTTTCAAATTTATCTTTACGCATATTTTCTGACAATAAAATATCTATATAAATTTTATATAAAAAAAGTTGAATTACAAATTTTAAACATCTAAAATTAATATATTATTTTAGAATTTGAAATTTTACATTCTTTATAATAATTAAGATAAAAAGAAAACATTAAAATTGTTTTAAATGTAAAGTTAGCTTTACTATTACATAAATAATATCTAACATTGAAAATTATGATAAGACTATTTTTTAAAAAGTACCACTCAAAATCAAAATTGAAAATTAATAAAAAATTTTAAGACCAAGAAAAAACCATTGGACTCATACGTATATTCGAGTCCTGTGTCTTTGTCCACTTTTCTTTCATGCCTGTAATATATGTGATTAGATTTATAACTTCGGTTTGATCCTTTATAATAATCTACAGATTTCAAATTTTCATCAAAGTGACATGGCTTAGGTTTCATTGGAAAACGTGGATGTCTATTCCTTGGCAAGTCCATGTTGAAAAACAGCTATTTAGATCTACTAATATTACAATTTGAAGAATATCAAAAAAAATAATATGTAAGCTGTGTCAAAATAATCTATGTATGCTGTTTGACATTCAAAACATGTGTGACATTTGGAAAGGAGACAAAAATCTTTTAAAAAAAAAGAAACACAGATAATAATAGAATTTTCACCACCACCACCACTACACCTACACTGCCGGTCTAAATTATCTGTTCAATTGTTGTGTCAGTTATTCCTAAAGTGTCTTAATTTTTATAATAACAAGTTGAAATTTTTTTTCCTATGATAGCATAAAAGTTAATAAAATTTTGCATCTAATGAGCCCAAGTTGAAAGGTAAAATGATAATTTTATAAGAATATATTGCAAAAAATGTCAAATTTCTATCTCTTTGAAAAATATTAATAACACTAAAAATTAATTAAGATTTTTAAACGTTTTTGGTCTCATTTAAATGGAAGGTTTTCATATTATTTTGCTAACTAATCAAGATATTTTTAGCTTTTTTTACCTGGATTCTACACGGCGTCAAAGATCATACAAAGAAATCGAAAAATTTCAAATAAAGACAGTAATCTATAAATCAATTTAAAAAATCCAAAATATTACCATTTTCATAAATATTCTTAAATTTTATTAAAATATGATACACATTGGTTATAAAAATAATTAAAATTTATTATCGTGTTCAAATAACTATACTGATTTTCAAAAGTTGCATTTTCATTAACTTGTATTTATAGCGCAATTACAAAGTATTTATAATAATTAACTTGTACATATAGGTTGTGGTCGGCCCAAAAGAAATTGCTGAGGCGATTATCTCGATAAGCGCAAGAGGTTTGCAAAGAATAAGAAAAGGCAATATAAGAAGAAAGATACACAGATTTGTAGAATCATCGATTTGGGAGAAGAGCAAAAAATTGTTATAGCAGATAGTTCCGATAATTGAAAATAAAGCGGAAAAATTTTCAAATTCTTAAAATGTTTAGCAAATTTAAAAAAAAATAAAAATTCAATAAGATACTGGCACTTACATGCTTTTCTGTTCTGAATCTATAAAGTTTACTTCTTGTTATTTCACAAAACTTTCTCATTATAATAATCCTTCTTACAGTCATTCTTACTCTGTAATGCAGCATTGACACACAGTCTGATTTTAGTTTAGATCCTAGATGCCACACGCTAATCAACTTTCACCTGATGTAATCACTATAAGTTTTTGAAGAAGGAAGTATAAATTTACAGAAAAAATGATTACCTTATTCATTGAGATAAAAACTTCAAAGAGGAAAAAGCCACTACCAATAATGATTTGCTTATGTATAAAACTACTAATTTAATTGACATAGAAAACTGTTTTTAGACACGAAATAATAACTTATTTGATCAAAAACTTAATTCACATATTTTTTAATAAAGTTGGTTAAAGATCGTATAGGAATTCAATACAATAGAATCAGAGCTATATTTCGAGTAATTTGAAACCAGAACCAATCCGAAAAAAGTTTTGTATCTCGTTTAACGAAAAATGGTCAAAAATAAATCAAACTTAATCCGATTTAATTCGAGGTATCCATCTGAGTGAATCCAAACAATTAGTCAAAAAGAATAAGTTAATTCTTACATTTTTCAATAAGTACAATAAAAAAAAATAAAAAAATAAAATAAAATATTTATTCCAATAAAAAATTTAGTTCGTCGAAAAAATTAAATAGATATATTTTAAATACGATTTGTTCTGAATTATGTGATGTAATATTAGAATTAAATTTAGATTCAAATTATTTTAAAAATGTGGTTCAAGCAACCTGAAATACGCGGTCATTAAAACCGCATTATAATTATTTTTTGTAATCATTAGACTTTCAATTTAAAAAAAGTTCCCGAAGATTATTATTTTAGCGATCTGGTGCATGATCCTGGACAACGGGGTCATTGAAAATGCATTGTAAATTGTTTTTATAACTCGTAATATATGAATATAGAAAAAGTTCCAGTAGATTATTATTTTAGCAACCTGGTCATTGAAAATTCATTACAAGTTGTTTTTGTAACTATAAATGTATAAATATAACAAAAGTTCCTGTGGAGTATTGTTTTAGCAATCTGGTGCATGATTATGAACAACGGAGTATTTGCAAATGCGATAGAATTTTCTTTTGAAAGAATTAGTGTTCGAATTTGAAAAAAGTTCCAGTAGATTATTATTTTAACGATCTAGTGCATGATACTGGACAACGGGTGCCATTAAAAATAAATTCTTACTTGTTTTTATAAGTATTAAAGTAAAAATATAAAATAAATTCCTGTGGAGTGTTGTTTTAGCAAACTGGTGCATAATCCTAGACAACGGGGTCAGTGAAAATGCAATAGAATTTGCTGTCGAAAGAATTAGTGTTCGAATTTAAAAAAAGTTCAAGTTGATTATTATTTTAGCGACCTGGTGCATGATCCTGGACAACAGAATCATTAAAAATGCATTGTTAGTTGTTTTTATAACTCTTAATATATGAATATAGAAAAAGTCCCAGTAAATTATTATTTTAGCAACCTGGTGCATAATCCTGGACAACGGGGTCATTGAAAATTCATTACAAGTTGTTTTTGTAACTATTTATGTATAAATATAACAAAAGTTCCTGTGGATTATTGTTTTAGCAACCTGGTGCATGATCCTAGTCAACGGGGTCAGTGAAAATGCAATAGAATTTGCTGTTGAAGGAATTAGTGTTCGAATTTAAAAAAAGTTCCAGTTTATTATTATTTTAGCGACCTGGTGCATGATCCTCGACAATAGGGTCATGAAAAATGCATTGTTAGTTTTTTTAATAACCTTTAATATATGAATATAAAAAAAGGTCCTGTGGAGTATTGTTTTAGCAACCTGGTGCATGATCCTAGACAACGGGGTCAGTGAAAATGCAATAGAATTTGCTGTTGAAAGAATTAGTGTTCGAATTTAAAAAAAGTTCCAGTTGATTATTATTTTAGCGACCTGGTGCATGATTCTGGGCAACCGGGTCTTTGCAAATGCGATGTAAATTGTTTTTATAACCCTTAATATATGAATATAAAAAAAGTTCCTGTGGAGTATTGCTTTATCAACCTGGTGCATGATCCTAGTCAACGGGGTCAGTGAAAATGATATAGAATTTGCTGTTGAAAGAATGAGTTTTCGAGTTTAAAAAAAGATTCAGTTGATTAATATTTTAGCGACCTGGTGCATGATCCTGGACAACAGGGTCATTAAAAATGCATTGTTAGTTGTTTTTATAACCCTTAATATATGAATATAACAAAATTTCCTGTGGATTATTGTTTTAGCAACCTGATGCATGATCCTAGACAACGGGGTCAGTGAAAATGCAATAGAATTTACTTTTGAAAGAATTAGTGTTCGAATTTAAAAAAAGTTCCAGTTGATTATTATTTTAGCGACCTGGTGCATGATTCTGGGCAACCGGGTCTTTGCAAATGCGATGTAAATTGTTTTTATAACCCTTAATATATGAATATAAAAAAAGTTCCTGTGGAGTATTGTTTTATCAACCTGGTGCATTATCCTAGTCAACGGGGTCAGTGAAAATGATATAGAATTTGCTGTTGAAAGAATTAGTGTTCGAATTTAAAAAAAGATCCAGTTGATTATTATTTTAGCGACCTGGTGCATGATCCTGGACAACAGGGTCATTAAAAATGCATTGTTAGTTGTTTTTATAACCCTTAATATATGAATATAAAAGAAGTTCCTGTGGAGTATTGTTTTATCAACCTGGTGCATGATCCTAGACAACGGGGTCAGTGAAAGTGCAATAGAATTTGCTGTTGAAAGAATTAGTGTTCGAATTTAAAAAAAGTTCGAGTTGATTATTATTTTAGCGACCTGGTGCATGATCCTGGACAACAGGGTCATTAAAATGCATTGTTAGTTGTTTTTATAAGTCTTAATATATGAATATAGAAAAAGTTCCAGTAGATTATTATTTTAGCAACCTGGTGCATAATCCTGGACAACGGGGTCATTGAAAATTCATTACAAGTTGTTTTTGTAACTATTTATGTATAAATATAACAAAAGTTCCTGTGGATTATTGTTTTAGCAACCTGGTGCATGATCCTAGTCAACGGGGTCAGTGAAAATGCAATAGAATTTGCTGTTGAAAGAATTAGTGTTCGAATTTAAAAAAAGTTCGAGTTGATTATTATTTTAGCGACCTGGTGCATGATCCTGGACAACAGGGTCATTAAAAATGCATTGTTAGTTGTTTTTATAACCCTTAATATATGAATATAAAAAAAGTTCCTGTAGAGTATTGTTTTAGCAACCTGATGGCGCATGATCTTAGTCAACGGGGTCATTGAAAATGCAATAGAATTTGCTGTAGGAAGAATTAGTGTTCGAATTTAAAAAAGTTCCAGTTGATTATTATTTTAGCGACCAAGTGCATGATCCTGGACAACGGGGTCATTGAAAATTCATTATAAGTTGTTTTTGTAACTATTTATGTATAAATATAACAAAAGTTCCTGTGGAGTATTGTTCTAGCAACCTGGTGCATGATCCTAGACAACGGGGTCAGTGAAAATGCAATAGAATTTCTGTTGAAAGAATAGTGTTCGAATTTTAAAAAACTTCCAGTTGATTATTATTTTAGCGAACTGGTGCATGATCCTGGACAACAGGGTCATTGAAAATGCATTGTTAGTTGTTTTAATAACCCTTAATATATGAATATAAAAAAAGTTCCTGTAGAGTATTGTTTTAGCAACCTGATGGTGCATGATCCTAGTCATCGGGGTCATTGAAAATGCAATAGAATTTGCTGTAGGAAGAATTAGTGTTCGAATTTAAAAAAAGTTCCAGTTGATTATTATTTTAGCGACCAAGTGCATGATCCTGGACAACGGGGTCATTGAAAATTCATTATAAGTTGTTTTTGTAACTATTTATGTATAAATATAACAAAAGTTCCTGTGGAGTATTGTTCTAGCAACCTGGTGCATGATCCTAGACAACGGGGTCAGTGAAAATGCAATAGAATTTCTGTTGAAAGAATAGTGTTCGAATTTAAAAAAACTTCCAGTTGATTATTATTTTAGCGAACTGGTGCATGATCCTGGACAACAGGGTCATTGAAAATGCATTGTTAGTTGTTTTAATAACCCTTAATATATGAATATAAAAAAAGTTCCTGTAGAGTATTGTTTTAGCAACCTGATGGTGCATGATCCTAGTCATCGGGGTCATTGAAAATGCAATAGAATTTGCTGTAGGAAGAATTAGTGTTCGAATTTAAAAAAAGTTCCAGTTGATTATTATTTTAGCGACCCGGTGCATGATCCTGGACAACGGGGTCATTGAAAATTCATTATAAGTTGTTTTTGTAACTATTTATGTATAAATATAACAAAAGTTCCTGTGGAGTATTGTTTTAGCAACCTGGTGCATGATCCTAGTCAACGGCGTCAGTGAAAATGCAATAGAATTTGCTGTAGGAAGAATTAGTGTTCGAATTTAAAAAAAAGTTCCAGTTGATTATTATTTTAGCGACCAAGTGCATGATCCTGGACAACGGGGTCATTGAAAATTCATTATAAGTTGTTTTTGTAACTATTTATGTATAAATATAACAAAAGTTCCTGTGGAGTATTGTTCTAGCAACCTGGTGCATGATCCTAGACAACGGGGTCAGTGAAAATGCAATAGAATTTCTGTTGAAAGAATAGTGTTCGAATTTTAAAAAACTTCCAGTTGATTATTATTTTAGCGAACTGGTGCATGATCCTGGACAACAGGGTCATTGAAAATGCATTGTTAGTTGTTTTAATAACCCTTAATATATGAATATAAAAAAAGTTCCTGTAGAGTATTGTTTTAGCAACCTGATGGTGCATGATCCTAGTCATCGGGGTCATTGAAAATGCAATAGAATTTGCTGTAGGAAGAATTAGTGTTCGAATTTAAAAAAAGTTCCAGTTGATTATTATTTTAGCGACCCGGTGCATGATCCTGGACAACGGGGTCATTGAAAATTCATTATAAGTTGTTTTTGTAACTATTTATGTATAAATATAACAAAAGTTCCTGTGGAGTATTGTTTTAGCAACCTGGTGCATGATCCTAGTCAACGGCGTCAGTGAAAATGCAATAGAATTTGCTGTTGAAAGAATTAGTGTTCGAATTTAAAAAAGTTCGAGTTGATTATTATTTTAGCGACCTGGTGCATGATCCTGGACAACAGGGTCATTGAAAATGCATTGTTAGTTGTTTTAATAACCCTTAATATATGAATATAAAAAAAGTTCCTGTAGAGTATTGTTTTAGCAACCTGATGGCGCATGATCTTAGTCAACGGGGTCATTGAAAATGCAATAGAATTTGCTGTAGGAAGAATTAGTGTTCGAATTTAAAAAAAGTTCCAGTTGATTATTATTTTAGCGACCAAGTGCATGATCCTGGACAACGGGGTCATTGAAAATTCATTATAAGTTGTTTTTGTAACTATTTATGTATAAATATAACAAAAGTTCCTGTGGAGTATTGTTCTAGCAACCTGGTGCATGATCCTAGACAACGGGGTCAGTGAAAATGCAATAGAATTTCTGTTGAAAGAATAGTGTTCGAATTTAAAAAAACTTCCAGTTGATTATTATTTTAGCGAACTGGTGCATGATCCTGGACAACAGGGTCATTGAAAATGCATTGTTAGTTGTTTTAATAACCCTTAATATATGAATATAAAAAAAGTTCCTGTAGAGTATTGTTTTAGCAACCTGATGGTGCATGATCCTAGTCATCGGGGTCATTGAAAATGCAATAGAATTTGCTGTAGGAAGAATTAGTGTTCGAATTTAAAAAAAGTTCCAGTTGATTATTATTTTAGCGACCCGGTGCATGATCCTGGACAACGGGGTCATTGAAAATTCATTATAAGTTGTTTTTGTAACTATTTATGTATAAATATAACAAAAGTTCCTGTGGAGTATTGTTTTAGCAACCTGGTGCATGATCCTAGTCAACGGCGTCAGTGAAAATGCAATAGAATTTGCTGTTGAAAGAATTAGTGTTCGAATTTAAAAAAAGTTCGAGTTGATTATTATTTTAGCGACCTGGTGCATGATCCTGGACAACAGGGTCATTAAAAATGCATTGTTAGTTGTTTTTATAACCCTTAATATATGAATATAAAAAAAGTTCCTGTAGAGTATTGTTTTAGCAACCTGATGGTGCATGATCCTAGTCAACAGGGTCATTGAAAATGCAATAGAATTTGCTGTAGGAAGAATTAGTGTTCGAATTTAAAAAAGTTCCAGTTGATTATTATTTTAGCGACCAAGTGCATGATCCTGGACAACGGGGTCATTGAAAATTCATTATAAGTTGTTTTTGTAACTATTTATGTATAAATATAACAAAAGTTCCTGTGGAGTATTGTTCTAGCAACCTGGTGCATGATCCTAGACAACGGGGTCAGTGAAAATGCAATAGAATTTCTGTTGAAAGAATAGTGTTCGAATTTAAAAAAACTTCCAGTTGATTATTATTTTAGCGAACTGGTGCATGATCCTGGACAACAGGGTCATTGAAAATGCATTGTTAGTTGTTTTAATAACCCTTAATATATGAATATAAAAAAAGTTCCTGTAGAGTATTGTTTTAGCAACCTGATGGTGCATGATCCTAGTCATCGGGGTCATTGAAAATGCAATAGAATTTGCTGTAGGAAGAATTAGTGTTCGAATTTAAAAAAAGTTCCAGTTGATTATTATTTTAGCGACCCGGTGCATGATCCTGGACAACGGGGTCATTGAAAATTCATTATAAGTTGTTTTTGTAACTATTTATGTATAAATATAACAAAAGTTCCTGTGGAGTATTGTTTTAGCAACCTGGTGCATGATCCTAGTCAACGGCGTCAGTGAAAATGCAATAGAATTTGCTGTTGAAAGAATTAGTGTTCGAATTTAAATAAATTCCAGCTGATTATTATTTTAGCGACCTGGTGCATGATCCTGGACAACAGGGTCATTAAAAATGCATTGTTAGTTGTTTTTATAACCCTTAATATATGAATATAAAAAAAGTTCCTGTAGAGTATTGTTTTAGCAACCTGATGGTGCATGATCCTAGTCAACAGGGTCATTGAAAATGCAATAGAATTTGCTGTAGGAAGAATTAGTGTTCGAATTTAAAAAAAGTTCCAGTTGATTATTATTTTAGCGACCCGGTGCATGATCCTGGACAACGGGGTCATTGAAAATTCATTATAAGTTGTTTTTGTAACTATTTATGTATAAATATAACAAAAGTTCCTGTGGAGTATTGTTCTAGCAACCTGGTGCATGATCCTAGACAACGGGGTCAGTGAAAATGCAATAGAATTTCTGTTGAAAGAATAGTGTTCGAATTTAAAAAAACTTCCAGTTGATTATTATTTTAGCGACCTGGTGCATGATCCTGTACAACAGGGTCATTGAAAATGCATTGTTAGTTGTTTTAATAACCCTTAATATATGAATATAAAAAAAGTTCCTGTGGAGTATTGTTTTAGCAACCTGGTGCATGATCCTAGACAACGGGGTCATTGAAAATGCAATAGAATTTGCTGTAGGAAGAATTAATGTTCAAATATAATTATTAACTTTCACAGTTATAGTTTTAAAAAAGTTTTCTGTTGTACTTCACTTTTCAAAATGCTTCTCAAGGAATTTACTCTAAGTGCCATCTATTGTTCAATTTCAAAATTACACATTTCTCCACTACCGACATTCATCCATTCTGACAAGTGTTAGTCTCTCTATTATGAAAATAATCAGCAATCAAGAAGTGTCATAATAGAGAGACTAACACTTGTCAGAATGGATGAATGTCGGTAGTGGAGAAATGTGTAATTTTGAAATTGAACAATAGGTGGCAATTAGAGTAAGTTCTTTGAGAAGAATTTTGAAAAGTGAAGTACAAGAGAAAACTTCATTAAAACTATAGCTGTGAAAGTTAATGATTATATTTGAACATTAATGGTTACCAAAGCAAATTTTATTGCATTTTCAATGAGCGCGTTGTCTAGGATCATGCACCAGGTTACTAAAACAATACTCCAGGGGAACTTTTTTTATATTCATATATTAATGGTTATAAAAACAACTAACAATGCATTTTTAATGACCCTGTTGTCCAGGATCATGCACCAGGTCACTAAAATAATAATCTACTGGAACTTTTATTAAATTCAAACAATAATTCTTCAAAAGCAAATTCTATTGCATTCTCAATGACCTCGTTGTCTAGGATCATGTACCAGCTAGCTAAAACAATACTCCACAGGAACTTTTGTTATATTTATACAATAATATTTATAAAAAAAACTTTTTTTATATTTATATATTACGAGTTATAAAAACAACTAAAAATGTATTTTCAATGACCCCGTTGTCTAGGATCATGCACCAGGTTGCTAAAACAATACTCCACAGGAACTTTTTTTATATTCATATATTAAGGGTTATAAAAATAATTAACAATGCATGTTTAATGACACTTTTGTCCACGATTATGCACCAGGTTGCTAAAATCATAATCTACTGGAACTTTTTTTAAATTCGAACACTAATTCTTCCAAAAGCAAATTTTATTGCATTTTCAATGACCCTGTCGTCCAGGATCATGCACGAGGTCGCTAAAATAATAATCTACTGGAACTTATATAAATTCGAACACTTATTTTTCAAAAGCAAATTCTTTCGCATTTACAATGACCCGGTTGCCCAGAATTATGCATCAGATTGCTAAAACAATACTCCACAGGAACTTTTTAAATATTTATATATACAGCTACAAATACAAAGTTCATTACTATCTCATTGATCTCATTGTTTTTATTCATGCTCCAGGTTACTAAACTAATGATCTATGAAAACTTTTCAAAAACTTTTATATATATAGCTAAAAAAACAAATTCTATTGTAGTTTGAATGTTCATCTTCCCCAGGCTCAAAATCCAGGTTACTTAAACAATAATCTACGGGATTTTTATCATAATTTACGGAAGTTTTCACAGTTGTTACAAATAATTACAATTTCCAGTAGATTATTATTTTAGCAACCTGGTGCATTATCCAGGACAACGGTGTCATTGGAAATACATTGTTAATTTATTTTATAACTCTTAATATATGAATATAAAAAAAGTTCCTGTGGAATATTGTTTTAGCAATCTGATGCATAATTCTGGGCAACCGGGTCATTGTAAATGCGAAAGAATTTGCTTTTGAAAAATAAGTGTTCGAATTTATATAAGTTCCAGTAGATTATTATTTTAGCGACCTCGTGCATGATCCTGGACGACAGGGTCATTAAAAATGCATTCTATGTTGTTTTTATAACCCTTAATATATGAATATAATAAAAGTTCATATGGAGTATTGTTTTAGCAACCTGGTGCATGATCCTAGACAACGAGGTCATTGAAAATGCATTGTAAATTGTTTTTATAACTTTTAAATGTGAATATAAAAAAAGTTCCAGTAGATCATTATTTTAGCAACCTGGTGCATGATCCTGGACAACAGGGTCATTAAAAATGCATTGTTAGTTGTCTTTATAACCCTTAATATATGAATATAAAAAAAGTTCCTGTGGAGTATTGTTTTAGCAACCTGGTGCATGATCCTAGACAACGGGGTCATTGAAAATGCAATAAAATTTGCTTTCGTAACCATTAATGTTCAAATATAATTTTTAACTTTCACAGTTTTAGTTTTAATAAAGTTTTCTGTTGTACTTCACTTTTCAAAATGCTTCTCAAAGAATTTACTCTAAGTGCCATCTATTGTTCATGTTCAAAATTACGCATTTCTCCACTACCGACATTCACCCATTCTGACAAGTCTTAGTCCCTCTATTATGAAAATAATAATCGATCAAGAAGTGTAGCCTGAAGTTGACAGTTTCTTAGAGAAAAAAACTTTTGGAAAAATCGATTTCTAGACTATTAATACCCTACCCGCCCATCCCTAATTATAGATAAAATACACATAATAAATTATGTGCATGTGAGATCTAAATATCCATTATATTATTATGAAATATAGTATATTATGTTGATTATTATTTATTACAAACATCTTTGTTCTTAGTGTTTTCAAATACTTATAAAGGAATTTTATAAATTCTTTATATTTGTTACTTTTTCAAATGTACGTTCATTCCTTATGTGAAAGTTTTGTTCATAAAAATGTAATTTTTTCAATCACTGAGAAGTTTTAAAATATAAAATACAAAGTGTCCTATAATAAAATCTAATTTTTCTAACGAAATTAAGGTGATATAATTAATACCCGTATTATAATTCAATTTGATGGAATTTCAATAGCCAATTTTTCAATTATAATATGTAAGACTGATATAATATTGATAATATAAATAAATATTGTATTTTTATTTAATAATCACAATGTAAATATTAATGTTAAAACGAAGATAACAGAACTTTGATTTCAATTGCCAGCCAGAATTACAGACATTTTTCGCCCAAATTTCAAGCATATTACCCTTTATATCAGTAAAAATTGCTTTAAATAATATTTAAAACTTTCTAGTTTAATGTGTTGTAAAAAAAATATGATCAAGTAGTTTTTATCCCCAAAAATTTAATTTTTATGCATTTTTCCCATGCATTAAAATTAAACAGTCCTCATGAACAATCAGCGCCCATAGCGGCCATGGTCAATTCTTGTGACATTTTCGTTTCGTGGATTACGTGCATTCTGGCTAAGATGCAGGGGGCTGCTCCCAACTGACAGGGCTGGTCTTGACAACTAACCTAATCTAAACTTGTCTAAAATAAAACATGGCGTATAAAGTACATTGATCATTAAAACGTAAGTACGGAATTTTAGGTGAATAATTATCTTAATTTCTCGATATTGAATATATATAATCAATGAACATCTGCATTGTTCTGAAAATGACAGTGTTCAATTCCGTCAAATATTTTATCTAGGTGTTTTCTGTCATCTGACTAAGGAGCTACTTAAAATTTTTTATTTAATTTACTAATAATCTTCAGGGACAAACTTAAGATATTTTTCAAGTAACTGAAGGTTTTAAATTCATTATTCTAATTGATTATGGAGCAAGTAAAAAATTTTCAAAAGCTCTGTCATTGAGGAAATTTGAAATAATTTTAACATAATGTTTGTATGCTTTATCCTCAGAGTTACTGTTAAGTAAAAGGAATATCGTAAATGTGTTATTCACTTAATACCTTAATAATTTTTTAAAGTTTAAATAAAAATAAAGTCATGTTATTTAAAGCTCATAAATTGAAGTAAATATTGCTTGGAACATTCCATTTGCATTAGAAATGGCTAATGCAATAACTCGAATAAATGTCTCGTCCATAAGTGATCTTATAAAAAAGTCACATGTAGAATTGAAAGGTAGAAAACCGGAAGACGTGTTTGAAAGGCTAAAACCAATGCTCGATAAAGGCGAAAGTGCTTTAAGAAATGGTCAAGAAGAAGTGGCTTATATATATTTTAAACGGTGGCAAACCAGTGTCGAGTTCATTAAAAATAATGAAAAAAAAGAAAGAAAGTTTTATTCATTGCTTACATCAGAAGAAGAGGTAATTATTAGTTAATTTACAAGCCTATATTTTTACAAATCTAATTAAAACATTGGATGAACTTTTTCTTTTTGTATGTTTTATTTCAAAATATTTCTGATCAATTAATTTTGTCTAGTTTCTAAAGTACACAGGATACTCCTAACCATGTTAATACGAAATTTTGAACTTATATGAATTAATAACTTAAATTTGTTTTAATTTCACAGATAAAAGAAGTGAAAAATAAACTCCAGAAATTGAATGAACGTTTATCGTTACGGTTTGAAACTGCAAAGAAGTCAGTGAGCGATTTGAGTAATAAAATCGAAAAAAGCAGTTCAAATGGGTCTAATAGTTCTTCCGTTGATGCTGCATTGTCATTACCTGAAACACCACCTGAAGAACCAATCGTTGAAGAACCCGAGAAAATCTCGTGCATGCAACTTTACAAACTCATGAAATCTGCAAATAACAATATTCTCTTAATTGATGTTAGGCCTCAAAACGATTATACTAATTCTCATATACAGAACAATAACTGTATACACATTCCTCCTGAAAATATAAAAAAAGGGTAAGTAACTCTTCTACGAAATTCGTACCACTTTTTCACCATTAGAATACCTATTTTTGATAAATTAAACTATCTCATTAAAATCTGATTGTCTCTTTATAGAAAATTATGTACATATTTTGAGAAAATAATTGAAGAAGAACGGTTGAAAAAATTATTTCAAAATCGAAAACATGCAGACGTGATCATTCTTTTGGACTGGGACTCGACAAAAGATTCTTTGAAAGGAAATGAACCATTAAGTATTATGAAAGATCAATTAGAAAATTGGGATCCTGGCGTAAAGCACAAAAGAATAGCGATCTTGGAAGGTGGTTACTCTGAATGGTTAAATCTGTATCCACAATTTGTAACTAATCCTGACGTGAAACTGCCAGTTACGCAGGAAAATGCATTAAACGAAATTTTGGAAGAATTTGAATTTCCATCCATCATAGATGATGGAATTATTAATACAAATACATCTTCTGTGAATAAAATAGCTTCAGTTGTAGATAAAAAAAGTCTGAAGGAAAATCAAACTACTAAAGATGTCATCAGAGATCGAAATATTATAGAACCAGTTAACAACTCTTACGATCTTGGAAGTAGTTGGAGATTTTCAGAATCTCTGTATGATCAAAAGCTGGTGAATCCTTTCGCGATAGAAAACAGTTCCATGGAAAGGACGCGTTTCAAGAAAAAAGAAACGTCTTCTCAACCTAAAGATCTCACTACTGAGAAAATCTATATTCCTCCAAAGCCAACTGTCGATCGCAGCAAGAAACCAGCTTCTCTAATTAAATCAAATACCGAAACTAAAATACTTGCGCTAATGGAAGAGATGTATTTGGTTAAGAAAAGTCGAGAAGATTTAGATAGCAAAATTTTAATTTTGGAAAAGGAGTGGCTTGAAAGCAAACTCAGTGGCAATAAAACTGCTGCAGAGCTACAATTCAGCAAATTACAAGTTAATAGGAAAGATTTAGAAATTCTAGTAAGTTTTTCTTACAATATTCATACTTAATTATTGAATACTTCAAAGGGTAAAGTCACCTTAGGGTTATAGGAGATTCATAGAAATAAACAATTTTTTACACAAATATTACACACAAAATTTGTTCTTCATAATCATTATTCAGGGTATACATAAATGAATAAATATTGTAAAAATGTTTTTAAAATATTTAAAAATGGTAGAGTCATGTGCTTAATAGTTCTCAAGATAGTTGTTTTACAAATGTGCAAAAAGTAGTTTCGAGAAAAACGCAAAAGAAAGAAAAAATGTATCAACTTATTGTAAATAGAAAATTTTTCTACTAGCGAGTTATAAAGTGCATTTTATTGCTGCCTGCGGGGAAAACAAATCCATTTTTTGACCCCCTAGTGGAAAAAAATCGTGTGTAACACGAGAAAAACATTTCTTTTACTCGTGTAATTATTGACCTCGCTTTGCTCGGGCATCAAACTTCACATTCGCAAAATAAAATTTACTTTTCTTAGTTGCACAATATACTATTTTATAATACATTTAGTCTGCAATTATTTCTAAAAGTTAAATGTATAAAATAATATTTAAAAAATTCGAATTTTTTATATTTTCAAGGTAGCCTAACTCCTAAATGTGTTAAATGTGGCTTAAACCAGGTAAATGATAGTTGTTTTTGTGTAGGAACAAAAATGCATTAAACTGGAGAATGATCTCAAAGCTATGAATGTTACAAAAGAAACAGCTCTGAAGACCGTTGATCAACCACTCCAACTGCGGTTTGGAACAACAGAGCAAAATCAAAAAGCTACATCAATAGAGCGTAAAATGATTTACGAGTGAGTATCATTTGTTTATATTTCCTTAAATATTAAACTACTTCTCTGATTTTTTTTCATATAATAATTTTTTTTTGTAGTTTGTTTGAGCAGAAGCAAAAAGAGAAGCTTTCTTTGCCTGAAGTAGCTGAAAGTACCATTCATAAGGAACCTTTGAAGGATAGCTCTACGGCAAATACTAGTCTAAAACGTTCACATTCTAGTCCCAATCTCGCCAAGGTAAAAAATTTAAAAATACAGCATCGTGTATGTATTTCAGATTTATGTACATATAAAATCTTCAAACATTAGCATTTCACTAGATTCCTGCTCTTGTTTAGTTTTATAATATATTTGCTGCAGCTCATAAATTAACTTTTTCAGAACTTAATATATAGATACATAAAACGTTTTTACAATTGTTCACAATATAGTTTAAATCGCAATTTATTAATTCCTCCCTTAACTCTTCTACATTAAATTATTTCTCGCTTGGAATTTTTGCATAAATATTCTCGATAATTTTTATTTAATATTAATTTTTAATGAAAGGTTGAAGACCATAAAGTGCCACAAGTTGATAGATCGTCTAAGCCACACATGACACCTAAGGAAAATCGGAGCATTAATGTAAATAACAACATTAAACGTTCACCAATGAATTGGAAAGATCGTGAAACAAGGATGGAACCAGTTTTTAGAGGTGAACCTGTAAGTATTATTAAATTAATTATAAAAATAATATTAAATTCATTGCTAAAATTTTATAATTTTATGAAATTTATGTCTCAGCTTTTTTACATATTTCTAATATTTATTATATTTCTTTTATTATTACTATGGTAAAGTTCTTACGCTAAAGTAGTTTTTAGTCAAGTTTCAAAATTATAGCTGCTTTTTTTCATACATATCAAATTAAAATGTAGTCGAAATATCCGCTGAGTAACCTATTCACAACTACAAATTTATAAAATAAATCCAAGAAATAATAAGTATTTAATGCTTATAGAAATTATTTGTGTTAGGTTGGAGAATTTAGAAATTATTTGCCTTTATTTCTAAGTACCGTCAACCGGGGCTATTATAGAATTCGCGTTTCTTTCATGTCTAAAATCATTATGGTGAAGTGTTTAAATTCGACACTTGACTAAAATGCAAGTGTTTCGACGGAGTCAGAAAAATTTCTAAAGTGTCCAGAAAATAGGACTCGAAGGTAAGCATTCTCCTAAAAATTGACTTATCCCTCATTATATACAAAATCCATATAAAATCCTTAAAAATGAATATTTTTTAGTGTACTTTTGTTTTCTCAATCTAGGATACCTAATAATTGACATCCTTGTTGTCTAAGCTGAAGAAAAAATTATTCACTTGATCTTTTTAACAAACAAAATATTTATTCTATAATAGTCCCATTCCGAGGCTATTATAGAAGAAACCAAACATGCCTAAATAGTTTTGAAAAATTTCGATTCAAATACTAATTTTTGGTGAAGTCCGAAACAAAAAAATCTTCTTTTTTCTTTTATAATAGTCCCGGTTGACCGTAACTATTTATACAATCACAGAAATGTTAATTGTTTGCAAGTTGTAGGATTTTGTTAAATTATGCCATGTATGATTTATAAAAATTTCTGCTGGGTAACCCATTTTTGAATAATTTTAATACCATGAAAATGTATTCCAAAATTCAAAGACTATACGAAGAAAAAATGTAACTATTATACATTGAGAACTGAGTTCTCCCTATTATAGCACGGAACTTTAACTTGGGAAATTGGTACGACGTCCAAGCAATGTTAGCATGAAATCTTGTACATTTAGCGTAGAATGTCTTATACTATAGAAGCAACTAACACATGCCGATGTCGCTGAAGTTATTTGCTTTTAGAGTAATGTTGCCATGCAAGAAAAGGACGAACTTTACCTTGCTATTACTTTAAAAGCATAAAACGTTGTACTTTTCGATCTTGAAGGGATCCTTGCACAAGATGTAAGAATTTTGTGCCAGGATAGCAATAATTAAACCTGCTCCAAAAGCATTACGAGCGTTCTTGCTATTATAGTAAGGTTTTTTTCTTCGTGTAGCGTATAAATTATTTGTGCACACTAAAAAAATAATTATTGGTTTCTTAAATTGGTATTAATGTTCTGTTTTGGAAATTTTGAATTATAAATAACGGAAAAAAATACTTTATCTGATTCTGAATTTTTATTCCAAAGATAACAAAATTGATAAAACACAATAAAATCCTTGACCATATAATTTTATTTCTCAATGAAAAACACTTTTCGAATTAATCTAATAACGTTATCTTATATTTAAAGTGTTAAATTTATCCATGAGAAACCAGTAATTGTGTATTATGATTTTAATTTTTCTATAGCTATAGTATTATTTTAGCTTTATTAATTGTTTGAATTCTTGTTTAAACGTCAAGTTCGCAATGGCACAAGAATTATAAATTTTAAAGTCAGATAAGTAGACTTCAATTAAATAGATATTTTTGTACTTTTGATGATAATGATAATCTTCGATTAGAAAAGTATGATCAAATTTTATAATGAATAATAAATCGGAATTAAAATCTTACTAAATTCTTTAGTTTCGTGCTAAAAGAGCAATATAATATAATTTTGCAAACTAAATACAAATTACTAAATATTCATACATAAACGCACGAGTAATCTTAAACTCTGACAAATAATGTTAATACTATTAAGGGATTAAATTCTGTTACGTTTGGGAAGCTCATCCGTCATACAAAATTATATTTTTACAAACATTTTGTAGATCCATTTGAATCGAACCACTGAAGTATTTGCGTTCATTAAATTGCAAACGAGAATACTTCAACTTGATATCTTCTTATCAGATTAAAATACCTATAGAGCAAGACATTCCGTATTTGCCGGTGAATAAATTCAAACTTTATCAGAAATCAGAAACCAGACTGATAATTCATGTGACATTGCAGCCAATATAAGATAATTTTGTTGTCACGTGTCAGTTGCCTAGCAGCTCTTCATTCTTATGATTCGGATCTGAAATTCAAAATTTAATGGTCAAAAAAATGTATTCACTTCCGGGCTATTAATCTGTTGTTACATGTAAAAAAACTTTTTATATTACTTTTCTATTAATTGTCACCGGGCACAATGGTGCAAATAAAATTCTTCAGTGTAGTTGACAAAAGTAATCCCGTAAGTATGTCTGTTACTGCAAAAATATCTTATACTTAACTGAGGAAAGTACTGATGAAAATTCTAATTTGCAGTCAGGAGGAATATTTTTAATTAAATCATGATAAAAATTCGGTTAATATTTGAATATATTGTAATAATAATAATTTAAATTTATGTCGATTAATTTACTAAATTTAAATAGTTTAACAAATTTGGTGTCTTAATCATGATCTGGATAATTTTACAATAATTTTTCAATTTAAGCCCCATTCTGAAGAACAAAAATGAAGCGTTGTGTTGCGGCTATATTGCAAAATTATTAGTTTCACTGTCAGTTAAATTTTTGCTGAAAAGTAGATGTGAAGATCCAAAGTTCCCAAGAGCCGATAGGAATTCTAGTGTCTTTCATATGCCCGTTATTGCTCAATCTTGTACCTTATCTATCAATGCAACAATCATTATTTTCCATGATCTAATAAAAATCTAATAATAAAGTAACCTATATTACAATCTTAAATTTATTTTTATTTATAAATAATTAAACTATAAAATTTCTCAAAAAGATAGTAATCAAGAATTTTAGACAAAATTCCAAGTTTCAATAAACTTGTAGAATTTTAGACAAAATTCCAAGTTTGGATAAACTTGTAGAATTTTAAAAGTATGGAACTATAAAATCTAAATACATAGCTGGCAGATCTGAATAGCATGAGGCCTTTTTTATTTGCTAAATACATGTAATAGAAGACTTCTATGCACGTGTATACGGAAATACTGTTTACTTATTAGGTTTCCCAATCCAATTAATTCCAGCGACCACTACTTGCTATACCAGCTGAGTATCTAAACAACTACAGATCTGGTGATCAACTAAGTAAATCGACGGAAACAAAACGTTCTATGTATTGTTGTTTATTTATCTACTTGTAATTTTATACCAGGTGAAGATTATGGGAGAAAAGAATAGTCCTATAAAATAGTAAAGTGTAGTTAATTGCGAAAAGTGCAACTTGCTCTACATAGTCACGTGAGAACAAAATATTCCAATACTTCGGAAAAAGATATTTGAAACTACTCAAATTTCAGTTTTGAAAATGTCTAATTTCTTCGTCTTTGGCATTAAATAATTGCCACAAGTTTAAATTGAGATTCCTGAAATGGTGTATGTAAAAAATAAATTAAGCCCACTTTATATTTTCAGTTATTTCCGAAAGGTAATATTTGAGAATCTAAAGTTTAATGTTTAGCATTGTTTTGCTGCTTTTTTAGCCCTTGGTATTTCGTATTTTAATTTATAGCTATTTAGTTTTTGTAAAGAATAACTTAGCCTTTGAGAAAAAATATTATATATATATATGATAATGAACATTTTTAAAAATCATGGGCAAGTTTTTTTCATTACAGTGCTTAAACTTAATTTTTTAATTTTTTGTTTAAATACTTATAGAGTAAACTTAAGAAACTTGAGTTTTCAATTCGAAACTTTACTTTCACAGCATCCAGGAATCACAGGACTTAAGAACTTAGGAAATTCGTGTTACATGAATAGTATAATACAGTGTTTGAGTAACACTGCAAATTTGGCGAAGTATTTCAACGATAATTCCTATGTGGAGGACCTGAATACTAGTAATGAGAATGGTACCCAAGGTCAAGTTGCCGAAGAAGTTGCCCACGTGATAAAAGCCCTTTGGCGGGGTCAATACAAAAGTATATCGCCTCGTGACCTAAAGGTACAAAAAATTATCTGTCACTTATGTTTTTACGTTTAAATATTATTTGTAGGTATTAAATGAAAACGACTTCTTCGGATAAACCGATAACAATAAATAATCTAGTTCTAGTGTAATATTCCATTGAATTCCATTAGAATGGACTCATATTTTACAAAAAAAAAAACGAAACTTTAATACGAAATTAAATATGACTCCATTCTAAAACATAAATATCAATAGAATAGGGAATTCAAAACTATTACCATTTCTCGGAATATGTACTACACTAATACTAATACTAATACACGGCGGTTAGATTTCATCAAGAAAGTAATTACTTTTAATATAATTTTCATCCTATAGGTTGTTATTGGTCAGTACAGGCTACAATTCGAAAGTTACGAGCAACAAGATTCACACGAATTTTTGACGTTTTTATTAGAATGGATGCATAATGACTTAAAAACAGTAAGTATTGTTATATTAATTGTACATATATATATAATATAATACTATATTAATGTAAATTTTAAAATGTTATATTTAACCTTTTATTATGAATTTGACGTTTTTTTTCCAGAAAGACAAGATTATAGTCAGCGATCTTCTCACTCCTGCTGAGAAAGAATGGATAAAAGCAATGAATGGACAAAAATCTATGATTTCTCGATTATTCTTTGGTCAATTAAGGTCAACAATCACTTGCTCTACTTGTAGGAATAACAGTACCACCTACGAAACTTTCAACAGTTTGACAATGTCTTTACCTTCTTCTACAAAGTGCACATTAGACGTACGTTTAACTGCTTGTTATAAATATTAGAGTGTTCACTTGAATTCACGGAAAAATACTCATCAATTCCCATTTTCGTTTATAAAAATTGATAACATGGCTTATCTCATTTCTTTGATAATTTCATCAACTTATTTTCAAAGAAAGAGAGTTTGTTTATATTTTTTTCACTTAAATTAAAATTTGGATGATGTAAACAAAATATAAAAATGTAAGAACACGAAAATCATCTTACTCAATGTAATCAATTTTTATATTGTTAAATACATTTTTATTAAAAAGTAAAAAAAAATTCTGGCTTAGTAGCCGACCTAGAAAAGTTTTGTTTCAAATTTTCAGGACTGTATCAGTAAATACGTAAGTGGACAAAGAGTATCTGGATGGAAATGCCCGCATTGCAAAGCAGAGAGAGAGGCAACAAAAAAATTTGACTTTATTAGATTAGCGCCAATCATAGTCATACATTTGAATCGTTTCGGCGAAAGCGATGGCTGGCTAGAAAAACGAAACACTCAAGTTGATTTCCCTTTAACAGACTTTAATTTGAGGCCCTATGTAGTAAATGACTCGAATACTAACGTCAACTCTAACAATACAGGTTACAATTATAGCTTATATGCAATGTCAAATCATTATGGAACCATGGAGGGTGGACATTATACTGCGTACTGCAAAAGTGCACCTCAAAACAAGTAAGTTGCTCTTTAACTATAGCTAATCTGGTGCAAAAATAAAATTCAAATCTATTATATATATATATATATTACATAGCAATTTTTATGCTGGAATTCGAACAGTTTTACAAATTGTAACAAGTTTTTACACATTCATAGAAAAATATAGTCATACCAAATTGTATTTCATTATGAAAATTTTCCCTCAAGTGATTGTAGTCGATCAGTTTTAAAATTGACATCTAATTTTAGATGGTATAAATACGATGATCACACAGTCACGGAAGTTTCTTCAAATCAAGTAAAATCGCAGAACGCCAGTGCCTATTTATTATTCTACACATCATTACAAACTGGGCTTTATTCTTATATTTAGGAAGAACCATCACTCTCGGGAAATTATCAAGAGAAAAAAGGTACTCTTAGATATCTCTATCTTATAGAGAGAAAGTTAAGAGGGTCTTTCAATGTTTACTTTGTCGGATAAAAGTAATAAAAGTAAAAACAAATTAACGATGTGATAATAATATGTACTCAGGTACGCATTATTACATAGATTCTAAACAACGATTAATAATTTTAATACTGCACTTTTTCCAAGCTAAACTTATTATATTCGTTGTTTTGAGTTCACAAGGTGGAAGTATGTCGATGCTCTTATGCATTACGCTTTACAGATGTAGATGCTATTGAAGGAAATAGTTTGAAAATCATTGCTAAAATTTATTTTTGTATAGCGTCTTGAATGTACCAACGTATCTTTCTACGCTCACTTTTAATTGGAGCAATGTAACTTCGGTGTTGCGAACAGTATTTTTTGTGAATTTCTGAGTTTCCTTACAATAAGAGTCAAAAGTCCATTCTTTATTAAAATAGTCTTTTTTTCCTATTCAAGTATTGGGTGGGCACTTATCGAATATAAAAAGATTAATCATATTGTTAAAGTTGACATTGTTATTAAAAGTTTAATGTTATTGTTTGTAATTACTGACAAAAATTAATGTTATTATGTTAAGTTGATGATGATGAAACACACTTTCGGATTCAATTTAAAACCCATCTAATTTGATTATACCATACTTTAAGATTTAACTCTGTAATATAAAATAGTATATTGCATGCTCAGTGAGAGAAATGGGTCATTTTATGGCAAGTGCGATGTTTTCGTCACGATATGTAGAGGGCCCTACACGTCTCGTGTCGAAAACATCGCACTTGCCATAAAATGACCTCTCCCACGTGGCATGCACGATATTTTTTATAACAAGAATGGGGAATGGAGCGTTTTTCATGCGCAAGCAGCGAACGAGAAATTCCTCAGTTTCAAGTTAATAAAGTTGGATATTGAAATTTTCATAATATATCTGTAAGCGAGTATGAAATATCCATTTCATGCTCGCTGACAGACATATAATGAATATTTCATGTTAACAGCTATAAAATGGGCACATTTTCAACTTTTCCAGGAACATCGCTCGAAATGAGGAATTTCTCGTTCGCTGCGCGCGCATGAGAAATGCTCCATTTCACGTTCTTGTTATAAAAATTAATTTTTTCCAAGCAAGTATGAATTTGGCTCTTTTTCATGATTGTAAGGCGAGGCAAAAATCGACCATTTTCCTCCGAGGAAAGTAGCGGGAATAAAACAGTCCCTAGGGAGTAAAAATAATAGTGGCAATATATGTTACATTTACACCATTATTTTTACTTTCTAGTGACTGTTTTTATTCCCGCTATTCCTCATACCTACATGAAAAAAAATATCGTGTGAACGGTCAGCGAATACATTGACCATTCACTAACCTTACAATATTACGAATAAGAACGGTAAAAAAAACATTTAAATCATTGCAGTTATCAATGATCAGATTTGAATTACAAGGTGTAGGAATAAATACAATAATTTCATTTTTCATCTATAAAAACTAGAAAAACATAATATACCTATCATTAAAGGGAGTGTAGTGGTTCACTATTGGCAGAACGTCCCTACCGTCAAGGTTGACCATTGGTTAGAGTGAGACTCAACTACTTTTATCATACTTTTATCAATGGTCAATCCTGACGGTGGAGACGTTCTGCCAATAGTGAACCACTGCACTGCCTTCAATGGCAGGTATATGACGTTTTTCTAGTTTTTATAGCTGAAAAATTAAATGATTGTATTTATTCCTACACTTTCTAATTCAAATTTGATCGCAGAATCATAATTGTAATGACTTAAGTGTTTTTTTTAACCTTTTTATTCGTGATATTGCGAGGTCAGTGAATGGTCAGTATATTCGCTGACCGTTCACTAAACCGGGCCTGCTTATCTGCTAGGGATGGGACAATAGGCTTTATTAGTCTCGTGTGATTGAAACTTGACACTCGATTTAAAAAAACCTATTTTTGTCCCTTGCCGCATAATATACTATTTTTTTATCGACGCTGCCACCATTGTTTGGTACGTTAAAGAAACAATAGAAAATCAAAAATCCCGATTCTCAATTATTTTTGATAGCCATAACCTATATAATAGTAGTGTCGCTTGCTAAACAGACGTTCAAGTTCAAAGCAGTTCAAAGTAGCACTTCTTATGCGCTTCTAAAGAAAAAATAGTATGAGCAATTCATGCAGGGCAATCATCGACTTCCCGTACTCGTTGCTCAATATACTATGTATTTTGAAATTAATTAAAATTGCACTTTTTTTTTTTGACAAAACTATGTGCCTGCATCGTAAATTAATTTTTTTCGATTATCATATACTTCGTCATCAGAAGTCAGAACAGATGTTGGCATGTAAACAAGGAGAAAAAATTGTAGCATTTATATTCCAATCTGATAATTTTAAGATTTAAATAGAGCAAAATTATCAACATTGTGCTTTGTACAACATGTAAATATGTAAATATATATAAATCAATGAGACAAGTATTTCGCCATCTCAACTGGAATTTGAGCGAATCTAAGAGAGCTTTAACGTATCAGTGGAGTTTAAAACTTCTTACAATTTTTCTAAGAAAAGAAACACTAGATAATTATTAAATAATTGCGGTTTCTATAACTCCTTCACGTGAACATATATTTGCTTCGTTGTGCATTGAGTGATCACCTTATTAATATTCTTGTTTTTTCTCGATAAATCATTGAATACAATCATCGAATTAAAATTAATCCTTATTGAACTCAAATGTAATAGCTTAAAAACACCCTATTGAAAAACTTGACGTAAAAAACGACGTCAAAATGACATAAAAAACAACGTCAAAAATTACGTCAAAAATGACGTAAAAAACGACGTCAAAAATCACGTAAAAAACGAAGTTAAAAATTGGGACAGTTTTTGACGTCGTTTTTTATGTCGTTTTTGACGTACTTTTTTGTCTTTAAGAAGCCTTACATTTCCTATTACATTTTTGTGACTCCTTTACGAAATGCCCATTCCACTTTGAAATAAATTATTTTATTATACAATAGTTCTTTTACTGATAAGCATTTCTCAATTACGATATCCAATGAACGACCGAATATAAATTGTTAAGGCTTCTTAAAGTCGAAAAATTACGTAAAAAACGTCGTAAAAAATAACGTAAAAAACTAACCCAATTTTTGACATCGTTTTTTACTTAATTTTTGACGTCGTTTTTTATGTCGTTTTTGACGTACTTTTTTGCCTTTAAGAAGCCTTAACAATTTATATTCGATCGTTCATTGGGTATCGTAATTGAGAAATGCTTATCAGTAAAAGAACTATTGTATAATAAAATAATTTATTTCAAAGTGGAATGGGCATTTCGTAAAGGAGTCACAAAAATGTAATAGGAAATGTAAGGCTTCTTAAAGACAAAAAAGTACGTCAAAAACGACGTCAAAAATGACATAAAAAACGACGTCAAAAATGACGTAAAAAACTGTCCCAATTTTTGACCTCGTTTTTGACGTAAATTTTGACGTCGTTTTTTACGCCATTTTTGACGTCCTTTTTTACGTTATTTTTTACGTCAAGTTTTTCAACAGGGCAGTTATTCATACTTGTATTTCGTAAGCCATAATTTTTATATTGTATTTCTAAAACACAAAACTTACTCTGCTCGCGTACACCTTGCTTGTTTATGATAAAATAATACAACAAAACATTCAAAGTATGTTTCTTTGTGTCATTTTTACTTAACCTATTATTGCTAGTCAACATTACAATTAGTAAATCATAATAAATTATAATTAAAGTCGCTCTGCTTCTTAATCCTTTCGCGACGTCAAAATCAGAGATGAGGTGGGAGATTGCCAGTCCTTATGGAAAATGGAAATGAAATTAGAGTTCTAAAAAGTTTGTCACGTCCCAAGCAGGGATGACAACCTTTGAGAAATTAAAATGGCGGGATCGTCGCTGCGTTGTTACGAGCGACTACCTCTCGCTCGTGTCTCGTATGACGTCACATGTGAAGGCGCCATACTTGTCCGCGAGTATTCAATTTAAAATAAAATAAATTAATACTAATTTGGGAAATTCCGACTGTTTGAAGAGGTTGTCACGAACAAACCTGGAATACATAAAGTAATAGAGACCTTGGGAAAAGCATAGAATCTGGTTAGTTTTCCATGTAAAATTTAAATAGTAATAATAATGTATCTAGTATAATAGTAGTCCAAGTGTTCAACAGATGCCTTCAATAAATACCTCAACATTGTAAATTAGTTTTAAGACTCCTTTGTTAGTTTCTACTTGAATTATGTACGCTATAGTTTAAGGATGAGAAAGTTGAGTCTGGACGATAGGATTAGAATAAATTTAGTTAAGATAGAGTTAGGATTTTACAGCAGTAATTCACGCATAGTAACTAAGAAAAACTAAGCATAAAACATCTGTGTGAATCTATTCAGAAACGAGTTGTTCGAATACACACAGAGTCATTCAAAAGGTATATCTGGTCGCCAGAAGGAAGTAAAGATGATTCAGGAAGGGTTTACTGTTTTACTACCCTTCTTCGAGCTTCACTTTCTTCATCATAAAAAGCCTGTAGCCGAGGCGAGAGGCTAGGGCTGGGATTTTCCGACTCGTGTTTCTTCGGGCTCGGATTTTCCCGGTCGCGCTTACTCGGGCTGTGCCAAGCGAGGGCCAGCATGCGAACTGGTGAGAGAGGGGATGCGTGGGGGTGAGCTACGAGGATGGTTTGTAGCGTTTTGCGGAGTGAATGTTGGATAGATTTTAACCGAACCTGCGAATTGACTCATCTACAAGTCCACTCGTCGAACTTGTAGCGTTTTTCAATAATCAACTGTTCTCGCGGTCGGGCTAGTGTATTAACTGTTGCGCCCAGACTCAATTAATTATAAGGTTGCATTTAATATTAAACTTTATTTGAACGAATCAGTGTTTTGTAATTTTATAAATTAGACTTTCCCGGTTCCTTTCAAGGATTTACTCCGAGAAGAACCAACCAATCACCTTCGTCGCGAAATACGGACATGCGCGGCTTGTAACATAATTTGGGGGCTCGTCCGGGATCTTGGTGCGGGAAAGTCGTGATTTTTTTTGAAAATTTTGATTCGCGAGTGCAAGGAAAAAACTGACAAGTGCAAGTGTGTTTTCACGAAATTGAGAACTCTAACATTTTTGTGGGAATTGAGTGAAAATCAAAAATATATGCACTTGAAATATGCGTGTGAATACACTAAGACTCTTATTGACTTTAAAATTATTTGTTTATGTGCTCGCGAGTGGGAAACTTCAACTTTGCGAAATCGGAAGCGAAATATATCAAAGTGACTGATTAGATCAATACTAGTGATCTACCCATGTTCCTGAGTCAAGATTCGATCCGTGTTACTGTCCACTTCCTCTGAGATCCAGTGACTGATTTATACAGTGCCCGTGATCTGTCCACGTCCAGAGTCGAAGTTTGTTCCTGTGTTGCTGCCCTGCTCTTCTGATTTCCTGATTGTCGACCGAGTTCCATATTATTGCTGATTGTTTCGGATGGATTCCCGAGTTCTTATTCTGCCTGATGCTCGTTCCTATGATTAATGGTCCAGTTCTTATACACTGTTATTTCTGACTGATTCCTGAATTCTGGTGAAAAAAAAAAAAAAAAAAAAACACCTTGCTGCTGTTCCTGTGTACTACGGGGTTTCTACCTAGTTCCTGCTTGTTCCAGTGCTGCTGATCGTTTCTAAAAAAATTTAACGTTCCTGAGTTGCTGACGGTCATATCATCCTAGGATCAACGGAGAACTTCTTCGAGGGACGTCGCGGGATCCAACGGAAGAAATTGTGATAGTGTGCGGGAGTGAACTTTCCTTTCTGGAAATAAAGTCATTGTTCGCAAAATTATAAGTGTAGTGAGAAACAAAGTTCACATCGGATTAGAACTACTATTGATTGCGACTAGGGATAAATATCACAAGGTTTGGTTAGAATAAGTTATTTTATTTTATATTTGGTATACTCTCTCTCTCTCTCTCTCTGCAGAACGGAGCTTGTTAGCCGTCTCCCTGAATACGCTTTTTAAAAACAAATAAACATTCAATTCCAAAAGTTAGTTATAAAGTTTAAAATTTAAATTGGAGGTGCAATTCGAAACAAACGTCTAGGATCATATTTGAAACTTAGGAATATTCGTGAGGGATTAAAACATCAAAACTTGTAACGTTGTAGAAGACGAAGAAGACAGAATTTCAAACAGGGGGGGAAAAGCTCCTGCTTAATTTTTGTTGGTTATATTTACCTTTCAAACCTTTTGAATATACGTTTGACTACCTTATAAATTCTTCAGAACTGAATCTCGAATTATTCCAAATAAATTTCCCTTTTTTCAAATATCTATTGAATTTATTTTACCAAAGTAATTTTTGTTAACCTAAAACTACATTCTCCGAAATCCATCTTCAATTTAAGATTCTTCTTAATCAATTCTCCTGACAGTATCTTTGAATTAATGACAAATTTTATTCGATCAATCTAGTTTAAATTAAGTTTGTAATTTGGTTTATTAGAATTTATCCTTGCATCAACTCAAAATATTTGCACTATTTGAACTTATCCACGATTCGATTTTCAAATCTTTATTGACAGATTTGTTTACATATATTTATTTATATTTATAGATTTGGTCATATATATATATATTCCCTTACGTATTAATTTTGAATTTTACCTTGAAAACTATCCTCGAAATTGTAGAATTCTTAAATTCTCGGTAATTTTAAATGTGGTAACTTTACCGAGAATTTTACCGTCGTGTACTTTATTTTGGAGAATCTGAGAAAATTTGTGAGGATTAATTTTATTTTTATTTTTTACCTTTTGCCAACCTCACAATTATAACTATTCGATAATAATAATAATAATAATAAAACATAATTATGCATAGTTATCTTTAAAAAAAAAAAGCACAATTTTGAAAATTGAATATCCTCATAAATTCTCTAAAGGAATGCATGGTAATATTACCCACTGGAAACTCTAAAATTGTGTCAGCGAATTTGTTTTTTGTTGCAGCTTCAATTCCTTCTTTTACAATCATTTTTCTATTTACTCTCGAATTAATTTCTTCACCCGATTTCTGATTACTATCCTCCTAAATTTAATTAATTTGCCAAACCTGAAATTAACTATAAGTTCAAAATGGAAAATTCAGCGGAGACCGGTAGTTCTATCGAGGCACCACTAGATTTAAGATTTGAAAATGGATCAATGGTCACTGTCGACGAATCGTCAGAAACAGACAGCATTGACGAAGTTGTGTCGCAAAATGTCAATAACGACCTTTCTGTTTCTCACTTCGACGAGGATAGAATAAGTATTGGTAGGGCACTTAATCCTTCAGTCTCTCGAACTGACGAGGGCAGAACTAATTCCCAAGGTCTCTATAGGGCACCCTTACAAATTTCAGTAAACGATATTCGGGGTTTAACTAAAATGATCCGTGAACAAATAGAAGCCGAAAAGTCACGCGAAGAATTAGCAAATCCATTACGGTTGCTAGAATCAAGAAATCTGTCCGAAAACCCAAATAATTCGCATAACGAAAATTTATGTGCAGTCAGAGGATCTGATCTTTCAGCCTTAAAGTTAATAGTTGACCTAATTCCTACGTTCGATGGGTTTAATATTTCAGTCCAATCATTTTCCCGAGAGTGTAGATTCGCCGAGGGAAGGGTTTCTCCGAGCCTTCGACCTTTCTTATTCAAATTATTAAAAACAAAAATTAAGGGAGAGGCGGAATTGTATACGCGGAACATGCACTTCGAAAACCTAGACGATTTATTGAATAATCTAGATAAAATTTTCGGAGCTCACAAAACACTCTTCCAGATACAATCCGAACTCGCTAATATGAAGCAAAATTTGGGTGAATCTGTTCTTTCCTATGGTGCAAGGGCCATGGAATTATTTTCAAAGATGGTAGAGTTGACGCAGAAACAATCTCCAGCTGATATAGCTGCATTTGAAATCCTCGAATACGACTCAGAAGTAGCCTCTTGTTTCTGTCTGGGTCTTCGAGGGGAGTTAGAATCTCGCGTTCGCCAAAGAAATCCCTTAACCTTACAAGAAGCTGTTAATTTAGCTGTCGAAGCTAACCGCGAGTTAAATAGACGAAAAAGACTATACGGTGAAATAGATGAGAGCTCGCCTTCAACATCAAGGGAAGGAACGGACAACCCTAATAATAGAGATCCCATAACTAAAAAGCCAAGATTAGTATATAACATAAAAGGGGAACGCACACACTCTCAAAACAAAACAAACAAACTTACCTGCTACAATTGTGGAAAAGAAAACCACATTTCGCGTAACTGTCCTGACAGAAAATATAAATCTTCGGATACGAGACACCGCGTGAAAACCGAAGAAATTAAACGCGAAAATTTAGATTATCGGGGAAAACATAAAACAAAATGCGACTATTGTTCGGGATTGGGTCATACTCAAGTCAAGTGCTTTTTGCGAAGAGCTGAGGAGGCTGAAAAAAGGCTCGATGAATTACAACGAGCAAAGAAGGTTTCCGTTAAAGAAACCTCCGGGTCTTTAAACTTCTCAAGCGGCCATCGCCCGAGCACGTCCATGAGCCGCCAAGCCCCTGCAAAATCAAACAACTAGTGCTCACTATTTCAAAAGATAAATTATCAAACGGACCCAACATCGAAATAAATAATAAATACCTCCATCGCGGTAAGGCACCCCTTTTGATTGATACCGGTAGCGAACTAAATCTCCTAAAACAAACATGTTTACGGCGAAAACCGCGAATCGATCGATCAGAAATATTCCATTTAACAGGTATTGGCAAAGGAATTAAAAGGACTCAAGGTACAGTCGTCTTACAGATCTTTCAAAGGCCCGTTAAATTCCATTTAGTTAGAGGCGACTTTTCTATTTCTTCCTGTGGAATTCTAGGAATGGAATTTCTTAGAGAGAATTCAGCCTCCCTAAATTTCACTAATCGCGATGTGGTACTTAACCTATCCACGCTTGTTACTAAAATGCCGTGCATTGCTGATTTACCCGCTCGAACAAAAAAATTAATTACAATACCTGTTGCCAGTACATCGTTGAATGAAGGGTATCTGCCTAAAATCCCAACATGTAAAAGCATTTTTATCGGAGAAAATCTGGTAAAATCTGTAGACGGTTTCATTAAGATTTTCGCAATCAATACAACTCCACGTGATGTACAAATAACCATTCCACCTGTAGAATTATTAGAATTCGAAACTCTCGACATTAACGAAGATAGTGAAGCGAATGACAATACCAAAACCCAATCTTCTGATAGACTCCATAAGTTATTAAAAATCTTCAAGTTCTCGGAACTCAGCGTGGAAGAGAAAAATAGCCTCATAGGTCCAATATCGGAGTTTTCTCATAGGTTCTTTCTCGAGGGAGATGTTCTAGGGGCTACCAACGCTATTATGCACAAAATACACACGACTGACGATATCCCTATTTTTCATAGACAGTACAGACCTGCTGAAGTCCACAGTAAGGAAATTTCACTACAAACAAAAACTCTATTAAAAGACAATTTTATTGAAGATTCTGATTCTCCTTATAACTCCCCAGTATGGGTGGTCCCTAAAAAACCAGACGCTGACGGAAATAAACGCTGGCGGATGGTCATTGACTTTCGTCAATTAAATGAAACAACAGTTAAAGATTCTTATCCATTACCCAACATCACACACATCCTTGACCAGCTGGGAGGGGCACAATACTTTTCAACATTCGATCTAGCCATGGGCTTCCATCAAGTTAAAATGCACCCAGACTCTAAGACAAAAACAGCCTTTTCTACACCATATAGACATTATCATTACAATAGGATGCCCTTTGGTCTTAAAAACGCTCCTGCCACCTTCCAGCGCCTGATGGACAAAGTTCTTTCCGGTCTCCAAGGCATTGAACTATTCGTATATATGGACGACATAGTTATTTATGCTAAATCTCTAGAGGAACATACGAGAAAACTCAGGACCCTGTTTCAAAGATTAGACATAGCCAATCTAACACTTCAACCCGAAAAATGTAACTTTTTATGCAAGGAAGTTAGCTATCTTGGTCACGTGATCACTCAAAGTGGAGTGAAGCCAGATCCTAAAAAGGTGGAAGCTGTCCGCAAATTTCCCATGCCTAAATCTCCAAAAAACATTAAACAGTTTTTAGGTCTCGCTGGGTACTATCGCAGGTTTATACCTTCATTTTCCTCCATCGCAAAACCGTTGTCTCATTTATTAAAAAAGGGCGTCAAATTCCTCTGGACCGAAAGTCAACAAAAAGCCTTTAATGAACTTAAAGATATTTTATGTTCATACCCCCTACTCCAGTATCCGGATTTTAATAACCCCTTTATCGTGTCCTGCGATGCTTCAGGGTATGGGGTGGGAGGGGTCTTGAGTCAGAAATTTAACGAAAAAAACTTTACCTGCAGCGTATGCTTCAAGAACTCTCTCAGATACTGAAATAAATTACGCGACTATAGAAAAATAATTACTTGCAATTTTGTTTTGTGTCGAAACCTTTCGCCCGTATCTGTATGGGAGAAAATTTACTCTAGAGACGGATCACAGGCCTCTTGTCTGGCTCCACAATATGAAGAATCCTAACTCAAAGTTACTTCGGTGGCGACTTCGTTTGAACGAATATGATTATAACATTATTTATAAAAAGGGAGTTACAAATTGTAATGCAGATGCTCTATCTAGGAACCCGTTAAATGAGATTATACTGAATCAAAGTGATAATGAAATTAACACTAATCTGACTGATGACGTAGACCCACTTGATCCTAATAACCTAATGCACAAGGTGTCGATGAATCCCGATCAAACACCTGTGTCTATCCAGTCCCTACCTGAGGATTCAGACGAAATGAAAGCATGTATTGAGGATGTATTTCTAGGGACAGATAGAGAGTCTGCAGAGCAAACTATTAACTCAATAACCTATTTTAATTGTCAAGTTATCAATGATGGTATCAATGGACCTGATTCTGGTGACAGTGACTCGCTGATTGCTGATGAATTTTGTGACTATGCTGATTATGACGACGTACTGTCTAGGCAAGATTATGAACAGCCCAACAGGTCCCTATCTTGTGAATCTATCCCTGGCCAGGACTGCACAACTCACACCAAGGGTGAGGGTATGGATATTGATGATAAGGCCAAGAGGCTCCTATATTGTGAGGCTATCCTTGGCTTCACAGGCGACAGCCGGGACTGCACCACTCACACCCAGGATGAGGCTATTGAAATTGATAAATCTGACTCGGAAGATTGTGGGAAATTCCCAGAAAACGGCAGTTGGACTGCATTGATTTCCGATGAAGATTATGATAAGAGCAATGAGTCTGTCACCGAAATCGTGGTCAACAATAACGATGAAGTTGAATCTGATAACGAAAGCACAGCAAGTATTTTTGAGCCTCATATTTTTCCTCAGATATTTGCCGAGAATAATTCCAGGGAAATCTTCGTTTTTAATTGTAAAATTACAAAAAAACACCACCTAAATAAAGACACAATTATTCCTTGCCTTCCGATATTTCAAGGTGATTTAAATCCAGACGAACACCCTGCTGATAATAATCAAAGTCCTGACTTGATAGACAATATTATCAACACTTCTAGCCTAACCCCTTTAGAATCAGAATTTTCTTGCATTCGAATTTTAAAAGACAAACTGTACATGCGAAACGACAACCTTTTAGTATTTATCCCTGCATACTGTAAAATAACTTCCGAAACCGGACAAGAATTAATAGTTAACAATAGAATCATTTACAATGATCTAAAAAGCGAAGATCCTGAGAATTTACGCGTTGGAAATGTAATAGTTATAAAGTACGAAAATTATTCAGTTTTTTATGCTATAATAAAAGAGACGTTCGACTCAAGACCCTACCTTTCTGATATTTCTGATACTCTGTGGGCACTGAAGCATGCTATGAACGAACTCCAAGTAAAAACGATTAGTGTGTCGAGAATCGGAAACGGACTTCATCAAATCTCTTGGCCGTGTATAGAATCAAAATTACGCGAACTTTTTGGTCAACTTGACTATAAAATTTCTATATGCTATGGCGAAATAGAAATACCCCTCGAAATAGACCGAGAAAAAATAATTCGTGAACACCATTGTTCAACAACAGGTGGTCACAAAGGATCCACGAAAACCTACGAAAGGATTCGCGAAAATTTCTTTTGGCCTAATATGCGCGAACAAATTCGAAAATTTGTTAAAGATTGCGAAAATTGTAAACTTAATGAGACCATCAGAGTAAAAACTAAATTACCGATGCAAATAACCGATACCCCGTCAGAAGCTTTCGAAAAAATTGAAATAGATATAGTTGGTCCCCTTCCCGAAACAGAATTAGGCGATAAATATATCCTCACTATTCAAGACTCCCTAACGAAATTTTCTGATGCCATTCCTTTACGCAGTACTGAATCTGCCGCTGTCGCTTCAGCCTTAGCGGAACAATTCATTACACGTTTTGGCTGCCCTAAATTCATCCACACCGATCAAGGTAGTAACTTTACGAGCCGAGTTATGGACAACCTTTGTAAAATATTTAAAATTAAGCACATAAAGTCAACTGCATTCCACCCTCAATCATTAGGATCCCTTGAAAGAAGCCACCACGTATTAATACAGTATTTGAAAAATTACTGTGAGAAAACGAATTGGGATAGGTGGATTCGTTTCGCTTTATTCTCCTATAACACTTCCAAGCATGAAGGGACTAGTTTTACTCCGCACGAGCTAATTTTCGGTAAGCCAGCTAGAATCCCATCCGAGTTCGCAAAACAACAACTTCCTTTAACCTATGATGTGCACTTAAAAACGCTAAAAGAAAAATTAGGAGAAACTCAAGAAAAAGCTAGGGAGCGACTTCATGCCGCGAAAGAACGATCAAAAAAATATTATGATCAGAAGTTAAATACGCAAATTTACCAAGTAGGTGATCCTGTCTTCCTTCAGAAAAATGGCAAAACATCCAAGTTAGATCATGAATACTCCGGTCCTTATAGAATAATTCAAATTTTTAATAACCACAACGTTGAATTGGCTCTAAAATACGGTAAAACAAAGATTGTTCACATGAATCGACTACGGCCACAAACGATTAAAATCTTTCCGGGTCGGAATTTAAATGATTCAAACTAACTAAACAAAAGATAAATAAAATTAAAAAATTGTTGGGGGAGTGAGAGTTGAACGACTGGGACTCGTTCAAAAACTACTGTTCAATTTTTATAATCCTTTTTTTTCCCCCTCTTACATCTTCTCCTGTTTAGATGCATCAAAATGATAACTAATTTTGTCAAAATAAAGATATTTTCTGTCCAAAAATGTTTCCATAAGGGTGGAGGTGTTTCGAGCGACTACCTCTCGCTCGTGTCTCGTATGACGTCACATGTGAAGGCGCCATACTTGTCCGCGAGTATTCAATTTAAAATAAAATAAATTAATACTAATTTGGGAAATTCCGACTGTTTGAAGAGGTTGTCACGAACAAACCTGGAATACATAAAGTAATAGAGACCTTGGGAAAAGCATAGAATCTGGTTAGTTTTCCATGTAAAATTTAAATAGTAATAATAATGTATCTAGTATAATAGTAGTCCAAGTGTTCAACAGATGCCTTCAATAAATACCTCAACATTGTAAATTAGTTTTAAGACTCCTTTGTTAGTTTCTACTTGAATTATGTACGCTATAGTTTAAGGATGAGAAAGTTGAGTCTGGACGATAGGATTAGAATAAATTTAGTTAAGATAGAGTTAGGATTTTACAGCAGTAATTCACGCATAGTAACTAAGAAAAACTAAGCATAAAACATCTGTGTGAATCTATTCAGAAACGAGTTGTTCGAATACACACAGAGTCATTCAAAAGGTATATCTGGTCGCCAGAAGGAAGTAAAGATGATTCAGGAAGGGTTTACTGTTTTACTACCCTTCTTCGAGCTTCACTTTCTTCATCATAAAAAGCCTGTAGCCGAGGCGAGAGGCTAGGGCTGGGATTTTCCGACTCGTGTTTCTTCGGGCTCGGATTTTCCCGGTCGCGCTTACTCGGGCTGTGCCAAGCGAGGGCCAGCATGCGAACTGGTGAGAGAGGGGATGCGTGGGGGTGAGCTACGAGGATGGTTTGTAGCGTTTTGCGGAGTGAATGTTGGATAGATTTTAACCGAAACTGCGAATTGACTCATCTACAAGTCCACTCGTCGAACTTGTAGCGTTTTTCAATAATTAACTGTTCTCGCGGTCGGGCTAGTATATTAACTGTTGCGCCCAGACTCAATTAATTATAAGGTTGCATTTAATATTAAACTTTATTTGAACGAATCAGTGTTTTGTAATTTTATAAATTAGACTTTCCCGGTTCCTTTCAAGGATTTACTCCGAGAAGAACCAACCAATCACCTTCGCCGCGAAATACGGACATGCGCGGCTTGTAACAGCGTTTTCGCTGTTGAAACAGCAAACCTGGAGGTTATGGGATCGACCGGCGAATTCAAAAAGTAATAATTTTCTTATTAGAGAATAATAGTCCGCTCGACAAACTTTATTGAATTCCTTGACAAATTCAATATGATAAAAGGCCAGTCAAACAACACTAACAAACAAATTGGTATATGCTAAGGTCACTCCAACAAACTGACACATAAATTCAGATATAATAAAAAAGGTCACTCCAATTAAACTAACAACAACTTAAATCATGACAAAATCACTTAATTAAAAGTTCACACGTTAAATTTAACGTAACGCGTAACACTCGCGTAGTTTCCGCACCGGGAACTCGTCCTCGTTTCGCAAAGATTTATTTAAAAGGAGATTTTCGACTTGAGTGAGTGAAGTCGGAATCTAATCTGTTTACCCCTGAGATAGGGATTCAGCACGCGCCCAGTTGCTAGATGCATTCGAGTCCCAAAACCCAACCTCACGCCTTCCCTTAGCCAATTGCAGTCAGTGGAGGCGTGAGGAAAGCGCGCGCAATTTTCGGGAATGCATATGGTTCGTCACCTATCTCTACCCCTAGAGTTTCGAAAGTTTCAACATGTGGCCTCCTCGACTGTTCGGCCCTTGCGAAACGGCATAAATCATATTTTTTTGTATCACCTTCCTCTCTTTCTCTAGACATGTTGCTATGTAATTCGATTCTCGCTGGAGTCCTGGTGAGTCTCAGAAATTCAAAGCCAGGGTCCGGTTTACCCTTCAGTTTGTTTATATGAATTTAAGTGGACGACCAAAGTTTTGTCCCTTCTCGAAATTTATAACTTTCCAGAAATTGTAAGGAATTAATTTACTGCAACTAGCCTAAGTTTTCTCGAACATAAAAGAGAGGAAGAACTTTCTTAAGTTTAATTTATAAGTTTTCAAAGGTCGTTTCGTTAGAAGGCTCGTAAAAGTCAAAAAGGTTTATACTTTCCAGATTTCGTGAGAACTCTTTTCAACATATTGTGAAATCTCTGATAATATTTCCCTGGAAAACGAGAACGAATTCTTATTTCTAAATCTAATGTTAATTGTTCATTTCCTCGACGAGAGTTTTGCCTAACATTCATTAATCGAGTCTAGTTCTTATATTTAAATTCGCCCGCGTATATGGGCAAGGTAGGATTCGTGACATCGATTCGGTAATCGCGAGTACAAATTCGACTTATACCTAACAGGTGGCGTTCCAATTATTTGATATTTTATTCGTATGTTACAAGTTTATGTGACCGAGAATATGTCTGGGAGCACGGGAATATGACTGAGAATTTCTCTGATGAATGTGCTCTTCGTGAATTTATGAGAATTTAAAAATATTTTTCCGTAACGGTTCAAGCTTTCAATTGTTTTTGATAAATGCTTTGTTCTGGAAGTTCGTGTAGCGTGCGCAATAAAAATGAAAAAAAAAAGAATCGAGTTTGGAATTTTTTTAAAAAATTATTGATTAACAAAATAAAGCTTCTTTCAAGTGCAAATACTGCGATCAGATGTACAGAAAGCATGCCACTCGACAAATAGAGCACTTAAAAAAGTGCATAAACTGTCCCGAAACTGTCAAACAATTATTTAAATCAAAGCGTAATTTGTGGTAAGAAAACTTGAATTACTTGTTCTTTATGTTTGAATTTAATATAATGGCTATAAAAAAATTTTTTTTGATATTGCATTCCGATAAAACTTGACATTTTTCGTAGTTTATTTTTATGAAACCTTCACTATTGCAATTCATAGTGTTTGAAAATAAATTTACAATATTATAAGGTTTAATGATAAAGAAAATATTGGTAAAGGTATGGTAAAATTCCCTTAAATTCTCTGTAAATTCTCAAGTTGTCTTAAAATGACGGTCACAGTCACGAGAACGTGACCGGATTTTAAATGACCGAGAAATTTAGAACTCTATAAATGAGATTTCAACAAAACTAGTGTAACGATTGCCGATTTCGACGCTAGAGGCGTCTCGATCTACGCGCGAAATGTTCAAATTAAGGCCATGGACCAACCAGATCACGTGACCAAATTCCTGTAAAAGTTTGTGTAAGATAACTTTTTTCTTTTAATAAATATTTTCCTGAAAATTTGGAAAATACTACGGAACACGATAGAGAACGTCTGTCAACTTTGTATGAGTAAGAATTTTGCAAAAAATTTTACAGTTAACTGTAATTGTCGATAAGTTTTCGAATTTTGCTCAAAATTTTTACTAAAAAGAAGTTAACAGACGAGCTTTATTATCTTTTGTTACGTTTCCCAAATTATCAGAAAGATACATTGTAAATTAAAAAAGTTATCTTACATGAACGAATAAATATATAATTTAGTCACGTGGTACGATTGATCCATGGCCTTAAGATTAAAAATCAAACAACAAGGGTAGACAAGATAGTTTAGAAACACCCTAGAAACTAATTATTTAGAATATAATGTAATGAGATTGGTACATAATAAGAGTGATTCGACATTAAGAAACGTATATTGAATTCGAATGAAGCATCATAATTTTATAACATTAACAACCTTTCTATATCTATTTGTAGCTAGATTTATAACGAACATAGAATCGCAGATGTGTCACAAAAGTGGATAGCAATAAGCAACAGATGTTCAAAGAATTGTAAATCCTGGAATTTAGAAGGAAAATCTGAACATTAAAGCAATTTGTGTTTTATATACATAAAGTAAATACGAGTTTCTCAAGCCGTCTTAAAACGCGATTAGGATACTCAATAACTATCTCTGACAGTAAAGGAGAAATGTATTTTATGTGCCTCCAGCGCGTAAACTCGTTTTTCCGCTACAGTTGAGAGTAACGTAATGTTGAGTATTACGATACAAAGGAATTTAATGTAAAAATTGAACTGCACATGTGCCTATTACGATACAGCGGAGCGTAATATTCTTCTTATTCTTCTTCGTACAGCGTTGGCACCGTACTGACAAAGCCTTGTACATTTGAACTGCGCATGCGTCTATTACAATACGTTACTACTACACAAGATCGAGAAAATCAAAATGGCCGGAAATATTCGCGAAATTTCAAGTGAGATGGGTGATATTCACGGAAATTTCGACTTTTTCAGATTTGATTCGAGTATACGCATAAAAACTCGTTTATGCGCCGAAGTCACATAAAATAGAATATGTGCCAATGCACACAATTCGGGTAATTACGAGACTCGCTTAAAATGCTCGCAGAACTGATCGCCTCATTATGCACCTAGGCACATAATATACTATTACTGTTAAGTCCTTTATTAAACTTTATTGCTTTCGCCTGTTGATCATGTGGCTCAGGGCCTCTCGACCGTTCAAAACCCGAGTTCGGGGTTTTTCCGCCTCGACACCTTCCGCCAGCAGTCGGAAGGAAAAAGGGCCTCATTTTCTCTAGGAATCAAGAAATCGCTTCCGGAAACATCCGAATAGCTACGAATATCAGGTCGTACAAAAAACTATCTGCGCGCCTAGACAAGCAGGGGTTAAGCATCATCGCCAGGCAAGATTCATTAATATTTGAGCGACTAACATCCGAGCACCGTCAAGAATCAGTTAATATGTACAACGCAACGGTTAAATAAATCAAAGTTTACGTATTGTCAAATTGAATTAAAATCGGCTTTCGTTTCTTTTTCCATTCCTTCCGCAGTATTATACCTTTTATTTAATTCCGCATAATACAAATTTCAATTTACCGACAGTTCGTGCTTAAACTGATTCGGCGCGTGACACTAAGGTAAAAGCAACGGGGGGCACATAAGGTTCGACTCCCGTCGACTCGTTATAAATCGCCACCCCGTGTGGGAGAGACATACCCTCAAAAGTCAGCAATACTGAGCGAGAAGGAACATACGAAACCCTATCTGTATCCTTATCAATGATTTTTCTATCGAGTAGGCGAGCTTCAATAGGATTGATCTTGTAAACGTTGTTGAGGATGACCAGATTCTCAACAATCTCCTTCTCACTCATTTCCAAGGGGATACCCGAAATAACCCCTTGACAGGTAACAAAGTAGGACGGTACGGAGGCTCTCAAGCCCTTATTTTCTAGGGATTTGTCGTCCATAATGGTGTTTGCATCGCGAGCTGACCTAACGACAACAGAAAGTTTTCCAAATCCTGAACTATTAACATCTACAATTGAGTTCTGATACATTTTATTTAATAGCATTGCAAATTGGAAGCGATCAAGATCCTTATCGAAATCATTTGAGTTCGATATGCGTTCTATTATGACCTTGCATTAGCCTCGATGAGATTCTTTATAGCGATAGTTAGGGGGTGAACGGTAAACGCGAGGGCCAACCGAGCTACTGCTGGATTGACTATTAGGCGTGGTCGTTAGAGCAGAATTATTACTCTGATCCATTTCCACGAGGTCATCGACATCATTGGTGTTCAGAAGTTGACAGTTTATCAGGCCAGAATCATCCGAGGCGTCCGAAGATCTGTGCCTTTTGGCTCTGCTAACCTGGGGTTGGGAGGATTTGGATTGTTTAAATTGCAGGAGGGATTCAGCCCCTGCCACCACATCCGAGGATGGATAGTTCTGCCGATTACTCAGAGCTTCCGCATCTACAGTTTCGGAAGCCATGCTATCGAGTTGATAAATTCCCGTGCCACACGTGCTCCCGCGCAGCGCGCGCCGGTTAGTTTTGATGTTAACCAACTTAAAACTATCAATGAGATTTTTTTAGCCTGAAGGGAACCAAAATTCTGGCTTCCTGATGTTAACCAAGAAGTCAAGACCTCAATTTTAGTAAATACTTATACTTCCCTCTTAGATTTCTCGATACTCAGTCGGAGATGCCTTCACTCTTCATATGACCACTCTATGGTACAGTATGGTACATGTTTGCAAAACGCATTCCCGGCGCGAAATTCAAATTAATATATCTTCAAATACTTCAAAGTTCAATATTTTTCATAAACAAAATTCTAAAAACCTTTTTTTAATAAATATAATATTATTAATTAATTCGATTAAGCTAAAACTTTCCAGAAAACTTTTTTGTACTTTAATGAACATCTTTTTCATTGGAATTTTTTTTTGCTAAAAATTTGCTCAATAAACAAAGTGATTGAAGATTGCAATTTATCATTTTTGCATAATTGAGAAAAAAATTGATAATTTTTTTACTTTCTTCTTTTTTCAGATGTTTCCAGAATATAATACGTAATTTCCTTGTAGATTTTATCAGAAATTTCCAAAAATTTGCTAAGTTATCGCGAATTGGAGTGAAAAAAACAATAAATTTTGATTTTACAAAAAACTATTTTCTTGTAAATATTTCAAAAAAGGTAAAAAATATAAAAAAATTTAATGTAATTCTCTATCGGAATATATTTTTAAAATTTCGTATTCGTAACTTGATTTTTAAATGGCAAAGGGCTTTTTCACTCCCAGCGAAATAAGTTTACTTGACCTTCATACCCTGATTACGAATATCTTGGGTATTTTTTCAGAAAACTGGTCAGTTTTTGTTTAAACAATTTCGTTATTTATGAACCAATTTTTTTCCAAAATCCATGATTTTCATAAACAATGAAATTTTTTAAACAAAAACTGACCAGATTTTCAAAAAAATACCCAAGATATTCCTAATCAGTGGAGTTTTTCCAACTTTTTCAGAAAAAATAAAAATCATACAGTGGCCACTTATTTACATAAACAAATTAAGGAATGCTTATACTGATTTCAAGTTTTTACATACATGAAAACATTTTTTTCATAACAATGGATATAGGAAAATAATAATTTATTCTTTCTTGCAAAAAATTACCTGTATTCTAAAATTATATTCAATCACTAAAAAATATTTAATAAAACAAGGGATTTAACTAAATTTGAAAACTTAAAGATTAGAGAGAAATTAAAAAAACGAAGACCTATAAAAATATTTAAAGAATTTGAAAATCTTTTTGTGGAAAAAAAGACGCTTTCGACTGCGGTGGGATTTGAGCCCAGGTCTTTCGATTGCCGGCAATATCTAAGACTTGATTCTCGCATATTATTTGAACAATATATACAACTTCAGTTTATGATTCATTTTTCTTGATCTTCAGTGTTTGGGTTTTGTTATATTAGCCCCAAAATCAAATGAGAAATTAAATATAGATTGCATAAAGAGATACGGAAGGTTTTTCGGAAAATTGAAGATATCAAAGAAAAGTTTGTTTACGTTTCCATCTGTTTACTGCCACTTAAATAAATATGTGGCGATTGCGTTTCCTTACTTTTGGCTTGTAGTAAATTTAATGTTTCCAAGGGAGTATCTGTGGAGGACATGCGTTTCATGAGAACTTCTTGTTCCGATTTCTTCATCCTTTTCTCTACCTGGAATATGAAACAAAAATACAACATTGCTTTACTCTCAGCTGTAACGGAAAAACGAGTTTCCGCGGCTGAGGCACATAAAAGGTTATTGTTAACTTTCAAATATTATTGTGACTAGCAGTCATTCGTCCAATACCAGGTCTAGAAGTATGAAACCGGAATTCCCCTATAGATGGTGCTTGCCATCAGTTTAGGGACCGTACGACCGCTTCTGCAGCGCCATCTTCTCCCTTTAACAGCTGAGAAAGATTTTCAGTAGACAAAAACCCAAGATCGATATACCTGTGTATTTACTACAAGCATCAACATGTCGAGTTTTGTGCCTACGAACTACGATTTGTGGACAGTACTGATTTTTTGTTATCACTTGAAGAAAACTGCTGCTGAATCACATCGCATGCTTGTCGAAGCTTACGGTGAACATGCTCTTGGCAAAACACAGTGTTTCGAGTGGTTTAAAAAATTCAAAAGTGATAATTTTGATGTGAGAAACAAAGATCGTGGAAAACCACCGAAAAAGTTCGAAGACTGGGATCAAAAGGGTGTTATCTATAATGAGCTGCTAAAACCTGGTGAAACTGTCAACACGAATCGCTACCAACAGCAAATGATCGATTTAAATCGAGCATTACAAAAAAAACGACCGGATTATCGAAGAAGGCAACACAAAGTCATTTTTCTTTACGATAATGCCCCATCACACACAGCGAAACGGGTCAAGGAAACGATCGAGACGTTCAGTTGGGAAATACTGGCACATGCCGCTTATTTTCTAGACTTGACTCCGTCGGATTACCATCTGTTCGCATCACTGGGCCACGCTCTCGCTGAACAGCGCTTCACTTCGTACGAAAATGTACGAGAATGGCTGGATAACTGGTTTGATTCAAAAGACGAACAGTTTTATTGGCGTGACATTCATCACCTTCTGGAGAGGTGGGAAAAATGTGTAAATAGCAATGGAGATTACTTTGAATAAAATATTTTTGATCATTTTCATGCAACAGACGTGTAACTTGCAAAAAAATTCCGGTTTCATACTTCTAGACCTGGTAGTTTAAAACATTTTCAGTGCAACAACATTTTTTTTCTACGCGAAAAGGCCAAAATTTAGAATTTTTTTTTCTAGTTTGTTTATAAAAAATGTAACTGTTATATTTTACCAAATATCATTAAAGATTTATTATTTGAAAGAATACCTGAAGTCCTTCTGGCGATTGAATGAAATTATACAATAATACGAAGCACTTTTAGCAAAAAGACTACTTGACAATTTGTTCATAAAATTTGTTCATAATAATTACATGGAATAGTAAACAAGTTATTTGTATTCTGTGTGTCCCCAAACATTCATTCAAGCCAATATACGGTTTACCTAAGCAGTTATTAAAGCGTAGAAAATTGTTATATATAAAATTTCAGTTTTTCCATACTTTAAATGAAAAAATTATTAATACAAAATAGAAGAGATAAAATTCTTGACCGCAAATATTTAGAGAATTTGATGCACTTTAGTGTTAAAAAAATAAATAAAAAATCGGACCATAATAATTGAATTCTCTGGACATTTTTGAACGAAAAAAGTGCATTTCCTTCCACTGTGCGACGCAGCTGAGATTGAGTCGGAAGTCAATTGGACTTGAGTTGGCTAGTAAGAAAGTCGATTCAAAAGACTTTCTAACTGACAAGATAGATTTGGTTTGGTTTTTTATTCGAACTAAGCAATACGAACATCTATTCGATCCGGCTACACGGAGAAAAATGGAATATGAAATTTAATATCCAGGTACAGTGACTATAGGACAGCCATTTGAATTATAAAAGCTATAATCGCGATTATAAGCGGTATGATGTTAGCATATGGAAAAAATTGTAGGTTATGTTACTTATAATCTGGATTATACTTCTTATAATCAAGATTATAGAATTTATAATCTACACGGAAAAAATTTGTCGCTTAAAATTTAACAGACTATTCGAAGAGTCGTGGACAGAAAGTAAAATCGGAGAAAGTCTTGTAAGGTTTCAATGACTTTTAGAAAATAGTAGAAAAAAGTCGAATAAGTTTTAGAAAACCAGGTCGAAGAAAAAAAGTCGCGTATTTACTATTATAAAAGTATTTTAAACACTAACTGATCTTTTCTAAGAAGTAATGAAAAGTTCCATAATCTTTGGATTCATTTGTCATAGATTTTAAAAGACTATCGAATAATTTGAAATGAAAATAATTCAAACAAATAGTTTTGTAAACTGTATTCTAAAGTCCATCAGATTTTATATGCCGTCTTCTAAAATTTTCTCGACAGTTGCAATAAGCGATGCGCAGAAACGTAATTCGTAGCACCGCGCAGCAGACAATGCGGCTCGGCTTTTGGTTTTTGTAAGAGTTTTGGTTAGATTTTAATATAACGTGTCGTTTGGTTTTGTTTGGTTTCATTTGAATCTGGATCGAAGCGTCCATTGAAGAATTAGTTCCGAGTAAGTATATGTTTACCTTGATTCAACAGATATTATCATTTAATAAGTTAAGTATCATTTAATATATTGTACTGTTCTATTATAGCTGTAAATATAAGTGACATGATAAAGTTAGAAGTTTAAAGATTTTCTATTTTGATAATTTTGTTTATTTTTACAAATGATTTTAAAATTCTTTAAATATTTGAATATACCACTTTACCGATAGAAATTTTTAGTATGTGAATTCAAAAAAGAAATGTTTAAATAAAACAAAAAATTAAGGTTATGTATTTTCAGAAGTGAAATATGAAAAGTAGAAATTATAGTTATTTTTTTTACATTAAGAAAGTTTTAACGAGTATTGAAACTTTGAGTAATACAATTTTGCAATCTTGATTTTGAGAAGATAAATTTAGTTTTAGTAAGTTATACAAAAAAATATCCCTTTTTGCAGGTTAAAAATGGACGACTTATAAAAACCGGTAAGTTGATTTAAAAATATTCTCAATATTCAACTTTAACGGAGTTGTCCATTTGACTGGTGAAGTTGAGAAAATCGGAAAATTTCTGTGAAAGTTTTGTGGAAAACGAAAATAGCAATGAACTTATTTTTTTCTTAATTGTTACAATTCCAACTCGAAATGGTACTTATTATTTTAAATTGTTCAATTATTGAATCTTAAAATAATCAATTTTGAAATAAGATTTTCAAATATGGTATTATTCCGTTTGAAAGAATTATTGTAAAACCGTTCAATTTGGAAAGTCTGAATAAAAGCTTTGCAATTCTTTACTTTTTTGAGAACTTCTTACATTTTATATTATTTTTAATTAAGGGTTAAAAAGATTTAAATTAGACAATTTTAGGTTAATCGCGTTTTATGTATAGCAAATTAAGAAAAAGCCAGGAATTGTTTCTGAGATTTTAGTTAAGATTATTAATTTGTAAAAGTATTTAAATAACTATATTACTTGTAGGAAACTGAGGAATTTCCATTTCAAGCAAACCCTCTAACCGAAACCGTGTATTTCGTTACTTCCACAGTGGATGGATCTTCAGAATTAGAGGCCACACTACCTCTAAATGATCAGGAATCAACGGCAGCTAGTGAGATACAAAGTGCATCACATATAAATGTAAATACTCGTAACAGTTTGTTGGGTGAAACAGAACGCTCCAGCAACCAAAATGGAGTTCAGAATTATAATTTCTTGGTACGTATTTCTAAATAGACAAATATGATATGCTAAAAAAATTGGATAAACTTAATACAAATGATATTGTACATTACTGTCTGCAAATTGTAATACGAGTTTAATATTTTCATATAGGCTTTACAACGCCTCATTGGCAATGATGGCGATGTAAAAATAGTATTCCAAGCATTTGAAAAAACCGGGTTTTTAACCGAGAAAGGAAAAAAATTTTAGTTCACAAATTTGTGGAGAAAAAAAAACGTGAAATTTTACAGCATTTTGAATACGAACCACTAGACGACTGGAAGTACGTTCGAGTAAGTAATTACATAGTAAAATGTTTAAGTATTTTTGATGTTTTAAGTTTGCATAAATTCTATTTTTTCTTTTTATTTGGGATATTTTCATTTCAGATAGGATAAGGAAGAATTTATTCAATTCGCAAAAACAGTTGAACGTATATTTCCAGGCGAAAACGCTGCCACATACCTTACGCCTTTCAGGGTAGAAAATAAAGTGAGAATTCATGCTACTGGCAAATTGAAGTCTCACTTTGACTACATAAAAGGACAATTGTGAGCTGAGGGTGTCATTAAACCACATTCAGAAAAATTAACTGAAACAAAAACACAAACGTATGATTTTCCAGGTAAGAATATTTTCGAAAACTATACTTCAATTAGTTTCTACTTACAGCAATATAATTTTGCTAATAAAATATTCGGGTTTGTTTTTAGATGAAATCCAAGAGAAAGTGAAATACCTTGAACAACATTCCGAGGATCCAGAACTAGTAAAAAGATATTGGGTTGAAACCCATGATACTTGGATGAGTATTTTGAAAATTGAACATAACTTTTCAGTGTAGCCTACTAACTTCAAAATTTAAAGAAAATCCTGTACGTAATAAATATATGCTTCAATTGTTGTTTGACTTTACAGATAGAGATTGATTTTCAAATTCTGCATAAAGGCAAAGAAAATTGCCTTTTGGAAAAGTGGAATGTCATTAAAGATCACTTGATCAAACTTTTGAAAGTGTCAAGGCTACCGAAAGAGGACAAGAATTATCTAGTTCTGTTGCCAACATTACAAATTAGTAATAATATTATTATAATAATCTAACAAATATTTCGTTGATAATTTAATATTATCATGATACTCTAAAAAATATTTCACTTATAACTTACTATGCTTTTCCGCAGCTCATCAAGATGCTGTAATATTTTATTTATAAACCTGCTTCCCAACTTGGATACGAAAGGAAAAGGGAAAAGGAAACGTAGTGCCGAAGATAAGGAAAACCTAAGTCAAGAGATTACCGAAAATCGTCTTGTCCAGACGAACGTACGACAATTAACAGGAAGCGAGAAACGTGAAAGCTACATGGTAGTAATACCGGTAAGAGTATTCGTTTGTTCACAAAGATTAGATACATCTCGAATATAAATTTTCTAGATATTAACCATACGTTACCGCCTACTTTTATTTATTTATGAACCATCAAAAAAGTTCCATAAATTACCATGGCAATTTTCTTAATTTTCAATTGTTAATAAGATTTAAAATTTCGTATGAAGTTTCGTGATATATACTAAACGTTTTCTTCTTTTAAATATCATTGACAATTTTTTAAAGAAAGGACATTAAGTTTTATTTATACTTTTAAATTTGTTTTTCTAGAAATAGTTACGTTTGTCATGTATAAATTTGAAAATTTTAATTAAGTATACCTTGAACAATATGAAAAAAATATAATGCAAATACATTTTTACGTTTTTTCACGTTTTTCAATCATTCAAAAAAGCAGTAATAATGTTCGTGAAAAACTTATCAATATTTCCTTTCTACTATTAATATTATGAATATATATATTGAAGATGTATTACTTTCTTGAAATGTCAAATCCACGAAGTAGTATAAGGAGACCCCACTCCTATGCAGCCTAGTGATGCAATATCGAAAGGAAAATATCGATATTTGCAATATCGATATATCAGGATAATAAATATCGATATCACTGATATATCGGCGAAAGTTTCCGATATATCGATATTAAAGTTTTTTTTAAATTTTAAATAATAATTCAGGTACTTCATTCAATGTAAAAGTAAAACAAATAATTTTCTTTAATTCAATGTAGGTAAAACGACTGCTGTAACAGTGTTCTTATATCGTGGATCAAATTTACCCCCTCCATTTTACAATTTTATCGAAAAAAATAATAATTCGTCGAACATAATTTGGAAAAATTTTGTAATTATATTACTTTTTTAAGTTGTTCTTTAACTATATTATAAAATTTTCCAAAATTATTCTTGTTCAATAATATGGTAAAGTGGAGGAGGTAATTTTCATCCACGATTTGTAAGCACTGTGCAGTAATCTTTTTTTTTATTTATCAAGATACAAAAAATTAAGAAGTTAACTTAATTAACTATTTTACATGTTCAATATTTTTATTGACAAAATTTGTGAGAACTGATACAAAAAATTTTAAAACCGCATGGAACAAAAATAGAATACTGTATTTTTAATGTCCTGGAAGTTAGAACCGCAAACATAATATTTTCAGAAAATAAACTTTGTGCTCAGTTGTGCTGATTTGTGCCGCAAACGATTTTTTGAAAAATCAAAAATTACGGCCGTAAATTTTTAAGAAATTTTTTTTTGCTAGAACCGCAACTTTGCAGTAACATGAAACTGACAGTTATGCTAGGTACTCTCAAGTGCACCCAATTTTGTGTTGCTAGCAGAAATTTCGCAACTTTGCCTGCTTTTCGAAAAAAACAAAAAAATTTTGAATTTACAAAAATAAATGTTTTTCTACATTTTTACAGGTCAATAAAATGTTTATTGAGTAACAGATACAAATTTCATTGCTTTGCTGTAATTCCGAACCCCTAATTTTAAAAATATTTTTAAAAAATTCGGAATCAAAAAATCAGAATTTTATAAAAAAATAATTTTAGGAATTGGAAACTTGCGCCGACTTGTGCGATTTTTCAGAAGATTTTAACAACAGTTCTTACTTTTGCTAACAATGAAAAGAACAATTGCGAGCAAGCAACCGGCTCAGGCGACCGCATGACGTGTGTACATGTAGATTTTATTAGGCTTTGTTCTGTCACTGATTTCTTCGATAAAGTGTGCTGCAATATGAAAACAATTTTCTTTTATTTCCTGTCGGCAACGGATTCCACTCACTGATCTCTACATTACACTGGATGCACAATGTCAATGGGAAAGTCCGCAAAGTCGTGTGCCCAATTGAAGGCTGAGCCGCCATATTTACTTAGGCTGATTACAAAGAATGCTGCGGTAAATTCAAATTTAGTATAAAGGGAAAAAGGAAAATCCATGCTTTTTTACCGGTATTAGTATTGATAGTATACATAATTAAACTAATGAAATGAAATTTATTGAATAATACTAAAAAATAACTCGGTAATATTTATTGTTATGGTATATAATGTTGTATATATTTAAAAAGGTATATGTATTTATTTCTTAACTATAATTAAATATAAATTTATCAAATATAGATTGCAGAATTCAACAAGTAAACGTACCTTGGGGTAGTGTAAAAATTATCTCACGTTCTGAACGTGAACTATTAATAATAGTCACATATAATAACTATTTTTAGTATTAATTAATTCGCGTTTCATAATTCAACCCTTATGTACCTGTACAAAAACGGTTTTAAAAACTGAAAAAAAGCTCCATCCCCTTCTGTTTTAAAAAATGTTGAATTACTCGATCTTGTTGGCGTATTTCATCATACGTTTAAATTTCTCAGGAGTAATAAGTTGCTCCAACTGAAAGAAGAAATAGAAATAATTTTAAATATATACAAAAATTATAAACTATTGTATTTTGGTCGTTTACGAACATTTTAATTTATCAGAAAATAATACAATTGGAAAAGAAACAATCCCTGAAATATAATTAATACTGAATGCAGATATTACATGAAAATTAAGTATGTACATGCCGTGACTAGTATGTTACTAAATAATAGAATCCAGTTCTATAAAGAATACTAAACTTATTACTCCTGAGAAATTTAAACGTATGATGAAATACGTCAACAAGATCGAGTAATTCAACATTTTTTAAAACAGAAGGGGATGGAGCTTTTTTTCAGTTTTTAAAACCGTGTATGTACAGGTACATAAGGGTTGAATTATGAAACGCGAATTAATTTATACTAAAAATAGTTATTATATGTGACTATTATTAATAGTTCACGTTCAGAACGTGAGATAATTTTTACACTACTCCAAGGTACGTTTACTTGTTGAATTCTGTAATCTATATTTGATAAATTTATAATAAATTTATATTTAATTATAGTTAAGAAATAAATACATATGCCTATTTAAATATATGCAACATTATATACCATAATAATAAATATTACCGAGTTATATTTTAGTATTATTTAATAAATTTCATTTCATTAGTTTAATATTATGTATACTATCAATACTAATACCGGTGAACAAGCATGGATTTCATATTGTTTCATTAATATTTACACTTTTCCCTTCTTACTAAATTTGAATTTACCGCAACATTCTTTGTAATCAACCTAAGTAAATATGGCGGCTCAGCCCTTCAATTGGGCACACGACTTTGCATTGAATGTGCATCCAGTGTGTTATAGAGATCAGTGATTCCACTATTTCCACTTAAATGTTAAATATCGATCAGGAAAAATATCGGCTTTCCTTTACGATTTTTGGTTGTGTAAACTATTAAGTAAACTATTGATTTCAATGTAATATGCCGATTAAGTTGTAAATCAGAGGTTTTTCATAATCAGAATAATATGTATCGTTGTTTCGATTGTCAGTTGACCTTTTCCGATAACAGAGATTTAATTCTTCATGTTGATTTGGCACACAAATTGTTGACCGTTTTTAAATGCATGGAAAGCGATTGTTCTAAAAACTACTCATTCTTTGATTCATATAGAAAACATCGAATTACTAAACATACTTCTGTGACATCTCGTCAAGAGCCTAATGTTCCATTTAAAGAAGAACCTATTGCTTTTGATTTTACTCAGTCTTAAAATGTAAACGAAAATGAGGCTTTAGTATATGCAGAATCTGAAAGTTCTTCAGATGAATCGGAGATTTTTGACGAAAAGTGTCTTGAAGATGAAAACTTGATTGAGACAACCTTCAATTCGTCAAGTGTAAAGTCCTCATGTTCTCTTTCTAACAAAATATGTTTCTTTGCCGCAAAAATGTATAAGTTTCCGGATATAAGTAGACAAAGAGTTGGTGATGTTATATGCGATGTTTCAAGTTTATGGAAAAATAACATTCAGACTGTACAAAATGAAATTTACAGGACACTTGTAGAATTGGGAAAAGATTCACTTACCAGTAACGAAATAAATGACGTTTTACAAAAAATTTCATCACCTTTTCAAAAAATTAATACAGAAGCTCTACGATTCGCACATTTCAAGGCATACGAAATTTTTGACGAAAGTTGTTACAAATTTTGTCTTTTAAACCAGGAAGATATTGCTTCTGGGATAATAATTACCAGCAGAAACAAATTGAATGATGATTATTTTTACATACCAAAGATTTGGATATAAATTTAAAGAATGTTGTTTAGTTTATACATTCTTTATTTACTTCGATTTAGATTTTAGAAATAAAAAACTCTGCTTCAAAGTTTTATTTTAGAATAGAGTTTGGTTCATATAAACAGAGTTTAAAAATAGAATTTACGAATGTTCTGAATAAATTATAATTTTCTTCGTTACGAAATTGTTGTATTTTTTTACCCATTAAAATGATTTACTTTATAGTAATTATAAGGTAATATAATGGTTTTTTCCCCTAAGATTATATTGCTAGGCGCTGAAAATAAATTTCTGAGTATCTTTGCATATTTTTATCATGTATATGAGTAATCTAGTGTAACTTTTTTTTTTATTCTATTCTTTAATATTAATTTTCTGATGTGGGGTTCGTGCATGAGAGAAGAAGCTGTAGTAAGTAGTGGTCAATGTTTTTTAATTATAATAATTGCGGTGACGTCCCTGTACATATTTAGAGAGAATCTTAATTAACAATGTCTTTAACGATTAAACATACAAAAAAGAAAGAGAGGGATCGTCACATTTTATTCAATATCCCTAAGTGATTTAACTCTGATTATCTTATTCTAACGCGCGGAGTTGATTAATAATGCGTCTGCTCTAATTTTATTTCTTTATCCGGTGAAACCGCGCAACCTAGGACTATTACATTTGGTATTTCCCCTAACGCGTAAACATTGTGCCCACGGTTGGGTCTTTTATCGCAGTTGCTTCTCGCGAGCTTACCCGCAGTCGCAGACATAGAATGCCAAGAGGGCTTGCTTGCTTGACTCAAGGAAGCCACTCTTAGGGACTCGTGATTTCAGCACGAATCGAGACTCGTCACCAGGGCAAAAAACCCAGAGCCTGTCTCGAAAGCGTACCAAAGAAATCTCTCTTCCCAATCACCGCTTTTCTGATGTGTCTTCCTTTTTCCTTGTGCCGTTTTTTTATTTATTTGTCCTTTACTCACGTTCTCTTTGTTCTGCGTGTTCTTTCGTCGCCTCTTTGGTAGTGGGTTCTTTTCCCCTTTCAGTATGTCCAGGTATAGCTTTTCCTGCCGGCTTAGCTTGGCTTGGGGGCATGGACGCTTGGTTGCTGCTTTGCTTCTCTCCTTTTCCTTTTTCGGCTCTCTCATTTCTTCTACTCGGTTGATTTCTTTTATGATCACTATTTCTGGTTCCTCCTCCATTGGAGAGTAATCACTGGTCCCTACACACTTCCCATGAGTGTATTTTTTTATTCGGTCGGTATTTACCTCCGATACTCTCATGTTGGGCTTTCGTGGTGCCTTCCTTCTTCTTTTTGTTGTGGGTCGAGGCCGTGCTACTATTGTTTTGTTTGTCCTGTATTCCACTATCACTTCCACAGTTATCTCACCTGGTTTTCCAACCTGAGTGTACACATTCCTATGCGTGTCTCGGCTCTCCGTCTGGCTTCCTGCTTCTGGCATCTTGGCTTGTTCTCTGTACGGCGTCTCAGAGGAAACTAGTGTCTTTGGCTTTTCTTTCCGAATTTCCCAGGTACCCGTGTCCAGGGGTTATGTTTGCCGGACCATTCTGCCTCGCTTCTCTTTTCCTCGTCCATGCTTCCTCTTTTACCCCCTCTCCGATGCCTTCCTTCCTCTCTTCTCTTCTGCGCCCCGTTCGCTCTTTTACCCCCTCTCCGATGCCTTCCTTTCTCTCTTCTCTTCTGCGTCCCGTTCGCTCTTTTACCCCCTCTCCGATGCCTTCCTTTCTCTCTTCTCTTCTGCGTCCCGTTCGCTCCGGTAGGGTTTGAGGTCCATCGCATGAAACTGCCCCCGCTCCTGGTTAGTGTTCGTATTGACCAGGATGTAAGTGTTCCGTGCAATTTGCTTCCTTATTTTGTATGGGCCTTCGTACAGTGCCATGAACTTTGCAATTCTTCCTGTGGCTGTGTTGGAAACGTTACATGCTTTCACTAAGACTTGCTCGCCTGGCAAAAAGGTAAGTCCTGACTTGTTTCTATTTATCCTTTCATTTCGCCGTTCACCTTTTGTTGTTATCCTATTTCTTATTATTTTAATTGTCTCTGATCTATCCTGATTGTTGTTTGGCTGTGTTTGGGGTATCCATTTTTCCCAGAGCCTGGTGGGTTTTCTTCCTAGCAGGGCTTTGTATGGTGTAACTTCTATCGTGTCGTGATAAGATTCATTTAATATCGTCTCAATTTCTTCTACCCAATTAAACCATGAGTTGTGTTTATCCACCTGTAGAAAGGTCCTAAAAAACCTTGACAATTCTCGATTGACCCTTTCCACCATATTGGCTTGTGGATGTCGAATTGAGGTTAAGATCCCTTTAATATTCCTTTCTTCCAACGCTTCTTTCCATTTCTTACTGGTAAACTGTGTACCTCTGTCTGTTAGTACTTTTTGAGGTTTTCCTATTTGTGTTATGAAATCGTCCAGCTTTCCTATTGTTGCATTACATGTGGCCTTTCTTAGTGGATATAGTTTTGTATATTTGGTGAATATGTCTATCATGATTAATATATATTCATATCCATATTTTGTTTTTGTTAGTGGTCCAAAGAAATCGACTGATATGAGTTTGAGTGGATTATCAGGCTTAACTGATTCCAGGATGATCATTGATGCAGTGGTGGGTATTTTGTTTCGTTGACATGAGTCACACGTGCTGAGTATTTGCCTTAGTAGTTTTGCCAGACGTGGGTAGAAGAAGTGTTCCTTGATTATTTTATAATTTTTATCTGCTCCAGTGTGGCCATATGCTAAGTGGCATTCCCATATTAATGTTTCTAGAGTTTTCTTTGGTAGGTAGATGAGTCTTTGTTCTGTGGTTTTTCGATATAATATTCCTTTGTATATTTCGTATCGTTGTGTGTTCCCTTTTCCTGCTTTTATTGCTTTGATAATTTTATTTAATCGTGTGTCTTTTTCTTGTATCTGTCTCAGGTTTTTTAGATCGTTTTCCAGCTGCCTTGAGCATTCGTATTTGAGTGTGTTGATTGTAACTTGCACTATATCTTTTCCTTTCTCCCATTGTTTATCAGGGTGCTGTCTGCTAAGTAGATCTGCTGCAATGTTTTGCATGTTTTGCAATGTTTGTCCTGTATTGATCATATCCATCGGGTCAGTCTTGCGTTCACGAATTTGCATGTCCTCAGGAAGGTCAGGGCCATGTGGTCTGTCCGGTTGATTATGCGTGCTCCTTGTAGGTAAGTTCTAAATTTTTGTAATGCCCACACAATTGCTAATAGTTCTTTTTCCGTGGTGAAATACGATAACTCCGGGCCTTTGAGTGTTCGACTCGCTAGTGTAATTACCTCTTTTTCTTGTCTGTCATTTTTTTGATACAACACTGCGCCTAGTGCATAGTTACTTGCATCAGTTTCTAGGTAGTATTCTTTTTTTGGATCGGGGAAATACAGGATTACTGCTTCACAGAAGAGCTGTTTTACTCTATCGAAGCTTCTCTGTTTTTCTTCATCCCATTTCCAGGTGATTTCTTTTTTTATCAACTGTAATAGGGGCACTGTTTCTGCTGCATGTTTGCTGCTGAATTTGGAGTAGAAGTTGACTAATCCTAGAAATCCCCGAAGTTGTTTCGTGTTTCTAGGTGTGGGAAACTCCATGATTCCTTGTATTTTTTCTGGGTCTGGCTGTATTCCGTCGGTTGTGAGAATAAATCCTAAAAACTTGGTTTCCTTTTTAAAAAAACTTGATTTATTTAGATTCAAAGTTAGATTGCTTTTCTCGAGCCTTGTTAGTAGTTCGTCTAAATGTCTTAAGTGCTGTTCTATTGAGTCTGATGTGATGAGGGTATCATCTACAAATGATATCACGTGGTCTCCAATGCCTTGTAATGCGTGATCCAAGCCTCTTACTAGTGCAGCAGTGCTCGTTTTCAGTCCGAATGGTACCACGTTGAACTCGTAGCTTTTTCCTCGGTGCTGAAAGGCTGTGTATTTTTTTGAATTTGTGTGCAGTGGTATCTGCCAGAAGCTGCTTGTCATATCCAGGCTTGACATTACTTGCATTCCTTTATATTTTTGGAAGAGTACTTCTGTTGGTTCTGGGCATTCCCAGTCTTCGATTAAGACCTCATTGAGTTTTCTTGCATCGAGACACAGGCGTACCGAACCATCTTTTTTTATTACTGGCACAATTGGATTTATATAAGGACTGTTGGAGCGTTGAATGATGCCTATGTCAAGCATCTTCTGGATTTCCTTTTCGACTTTTTCTCTATATGCCGTAGGTACGGGGTAGCTTCTTCCGATGAAGGCTTGATTATCCCTTACTTGTAAGGTGTGTACATATGACCGCAGTCGACCTGCTTGTTTTCTGAATACTCCTCGGTGTCTCCACAGGATTTCTCTTAGTTGGTTTTTCTCTTCTGGGTTTGTTGTTATTGCTTCTTCCGTTTTTTTTTATTTCCTCATAGCTGATGTCTTGTTACTCTTCTTTTCCTTCTAGATGATTTACTACCCGTGATTCATGTGTTGTGATTTCCTCATTTATTATTCTGAGGGACGGGCTGCCTTCAAGGTATGGAAATGATATCGTCTTGCTTTCTAAGTCAATCTTACTCTTGAGTTCGTCTAATAAGTCTATTCCGATTATGCATGGTTTTGATAATTTTGGTTTACCTCGATGAGGTAGTGGGTGTCACTTTCCTTTGGTTCTACTGCTTCCCAATACTGCTTTATTTGGTGCATATACCTTATAGGACTTGTGTCTCCTCGAAATTCTGGGAGCACATACTTTATATTTGAGGTCCGGGTTTCTCCTGGGAGTTCCTCTGTGTTTAATCTCTCCATCATCCTTGTCTGTTGAGCCTCTAGTCTGTTGACCTGGGCTTCTATTGTGGTATTTCTTTCCTCTAGTGTTTATGTAATTCCTGTCGTTATTTCCAGTGACCGGTTGACTCCTGCTTCCATTCCAGCCAGTTTCTTCTGTAGATTTTTCTCTTTGTCTATATCTAACTTTTCTCGGCGTTTCTTTTCTTCTTCCATCATCTTCTTTACTCTCTTTTCTAAATCGTCTGATTTACGTGCGATTATTCCCGTTATTTTTTGATTGCTGTGTTCAGCTTCCACTTCTTGCCCCCCTGGCCTCAGCATACTTGTAGTCTCCCCTTCTCTAGACATTTCGGTAAGTGTGTTGTCCAGGTCTCCTTGCTCGTCACTCGGTTCTTCCGTTACATTTCTATCATCTTTCGTTGATCGCAGTCCTTGGCGACTCATTTTCTTGTCTTCTTTCTTTGGTTTCATAAGAGATTCAAAGCTTATCTAGTTCTTTTATCCCCTTACTTTATTTATTTATTTATTATTATTATTATTTATTTATTTATTTTTTAAATAGATCCAGTGGGTTCATGACCTACTTCAGATCTTTTTCCACTCTTCATGCCCCACGTTGGGCGCTAATGTAACTTTTTTTTTTATTCTATTCTTTAATATTAATTTTCTGATGTGGGGTTCGTGCATGAGAGAAGAAGCTGCAGTAAGTAGTGGTCAATGTTTTTTAATTATAATAATTGCGGTGACGTCCCTGTACATATTTAGAGAGAATCTTAATTAACAATGTCTTTAACGATTAAACATACAAAAAAGAAAGAGAGGGATCGTCACATTTAAAAATTTAAAAAAATATCCCTAAGTGATTTAACTCTGATTATCTTATTCTAACGCGCGGAGTTGATTAATAATGCGTCTGCTCTAATTTTATTTCTTTATCCGGTGAAACCGCGCAACCTAGGACTATTACATTTGGTATTTCCCCTAACGCGTAACAAATGTGCCCACTGTTGGGTCTTATCGCAGTTGCTTCTCGCGAGCTTACCCGCAGTCGCAGACATAGAATGCCAAGAGGGCTTGCTTGCTTGACTCAAGGAAGCCACTCTTAGGGACTCGTGATATCAGCACGAATCGAGACTCGTCACCAGGGCAACAACCCCAGAGCCTGTCTCGAGAGCGTACCAAAGAAGTGAATCGAGACTCGGCTAAAAGGCAGCAACCCTTTAGCCTGTCCAGAGAACACTTCAGTGCTGTCCGCGACTCGCTTGCGAGCCGCCAGAATGCTGTTGTCTACTCAGCATCCTGCTTTTATACATCTTCAGGCCTTCTCCCACTTTGGTCCAGCTCGTGGTGGTGGGAGGATGTCGTAGTAGGGGGGGAGATCTTGCGCCTGCGTTTCGCGGTCGCGTCTGCATGAGAATTGCAGTGCTCTCGTGTTTGCTGTGTGGCGCGCGTGGTTGCCGTGCGGCAGGGGCTTTAGAGTGTAGGCTTACACTAGAGACATTCTTTAACTTCCCATTATCAACTGTGAAAATATCTATATTTACATCATGATATAAATAGAATGCTTTTTATGGTAATTTAAAGATCATAAAATTATATTTTAGAAAGTATCTAAAGTTAAAAGCTTCAAATTGTTGAGATCTTTAGAAGAGAACTTTTTTCAATTTTTAAAGCGAAAAAAAAATTATAGGACATTTTTTTCCGACACAATTTTTATTAATAAACAAGAATTAACCTCAAAAATAAAATAAATTTAATTATTTATCAATCACTCATTTCGCCAACAAACATTTTATATTTTTTCATTGTGATAAACAAAGATGTTTTAGAAATATAAAAAGAATTGTTTAAGTTGAAACTTTTTGAAAATGTAAAGCATATTTAAAATTTTGTTAATTGCACATTTTTCAGAATAAAGTGTATTATTTCAAATTTGAAATTTATCTATTATTTTAGTTTTGCCTTCAAACTCTGAATGTGATCCAAATATTTTACACAAGTCTCCACGACATGTATCGGCTATGCGGGTTAATGCGTGCGATTAGAATTAGGTTAGGATGCGTGCGTGCGTGCGAGCGATCGATTCTCGGTGCTGCGAAGTGTTTATAAAAATTGCGTTTCTGTAATGTACAGTGTTAACTGTAAATATTAAGTTCATGTTAGGATTATATAGATAGTGTAAAAGTGAAAAATAATTAACTATAAGTGCAGGATCATATCACAGAAAATAATATTTTTCTTTTTGCACTGTTCAACATTTTCTTCGACTGTCACTTAGACTTTCGAATTTACTTTTTATATTTTCAGCGATTATCAAGGAGACTTTATATAGTTCACTTTTAAATTTTTCCCAACTTTTGTACATATTTCAGACGATTATGTATCATACCCGTGTAGAAATTGCCCTATCTTTCATTATTTCAAGTTGGGTTCTACAACATAACCTTTATTCTTTATTCCCATTAAAATTTGATCTTATCTGAGAAAAATGGAGATTTTCTGAACACGGTCTTGAATATGATCAATACTTAAGAGGAATCAAGAACATCTAAGAAAACTTTTTGATCATTTTGACTCGAATTCGCATGTAATTATAATAATCATATGCGAGCACGCATGTGTATGTGTGTGTATCTTATTGTGTCGAGTTAATAACGATAATTCTAAAATGTATATAAATCTTTTTATTATGTAATGTTCTTTAATTCAAAAATTTGATCGCTTTTTTTCAAAAATATTTTATTTGATAGAAAATCGATTTAATAATTAAAAGTCTTGAAAATTTTAATCAGAATCATAAATTGGGCTAAAATCTAAAAATTCGCGATTACACGGGGCCTATAGACTTCTTACACGGCACGGGAGTAGTTGAAGGTTATAAGCGCTATTTTCTTTCTCGTATTCCAAGCGTGCGCAGCCGAGAGGCTTAGTCGTTAGGTTAGTAATGCGTTAATTATAAGAAGAGAGGGTTCGAACCCGCAGCGTCAAGAATAATTTTTAATGCCACCTAATCGAGCGTTTGTGTAGTGTGGAGAGGGGGGTGTGTGTTTGTAGGTGTGTATATAAAAATAGTAAATTAGAGTCTACTTGAAAGTATATACAGTTTTGAAATGTACTAAGAATATTCTTCGATTCAACTACTGCTCTTATTTGATTTACCTATGTTCCTGCAGTTCACTTAACTTCAAAAATGACACTTGGGGCCTTTACAAACTACGGAAAGTAAGTTAGAAAGTAGTCAAACCTACTGAGATTTTTTATCGGTGTACATGTAACGAAAAAATACTGTCAATTTACTCAGAAAAATTTCCTATCTTGGAAACAGATTTTTTACTGTGAAAACAGTAAACTTAACCTTCCAAGCGAATATCCCTCCGTTGCCGTTAAACACGGTAAATATTAGAGTCGTATCTCGCATTTCCCCTGTACTTTTTCTATCAGTTCTGGAAAATCCTTTTTATTTATTATTTTCTCAGTGAGATACCTGAACAAAATTGGTCACGTGACTCTGCTTATTTTAGCCCTTAAATTCAATGCGGAGGTAATAGGGCCCTAATGGTGTCCTTTTTTGTAGGTGAGGTAGTGTAAGGGCTGACCTCACTAAACCCCCGACTAGAAAGTCTAGTAGGGTCCACCTCGACGTTGCCGACGGGGCCCAGACTAGTTTTCCACGCTAGATCCCCACTAGAGATAGGGCAAACTCGTCGGGGCCCCACTAGACCCCTATCAAAATTTCTACACGGGTATTCTTCAATAAAGAGGTTCATAATATTCAGTCGACTTTCTATCCTATCCACGAGTATTATACAAAGTCGATGACTTTTTAAGCGACAAATTTTTTCCGTGTAAATAGCTGTCCCGTAGTCACTGGACCTGGATATTAAATTTTATAATCCATTTTTCTCAGTGTATTTTAGTGTATATTAGTAATTCAAAGTGATGATTAAATAAACTGAAAATACGGGAGTGTATCATTTTATAAAATAGAAATCGTTTTAGACTTGCATTGACCCTTAATTAACAATTGGAGATATATGTTGATATTGATAGTTGGCTTCAGGGTCCAAAGTTAATAAAAACTCAAAGTTTTACATGATCAAACTTTTCGGCTTAGATCGGAGCCTTCATCAGCGATTTATTTTGGATCTAAAAAATATATAAAAGAATTTCGCTAACTTAGGGCAACAACTTGCAACATTTAACTTAATTTTTCCAAAATTAACAATTTGTACAATCTTCAGAATGATGCTACATAAGTTTTTCAGGTTTTTCAACTCAGCTTGTTTGCAAAAATTACTGTATGAAAACAAAAAAATCAATATGTCAAAAAATGTTATTTTTTTCAAACTCTACTTTATACCAAAGAATCTTCGATTTATAATTCTGTGCAAAAAGTTTTAGAATAATTTTACACCTGCATACATAATTAAGCCAAATTGTCTGTTTATTCAAAAACAATTTCTTTCTTAAAGTATTCTATCTGAAAGCAATGCTATTCTACATTGCATAATACCAAAGGAATATTTGCACACAGTATCTTTGAAAAATCAAACTTAGACCAACTCAATGAATAGGCACAGTACCGTATTTAGACTAAAAGGCAAAAAGGCATTAATTTATTTTTGATAGAGAATATTTCCTCCTTTGAATGATATTTTTCGCATTTTTGAGAAAAATCCTCAAATGAATTTGGAAAAATTCCCCAAATCACATGAACTTTACTTAATTCACACGTTTAGGGAAAATTCCCCAAAATATAAGTGATTTACTTATTCACTAAATTTTTGGGGAATATTCCCTACTTTTTCTGGAATTTATCAATTTTTTTGGGGCAAATTCCACAATTTCTTGGGGAAAGGTATGTGTACCCTAAAATGTGGAATTTTCCCCAATAATCGATGGGGAAAATTCCACAAAATATTAGTAATTTACTTATTCACCAAATTTTTTGGGAATATTCCCTACTTTTTCTGGAATTTATCCATTTTTTTGGGGAAAATTCCCCAATTTCTTGGGGAAAATTGTTTTTACCCTAAAATGTGGAATTATCACGTCCTGTCACCATTAACATTTATTTATTTATATTATCATAATTTTATTCGCAATAAAACATGCATAAACGATATGTTTTGGAAGGTATTAATTATACAAAATAAAATGTACGGTAGTTAAATTGTAATAGGGAGAGAGAAATAGTAAGCTTATAAATAGACAACGCTTATGAATGAAACGTCGAAACCCTGACAAAGGTATGAACGAGAGAACCCCATCGGAACGCGCTAAATAAACAAGAATATCGACCGGGGCAGCAAAACAGAGAAATTAAAAAGCTACACGGAGAAATATAGTTGAAGTAATTTTACTCAACTTCCGATCAAATTTGGGACATAAGGACAAGTTAGAAGTTATTTAGAAGTTATTTAGTAGTATCTCTGTATTTATTTGTGATATATTAAATGTTCGAAAATTAATCAAAGTTGAGTAAAATTCAGAAGTGTAGGGTGAAGTATGAAAGCGTGCATTAAAAATTTTTAAATATATATATTATTACTCGTAGTATAACCATAAAAAACCAATCTTTTATTAAATCACAAAAATAGTAGAGCTTTCCGTTCATTCTACTCTACGCTTCAATCGAGAGTTGAGTAAACCGTGAATCGCAAGATTTATTCCAACAGCTACATCTATTCACGCAGGAACGAATGAAAGTAATCTGCGCCTTGGACACACATAAAACATTTTTAATTTCAAAAACTTTAATTCTTAAAATTAAATTGATATTATGAAAATTTAAACAAAAAAAAGTTCTTTTTTTTTTAGTTTCACTAAACTTTATACGTTGTTATAATAAAAATCTATACTAAATGTAATTTAATAATTATATTATATATATATCAATAATCATAGTTATAATAATTGATTAATTATATTAATTTTTAAAAATATTTTGTTAATCATTTATGAAAAAAGTTGATTTATTTTTACTTGAGTAAGGCTAAAAAATTTTATTGACGGCACTTACTCTCACAAGCTCTGAATAATTCATGCAATCACTATATAAAAAAGTTCCAAATTTTATATCTTAGCATTGTAAGCGAGCGTGTGCGTGATTCGACGAAAGCGTATCGTACTATATATAAGTGTAGTTATTAGGTTTATATATGTAAGGTTATATGTTTAAGTGAATTTGAAATATGATTGGCTACGTCTGAATGGTGTGAATGTATTTGTAAGTTGTTTATGTATATACCGGATGACTATTGGCAGGCTCGAGGTAAGAATTTTTTTTTATTTGAGACAACCATACCATTGCCAGTTCAAATAATACGCCCGATGCTCATTTTACCCAACTACGGTTTGAAGCACCTCAAGCGTCGGTGATATACTTATACATTTCATGTTAACCCACTGACGCATGTTGGTGCCCTGTCGTCGATAACGTTTTACTCAACTCCTTACTATTCCCTATGTAACGCTTATTGTTATTCACTTTGGGTGAATTAGGTATATATCAAATTGATTTTACCCGACTAGGATTTAATAGATGTTCAAATGTCCTTATGTCCCAAGTTTAATCGACAGAGTTGAGTAAAATTACTTCAACTATTTTTCTCCGTGTAGTTGATCTGAAAAGAAGGAACGTCGGGAAAACCAGAGGAGAAAAATTATTCGAACATATTCTTCCCCTTTTTTCTTGTTCAATATACGAAAAGCCAAGCAAATCAGTCACGTGCCAAGGTCAGGGAAGCATCAACCAGAGGCTGATAAAAATATCCAAGCCAAAACCAGTATTGATAGAAAAATGGCGACCAGGACCACTATCGATCGAAAATTGCCTATAAAATATTAGAGCACAGTTCTCCAAATTGGATCGCTACAAAAATCATAGGATTTCCAAAAAGTCAGTCAACTAAATGAATATCTAGCAAAAACTGATAGGGGCGCTGTTAGCACCCGATTAGTATTTCTAGACTAGAAAGAACTGATAGGGGCCCTGTCAGGTGCCAGTGCGGAATTCCTTGTTTCGCTTCAGTATGGAAAATCTATTTATGTGCCACCGACGCGCAAACTCGTTTTTTCATTATAGTTAACAGTAGCGCAATGTAGTATATTGCGCTACAGAGAAATGAAATGTAAAAATTGAACTGCGCATGCGCCTATAGCCATGCAACGGAGGACAATCTTCTTATTTTTCTTCTTCTTCGTGCAGTGTTAGCACCTTATTGAAAAAGCCTTGTACATTTTAACTGCGCATGCGTTTATTAAAATCCATTACTACTACACAAGATCGATAAAATCAAAATGGCCAGGACTAGTCGTGACATATCAAGTGTAATGCTAGCACCGCAAACAATAAGCGGTAGTAGTTACTACATAAGAGTAGTTAGAAAAACAAACTAGTGATAAGTAAATAAGTGTATTATTTTTTTAAATAGTACTTCATTAGTTGAAATTACTTATTACGAACTTGAATGCATAATTTCGTTATGCGATAATATTCTGGATTCAAAAGTTTCATCATAGTTTTGGAATTAAAGAAACTCAAATTTTTCAGATTTAGAGCATACGTTGATTTTACTCTTGAAAACAAAAATTAAAGGAGTCGTAACCTGTATAAAGTATCACTAATATACAATAATAAAAATAATTACTTCTAAAATGTATATAAATCTTTATATTATATAATGTTCTTTAATTCAAAAATTTGATCTGTTTCTTTCAAAAATATTTCATTTTATAGAAAATCGATTTAATAATTTAAAATTTTAATCAGAATCATAAATTGGCATAAACTTTAAAAATTCCCGATTACACGGGGCCCATACACTTCTTACACGGCCCTGCAGTAGTTGCAGGTTATAAGCGTTATTTTCTTTCTTGTATTCCAAGCGTGCGCAGCAGAGAGGCTTAGTCGTTAGGTTAGTAATGCATTAATTATAAGTAGAGAGGTTTCGAACCAGCCAGCGTTAAAAATAATTTTTAATACCACCTAAACGAGTGTTTGTGTAGAGAAGAATGGGGTGGGGGCGGGGGGGGGTGTTTATAGGTGTGCATATAAAAATAGTAAGTTAGAGTCTACTTGAAAGTAAATACAGTTTTGAAATGTACTAAGAATATTCATCGATTCAACTACTCCTCTTATTTGATTTACCCCTATGTTCCTGTAGTTCACTTAACTTCAAAAATGACACTGGGGCCTTTACCAACTACAGAAAGTAAGTTTAAAAGTAGTCAAACCTACTGAGATTTTTTTTCGGTGTACGTGTAACGAAAAAGTACTGTCAATTTACTCAGAAAAAATTTCCTATCTTGGAAACAGATTTTTTACTGTGAAAACAGTAAAATTAACCTTCCGTTAGGAACGGTAAATATTAGAGTCTTAACTCGAATTTTCCCTGTACTTTTTCTCTCAGTGTGAAAAATCCTTTTTATTTCTTATTTTCTCAGTGAGATACCAGAAAAAAATTGGTCACGAGACTCTGCTGATAAATGCCCTTAAATTCAATGCGGAGGTCTAATAGGGCCCTCATGGTGTCCGTTTTTATAGGTAGGGTAGTGTAAGGGCTGACCTCACTAAATCCCTACTAAAAAGTCTAGTAGGGCCCACCTTGACGTTACCGACGGGGCCCTGACTAATTTTCCACGCTAGATCCCGACTAGAGATAGGGCAAACTCCTCGGAGCCCCACTAGATCCCTATCAAAATTTCTACACGGGACTCGATAACTCTCGATAGAATTATAGAATTGAATTGAGCTTGGTCACACTTTATCGGGGCCACAAAAGTAAGGACAAGTTCGTTAACCAGCCACATCCAACCAAAATTGAGAAAACTAGACCATTTTTTGTGTTTTTAAAAAAATCAAAAATTCCAATACTGGTTTTTGATAGTGCTGATAAATCTCTACTGATTATCTTCATAACATTTTGCAATTAAACCAAAATTAGAAATGTTACATCATGTTAAAACTTGAAAAAAGTAAATATCAAAATTTCATTTTCCAGTTAAATTATACGAGATATGAAAAAAAGTTATCACACTAATGTATTTTCCACATCAAGATAAAAAAAAACGTACAATTGTAGAGTTGTTAGTTTCAAAAAGATTTACAATTTTTGTCTCACATAGTTTCTGATAAAACATATATTTTTCGTTTCAATCCCAAAAATATGATTCAAATTAAAAAAATCCATTTTTTAGACAAAATGTGTGTGATACAAAAAAAATGTTTAGATCGAAAATTATTTGTCTGAATGAGGTCTACAAATTCTTATTAAGACATCTCTCGACAGGATGTATATTTTATGTTTTGATTTTAAATATTGAAAAAATTCCATTTTTTTCACCAAAATATGTGAGATACGAAATGAGCGTTGTTCTGCAAAATCGTTTCCTTAAATAAAGTCGATGATTGTTTTTCCTTTTCGAGATATTTGGAAGAAAATGAATTATTTAAAGCATGTAATTTATTAAAAAGTTATACTGAAATGTATACGGAAAATCGAGCGCGAAGCGCGAGTGTCATGATAAGAATGTGTTCCTTAAGGCCGATAGAGCCTTAAGTAAATTGAATTTCCTGTTTCACTTAAACTGAAAAACAAATTTAGTGAACTTGGGAAAATATTTAATTCACATCATCTCTAATATTATAAAATTGGTTTGAGCTTCAGTATTGAATTATAACAAATAAACTTAAATGTATGCGAAGAGCATAAAACTGCATAAGACTGCTGAATACGGATACTAAACTAAACAAGCAGACGCGGACAATGTTCCAGGGATGGTCCCGAAGGAATAACCCCCAAGCCAAGGTGTTAACTACCGTGCTGAAGGCTGCATGGCACCAGGGACTGGTGTCTCACACGGTGTCTCTAGGAAACCAGGCCACCTCCTAGAGTATTGAGGCCTTACCCCTGCATGCGGAGCTCTGCAGGGGCGGACCGAATACTTCCCTAGCTAATCGTGGGAATTATAATGAAGTTTCAAAAATTAAATAAAAGTATGTGTGAGGAGACGTTTGGAGGTGAATTTGACGTGACGGAGGAGACGCCGAATCCTTTCGAAACCGATAAGTCCCAGGTACGGCAGTACCGGGACTGGCTTCACGTGAGGAACGAGAAGCAGTTGGAGATCCTGAAGAAGGTGGAATCGGCCCTGGAGAAGATGGAGAGCTTCTCCAGGACCAAGAAGAATATGCACCTTCCTATCAGGGACGGAATTCAGGAGGCGAAGAAGGAGTTCGGGGCGCTGCGGTATGATATAGAGGATACCGTCTACTACCTCGACTCCTTCGAGTACCTGATGCGCGGTCTAATGGTGAAAAGAATCAAGGAGGTGAAACCACCCAAAAACAAGGGAGTAGTTGACGAGGGCGGCGAAACCCTCCCACAGCCGGCGGCCAGGTGCACACCGGACACTCACAAACGGCGTAGAGAGCCGACTGTAAGTCCGGAGGTGCCTGTGGTCACAAAACCAATGGAGAAGAGGCCTAAAGCCTCCAAAAAGGAAGAGGAGTGGGTAATTGTCCCCAGCAAGAAGGACCTCCGGAAGAAGAGAGAACAGAAGCCTTGCAAGACGCCGGAACAACCTCGCCGTGCGCGCCCAGAAGCGGTGCTCATCAAACCAGCGCAAGAGATGAGCGACGCTACCATCCTGCGCGAACTTAAGAAGCGCGTCAACCCTGACGAACTGGGCGCCACAGTCCAGGGGATCAGGGAGACGCGCTCCAAGGACTTGCTAGTAGAAATTAAATGTTCCGCAAAAGGCAGAGGGAGGCTGGGCACTGCCTTTAAAGAGGTAATTGGAGCCAGGGGGACGGTTCAACATCTCATCCCCCGGATCGAGGTCGAGATCGTCGACCTGGAACCCACTATCGAAGCGAAAGACGTCGAAGATGCCGTCAGAAGCCTCTTCGACGAAGAACCGGAGCTGGAGTTAAGGGTGCCTCTAAGTAAGACACCCTATAGAGGTAACCGGAAGGCGTATGTGCTTCTAGAGGAGGCAAGGGCTCTGAAGTGTCTCAAGGGGGCCCACATCAAGATCGGGTGGGTCTCCTGCAGAGTTGGCAGGAAAAAGGAGGTGAACCGGTGCTTCCGCTGCCTTGGCTTTGGCCACATAGCGGCGGACTGCCGAGGGCCAGACCGCAGCAGGTGCAGCTGGAGATGCGGCGAGGAGGGGCATCTTGCGGGTTCCTGCATCGGGAAGCCGAGGTGCTTCCTCTGTGCCGCAAGGAAGGAAAAGCCCCGGAATGACCACATACCGGGGACTATGCGTTGCGCAGCCTTTCGGGAGTCAGCCCCGAATAGGAAGCCTTAGGAAGGCCGCCATGGAGAGAAGAACTAGAGGAGTAATTCCAGCAACATAGATGAAGAAGCGAGGATAGGCTTACATCGCCTGAAGATGGCCCCCACCCTGAAGTAATGCCTAACGGCGGTTCCGGGGTGGGATTCCAAGGCCTAGAGACAGGGAGGGAGTTTTAGTGGGTAGGGCTGCGTGAGCAGCAGAGTCCCACACACCAGGGGTGCACGCAGTCCCCTTAACGGTGCATAAAGCATTTCTGCCTTCCTCAAAAAAAAAACTTGCGAGCGAAGCAAGCGATGAGAATGTGCCCGCGAAGCGGGCACAGTTTTTTAAAAGGGTCTGTTTTTCCACAGAAAGATTTTAAATTATTATTATATGTTACGAATTTTGGTTCAGAAATTAACTTGTTAGATTATGCGTGATAGTAAACATCAGACAACTCTCTGAAACATTCATCCGAAGTTACACACGTGTTTCTTATACTAAGTTCCTTTATTTCCTATAGGTTTTTCTCTATGTATGAGAATACTAATAAAGTTTATATCAAATTGTTTAATTCTCTCACCTTACACTAGTGCGAATTCGAACCAGTAAAATTTTCAAGTTGCTCAGAACAATTTTTTTATAACCTAATATATTTTTTTCGACAATTTAAATTGCACTTTTTTCATCCATAAATCAGCTGCTGAAATCGTGAAATCCCAATTCGTACCTGTGTACAGTTTATGGGTGCTGGAATAAAGTGTACGGTGAGACGGATAAACTACATTAAGTATTTTTATTTGTAATTATATAAATAGGAATGAAGCTGCAGCTGCAAGGCACCCATATGCAAGCAAACGAGCAAGTATACATAGGTGGAAGAAGACGGTGGTGCCTCCTTTCCCCACCTCCCTTTCTCATTTCAATGAAATTTTGAAGATGGATCATTGGAAACCGTATCTTCAATACATGGGAAAGAAAATGTCGTCGTCAACTACTGTACTCCAGGCTACTCTAGTTAAAGCATTCGATATGTCCAGGTCATTATTATTTTATAATAACGACCTGCTTGTTAACATCAAAAACACAATGGAGATATATATCGACGGCACGTTTAAATCGAGGCCTAGAGTACCAGGAGTGTATCAGTTGTTGACTTTCATTGCAATGAAAAGCGTCCAGGTAATATATATATATATATATATATATATAGTAATTTTTTACGTACTACTAGGGGCAAAAACTAAAGTAAATTTTGTTATAAAATGAAAATTTTTTATTTATTTATCCAAATCAATTTCATCCCCTTCAAAGTAATCCTCTTCCGTTTACTTTCACGCTTTACTTGACTTTCTCTATACCGATTTATAAATTCCTTGACCTGTAGCGACCCCGGAAAGTGTAAACAAAAATAAAAACTGTTTTATTCCTTTAAAATTTGAATTTTAATAAATTGATATATGATTTTTAATATAATTATTACGTGTATAGTATATACATTTTATTGCATAATAAAGGATTTTATATATATTCTGTAATTACATAGATAATATAAATTCAAGTATAAAGTTAATTTAAGATTATTAGTATTCATCAGTGTATTAAATTCAAAATGAATCTAACCTCAAATTTCAACAGTGTATAATTTTAATATCTTAACAGTGAAACTGTTCTTAGGATCTTTTTGATACAAATATATTTATATTAGTGAGTGCCTCTTATTTAACTATAAAGGTACTCAAAATATTGATAAATAATTATTTAAAACATAAATTCTCAAAATTCCCTTTATATTTTCTTATATTCTATGAATTCTGTAATATTCTTGGTTATATTACTTGAACTTAAATTCTCGAAAATTTAAGAACTCTATAATTTTATCTTTTATCGTTAAAACTAAAAAAAAACATATTACCTGTCTTTGAAGGCAGTGCAGTGGTTCATCAATTTTCATGACTCCGCCGTCAGGATTGAATATTTGTTAGAGTGAGATAAAAGTAGTTGTGTTCAATTTTGATACCTTCAATCCCAAAATGTACCACAGAATCATAATAAAAACAATTCAAATGTCTTTTATGCTCTTCTTATTCTTATTATTATGAGGTCAGCGAATGGTCAACGGATTTGCTGCCCGTTTATTGGACTGGATCCGCTAGGGGTGTTATTTATTGCTAGTTTACAAACTTGGTAACATATAGCCCACCATGTATATAGACATTAATTTATAAAACTTGAAATAAAAAAGCTTGCATGAAATATTATTACTTTTAAAACTCAAACTAAAAGCCATGGGTAATATGAACTCCAGAGTAATTTATATATTAACTCATTTCAGCAAGATAACTTTTTTGAAAACAACAAATGTTTTTGCAAAATTGGAAAATATAAAAAAAGAAATTTATAGTAAACTTCTATTAACTTCGTTTTGGTAATAACATCATAAGTTTTTAAAAATTCACTTACCGATTTTCTGACCCGATAGTAGAAAAAAAACATTTCTTCTTTTAAGTACTAGAAAATAATTTTAACGACTTTAATTTATTTCAGAAAATCTTGTTTAAGTATTGGCTACGTTCCAGAGAAACATCATGATCATCAGCTCGGGAAACCAATAGTGAAACCACTATTGGCCCGAGGTTTGATGAAGGAAATAGATCCAATCTTAATTACATCCATTGGAAAGTTGTAGACAGTTGAATTGCGAATAAAATGAGCTGTCGTTTAATCTGATTGGATAATTAAGAGCGGAGAAAATTTGGAAAAACCGGGAAATTTAGCTTTTGTTAAACAAATTAATATCTCAGTTAATTTTTAACCTTTTAGGTTGAGGTTTTGTGGAAAAGTAGCAGACTTTATGCTCTTCAAATGTATAAAAAAGGGACACTTTAAGATAATACGTTTCCGCGCTATTTACACATTAATTTAAATAATGCGTTAATTGTAAAATGTCTGCTTTCCCGGTTTTTCCGAATTTCCTCCGCTTCTAATTATCCAATCAGATCAAGCGACGGCTTATTTTGTTCATAATTCAATTGTCTAAAGCTTTTGAATTGATGTTATCAAGATTGGATAATTACCTTTAATGTTATAAACGAAAAACTAAAACAAGTGCGAATTTTTGGTCTTAAATGTTAATAAAAAAGTTATAAATCATATTCCGCTGTCCAAAACATGACACAATTACTCTATGAACAACCTTTCTTCTGATGGCGTAGTCCGTTATCTGAAATAAATAATGTCATAAGAAATCCCCTGTTGCTTGGACTAATGTTCCACCAAGAAGAAGAAGAGGAACTCCTTCCCCAGGAGAGTGACAGTCGCTTGGTGGAAGATATCCCAATTTCAAATCAGAGAGAAGAAGAGGAACTTTTTCCACTACAGACTGACATCCCCTTAGTGCAAAGTGTACCTCTTCGTTGCTCTGATTCAACACGGAGGCAACTTTCATTCAACGGTCAGTACAAAAATTTCAAACTCAACTAATTAATTTGGAATTATTTGAAAAATTCAAAAGATAGTTTAACTTTAATAAATAAATTTCCTCGCGGACTCGGCCCAGTGAACGGTCATTGAATTCACAGACCGTTCACTAACAGTTAGAGTTCTAAATTTCTCGGACATTTAAAATCCGGTCACGTTCTCGTGACTGTGGCCGTCATTTTAAGACAACTTGAGAATTTACAGAGAATTTAAGAGAATTTTACCTCCACCAATATTTTCTTTATCATTAAAACTTATAATATTGTAAATTTATTTCCAAACACTATGAATTTCAATTGAGATAACGAAGTTGACGTCACAGGCCATGTGGTGGGGATAGACTGTAAGTTAGGTTGGTCTTGGACAAAAGAAATATATGGGAATCATTGGGAAATTGATGAAACAAAATTTTCTAGCGTAAAAGTAAGTCATAAATTTATTAATAATTATATTTTTCAAGTGCAAAATTCATTTCCTCTTATTTTGAGTACCTACTTGTCGCTTGTCATTCTTTTAATTTTTTAATATAAAATAAAATGTCATAAATTTGTAGGTTATGATGACCGTTTGTTTTGAAGGATTTGAAGAATGTGTTAAAAAGGAGAACATGCTTATCGATACATTCTTCAAATCTTTCAAAACATACGGTCATCATAACCTACAAATTTATGACATTTTATTTTATATTAAAAAATTAAAAGAATGACAAGCGACAAGTAGGTACTGAAAATATGTAATCAGAGAATTATGTGCAAAGTATTTTATATGAAGAAGTAATAAACATTTGATCTAATGAGTGCTAAATCTACATTCTTAATTAATTCTTAATTTTATAATCTTACTTTTTTGTGACCTAAGCACAGATTTTACACTTAAAATACAAAAATGCTTCACAGAATTGAAGTATTTTCTAAATATGAAGCAGTTTATTCACAAAGCTTTAAAATTTTGCAATTGAAATCTTGGTGTAAAATTTTAACCATTTATCGACTTTGAATTTTTCCTACGATTTCAGAAGAACAGGCAAATTAAGAATTACAAAATATTTCATTTAACAAATTTTTTTTTTTTTTTTTTGGTGAGGAGGAAAAATGGCAAAATCTTTTATAGACGTTGTACAGGACTCTCCTAGGACGGGTCTAGGCATACCTGTTAAAACCAGAAAATCCCCTCTCTCGAACCAATACACCACCCGCGGAACCGCCTTTCGGCTTTGAACTTCACGGGTGGTTGGTTCCATTAAAGTCGCGTGCGACTCTTCCGTCATCCGTTCGCTCGGAACTTCCACCCGCGGCCACCCGCCCACTAGGACAACCGACCAGCCGCGCCACCCAGGGGAGAAACAAACAGATTCCTCCCCCGAACGACGCGGACAGTCAAGTCTACCCGAGACGCAGGACCGCGGGCGCAGGCCCCGATGCGATTTCTACTGGCCCTCCCCGTTGTTTCGCTCCCGACGCCCATCAAGCTCCCTCGTCTTCATCACAAGTGTGACGAATGACTCGATGAGAGTCCAGAACCGCTCAGACTGGAGCATGAGGGGGACCATCGTGTCAGGAGTAAGTTCGGAACCCACCGCCTGACCGAGGACCCCCCTAGCCACACCCCATTTTGCGCAGACGAAGAGTGCGTGCTCTGCGTTATCCACCGGGGAATCGCAGTAGCAACACGTCTCCTCGTCTCTCTTCTTAAAGCGCCTCAGGTACGCGTTAAAACAGCCATGGCCCGAGAGCGCTTGTGCCAAGTAAAAGCCGACTTCCCCGTGCTTTCTGTTCAGCCAGGTGGCGAGCTCCGAGATCAGGCGGTAGGGCCATCTCCCTGTCTGCTCACCATGCCATCTCATCTGCCATTTCTCGACGAGTCTGCGCCTTCCATCCTTGCGGATGGCCTCCTTCGCGCGAGCGATTTTCTGCAGGTCGGCGCAGGTAAGCTCCTTGCGAAGCTGAAAGGTTTCCTGCCTTTCCTCCGCCAATAAATCTTTTGGCGGGACGCTCGCCAGGACCAGCACAGCGCTTGTCGAGATAGTTCTATATGCCGAAACTATTCTCAGCGCGACAAGTCTCTGCGCCGAGAACAGCTTCTTCTGAATAGCATGGTTTTGCAAGGCATTGGCCCAGACCGGAGCTGCATAAAGCAGCTTCGAATGGACCACGCTCGCCACCAATCTTCTTTTCGCTTCCCTGGGTCCACCAATGTTTGGCATAAGCCGGGCCAAATTTGCTCCACATTGCATGGCTTTGGCGGCTGCGATCTTTAGGTGTTCGCCAAAGCTAAGCCTACGATCCAGCTGCACCCCCAGGTACTTAATGCTTGTTTTCCACTCGACTTCATGCTCTCCGAGAACGATCCTCGGGTATTGGAAGGATCTCCTGTCCGTAACGAGCAAAGCCTCGGTTTTCTCAGGGGCCAATTTAAGACCTCTGCCATCCAACCAGCGCTTCGCTCGCCACAGGCTTTCATTGATCCTCAGCTCTAGGATTCCGACGTCGTCAGCGGCGCACACGACAAGTGCGTCATCCGCGAAGCCGACGATGCTCGTTCCAGCAGGCAGGTCCATGCGCAGGAAATCGTCGTACATGACGTTCCAAACGAGTGGACCCACCCGCGACCCTTGAGGGGCGCCACATGTCATCTCCTCCTTGAGAGACCATTTGTCGCCCTCATATATCACCCACCTGTCGCTCAGATAGTCATCTATCATTCGCAACAGGTAGTCTGGAACCTTTTTCCGCACCATCGCCTCGATGCAGATGTTCCATCTCGCGGTATTGAACGCATTGCGTATGTCAATGCTAATCAACGCACAGAATCCCTTACGCTTACCAGTTCCTTTTCTTGCATTTGTGGCGATGTTAACCACAGCTTGGATGGCGTCCACAGTGGACCTGCCTTTCCTGAATCCGAACTGGTTTTCCGAGAGCCCGTTCTCCCCGACCAAGAGAGCCTGAAGCCGTTGTAGAATCAACTCCTCCAGAAGCTTCCCCATCGTATCCAATAGGCATATTGGTCTATACGACGAGGCGACCCCTAGAGGTTTGTTGCCCTTCCTCAGCAGGACCAACCTCTGTTTCTTCCAATCTGCGAAGAACCTCCCCTCCCGAAGACAGGAGTTAAAGGATTCTAGGAGGATCTCTGGGTACGCCCCGATCACCTCTTTGAGGATCTCGTTCGGCACCCCGTCGATACCTGGCGCTGTATTTGCCTTAAGCCTTCCACCCGCTCTCTTTAGTTCTTCGAGAGTGAAGAGTTCTTCGCGCCGTACCACGCAGGAACTGCGGTCCTGTCTTTGGAACGGCTCCACGTGTGGAAACAAGCTACACACAATGTACTGGACTCGATCGGGATTATCCAGGCCCGGGGTCTTTCTTCTAGCCACCAATCTCTTGGTGACTATTTTGAAGGCGAGACCCCATGGGTCCTTCTCGACCTCACCGATCAAGTCTTTCCAGCATTGAAGTCGGCTTTTCTTTATGCCTCGCTTCAAAGCTGTTTTTGCCCCTTTCCATGCCTCGTGCAGCGTAGCATCCCCCTATGAACGGGTGAATTTTCGCCGCGCTGCGAGGCATTCTCGACGTAGGGCTGCCAACTGGTCGTTCCACCAGTACATCGCACCCTTGGCTTGCCTGCGCTCACGGCGAGGCATCGAGTAGTCGCAAGCCGCGATCACCTTCTGCCTCACCGAGCGCACAGCAGCTTCAAACGACCCAGCAGGGCAGACCCAACCAAGCTCATCGATGAGCCTGGTTTCTTCGAGGTGTTCGCGAAGTCTTTCCCTGCTAAGTCGTCTCGTGTTCCAGGAGGGGCTCCTTCCTTCGCCGCCCCTACCCTTATCCACCGCCTGACACCGTTGTTCTAGTGTGAATTCGATGCACCGGTGGTCACTCAAGGTTATTACCTCGAGGACCGACCAGTCGCTTATCCTTGAAGCGAGGCGAGGTGCGGCAATTGTGAGATCAATTATTGACCCCCCCGCTCCTCGTCTGAACGTAAATTCCCCGCCCTGATTCAAGACGATCAGTTCGTTCCTAGCGACCATCTCGCCAACCAAGATTCCCCTCCTATCTAGGCGGGCTTCACCCCACTCGGGCGACTTACTGTTGAAGTCACCCCCTATGAGGGATCGCCCGATGGCCTCACGGAGGCTTTCCTCAAGGAGGAGGATCTGGGTCTCAAAGACATCGAAGGGATCGCCGGGGGAGAAGTAGCAGCTGTACACACGCACACCCGCCACCTCCACCCAGACGAACCCCGCGTCGGTCTCCAGGAAGTCCCCGACGCCCAAATCAGGGTTACAAACAAGGATGCCGGCCCTCCTTGATGCATCCTGATACCAAGCAGAGTTATCGGACCACTTGTACTGCTCACTAATGAGCAGCACATCAGCCCCCCTCTCCCTGGCAGTCTGCATCAGGAGGTCCTGGGCATCCTTCCCCCTTCCGAGGTTGATCTTTTTCGCCCCTGTCTGCACATGACAGGCACCTTGGTGGTGCCTTACAGGTCCCGGCCAAGTGTCCCGTGGCGCCGCACCTCCAACAGGCGTTTTTCCTGTCGGGGTTGCCGCAGCCCCGGGACCCGTGGCCGTACCCAAGGCACCTGAAGCAGCGGGCGACTTCCAGGTGTTCGCGAATGCGGCACTCTACCCACCCGATCCTCAACTTACCTAGCTGAAGCAGACGCGCGGCGCCTGCCTCAGCCAGCCGGATCACTGCAGTCTTCACCCCACCAAAGCGGGTGAAGAGCCTGCAGGACCCCTCAAAAGCCGGTGTGCCCAATGCCAAGCACAGGGCAGACACAACCTCTTCTTTTTCAACGGTCTCGTCGAGGTCCCTAATTTCGAGGGACCTCGTCGAGACCAGGGCTGAAATTTGCGCCCTTTCCCCGACCGCCAGGTCGAGCTCCTTTCGGAAGGCCGAAAAGTCTCCCCCCTTTTTGAGGACCAAAAGGACTTCTTCCTTCCTGGTTCTCCGGATAGACAGGACCTCAAGTCCTGCCTTCCGGGGGTCGACCTTCGCCTTCATTTCCCTCAAGATGTCGGCGTAAGACTAGCCGTCCTTCGCCGACACCTTGATGGCGTCGCCCGACCTCGCGGCCGGGGAGCGCCTCGGCAACTTTCCCTTTGTTTTGTGTTCCTGCGCAGAGGGCACAGGAACCTCTTTCTTCTTCTTCTCTTTTTTTTTCTTCTTTTTCTTCTTCTCCACCAGCTGCCATTCCCCATCCTTTTTTGGGGTCTGGCCTCTGGTGGCCGCGGCATAAGACGGCGATATGCCGCCCTTCCCTTTCTTGGGAAGCCGATCTTCGGGGGGAGAAGGAGCAACCCTCTTCTCCCCCTTTGTCAGCTTCTTAGGGGTATCTCCCAGAGACGCAGAGCGCAGTCTCCGGAAGATACCCATCTTTTTTGAGGCGGGGTGGGATTCCAGCTTCTTCTGGATTTCCATCCCGCTTTCTACAAGACATTTATGGGTGTTGAGCATTCCGCTCAACACCTCTGATGCCTCGTTAACACTGTCCTTTACGTGGCCAGGGTTATTTCTCAGCATACCCTGCTGGATGACACTGAGAGCCCTGGCCAACTTTTCCATTTTCGTGCTTTGCTCCTTCAGGAGCTGAAGGACGTCTTTCCATCCCTCAGCCCCTGGAGAAGTGTGTGAGGGCGTATCTGACGCCTTCAACTCTTCACCTCCTTTATTTTTTACAATATTCATATCAAAACTGTCGTGACTTAAGACGGTTCGCCCATCATGGGAGCCCTACCGCGGTAGGGCTACTATCCCCGCCTATATGGATCCCTAGTTATGTGCGCCGAAACCGAGAAGCGGCTTATCGGATGGTCGATCCTATCGGCACATTTTAATAAAGCTACTTAAAAGGTTACGGGACAGGCTCGCGTTTTAATGATGCTAAAGGTTTAACGTCACCCCTATCGACCCAGCGGTGCCGGGTTCGCCCCGACACCTGACCCGGACTTCAGGCTAGACGGTGTGCGATTTATCCTACGCAGCGTTGGATATAAGGAAATACTGACCAAGTAATCCTTCATTCCTGCGCCCGGACGTCCATGATTTCAACTCCGACATTGGTTCCAGACAGTAGGATCGTGAGCGGTTTTCCCAGATTAACATGTGGTTTCACGGGATCTTTGCCCTTCGCGGTCGAACACCGGAGGGACTTACGGTTACCCATATTACTTCCACAGAGGTGAGGTACTGACATCGCGTCCTACCCTGGTCGAGAGGCTACTACTCCTCCCTTGGCTAGTCTATCGGGAATATCCACCAGGCGCCGGCCGCAGCCTCATTCACTCAGCGTCCCATTCATTCTGGTGTGTGTGGGTGTCGGTGTCGTGCATGTGATTGTAGTGTGACCGCAAGAGCGCACGCGGGAAGTTCAGCGTCATCGCCGCATACGCATTTGGGGCGATACCCCGATTAAGGGGCCCCCCGTATTCACTCCGTGTACGTTCATTCGGCATCAAGAGACCTGTTCATGGTCCCCTGATGCTTTCGCTCCACACCGCGTCCTCACGCGCTTGAAAGTCGCAGAACAACCGTCGTGGCACGTGCGCCCGGCAGGCCCATAACTAGGGAAAAGCCCGTCTATAGGGCTCCCTTGGCAGCCATCCTGACGGCAACAGCCCTACTGCTGGCAGAGTCCTTGCGGCTGCTACCGTTGGTGGGCTGCAGGACGCGTCTGCTCCGTGCTTGGACTCATGCGTTCACCTCGGCGAGACCCTGCCCGCCCACAGAACGCTCTCTCGGTTGTTAGGTGTGTTGTGTTTAGTGTCGCTGTAATGTGTTGTGTCATGTTGCTGTCTGTGTGCCCCCTCCTCCTTTCTCATCCGGGCTTGGGACGGATTGCAGCTGCCCATAAGATCTTGTAAAATCTTGACAAGATTTAAACACGAACTTGAAAAAAAAAATTGCATGTAAAATTTGAAATCAATAAATACTTATGTGATCATATGCAAATATCACTGAACACATTTTTGTGCTTTTTAATTTATCTCCTATTAGAAACTTTTTCCTTTCCATAAAGCAAGTCCTGTTTTGAATGAAAAGTCTGTGATGAGGCTGCAAACAGTGAGATGAAAATATGTCTAACATAAAATTGAGAATGTAATATTCAATCTTAAATTTTATGTTTATCTCTTCTTAATGCTAAATAATTCGCTAATTGAAAATGTTTTAAATGCACAAAATTGGTAAAAATTATGGAAATTCGAAATTTATAACTTAAGCTTTCCTTTAAAAATTTCAAATATTTTCAATTTATATATAGATTCAAATTGTAAATATTTATTAATTTCAAATTTCCACTAAAAAATAATGTTTAGACTTTCAAAATGATTCCACAATTTTTTTAAATCGAAAAAAGAAGTATTATTTCCATAACTACATATTCTGTAAATTTGAAATTGTCGTCTGCTTCGCGCCTCTTTTGTACGGAGTCGAGAAAAACACATTTCTCAATTTCGACTCGATAAACGACAGCCTGAAATCTAAAACTTGGAACAGTTGAAAACGCATGCATTGTAACGAAGAAGCGAGGAGAATAAGGGGAAACGGGACGAGTCGTTCTTGCATGCAAGAGTGACGAGGAAAGAAAAATGGCAACGTGCCCCGTTTCCGCTCCCTACCCGATTCACACCGACAGGCAGGCTGAGAGTGGGAGACACTGCGTCGGTTTCAGATCTGGGATCACTGCAGTGTCTCCAGAACGTGGGATTTTTCGGCCCCCACCACGTTCCCATCTGGGAGAAACACATGCAAACGTGGCGTGTCAGTGTGTCGGCTCTGCTACACGCTGCGGTCACCAGCTTCGTGTAAAGCCGAAGGTGCACGAAGACGGACTTCGTTACAATGCTTGAGTTTTCAAGTTATTTTTAGATTTCACGCTTTCGTTTATCGAGTCGAAATTAAGAATTGTATTTTTCTCGAGTACGTGCAAAAGAGGCGCGAAGCAGACGACGAATTTGAATTTATGAAGTATATAGTTCAAGAAATAACACTTTTCTTCAATTTCTTGAAGAAAGTCTGCATGAAATAAACATCAGTATGATCTTGGAAAATTTCATGAGGATTTCAACACTTCAAAAATAAACTTTCAGTGAAATTTAGTGACAATAAATGTATAAAATTTGAATCAATATATAATTTTCCATTCAAATTTATATACTTCTTACTAATTTTGTACATTTAACAATTTTTCAATTAGAACAATATTTTCTATCAAGATAAAATGAACATAAAATGCAAGTTCATAATTTATATTTTCAGTTATATGTTAGAAATATTTTCATCTCACATTTTTGTAGCCTAAGCACAAACTTTTCATTCCAAAACTTAAAATCTCTACGGAAATGGAAAATTGTCTAATAGCAGTAGATAAATTAAAAAGCTAAAATATGCGTTTATTGGTATTTCCATATTAACATATAAATATCAATCAACTTTAAATTTTACATAAAAATGTTCGTTCGAAGTGTTCAAATCTTGTTACAATTTGACAAGATTTTATGGAGGAGTGCAATCTTTTGGATGAAATATTATGTAGTTCTTAATTTGTCTGTCCGTCTGAAATCGTAGTAAGATTTGAACAGTAAACAACAAATTTTCCAATAGAATTCAAGATCAATAATAATTGATTCAGGAAATACTTCAACTCTGTAGAGCATTTTTGTATTTCGAATTCAAAATGTCTGCTTAAGCCACAAAAAAGTAAGCTGAAAATGTAGATATAAAACTAATTATGTCATGTTTATGTCTTCTTAATGGAAAATACTTTGCATATAATTCTCTAATTCGATATTTTTTAAATGTATGAACATTCAAGAAATTGATAAATATTCCATCTTTTTATAGGATCTAAAAATTTCCGGATAATGCTTTGATTGAGAAAGGTAAAAATTTGTCAAATATTGATATAAATTGCAATTTTACAATTGCATTATTTTTCAAATATTTTAACATCTCTTCAATCTTGATAATTCTTACAGAAGTTTATTTCATGTGAGTGACTTTTTCTTTTTCTAATGAAAGATTTCGTAATTCTAAATTCGGCCCAATTCGTAACATTGTAAAAAGATTTTAAAACTTCATAAAAAATTTTTTTCTGTTTTATTCAAAGTCAATAAATATTCAATGTTTGGAATCGAAATATTAAGTAAATGATTTTTAATTTCTGGGAATAAACTGCTTTAATAAACAATCTTTCTTCTTTGTGAGAAATCTCAATTTTAAAATTAAAATTCTACGCATAGGATACAAAAACATAATATGAAAATACTTTTATTACAGAATTTTGAAATATACAAGTTGACCAATTTTTAATCGAGTAAATCGGCTAATTTAAGCAAAAAATTATGTTCAAAATATTTTATCAAAAAAAAATAAGACACATTAAATTACGGTTTAAAATCCACATTCATAGATTGATAGTAAAAGCAGTTTAAAGTTTTTTAATCTTACGTTTTAGTGACGTATGCACAGACTTTTAATCAGATAAATGAAATGCTTTATAGAAAGTCAAAATTTTCTTATTACTGCACTTAATAAAATTTATAAAGTAAAAATATTTTTTAATTGATGCTTCAACTCAATTCTTTAAACATTCATTAATTGAAAATTGTACGCAAAATTTAATCTTGCAGCGTTCCAATATTCCCACAATGTTACAAAATCTTATTAATCATTATTTTAGTCGAATTATTTTCAAAATATTTAAAAAATAAATGTAAATATTTTGATTAAATACTCTGTCCAATTTTGCATTTGACTGATTTTGCAAAATTGTTGAAAGTTTTGAATACCGATAGAAGAAACTTTAAATGAAATTTTATGTCCATAAATGCTTAAAGTTCTATATAGAAATATCAACTACAACATTCTCAAATTTTATAAATAAACTACTAAATTCAAAAAGTTTCGGATTTTTTTAAAAACTGTACAAATTTCAAATATGAATCAGTCAAAATCTACTGATTATCAGTGAAATTTGACTGATTTAAATAACTAAAAACAGGTTACTGTGAATCAGTCAAATTTCACTGATTACTTCAGTGAAAAGTAACTGATTTAACAGTGAAAAATATTGTTTCCACTGATGATTCAGTGAAAAGGCAAATCACTGATTCAATCAGTGAAAATTTGACTGATTCAGATTTAGAGTGTATACAAATTTCAAATATAAAGTTTACTCTGTACATTAATCAAATAAATTTAGAAGATGAATATTTTAATAAATATTCCTAAATATTATTGGAATATGATACATATCGATTTAGAAAAACTTCTTCAAAGTACTCAGACATTTTTCTTATTTTACGACATTTTTGCACCATGTTTGACCTTTGGGTAGGATTCAAGAAAACAATTGTAGACATACTTTCATTACTTAGTAAAATACTATGACGACTTGCTTTTTAAATTAAAGCGTAAATGTTTAAAACCTTTAACAATCGGTTGCATAGATTCGGCTCTAATCTTGGACGCAATTAGAGAAATAGGTTTTTTTGCTTTTTTTAGATCTAGTTTTTGCCTTAAACATAAAAGAAAGAAAACACATTTGAAATATTAAAATAAAAAAGCTGGTTCATTCTTAGAGAATCCCAAATATTCTGAAATAAAACTCCTTTCCACACCACCACGGAGGTAGAGTTTAAGGCTCGTTTTTTTACGTGGTATCCCCTGTAGGCCTAGTCCACGTCCTACGAAACGAAAAGGGTTTTTGCTTTCAAGCAAAAAGAAAAAAGGAAAAAAATGAAGCAAAGTGGTAAAAAACGCTACAAATGTAGCCCGTACTTCAGGCTTGCCTCTATCAAATGCCAGTATACGTCGAACAAAAATGTTTTGTTTTAAATCAAATAATGAAGAAGTTTGATTAATTCGGGATGATTTGGGGTGCTTGATTATTGTGAGTCCCCTTGCCTCTCACTTATGCCCAAAGCGTGATATTACTCAATTTCAGTATGTTTTCTTACTCACAAAATAATAATTAAAACTAAACAATTTCCATACCCGAGGCACGCGAAGAAAGGAATAAAGAACGTATCTCTGATATAAGAAATAAAATGTCATTATTTTGTGAGTAAGAAAGGGGTTTGAAATTGATTAACGCCATGCCTTGGCCATTAGAATTAATCCTCTCCTTCGTGAACGAAGAGCAACAAACCACTTTCCCTATCACTTTCTGCCATCTCATATAGATTTTCGGTCATTAATTGCAAATGCTTCGAAGTGATGCTCGTTGTTCTGGCTGTTTCAGCTCTCGCCTTTAGGGCTGATCGAGTAACACAAATTGAGTTGACCGTCCTGTTTCCTAAGCGATTTCTTTTGGGAGTTTTCGCGTCCGTGAGCATGGAGAAACCTCGCTCCGCCTCAGCATTTGAATAGGGAAGACTTCGAACATGATTCAATACTGAGGTCAAATTTGGAAAAAGTTTTTCTCCTGTACTCGTCGAAGATACACCGATACTAGACCACATTTCGTCAAATGATAAATTCGACCACTTTTCTTTGAGTTCCTGTCTGATTTTGAGTAAAGAATCCCACTCTTTTTGTACACCTATTCTATCAAACGACCCTAAATCTTGACAAACTTTCCAGATCCTAGGAAAAGTTTCGCTTCGATCAGCATAGAAAGCTACTTGAGGCCGGAAAACAGCAACGCAAGACAAAAAGATGTCATCAAAAGGAAGTCGATTGCGAATTTCTTTGCTTGCTGTGACATAAAATTTCAAGCAATTACTTAGAAATAGATCAACTTCTACTATTTGCAATTTCTTGTTTGTAAGTTGCTGCTGGAAATATTCTCGCGTTTCCTTACCAACGTCAATGTCTTGAAGCGGCTTTTGATTACCAGGATCTGCAAAGTTAACATTTCTAATGATTTGAAAGAATAAATTCGGTTGAAAAAGACCCTCTTTCAAATAACTGCTAAGAATCCATACGAAGAATTTAGCCGAGTTTGGCTGGAGTTCCTGAACCATTGTTTCGCGACTTTGAAATTTCGCATTGTATACGTTGAACCTATTCAAAGTAAATTTCAAGAATAGGAAATATGCGAGTGTCAAAGGATTCTGCATTTTTCCTAACAAGTCTTTGGCCTTCTCTACCTTCTCAGATACGAGGACCATAAGATACTGAAGAATAACTTCCCAATTCTTTATTATAATATCTATGCATCGATAACGGACAAGCCAGCGAGTTTCAGAATGACTAGGAATTTTTTGATAGTCATTTCCTAATTCCAAAACAATCGATCGAAAAATAGCCGTTCGCTTGGAGCTAGCATTAAGAAAATCTGGCAAATCTTTGATTAAATCCTCTACATCTGGGATTGTGGCACAAGCATATTTTGCTACAATTGCTAACGAATGCGAGACACACGGGAAAACAATTAAACGGGGACTTTTTTCCTTTAATTTTGTTTTAAATGAGGACCTATTGCCGACCATCACCTGTGCATTATCACAAGCTAAAGCACAGATATTAGATAAAGGGATTTTCTGCCCGGACAATGCTTTTTCGAACGCATCAAAAAGTTTAGAGGCAGAACAATCCGAAGCATTTACATTAATAAGCTGGAGCAATTCCACCCTGACAGAAAATGTTGTTGGCTCCACATATCGAACCATTAATGACAGCCACTTTTCTAGAGTCCTGTCGGTCGTTTCGTCTTCGTACACTGAAAATGATTGCTTACGCAAAATATTTGCCATGCGATCAGTTTCAGCAGCACATACGACGTTATTTACAACTAGGACCATTTTAGTGTGGCTCAATCTAACGTCTTTTAAAACCGAAGGTTCCATATCTTGGAAAAGTCCTATCAATTCTGATGAAATCGCGAATGGTAAATTATGCTCTACGAAAAATGTACTAATCCTAATCTCTGCTTCTTGTACTTTCTGTTTGAAAGTAACACTTTCCGGAATCGTGGAATTTGTGAATTCTGAAGCAGAAGAACTTGCTACACAAGGTTCAACACTGTAAGAATTGGCAGTTACATTAGAAGAATTTTCACTTACTACTCCATAACATTCTAATTTATTTGAAAACTCTTACTTCTTTCTGTGTGATAAAGATGCTTCATGCTTTTCAATTTCCGATTTGCCACATAGCAACGTTTTATTGCAAATTTTGCAATGAAATCTTGTTTTATCTGCTAATGTAACCACCCACTCTCTCCACGACGGAAATTCCTGAAACCATCCCAACTGAAAGTTTTTTGCATTTTTCATGACTTTTCTAGCGGGTTGACATTCGTTTGAACCAGAGTTCAGACGGTGGTCAACCTTCGTTTGAACCTGGCTGTGCTTCAAAACACTCGAATTTGGGTCAACCGGATTACTCATTGTGAACAATAAATTATACGACGAAGGAAAACAGAATTATTTGATAAGAATTAATAAGATGAAAAGTCGATAAAATTGAGCGAATATGAATAATTTGTAATCTCCACACAAATTAAGTTTCACAAAATATGAAGAATCCACACTCTTGCCTTCTCAAATAACGCATAAAGCGAGAATCAAGTATATCTTAGAAGAAAACAAAAGAAGGTTGCTATTATTAATTGTTTTCGTCTCCAATTTGACCTCTATACCGTTCGTTTGCGATTTAAAACATTGGTAACTTTTTGGCTATTAATCTGATTGAGCTACAACTTTTCAGAAAACTTTCTTTACTAAAGTATTAAAATTTTTCTCCTGTAGATAGTTTCAGAAAATGTAGACACTTAATACAATATTAATAAAATCGTAAAATTTTGAAAATTTGTTAAGCTAGCGCGAGTGGAAGTAGAGAAAACAATTTTTTTTTAAATGTACTTCTCCCAATTACTTGAAAAATTAGAAGATTTAAAAATTTTTGCAAAAGGAAAAACGATGTGCCTTGAAAGTGTGTACAAGTCCTTGAAATTCAAATTCGAACGATTTTTATAATTAATTATCCTGTACATTTAAAGATACAATTTTTGTATTTGGAATAAGTTTTCTGCAATTACGAAAAAATTTATTTAGAGTACATAAAATTTATTGAACTATTACTAGTAAACTCTACCTCCGTGGTGGTGTGGAAAGGAGTTTTATTTCAGAATAGTTGGGATTCTCTAAGAATGAACCAGCTTTTTTATTTTAATATTTCAAATGTGTTTTCTTTCTTTTATGTTTAAGGCAAAAACTAGATCTAAAAAAAGCAAAAAAACCTATTTCTCTAATTGCGTCCAAGATTAGAGCCGAATCTATGCAACCGATTGTTAAAGGTTTTAAACATTTTCGCTTTAATTTAAAAAGCAAGTCTTCATAGTATTTTACTAAGTAATGAAAGTATGTCTACAATTGTTTTCTTGAATCCTACCCAAAGGTCAAACATGGTGCAAAAATGTCGTAAAATAAGAAAAATGTCTGAGTACTTTGAAGAAGTTTTTCTAAATCGATATGTATCATATTCCAATAATATTTAGGAATATTTATTAAAATATTCATCTCCTAAATTTATTTGATTAATGTACAGAGTAAACTTTATATTTGAAATTTGTATACACTCTAAATCTGAATCAGTCAAATTTTCACTGATTGAATCAGTGATTTGCCTTTTCACTGAATCATCAGTGGAAACAATATTTTTCACTGTTAAATCAGTTACTTTTCACTGAAGTAATCAGTGAAATTTGACTGATTCACAGTAACCTGTTTTTAGTTATTTAAATCAGTCAAATTTCACTGATAATCAGTAGATTTTGACTGATTCATATTTGAAATTTGTACAGTTTTTAAAAAAATCCGAAACTTTTTGAATTTAGTAGTTTATTTATAAAATTTGAGAATGTTGTAGTTGATATTTCTATATAGAACTTTAAGCATTTATGGACATAAAATTTCATTTAAAGTTTCTTCTATCGGTATTCAAAACTTTCAACAATTTTGCAAAATCAGTCAAATGCAAAATTGGACAGAGTATTTAATCAAAATATTTACATTTATTTTTTAAATATTTTGAAAATAATTCGACTAAAATAATGATTAATAAGATTTTGTAACATTGTGGGAATATTGGAACGCTGCAAGATTAAATTTTGCGTACAATTTTCAATTAATGAATGTTTAAAGAATTGAGTTGAAGCATCAATTAAAAAATATTTTTACTTTATAAATTTTATTAAGTGCAGTAATAAGAAAATTTTGACTTTCTATAAAGCATTTCATTTATCTGATTAAAAGTCTGTGCATACGTCACTAAAACGTAAGATTAAAAAACTTTAAACTGCTTTTACCATCAATCTATGAATGTGGATTTTAAACCGTAATTTAATGTGTCTTATTTTTTTGATAAAATATTTTGAACATAATTTTTTGCTTAAATTAGCCGATTTACTCGATTAAAAATTGGTCAACTTGTATATTTCAAAATTCTGTAATAAAAGTATTTTCATATTATGTTTTTGTATCCTATGCGTAGAATTTTAATTTTAAAATTGAGATTTCTCACAAAGAAGAAAGATTGTTTATTAAAGCAGTTTATTCCCAGAAATTAAAAATCATTTACTTAATATTTCGATTCCAAACATTGAATATTTATTGACTTTGAATAAAACAGAAAAAAAATTTTTATGAAGTTTTAAAATCTTTTTACAATGTTACGAATTGGGCCGAATTTAGAATTACGAAATCTTTCATTAGAAAAAGAAAAAGTCACTCACATGAAATAAACTTCTGTAAGAATTATCAAGATTGAAGAGATGTTAAAATATTTGAAAAATAATGCAATTGTAAAATTGCAATTTATATCAATATTTGACAAATTTTTACCTTTCTCAATCAAAGCATTATCCGGAAATTTTTAGATCCTATAAAAAGATGGAATATTTATCAATTTCTTGAATGTTCATACATTTAAAAAATATCGAATTAGAGAATTATATGCAAAGTATTTTCCATTAAGAAGACATAAACATGACATAATTAGTTTTATATCTACATTTTCAGCTTACTTTTTTGTGGCTTAAGCAGACATTTTGAATTCGAAATACAAAAATGCTCTACAGAGTTGAAGTATTTCCTGAATCAATTATTATTGATCCTGAATTCTATTGGAAAATTTGTTGTTTACTGTTCAAATCTTACTACGATTTCAGACGGACAGACAAATTAAGAACTACATAATATTTCATCCAAAAGATTGCACTCCTCCATAAAATCTTGTCAAATTGTAACAAGATTTGAACACTTCGAACGAACATTTTTATGTAAAATTTAAAGTTGATTGATATTTATATGTTAATATGGAAATACCAATAAACGCATATTTTAGCTTTTTAATTTATCTACTGCTATTAGACAATTTTCCATTTCCGTAGAGATTTTAAGTTTTGGAATGAAAAGTTTGTGCTTAGGCTACAAAAATGTGAGATGAAAATATTTCTAACATATAACTGAAAATATAAATTATGAACTTGAATTTTATGTTCATTTTATCTTGATAGAAAATATTGTTCTAATTGAAAAATTGTTAAATGTACAAAATTAGTAAGAAGTATATAAATTTGAATGGAAAATTATATATTGATTCAAATTTTATACATTTATTGTCACTAAATTTCACTGAAAGTTTATTTTTGAAGTGTTGAAATCCTCATGAAATTTTCCAAGATCATACTGATGTTTATTTCATGCAGACTTTCTTCAAGAAATTGAAGAAAAGTGTTATTTCTTGAACTATATACTTCATAAATTCAAATTCGTCGTCTGCTTCGCGCCTCTTTTGCACGTACTCGAGAAAAATACAATTCTTAATTTCGACTCGATAAACGAAAGCGTGAAATCTAAAAATAACTTGAAAACTCAAGCATTGTAACGAAGTCCGTCTTCGTGCACCTTCGGCTTTACACGAAGCTGGTGACCGCAGCGTGTAGCAGAGCCGACACACTGACACGCCACGTTTGCATGTGTTTCTCGCAGATCACATAAAACTCACACAGTCACATAAAGTCACAAAGTCACATAAACTCTTTAGAACTCTAGTTAGTTGCTAACCATTCGTTGAACGTGTAATAATATGAATAAGAAGAGCATAAAACATATGCAAATTGCTTCAATTATGATTATGCGGTACATTTTGAGTTTGAAGGTATCGAAAACAATACAATTATTTTATTACCTATACGTGTTATGATCTTCCTATTCATATGATTACGTGTTCAGCGGATGGTCAGCGAACAGTCAGTGAAAGGTAAGTAAATTCGCTGACCGCTCACTGGACAGGTTCAGCTAGGGGGTACTATGCTGAACTATGTTTAAAAAATAGTATTAACTGCATGTTCTATTTTAGATTTTCTTCAGTATCTGGATGAGCCCACAACAGACCTTTCATTCGAGGATGTTCTTGCCCTGGGTGCTGAGCATTGCAAATCCGACGTTTTCGCACCTATTTAATGAAGATTGCGGTATGAATAGCCCTGTTGAAACTTTAGTATATATGTAGGTGCACGCTCTCTTGAGCGTACGCAATGCAATTATATGAGGGTGGAGTTCCATGAATGAGATTAGTAGAATAGTGGAATAGTCAGTCACCAATAGTGTGATTGCATTAGAGTTTGAGAGATTCGTCAAACTCTCAAGCTATCACACTATTGGTCAATGATTACTTCAATATGTTACTAATCTTATTGATAAGAGTCCAGCCCAAAAAGTTTTAACAGGGTCATCAGTAACAAGATGGCCATTGAATCGCATTGACGACAAAATTTGGGAAGAAATGGAATCGAGAATAAAGCTTCTGTATGCATTAATTCGATGCCACGGCGTTGAAATGCATCCAAAAGATTATTCTTGCTCTCGCTTCTTTCCAAATTTTGAGATATCAACGCCCTTCACTATCCACCTTTTTACTAGGTTGATTCTCTATTGTATCCATCTTCTTATTATATCGAACTTATTTGTAAATACTAAATATTGTAAATATTTATTGTAAATAGTTTTTGAATTTTTATTACAAATAGATTTTATATTGTAAATACTTATTGTAAACAGTTCTTGCATTATATATAAAATTCATAATTACCTACTCTGTACATACGTGTGTTTATTTATCTTGCACAAGGTTTGTGAAACTTCATTCTTGTTAATATTCCATTTAAAGTACATTCATTCAAGACCAAATTAAATCTTATATGAAAATATTACCATCTATGTAAATCAGATCGAGCTTGGTTCAATGAATGATGAATTTTAAAACATAACCTTAAAACTAGTGAGTTTATATGAAAACATTACCATCTGTTTATATCAAATCAATTTTGGTCCAATTAATTGCGAATTTTCGCACATAACCTTAAAACTAGTGATTTGATATGAAAACATTACTATTTTCGATGATAACCTTAAAACATTTCACTTTTTATGAAAACATTACCATCTGTTTAAATCAAATCAATTTTGGTAAAACTAATTGGGAATTTTTGCAAATAACCTTAAAACTCGTCACTTTTCATAAAAACATTACCATCTGTTTAAACCAAATCAATTTCGGTCCAATTAATTGGGAATTTTCGCACCTAATCTTAAAACTAGTAGTTTAATATGAAAGCATTACCATCTGTTCAAATCAAATCGCATTCTGTCCAATTATAGAAGATTTTTCGCACATAACCTTCAAACTAGTAAGTTTATATGAAAACATTACCATCTGTTTATATCAACTCAATTTTGGTCCAATTAATTGCGAATTTTCGCACATAACCTTAAAACTAGTGATTTGATATTAAAACATCAGCCCTATCCGACTCCCTGTCTGCAACAGCGAGAACTTGATTCCCTTAGTGATTATAGTTTCTATGTGCGAAGTTTTCTCACCAGAACAGCGCTGCACGCGGCACGCTCTACAAAAGCTTTATTGTAATAGACAAATATTTAAAAAAATTTGAATAATTAAGTTTGTGAACAATATGAAAAGAAAAAATGTTCCTAAAATGATTCTAGGACATAAAATACACATTTTCCATAAATGAATTAATACAAAATAAAAAAAAGAACACATTAAACTTCGTAAAATATATACTGTGGATACGCAGGAAGAATTCTTGAGACCCTGAACAAAATTTTTTTTATGTTATCCCCATATAACTGAAAATATATTTAAAAATAAATAAAAAGCTTAAGCTTCTAAATAGAAGTATTTTCCATTTTTATTTTCCAGCTTCAAACGAATGAAATGAAAAATAATTATTTTCTTAAGCCCTGTGTTCAACATAAAAAACTGTGTCAAGGGAAATATATACTCAATTAAAAATTTGTAAATGTAACAAAAAATATTCATTACTATAAAATTTGCTAGTACATATTTTCAACACATTTTAAATTTTTAACATGTACAGATCGATGATGACTAGTTAAGTGTCGCAAAGCTTGGCTGCTTCCTTCTTCAAGACGCTAACTTTTTTAATCTCAGCCATTTCCTGTCTTACGAATTGTCTCATCCGTATTTGAAGATAAAATTGAATTATATATGCTAACATCTCCACAGCTTCATTGGCATGTTCTTTGCATTGAAAACTAAATTTTGTTTCAGATGAAATTAAATCGTCTAGAATTAGATCAAAAGAATTGCTAGACCGGCAATGTTTGTTAAATAGATATTCGACAACTGTGATAAGCTTGTATAACTTAACATTTGGATGTATGAAATCTTTATTTATTCTTGCAAATCTACTCAAACTTTCAGGTAACTGATCACAAGAAAAAGATATCGTATCTGCATGAATTTCAGAAGTAGTCAAAAATGCATTTAAGCATGTCGAACACTGAGTATGCTGTTTAATGTAAGCAGTTATACGACCAGTTGTGTAAAAAATCAAACGATCTCTAACAGCTGGTAAAGCATAATAGTGCGCTACAGCATCTACGAAATCACTAAAATCAGTGTCTTCACAATCGATTATTGCTTTCAACTTTTCTCGAATTTCTTGAATTGCGCTTTTACTATTCGACTGATGTAATTCTTTCAATTTTGAAATTGTTATTAAGGGCTGTGGAGGGTTGCCATCGAAAGTACTACAATTTCAAATCTTTGCAGGTTTCAAAATGCTAAAGACAGCTAATATCTTGTATATTTGCAAGAAGGTTGGGGTACAAGGATGATCATTTGTTCCTCCAGCTAATCGGATAGTTCCAAAAAATCTCTAAACAAAAGGAAAAGAACAAAAAATTAGTGAAACTTTTACACAGTATTGATAATATTCCATTCGAAATCTCATACTGAATAAAATATTTTTATCTTGTTCAGTTAAATTTTCTGAAATTAAGGAAGCTAAAGAAATACTAAATGGAGTTTGAATGCAACATCAACGACACTATATTTCTTATACAAATCCATTTTGTAAAAAAATAACAAAGTGCTTTCTTCGATATTTATATTTCACTGGAAGAATTCGGATGAAATGGAATGGATTAAAGGGATATAAAGATAAATTTTGGAATTAAATAAGTACCGTGATGATTAATATGAACGTATCTGGGAATAAAATATTAGACCAGATTTTATATAAAGATATTTTATTATACGCGTAAAAAATACTAAGTATAAAGTAATTAAAATAAATATAAGTATCCATTCCATTTCATTCGAATTCTTCGAGTGAAATATAAATATCGAAGAAAGCACTTTGTTATTTTTTTACAAAATGGATTTGTATAAGAAATATAGTGTCGTTGATGTTGCATTCAAACTCCATTTAGTATTTCTTTAGCTTCCTTAATTTCAGAAAATTCAACTGAACAAGATAAAAATATTTTATTCAGTATGAGATTTCGAATGGAATATTATCAATACTGTGTAAAAGTTTCACTAATTTTTTGTTCTTTTCCTTTTGTTTAGAGATTTTTTGGAACTATCCGATTAGCTGGAGGAACAAATGATCATCCTTGTACCCCAACCTTCTTGCAAATATACAAGATATTAGCTGTCTTTAGCATTTTGAAACCTGCAAAGATTTGAAATTGTAGTACTTTCGATGGCAACCCTCCACAGCCCTTAATAACAATTTCAAAATTGAAAGAATTACATCAGTCGAATAGTAAAAGCGCAATTCAAGAAATTCGAGAAAAGTTGAAAGCAATAATCGATTGTGAAGACACTGATTTTAGTGATTTCGTAGATGCTGTTAGTTAGCTGTATGCTTTACCAGCTGTTAGAGATCGTTTGATTTTTTACACAACTGGTCGTATAACTGCTTACATTAAACAGCATACTCAGTGTTCGACATGCTTAAATGCATTTTTGACTACTTCTGAAATTCATGCAGATACGATATCTTTTTCTTGTGATCAGTTACCTGAAAGTTTGAGTAGATTTGCAAGAATAAATAAAGATTTCATACATCCAAATGTTAAGTTATACAAGCTTATCACAGTTGTCGAATATCTATTTAACAAACATTGCCGGTCTAGCAATTCTTTTGATCTAATTCTAGACGATTTAATTTCATCTGAAACAAAATTTAGTTTTCAATGCAAAGAACATGCCAATGAAGCTGTGGAGATGTTAGCATATATAATTCAATTTTATCTTCAAATACGGATGAGACAATTCGTAAGACAGGAAATGGCTGAGATTAAAAAAGTTAGCGTCTTGAAGAAAAAAGCAGCCAAGCTTTGCGACACTTAACTAGTCATCATCGATCTGTACATGTTAAAAATTTAAAATGTGTTGAAAATATGTACTAGCAAATTTTATAGTAATGAATATTTTTTGTTACATTTACAAATTTTTAATTGAGTATATATTTCCCTTGACACAGTTTTTTATGTTGAACACAGGGCTTAAGAAAATAATTATTTTTCATTTCATTCGTTTGAAGCTGGAAAATAAAAATGGAAAATACTTCTATTTAGAAGCTTAAGCTTTTTATTTATTTTTAAATATATTTTCAGTTATATGGGGATAACATAAAAAAAATTTTGTTCAGGGTCTCAAGAATTCTTCCTGCGTATCCACAGTATATATTTTACGAAGTTTAATGTGTTCTTTTTTTTATTTTGTATTAATTCATTTATGGAAAATGTGTATTTTATGTCCTAGAATCATTTTAGGAACATTTTTTCTTTTCATATTGTTCACAAACTTAATTATTCAAATTTTTTTAAATATTTGTCTATTACAATAAAGCTTTTGTAGAGCGTGCCGCGTGCAGCGCCGGTCTGGTGAGAAAACTTCGCACATAGAAACTATAATCACTAAGGAACCGCCATTTTGTTTTTAGTCGGACAGGGCTGAAAAACATTACTATTTTCGATGATAACCTTAAAACATTTCACTTTTTATGAAAACATTACCACCTATTTTAATCAAATCGATTTTGGTTAATTAATGTTGAATTTTATTAAAAACAATGTTATTCATTTTATCCTAATTGTATTTTTATATTCTAATCTTTATTGTTACGAAAAAATATACATTATGTTTAGTTTATTCATGCGTATGGGATTTATTTCATGGTCAGCACCATTTAGCGAGCAGATAGGATATCTAATCTTCCATAGTTGTCTCGACACACAGCACACGCCCATCTCTTGTTTGTTTCGGTCATGCTTTTATTTTCCATAGAAAACTAAATCACACTACACTAGTCGGGACATTGAGACGTCGGGGTTTCGATACACATCCTACCCGCCGATTGGACCAAACCAAGTAGTTCGCCAACTAAACCTTAGGAGCGCTGTCCACAACTCTCCATTTGGGCGTATAATATGATGAGTTTGATTTTGAATTTTTTATTGATTTTAATAACAAAAATTTATTGGTACTCATTAAATATTAATTAATTAATTAATTATAATTAATTATTAAATATTATATTATAATTATATTATAATTAAATATTATTATTTAATAAATTATTAAATTTTAATTAATAAATGAATAAATTTATTAATGAAGTATTAAATTTTAATGAATAAATAAATCTTAATAAATTTAAATTCTAATCAATCATTTTAATAAATGAATATAAATAATATTCAAACATATATCCATATCAGACTCTCTTTCTACAAAGCTGAATTTCGGAATTATAAAAAAAAATAATAACAACGATTGTCTAGTTAATATGTTGACTCTAATTTACAATCCGAATCAATTTGCTCAGAAAATAAGTACTTGTAATAATATTTCTTCAAATTGAATTTTTTTTTTCTTTTTGGTGAGGAGGAAAAGTGGCGAAATCTTTTATAGACAATTTACAGGACTCTTCTAGGACGGGTCTAGGAATAACTATTAAAACCAAAAAAAACCCTCTCTCGCACCAATACACCACCCGTGAAACCGCCTTTCGGTTTTAAACTTCGCGGGCAGTTGGTTCCAGCTTAAAGTTGCGTACGACTCTTCCGTCATCCGTTCGCTTGGGACTCCAATCCGCGGACACACGCCCGTTAGGCAGACCGACCAGCCGCGCCAACCAGGGGAGGAATAAGAGGATTCCTCCTCCGGTCGACGCGGACAGCCAAGTCCGCCGAAGACGCAGGACCACGGGTGCAGGCCATGATGCGATTTCTACTGGCCTCCGTGGTTGCCGTGCTCTGCACGCCCATCGAGCTCCCTCGTCTTCATCACCAGGGTGACGAATGACTCGATAAGCATCCATATCTGTTTAGACTGGAGCATGAGAGAGACCATCGTGTCAGGAGTGAATTGTGCGCCCACTGCCCGACCAACAGCCTCCCTTTCCGCGCCCCACCTAGCGCAGACAAAGAATGTCTATTGGTCGGAAGCTCGCCAGGACCAACACAACGCTCGTCGACACAGTTCGGTATGCTGAGACAATTTTCAGCACCACACCCCTCTGTGCCGAGAACAGCTTCTTCTGGATAGCATGGTTGTTAAGGGCACTTGCCCAAATTATAGCTGCGTAAAGCAGCTTCGAATTTACCACTTTCGCCACCAGCCTTCTCTTGGCTTCTCTGGGGCTACCAATGTTGGGCATGAGCCGAGACAGAGCGGCTCTACATTGGATGGCTTTGGGCTTCGCGATATGCAGATGTTCGCCGAAGCTAAGCCTTCGATCCAACTGCACACCCAGGTACTAAATGCTCTTCTTCCACTCAATTTCATGTTCCCCAAGAACGATCTTTGGGTATTTGAAGGATCTCCTGTCCGTGACTAGCAGATCCGCCGTCTTTTTAGGGACCATTTTCAGGCATCTGCTATCCAACCAACGCTTTGCCCGCCACAGACTATCATTGATCCTCAACTCTAGGATTTTGACGTCGTCAGCGGCGCACACGACAATTGCGTCATCCGCGAAGCCCATGATGCTCGTTCCAGCAGGAAATCGTCACACATAACGTTCGAAACGAGTGGACACACCCGTGACCCTTGAGGAACGCCACATATCATCTCTTCTTTGAGAAACCACTTGTCTCCCTCGTTTATCACCCACCTGTCGCTCAGATAGTCATCTACCATTCGCAACATGTAGTCTGGAACCTTTTTCCGCACCATCGCCTCGATGCAGATGTTCCATCTCGCCGTATTAAACGCATTGCGTATGTCAATTGATCAACGCGCAGAATCCCTTACGCTTACCAGTTCCTCTTCTTGCTTCAGTGGCGTAGTCCACCACTGCCTGGATGGCGTCAACTGTGGACCTGCCTTTCCGAAAGCCGAACTGGTTTTCCGAGAGACCGATCTCCCCGAACAAAAGAGTCTGAAGCCGTTGTAGAATCAACTCCTCCAGAAGCTTCCCATCGTATCCAATAGACATATTGGTCTATACGACGAGGCATCCCCTAGAGGTTTTTTGTCATTCATCACCAGGACCAACCTCTGCTTCTTCCAGTCTACGAAAAACCTCCCCTCCCGAAGGCAGGAGTTGAAGGCTTCCAGGAATATCTCCGGGTATGCCCCGATCACCTCTTTGAGGATCTCGTTTGCTACCCCGTCGATCTCCGGCGCTGTATTTGCCTTAAGCCTCCCCCTCGCTCTCTTTAGTTCCTCGAGAGTAGACAGTTTTTCGCGCCAGACCACGCAGGAACTTCGGTCCTGTCTTTGGAACGCCTCTATGTGTGGAAAGAAACTCCACACAATGTACTTGACTCGATCGGCATAATCCAGGCCTGGGGTCTTTCTTCTAGTAACAAATCTTTCAGTAACTATTTTGAAAGCGAGACCCCATGGGTCCTTCTCGACTTTCCCGATCAAGTCTTTCCAGCACTGAAGTCGGCTTTTCTTTATGCCTTGCCTCAGAGCTGATTTTGCTTTTTTCCATTCCTTGCGCAGCTGAGGATCACCCTTTGAGCGGGTGTCCTCCAACGACCCAGCAGACCTTGCCCAACCAAGCTCATCTATGAGCCTGATCTGTTCAAGATGTTCGCGAAGCTTGCTGAGTTTTTTATTTATTTTTTTTATTACTGGACAGGGTTCTCAACCAGATGGAGGCATTAATGATTTCCTTTACTGCCTTGAAAAGGGAAAACGAAAATAGAATAAAGGAGATATCTAAACTCTCCAAGAAAATAGGAAGAGCAGGAACTGTAGAAACAGACAACGAATTTCAGCGACGACTAGAAGTGACAGACGACCACTCTACTGACGAAGAAATACCTGAAAGACAAGAATAGTATATTATGTGCCTAGGCACACAATGAGGGTGATTGCGTGACGAGCAACAATGCTCGCAGGAGATCGAAGCCAAGGCGTAGTCGAGGCGTAGCCGAGACCTAGCTGAGGCAAAGCCGAGACGTATCCGAGGCGTGATCAGTCCTGCGAGCATTGTCACGAGTCTCGCAATGTCCCGAATTGTGTGCATTGGCACATATTCTATTTTATGTGACTGTGGTGTGGATACGAGTTTTTATGCGTACATTGGAATATAATCTAGTACTTATTGTAAAGGGTTTCCCAATAAGGGTGATATGTTTTGAAATTGAAAAAAAACACTGAATATTCATTCGGAATTGATCGAAATCTTTTTTATTATATTGGATATTCTATGCCATTTATGAATTAAACAATATATCGGCCAAATGTCCCCCGAGACTTGAGCCAAAAATGCGCCTCATCAGAAAAGATGATTTTTTGATGAAAATTGGGATCATTTTCAATTGATTCCAGAGCCCAATCCGCGAACTCCCGACGCAAACGATGGTCATTAGGCTTCAGTTCTTGGGCCAGAATCATCTTATAGGGATGCAGGCCAAGATCCAATCGCAAAATACGCCAGGTAGTCATCCTGGACAGGCCCAATTCCTGAGATCGGCGTGGCACGGACAATTCACGGTTTTCCTCGATACTGGCCTGTACGGCGGCTATATTCTGTGTAGAACGTGCGGTACGCATACGATTTTTAGGCTTAGTATCCAATAGAGTAAATTCACTCTCCAACTTATCGATTATTCGACGAATTGAGAGCGCGGATGAAGCAGAATGACGACCATATTTTGCACGATATGCTCTTTGAACACCGACAAAACTTCTCGAATTTTGATAAAATAATTGGACAATTTCCAAACGTTGTGGAAGCGTGAAACTACTCATGATTAAATGGCAAACCTTACTGATGACAACTGACAGCAGACGTCAAAAATTTCAGTTCAAATGAGCCCGATAGGGACATTCAAAATCATATCACCCCTATTGGGAAACCCTTTAGTTGTTTGCTGCGCTAGTTGTACGAAGCGGGCGCAAATTGGCGACTAGTCCCGGACATTTTGATTTTATCGGTCTTTTGTAGTAGTCAGTGCTAACGCTGTACGAAGAACAAGTGAGAAGAAGAAGAATAAGAAATAGATTGCGTTCCGCTGTAAGAGAATAATGCACATGCGCAGTTCAATTTCTACATTGTATTCCTCTGTAACGGAATATACAACATTGCTTTACCCTCAGCTGTAACGGAAAAACGAGTTTCCGCGGCCGAGGCACATAAAATATCTATGTCCAACCACAGTTTATGCAGATACCGTTACCTACAGCACCATACGAAGAACGAAAAATGGGAGCTAAATTGACTATAGAAACTATAAAAACAATTAACGGTCAAGACGATATGGGCGTGGAAGACTTTATTAAAGTTGTTAAACGAGCCCGACTGAGGTGTGAAAAATCGGAAATACTACTAGATTTAATACTAGCAAAAAAGATCACTGGCACAGCAAAAAAAGCCATAAGATATGGTATATGCAAATCAATTCCTACGGCGATTTATTCGTAGCTTTAAGAAAAATTTAAGACAAACTAACTCTTTAATTTCATTAAAATCAAAGTTAGAAAGTTGCAAACAAGGTCTTAACGAGACGGTACAAGACTTCACACTCAGATTCAGACAAATAACCAACGAAAGAAACTACCTAGTACAATCACAGCATGTAATCCCAACTAAAAGAAGATTGATAATAGATTTAGAAGAAGAGGAAGCGGTGAATCGATATTTACTAAATCCAAAACGAAAAATTGGGATCCAAGTACGCTTACTAAAACCAAATACAATAAGTGAAGCCCAAGCTTTGGCAATAGAAACCGAGACTTGGCTAAAAGATAGTCAACCTCTCAAACAAATACCACGACCACCAATGAAAACTTGGACCAAGCCTACTGGACTACCAAGACTAAATGCAAACACCACACCCAGGGCACAAAATAGCACTATGCCACTAAGTGACAGATCAAAGATGAATTGCTTTAAATGTAGAAAAATAGGTCACATGTCCTCTCAATGCCAAGTGAAGCAGGGTTTTCCCCCGGGCCACGGTTTCAAACGTCCACCACCGGTAAGAGTAATTCAGGAAGAGGAAATAGAAGCGGAAAATATGACAGAAGAGGAAATAGCTGACCACCAGAACTTCGGGGACTCAGCAGAATATGGATATGAGGAGAATTGAGGCCAGAAGAAGAACAGAAAGATACAGACTATTAGTAGATTCAGGAGCCGCGATAAATATAATCAAAGAAGAAAAACTGGACGATCAAGATGAGAGAAAACCAACCTACAAAACATTCTTAATGGGAAATGACCGACACATTTCGAAACAATCTACAAAATTAAAATTCTTTGATCAAGAGCATATTTTGCGCAAAGTACCCAACGATTTTCCCCTACCAGAAGGCGGAATAGTCGGAATAAAATTTTTCGAAAAATATCCAAGATACGCAATCACGAATAAATACCTTGTCATAGATAAAGTAAAATTACCTTTGTACCTGAGTAATGATTTCATACCAGGAAATTTGGAAAAAATATGTACTATCTTGAAAGAGTTCGAATTTGTCCTATGTTATTTTGTTTTGTTTAAATAATATTTGTGGACCCAAAGGTGTGGAAATGATTGGTAGGCGTGTTTTTGTATATCAATGATAGTTTTATTTCGATAATTAACAATGTATGAAAAATCATTCAGGAAACTTAGATTTCTATTCTAACCACTGATGGCGCACTGGTAGGTGTGACGTCACCGGGTACCCTAATTATCAAAGTCCGTGGTTACAAATTTAATACTGAATGGCGCTGACGTCTGAGATATCAGTAAATTGTTCGGTGGCGCAGGTATCGTGGAAATAAAACAAAATGATTTAATCATTCGCATCGCTCATTCGCATCGCTCATTTGCTTACGCACTTGAAGTATAACTAGAGAAAATATATGTTTAACACAGTTTTCAATAATATAGGTGGCGCTGCTGTCGCGATAACAAATAATAAATAAAACGATTTTATTTCTCACGTTGCGTAGTTGCTAACGCGCAAAGAACAACCAAAGAATGTATTTTTATACAATCTTTGAGAATTAGTAAATATAGGTGGCGCTGATATCGCGAAAATAAAACAAAATGATTTAAATCAGTCGCGTCGCTCATTTGCTAACGCACCTCAAAAATCACTAAGAAAATGTATTTCCAACTTAAATAATTTACAATATAGGTGGTGCTGGTGTCGCGATAACAAACAATAAATAAATCGATTTTATTTCTCACGTTGCGTAGTTGCTAACGTGCTTCTGAAACAAAATGTATCTCTAAGTAATAATTCAAAAAAATATAGATGGCGCTCGCGTCGCGATTATAAATCAATATAATTTAAACTTAGTCACGCTTTTATCGATGCGTTCCACTGTCGGTAACGCAGTTCCACACCCTACCCGAGAATTAACAAGTAGGGTTCGTCGGTGACGGCGTGCACAAGCGTTAAACAAGATTGTGATTGGTAGCCTGGGTGGCGTGCACCAATCCGAATTGACTTATAAGATACTCGTCACGACAGCCAGTAGTAAGCGTACACCGTGGAAAGGAATTGATTGTGATGGCAGCCTAGGCAGCGTACGCCATGAGAGGAAGAGAGACAGCCTGGGCAGCGTACATCTCTCTCTTAGGATGAAGGAAAACTGTCTCTGCGCCTGGGCAGCGGACCAGAGGGCGGGTGGAGGCACAACAGTTTATGGTGGAGCCTTGACAGCGTACGCACAAGCAACACTCATCTTCTGGAGCCTAGGTGGCGTACCCAGAAAATAAGTTTAATTTAAATTTGAAGCTGCACTAGAGCCTAGGCAGCGTACCTAATGTTCTTCGTTACGAAATATATTTTACCAGACTGCTGCTGCTCCTCGGTGACCCTTTGGCTGCTTTCCGAAGGTGCTGCTGCTGGGACATGAGTCCCGACTGGAGATCCTGAGATCCAGGCTGGAGATACTGCTGATGGTTACGCACGCTGGGTTATAGCTTAGCGGTTTCGAGTCTACAGCGGGCAGGCTCGCGATGGCCTGTACGCGATAAGAAACGGGCAAATAAAAATCCCTATGAAAAATAATGAGAAATACCCCAAAGAAATAAACTCGAAAATTAATTACAAACCAATACAAAGAATAATCACGAAAGAACATGATAGTCCTCAAAAAACGATTAGACCCAACGAATTGTTAAAATCTTCAAGATTAGACCACTTGGAAAAAGATCAAAAGGAGTTTATCAAGTAAATAATAGCCAGATATTCAGATGTCTTTACATTGGAATCTGATCCTCTACCTTGCACCAGCCTCACCAAACACCAAATAGTACTTAAAAGCGGAAAAATAATCAATTTAAGATCCCACAAATTACCCGAGAAACATAGACAATTCTCTTTGGAAAAAACTGACAGACTACTAAAGAGAGGAATAATAAGAGAAAGCCAATCACCCTACAACTCACCACTATGAATAGTACCGAAGAAAGGGAACAAGTTAAGAATTGTAATCGACTACAGGAAAATAAACGATGATACTGACCAAGATGCATATCCACTACCAATGATAGACGATATATTGGATCATTTAGGAAAAGCCAAATTTTTTTCTACCTTCGAGCTCTCAGCAGGATTCCACCAGATCCCAATGAAAGAGGAAGACAAAAAATATACCGCGTTTTCTACAACTCAAGGACTCTTCGAGTATAAACGAATGCCCTTTGGTTTAAAAAATGCTACCAGCTACTTTCCAAAGAATGATGGATAATGCATTCAGGGGATTAATTGGAACCAAATGTTTCGCATACATAGATGATATTGTAATATTTGGAAGTACTATACAAGAACACAACGATAACTTGACTGCAGTGATAGAAAGAATTCATCAACTGGGACTATGATTGGAACCAAAGAAATGTGAATACCTTAAACCGGAATTGGAATACCTCGGGCACATAATAACAAAAAAAAAGGAGTTAAGCCTAATCCCGAGAAGATAAATTGCATTAAGAATTTCAGACCATTAAAATATGTAAAGGACATACAATCATTCTTAGGACTCGCGGGTTACTACAGAAAGTTTATTAAAAACTTTTCCACTATAGCAAGACGTTTGACAAAATTAACACAGAAAGAAACCATGTTCGACTGGACATCGGACTGCGAAAAAGCATTTTATGATTTGAAGAACGCTTTAATAACAGCATCCGTTCTAAAATTCCCTGATTTCTCAAAACAATTCATATTAACCACCGATGCATCAAACCAAGGATTAGGAGCAGTGCTAAGCCAAGACGGACACCCCTGCTTATTCATTTCAAGAACTCTGAACAAAGCAGAAGAAAAGTACACCACCTCAGAAAGAGAACTTTTAGCCATAGTATGGGCCATCAAAGGACTTAGGCAATATCTGTTAGGTAAAAAATTTAAAATACAGACTGATCATCGTGCTTTGGTTTGGTTACACAACGTGAAGGATCCAAGCTCTAGATTGCTACGTTGGAGACTACGGATGGAAGAGTATGAATAAGAAATAGAGTACGTAAAGGGCAAGGAAAATAAAGTAGCAGACTGTCTCTCTAGAATATTCCCTATTACCAGAGATACCCTGCATGAAGCAATGAGAAAAGCCGGAATAGGACTTACAGAGGGAAAACCAAGCTTGGAGGATAAACTACCAGAAATAGAAATTCGTGACGTATCTAGAATAACCCATTAAGAAACTCTAAAGGAAAGAATCAAACTACCCGAAAGAAGAATGAGAGAACTATCACACGAAGACTCTACCGAAACCGAAGAAGAAACAGCACAAACACCGCAAGAAACAACTAACCTGTATACAGATTTTATAAATTGGAAATTACAACCCACAACGGGAAAAATCAAAACGAAACCTAATGCTATAGGAAAGCTATGGAAAGAGGTAACAAAAGATGATATGCCCATATACAACGAGGAAAAATGGTTATATAAACTATGCTGGTTTATCAAGGAATTTGTCAATAAGAAACTCACGATTGTCCGACTATCCTTCGGAGATCCACTACTTACACCATTGGAACGAGAAGTAATCCAAGAAATAATGGAATTTTTATCAAACTACTACCCAGATAAAAACTTTCACATTTGTTACTCTAAAACGAGAGAACTTAATAAGGAAGAAAGAAAACAGATGATCAAAGAAGCCCATAGAGACCACACAGGAGAGCAGAACACCATAGAAAAAGCTAAAAGAATTGGACAATGGACTAATATGGATCAAGACATTAAAGATTATGTAAAGAAATGTCCTATCTGTCAACTACAAAAAACCACCCGTATGAAAAACCAAGCTGAAAGTATAATACCCGACATACCTATCAACCCAAACGATAAGGTAGCACTAGATATTTTTGGCCCTTTACGGGTCACACTAAAAGGAAATACGTACATACATAGTATTCAAGATCGGTTAACAAGGTATACTACACTAATTAATTAGTTGAGTTTGAAATTTTTGTCACTGCCTACATTATCGGAGGATCACTAGTCGCGTATCAGATAGGATACGTTGTCGACAGGTGTCCTCGTAGACAACTTCAAACTCTTATATCGCAAATAATGCAAATAAATTCAATATTTATAGAATTTGAAAATCTTTCTGTGGAAAAAATGACGCTTTCGACTGCGCTGGGATTCGAGCCCAGGTCTTTCGATTGCCGGTCGACTGCTCTGACCACTGAGCTACACAGGCGTCCGACATCTCCCTCTCCACAGGAAGATCTCCTTATATCGCCCAGTGGCTCAGCCTTGCGGCTGTAAATGATTTCAAATTAATTAGTTGAGTTTGAAATTTTTGTCACTGCCTACATTATCGGAGGATCACTAGTCGCGTATCAGATAGGATACGTTGTCGACAGGTGTCCTCGTAGACAACTTCAAACTCTTATATCGCAAATAATGCAAATAAATTCAATATTTATAGAATTTGAAAATCTTTCTGTGGAAAAAATGACGCTTTCGACTGCGCTGGGATTCGAGCCCAGGTCTTTCGATTGCCGGTCGACTGCTCTGACCACTGAGCTACACAGGCGTCCGACATCTCCCTCTCCACAGGAAGATCTCCTTATATCGCCCAGTGGCTCAGCCTTGCGGCTGTAAATGATTTCAAATTAATTAGTTGAGTTTGAAATTTTTGTCACTGCCTACATTATCGGAGGATCACTAGTCGCGTATCAGATAGGATACGTTGTCGACAGGTGTCCTCGTAGACAACTTCAAACTCTTATATCGCAAATAATGCAAATAAATTCAATATTTATAGAATTTGAAAATCTTTCTGTGGAAAAAATGACGCTTTCGACTGCGCTGGGATTCGAGCCCAGGTCTTTCGATTGCCGGTCGACTGCTCTGACCACTGAGCTACACAGGCGTCCGACATCTCCCTCTCCACAGGAAGATCTCCTTATATCGCCCAGTGGCTCAGCCTTGCGGCTGTAAATGATTTCAAATTAATTAGTTGAGTTTGAAATTTTTGTCACTGCCTACATTATCGGAGGATCACTAGTCGCGTATCAGATAGGATACGTTGTCGACAGGTGTCCTCGTAGACAACTTCAAACTCTTATATCGCAAATAATGCAAATAAATTCAATATTTATAGAATTTGAAAATCTTTCTGTGGAAAAAATGACGCTTTCGACTGCGCTGGGATTCGAGCCCAGGTCTTTCGATTGCCGGTCGACTGCTCTGACCACTGAGCTACACAGGCGTCCGACATCTCCCTCTCCACAGGAAGATCTCCTTATATCGCCCAGTGGCTCAGCCTTGCGGCTGTAAATGATTTCAAATTAATTAGTTGAGTTTGAAATTTTTGTCACTGCCTACATTATCGGAGGATCACTAGTCGCGTATCAGATAGGATACGTTGTCGACAGGTGTCCTCGTAGACAACTTCAAACTCTTATATCGCAAATAATGCAAATAAATTCAATATTTATAGAATTTGAAAATCTTTCTGTGGAAAAAATGACGCTTTCGACTGCGCTGGGATTCGAGCCCAGGTCTTTCGATTGCCGGTCGACTGCTCTGACCACTGAGCTACACAGGCGTCCGACATCTCCCTCTCCACAGGAAGATCTCCTTATATCGCCTAGTGGCTCAGCCTTGCGGCTGTAAATGATTTCAAATTAATTAGTTGAGTTTGAAATTTTTGTCACTGCCTACATTATCGGCCTATCTGATACGCGACTAGTGATCCTCCGATAATGTAGGCAGTGACAAAAATTTCAAACTCAACTAATTAATTTGAAATCATTTTACAGCCGCAAGGCTGAGCCACTAGGCGATATAAAGAGATCTTCCTGTGGAGAAGGAGATGTCGGACGCCTGTGTAGCTCAGTGGTTAGAGCAGTCGACCGGCAATCGAAAGACCTGGGCTCGAATCCCAGCGCAGTCGAAAGCGTCATTTTTTCCACAGAAAGATTTTCAAATTCTTTAAATATTGAATTTATTTGCATTATTTGCGATATAAGAGTTTGAAGTTGTCTACGAGGACACCTGTCGACAACGTATCCTATCTGATACGCGACTAGTGATCCTCCGATAATGTAGGCAGTGACAAAAATTTCAAACTCAACTAATTAATTTGAAATCATTTACAGCCGCAAGGCTGAGCCACTGGGCGATATAAGGAGATCTTCCTGTGGAGAGGGAGATGTCGGACGCCTGTGTAGCTCAGTGGTCAGAGCAGTCGACCGGCAATCGAAAGACCTGGGCTCGAATCCCAGCGCAGTCGAAAGCGTCATTTTTTCCACAGAAAGATTTTCAAATTCTTTAAATATTGAATTTATTTGCATTATTTGCGATATAAGAGTTTGAAATTGTCTACGAGGACACCTGTCGACAACATATCCTATCTGATACACGACTAGTGAACCTCCAATAATGTAGGCAGTGACAAAAATTTCGAACTCCACTAATTAATTTGAAATCATTTACAGCCGCAAGGCTGAGCCACTAGGCGATATAAAGAGATCTTCCTGTGGAGAAGGAGATGTCGGACGCCTGTGTAGCTCAGTGGTTAGAGCAGTCGACCGGCAATCGAAAGACCTGGGCTCGAATCCCAGCGCAGTCGAAAGCGTCATTTTTTCCACAGAAAGATTTTCAAATTCTTTAAATATTTAATTTATTTGCATTATTTGCGATATAAGAGTTTGAAATTGTCTACTAGGACACCTGTCGACAACGTATCCTATCTGATACGCGACTAGTGATCCTCCGATAATGTAGGCAGTGACAAAAATTTCAAACTCAACTAATTAATTTGAAATCATTTACAGCCGCAAGGCTGAGCCACTAGGCGATATAAGGAGATCTTCCTGTGGAGAGGGAGATGTCGGACGCCTGTGTAGCTCAGTGGTCAGAGCAGTCGACCGGCAATCGAAAGACCTGGGCTCGAATCCCAGCGCAGTCGAAAGCGTCATTTTTTCCACAGAAAGATTTTCAAATTCTATAAATATTGAATTTATTTGCATTATTTGCGATATAAGAGTTTGAAGTTGTCTACGAGGACACCTGTCGACAACGTATCCTATCTGATACGCGACTAGTGATCCTCCGATAATGTAGGCAGTGACAAAAATTTCAAACTCAACTAATTAATTTGAAATCATTTACAGCCGCAAGGCTGAGCCACTGGGCGATATAAGGAGATCTTCCTGTGGAGAGGGAGATGTCGGACGCCTGTGTAGCTCAGTGGTCAGAGCAGTCGACCGGCAATCGAAAGACCTGGGCTCGAATCCCAGCGCAGTCGAAAGCGTCATTTTTTCCACAGAAAGATTTTCAAATTCTATAAATACTACACTAATACCTTTGAAAAACGAAACTTCAAATTCAATAGTGGAAGCTCTAATAGATCAATACATTTACATTTTTGGATCCCCTAAAACCATTCTTACTGATCAAGGAACTAACTTTTTATCCGAGCTCATGGATCAATTTGAAAAGGCATTAAGGATTAAACACGTCAAAACTACTGCCTTTCATCCACAAGCAAACGGAAACATTGAAATGATGCACTCGACATTGAACAATTTAATTAAGACCAGCAATTTATTTATCGAAGACATCACCAAGGTACATTTGTACCATGAAACTTGGGATCTCGTGGTAGGAATTAACTTCACATCTAACCAGCAACGTATATCAGCGATAAGCAGCACCATTGAGTTAGCAGAATCAGCATGTAACGGGAGATGTGCACCCCAATACGAAGCACAGCTTGTAATGAATCGATACAATAGATTAGTACATAAGAATATGATTCTGGGGAAATTACTCGGAAAAAATAAACGAACGAAATGAGGATTGGCAAACTTTATCGGCGATATATACAAAACACAATTTGGTACACTACGCGAACAAGACTTGGATAGCATAAATAACGAATTTGATAAAATATATATGGACAATAAAAACTTGGCAACAGTGTTAACAAATCACAAGAAAATCCTGAAACTTATCCTAGATTCATCATCCGTAAAACCACAAAGAGCTCATTGGGAATCAGAATGCTGAAAGAGAGCTCGCAAAAAAGCTGAGTAGCAGACTGAACACCGTATCAAGGGACAGCTTCGTTAACAGTAAGCTGCTAATAGCAGCCATAATGATTGACGAGACAAGCGAAGACATAGACATGGCCATCAACGCTATCAACGACGGTAAACATGGAATCATCCATCCTCAAATATTAACACCTGCTATGTTAAAAACAACTATTAAGGAATTTGAAGAAAAACACAGAACAAGATACCATTTTGATACAGACGAAACCAGCTATCAGCATATAATAGGAATAAGACAACTATCAGTTGCCATCCTGAAAGGACTATTCACCTATGTACTCAAAATTCCCATTATAGAACAGGAAGAGGGTACCATCAAACACATTATACCTATCCCTTATCCTATCCAACACCTATACCTTGCAGTAATTCCTGACCATGACTATGTAATAAAATTTAGAGACTCATATGTAATTACTGACAAGGAAACAATAAATAAATGTACGACGATAAGCAAATATAAAATTTGCGAAAGAAACCAACCAAACCTTAGGTTGACTGACAGTGAAACATGCGAAGCTACGATATTTAAGCGATACTCAGAGAACAAATGTAAAACTTCACCTTTTGCTTTACACAAGGAAACCTTCATGCCCGTACTAAACGGATACATAATAGTACCAATGAACGAGGTAGATTTAGATATTAGCTGCGAAAATGGAATAGAACACCTAAAGATTAAACAATCCTCACTACTGACGGGTTCCAATTGTAAAATCTATAATGGAATGGACGCACTGTACCTTAGCAAAAATCTAAAGGGACAATTTTACGACGAATTCAATTTTACCTACAACATTAGTTACTCTAACGATGATCTAAAAACCTTAGAAAGTAAATTAATACGTCTCCCTAAAATTATGGATAACAATGAATTACGACAAGCCAAATTAAGCCTAGACGATGCAGAAAATATGTTAAAATCAATAGCCACTGACAGAAAACTAAGAACATGGAGAGAAAACAACTATGGATTGGTTAAGCTATTTAGGTTACACAGCGCTAGGATTAGGATCAGCCTATGTTCTGTATAGATTAGGAATACACGAATTCATACAAAAATGTATGCCCAAAAAAACTGTATATTCTGTGTAAAAACAAAGGTAACAACGCCGACGAACGTTGTCACGTACAATTCTAGCTTGCAACCCTTGGTAACCACCGAAATACCAAAAGTAAGGAGAGTAAGAATTTAGTAAATTAAGAGACTAATTCATGTCTGAAACAGACGGCTAAAATCTAGAAATTAAAGGGTTCATTTATGTATAAAAAGGGGGGTGTTACCAGGCCAGATGATCACCTCCTTCCCCCAGGTTTAGCTATCCATATATGTAGAGTTTGATGACCTCCCCCTCCTAGGTTTAGCTCCCTATATATGTAGAGGTTCAGGCAGGCCTCGGCAGTTCTCTCTAAAATCTCCTCTCACGAATAAAACGTACAAAGTGACATCAGTTTGATGTCACTACTTTTTGAAAATAGAAAGTTCAGTTTTCATTCATAATAGAAGCATGATATCTAAAAAATTTGTAATTTATTTAAAACCATTAAAAAAACATTTTCCGCAACGAAATTTTTATAAAAAAATTGCTGAAATTGACAATAATTTATTCATTTCCGAAAATTGGAAATGCTTAAGTTGTAGGGAATCTTTTTCTTGAAAAAATGATTTGTAATTTATTAGAATCGCATAATTTTTCAAATTTGGTACGAGACGATAAGGAAAAAAGTTAAGGCAAAATTTTTTTTCAATATTGTTTATCCCTATACTGATATAAGAATTTTAAACCATTAATAGTTTTGTAACGTTTTTATAAAATTCTGGGATGTCTTTATGTGATGTATATGTTTATTCTCCAATTGAAAGTTGTACTGTTAGAGTTTATCGTGATTAATGCTTTTTTAAAAAAAGTATTGTTTCAATGCGAAGAATTTTATCTTCAACATTATTTTCCGGCCTTAAATGAAACTACTGAAAAGGAGTCTGCCAGGTCTATGAATATTAAAGCTCGAACTTTCACTGGCCAAGACATAAGCAATACGATTAAAAAATAATTTTAATGTAAATCGTTCAGTATTGTGAATATTGTGTTATTTATCTAAAAACACAATTGGCCAAGTATTTAAAAAAAAATAGTCTCTTGTTTGAGTCAAGTGATTAGACACTTTGCAAGTGTCATTTTATTTGCACAGATTTTTTGTTGTCAACTTGAGTATTTTTACAATTTAGAAATATTTCAATTATAAATTGATATTCTTAACATTGAACATGAGAAAAATTACCAAACAAGCTTGTTCTATGACTTAGTTATTAATGGAAACATTAACAGTAATAATTTATTCTAATCTTTGCGCTTGAATATTCATATTTTTCTTAATTTGGAACTTGTGATAATAATATAAGTATATATCATGTCGATATGCAATCTATTTGTAAACCAAAATTAGTTAATTCAATGTACTGTTACGTCACAAATACGTAAATACTTACTTTGATCGAAGATTCCTCGTTTTAAGTTAGGATCGAATGATCCTCGCTTAGGGATGAGGATAAGTCAATGAAAGACACAATGATTATGAATATAATACAAATTGAATTTATTTTACTGGTTAAAATTTCCGGATATACATTCGTTAAGACAATTCTTATATAATGTAGGCACAGGCTGGTTGGTACGTAGGTGAGAAAGAGACAAAGAATAAAGATAGAGAGAGAGAGAGAGAGGTTCGGTACCTTTATGATTCGTAAGTTGTGTTGAGGTTTAATCCACACGGCGGTGAGTTGTAAGTACTGGATCCCCACAGGTGTATTCCAAGTGTGTGAGAGAGACGGAGTTATAGGCCGCACAGGTATATTCCGTAAAGGGCGGCGATTCAAATTTACGACACTTTTCGAAGATCTTTACAAGATCTATTCAAGTCTACGATGACTTTTACGACTCCCGAACTTGGATTTTAAATTGTCCCAATCGAATTTTATTAATCTCAAACTCAGAGATTTCCGAAGTTAAATTGAAATACCGCACTGGACTATTGTCGCGAGACCGGTTATAAATCCGAAGGAAAATTTAAGTGTCGAACTAGACGAAGAATTTACTGACTGCTTTCTCTTGGTGTGGGCCTCTTTTATATTTTTCTATACAAATTGACGGTCAGCGAAAATCGTGACGTAGTCATATCTTCTTAGAGGAGAAGGGGCCCTATACTGCTCCCTACTTCCCCTACTCCCTATTCCCCCTTATCGATTCTCTCATAGATTTCTAACTCAAACCAGCCTGTGTGTATTATATACATTCAAATACGTCGCGGGACGTGACACCTCCCCCCTCAGTTCGAGCGCGGGGAGTTAACGATCCGCGATCGAAACTTCGGTAGAAGAATACATTTTTTTGTTTTGAAGAAATACATTCAACTCTTTTTCTGATAACAATATCTGAATGATAAATATAACATTCATTTCGACGTTTGTTCTACAATTTGTATTTTTTTTGCATTTTCACAATTTGATAAATTCAAATATTAACATATTTTTTGGATACAAATTTATATTGTCTTAATATTAAAAGTTTTTGTTATAAATTATTACATAGTTTTTTTTTTTTTTTCAAAATAGTTTGAACTTAGTATTAATATAAGGTTACAATGATTTATTTTGTTATATAACTGAATACATTAATATTTTTTATACGTGAATGGGGTATTTTATATTTGTAAATTATAAATAACATGCTGTAATATATAAAATATAATTTTTATAATGTAGTAGATTAGTGAAAATATTCTTTAAGGGTTATTTTTATATTTTTTATTACGTAGAGGGTTGCGGCAGTTACGAGCTAAATGTCCTCTTTGAAAACACCTTTCACATGAATTAGTCCATTTTTGTAAAGCTTCTTTATTGTTTTTATCGCTTATATTATAAAATTTAGATTCTGTTATTAAGCATTTTTCTAACTTTTCTTCTAAAAATATATATTTCGTGGAAAGTGTTTCCAAGACTCTAGCTGCTGCATTTTGTTTTGCTACTTTCTTTTGGGACGCAGGTTCTCCAACACAAGCATAGGTTACATTATTTTTTTAAATTTCACAAGTTGCCTCGAATGGCGGTAGTTCTTGATGTATTCCAAGAGATTTTACTGTGTATTCTGGTATTGAAAAATCATATTCAATACTTATTTCATTAAGTATTTGTACTGCGCTACCCTTTGTCAAATCTCTTTGTTGCATTGCCATTGTCCTTATCTGCAAAAGAATTATCTATTTGAGTTGTTTGTGATTTAATTTGATATAAATGGAAATTAGTTATTATTATTGTTAATAATTATGTATATGGATTATAAATTATTCGTTTTCCGCGTTTGCTAACTCAAAGAGATATTCAGTGCAAAGAAAACAGTGGTCTGCTCTGAAACGTATGAAAAAAATTTGCTCATCGCAGACAGAACATTTTAATCCGTTAAGATCCGTGGTTACAATGTGGCGGTTAAGGAAAGGTACAGATATTTCTGATTCAAAAAAGGTAATTTTAAATCTGTAACATTCTTTACATATGAATTTTTGATCTAAAGTATTCTGATATATTTCGTTTTCTGGAGAGTAACAACAAAAATGTTTCATAATTATTTGATCGATATACGGTTGGTAGTACTGTTCGTCGTTTTCTGGATTTTCGGCTTGAATGGATTCAAAATCTTGCGGCAGCATTTTTCTATAACAAATTCGTTATTGAGCTTTAAAATACTAACTAGATCCTAACAGTGTTTTGCTTAAAGAGAATTTTCTAGACATATTTGAAATTTTATTTATGACTACAATTTATAATATTTTATCGAAAAACATTTTCAACTATAACTTCGTTTCCTAATTGAAGTTGCATTTTATTTTTTAAGAATTGCTCAGTACAACCTTTACAGTCGATTGCCCTACAGCGTGGCGTTATTAATGCTTCCCTACAACCGTTACAATTCATATTAACGCATTGTATTTTACAAACTGAGTGCCATGAGGTACAGAATTCGTATTCATTTTGTTCTGGAATTGGTAATTTTTCGAAGCAAAATTGGCAAAATTTCTTTGTTGTTTGCTGACTGTAATAAATGAATAAGGTTGACTCTTCTAAGTCGAAACAAAAACTATTTATTAAATGTCCATATGTGATTGGATAATCCTGTGGACATACACCGTCCACAGGTCCTGAGTGGAACACGATCGGTTCTGCCGCAGTCGGAATCATTCTATAAATTTAAAAAGAAAGGGATCTAAATTTACTTAACTATACCCTTGATTATATAATTTTTATACTTTATCTATTTAATTCGTGCAAAAGTACCGAAATTTGATTCTAACAGAAGTTATACATTATTGAAAGGTATTCTACTTCTCCATTAGAAAAACAATTCTTATATTACAATACCCTTACAAAAACTGTTCTTCTAAAGGTACATTCCCAATGATCATGCTGTGGTTTTACAGTATAGAAAGAAAGGGATGGATTGTACTTGTACCAGGAAGGTTGAAAGGATGGAACATATGGGTCCTTTCCAGTTTATAGATACGTTTGAAAAGAAGTAGTTAAAATTTGAATGATAGGTCACTTAGAAGAGGTTTTGTTGATAGGCTAAGAGGAGTTTTCTGATCTAGTTTAATTTCATTTATATTTTTATTAGTTTTTTTTGAAATTTTTTGAATTTTAATTAGTATTATTAATAGAATAATTATTATAAGAAAAGTAACTATAGTATGTGCTATATATATTTTATGTGCACTAGAATTAAAAATAGATGGGATAATTTTCTGAATATTAGCATATTTTGTGAGTAGAAAAACATGACTTTCAAAAGTCGATATAAGCATGTCATCTTTTTTATGAAAAAGATGTAACACGTTTTTTAACAAGTGAGGTTCTGTGATCGACATATTATATAAGAAGGGAGAAATTATTTCAAGAGAAGTGGTCGATTTACTAAGTGGAATTGAGTTATGCATTACTTTTGGGTAATTTTTAATATTATAGTATGGAATTGATGAGTTCAAATTACAGTCAGATTCTATTTGTAAAATTCCTATTCCTTGAAGAGTAATAAGGGTTTTGGAATTTTTGGAGCAAGATAAAAAGATTTGCTTAGGAAGAATAGTTGAATAAAGCCATCCACGGTGTGACAACAGTGGTGTTAAAAAAGGATATTCATTGAAACTTATGAATGTTTTACATTTATACGGTTGGGATTTTATAAACATTGATGTTTCGCAAATAGGATTATTTTGAGTACTGTATATGGAATGAGGAGGGTGACAAAAATTTTGAAGTCCATTTTGGTGGCATGAAGCGAGGAAATTTTCATTTGTTGTGAAGTAAGATTCGTTATTTGGAGAAAACGCGATATAAGAAAATTGAGGTTTTATGAATATAGGTATAATATAATCAGTGTTGAAGTCAAAATGTATAGGGGTTGAATGTGTTTTAAATACTTGAAATTCTTCAGAAGATGGAATTGGTATGGTCATAGTAAAAATTAAGTAGTTATTGAAAGTAAAGTATCTTATTTTAGAAAATGGAATGACCATAGAAAAAAGAGACGTTGGAAGGTGAGGATCTTCTTTGTTGGATTTGAAGTCTAGAAAGGTATCTGGAAGCAGCATGGGGTGCCATAAATTTGTGGCGGCATGGGTCATAGCTTCCGTAAGCTGTGTTAGGAGTGATAGAAAGGATCGGGATATTTCATGCAAGTCCATCAGCCAATTTGCTGCAAGAATTCTATAAATGTGCAAATTTGGGTGAATTTGTGATTTATGCCAGTCTTTGTACATCTTAACGTTATTGAGATTGGATGAAAGATTTTTAATTTGTTCAGAAAATGGATTTGGGAGTAGGAACAAATTTTCTTTAGGCCAATAAAGAGAAGTTTTTTGTCTTATTTTTGATTGTAGAAGAACTTTTTGAATTTGATGTAAAAATGGATCACTATTTTTGGGAATTTTAGTGATGTTATGAGCTTGTCTGGATATAAATGAAATTTCTCCGAGAAAATAATTTATACGTTCTTTCATAAATTCAAGCTGAGTGTGGTGATTATATATATTACAGTTGTTTGCAATATTTGTGAGTATACAATGTTCATAAAGTTTGTGAGATATATCTACTATTTTATATTTTAAGTTTTCTGGTTGCAAAATGTCAAAATAAGAGATAAAATTATAATTTTCGGAAAATAGACGTATTTTTGAAATTGGTTCAAAATAAATACCAGATGAGTGATAAAATTGTGAATTGATATACAAGTTATCTGCTTTAGAAGTGAAAAACAGAATTAGCATCAAGTATACGCCATAAGGTGGTTGGTATAGGAATTTCATTATGCTTCTCGAATGGCTGAAAAAGAAAAAAAGGATTAGTATTGGATAAAATTGGATGTTTACATATGGTTGGATTTAGGTCTAGAAGTTTTTTGGAAAAAAGGGGAAAATAGATTACTAAATGTTGAGGAGTTTCGTGGTGGAAGTGGAGGGGAACTTGTGTTGATTTATCAGCTTTAAAAACATTCCGTCTACGGCACTCTTTTGTAGCATGCATTTGAGTGTTACAATATCTACATGAATTTTTCCATGATACTAATTTTGGTCTTGGATCAGTTTGAACACTTTGATTCTTCTTTTTTTGTTTCTTTACATTTATTATTATAAAAATCCTCATCGCAAAGATCATAAGATCTTATTAATATTTGTAGTAATTTTAAAGCAGCTCTATTTTCGGCTAACTCGCTTGTAGGACCCGCTTGTACAGCAAAATGATCGTTTGTATTAACTTGAGCAAGAAAAAATGATTTGGTTTTTGAATTTGGATCAGGATAAACGATGTATTGTGGTAACGGTAATCCATATTTTATCGTAAAATTTCTCAAAATTTCCACGTGGTTTAAAAGTCCCAGAGAGTCTGTTCTACATATCTTTTTTTTGTAACTTCGCACGTGGGTAGGCTCATCATAGTAATGCTCCATTATAGATGATTTCCTGAATCAGTATGGAATATTTATATTAGAATTTATTGTACTGATTGGGGGGTCTATATCCGCATTTAAAACATTTCTTAAAGCTTTTTCCAGAAAAAGGCGATGTAGTAGAAATATTATTTCTTTTTATTTTATAAGGATTTATATTTTTAAAACGACTGTTAATATTAGGTTTTGTTATCTGACCACTCGTTGAAGGTTTTGGATCATTTATAAGTGATTCTTGGATTGTAACATGTAAATGTTCTAGTGAGTTTATTAAATTTACTTCACATTTTTTATCTTTTTGCAAAAGAGAATTTATCGTTTTTATAGCTGCGAAATCCATTGCTGTTTTTATTGTGTTTCCAATTCCTATTCGTTTGATATCATTAATAAAACAAATTGCTATGTATGTTGAGTTTTTTGATGAAGTTTTTACTCGTAATACTGTATATTTTGGATATTCGATTTTATTTTGAGTGCAAATTTCGTTTAATTTTTTGAAATTTTTACCAATAGAATTCGGTTGGACGTTTTGATTTGTTTCCTTTGATTCATTAATTAAGGCATTATATAAATTTTGTGCTACCTTTTTCTTTACGCTTTCTTTATCTTTGCCACTATTCGTTATTATATAATTGTTATATTGTATATTAACGTGAAATAGACATTCATCTCATAAATGAGGGGTGGATCTCCTCTTTGTTGAATAATTTTGTTTAGTAAGGTTGTAAAAGGAACATGCGACATTCTTTAAGATGTTAGATTCGGATTGAATAATGTGATCTACTAAGTTCTTCTTTTAGTTCAGAGTGAGGATAAAGAGTAGTCTTCGTACTATTATGATCTTTACCTGAATTGGTATTTTCGTTAGGAGATGAACTTTTAGTTTCCTCTATAGAGTTTTGTGGTGCTGAAGCTGTAAGCAGTGGTTGATGGCTCTCAGCGGGAGGTCCAGCAGGTCGGTTGATACCTAAGTGTAACAAAAGGTTAGTGACCGAATCCCAGAAGGCGCCTAGTAAATGGAGAGACCATCCAAATAATCTATGTAATGCATAACCATGAATAATGGTATCTGCTATTAATTTGATCCCTCTAATTATTATAATTAATCCAATTAGACCTGCACTAGTAGTACCGAAATTTGTAAAAACTGTCCAAAATCTACCCCAAGCTGATTCAGCAATTTTATCAATTACTTCTTGGTTAAATAAATTTGTCAATGATATTCCTTGATTAATAGTCGGATGTCCTGTTATTTCTCTAGTTAAAGAATTTAAAATCATTGGTTTTTCTGCTGGGAACATTATATGATCTCGTAGCTTATCAAGGTCAGATTGAGAATAAATGCCACTTGTTGCTAAGGATGAAGGATTTGTGTATTTCCAGGTTGCCTTTGTGAGAGGTTTAACTATAGTTGGTGCTATGGATTCGACAGGATTTGGAAGTAATTTGTACCAGGTTTCTCCAAAAAGGTACATTGGTGGAAGGAAAGAATTGCAATTTGTTTGGATACCTGATTTTGTTAATATATGAGTTCGTGGAGAAAGGAAAAAGGATTGATTTCCTCTAAATATTGGTAGTTGTAGATAACATTCTTCAGTTTTGCGATATTTTACTTCAACCGGTATACATTTTACGATATGTGCTACTTCTCCTGCAATTACTGACATATATCCTGGGCCTTTCATTAGATGATATGCAAATTCGTCTGGTGATTGGGTTGCTAAGGTTAATGTATTTCTAAAAACTTGCTGTTCAAGTATGCATCGTTGAGTAAGAACATCGTGATAAAGTCTATTTACTTCAGTGCGTATGTGTCGTTCTACATATATAAATTTAGAGTTGACGTATGTGAAAATGTCCATATTTTGAACTTCTAAATGTTTATTTTCTAAAAATGAATTCCCAGGTCTGGTTTCAAAAATTAATAATTTTGGATGTTCAGTTTGTATTAAAACGTAACTGCAAACTGGTTTTCTTGTTTTTTCAGCCAGTACAAAGGTTATATCTTCAGTCGTTAAAGAATACAAGGTTTCAGAAATGTCTGTCGTGTTGTCATATGTTTTATTTGCTGGTCCTTCATAAATAATTTCATATTTGTTAAAATTACATACGTCATTAGGTAATGTATCCCAGAATGTTTGTCCATATTCTACGTCTGTACAGAATGTGTCTGAAAGTGTGCATATTATTCCAGATCCTAATTGAATTTTATTTGAATTTAAATGAATAGTCGCGTAATGTTCTTGTAAAGTTATTTTGAATATTGCTTGGACTACGACATTATTCCATGTTCCATATGGGTCAGAAAATTGTGTACCAGTACAGTCTCCATTAGGTGTTACAGAACCTGCTAAAGTAACGCTATGAAATGAAGTTTCATTTACTTTTAACTTTGATATCTGAAGAGAAGGGGTTACTAAAAATGTTCCTATTGTGTGCATTTGATTACATTGATCTCGTGTAACATCATGTATATATTCACTGTGGCCATTTGCAACTATGGAACTGTGAGAATGCATACCACAATGAGAGATGGCGCGTCGAATTTCTATTTTGCATTGTATTACTTATGTATTTGAAAATCCAGTTAATTGTAAAAGTTGTATATAAACTCTTTCAACATGTACTTGAGATCGAGGTAGATCACATTCTCCTACCTCTAGTAAAGATAATGTCGTAATATTTGATTGATTTGAACCGCAATCGAATCCTATGATGGCGTAGACTGTTGTTATATAGTTGAATTTGCAAATGAGCAGTGCCAAAAGGAAGCCTCGTAATCCCATCTCTGGAAAAAGGAGGTTCCAATTAGCAGCTTGCTTTGTAAAAAAAAAGAATGAATAAAATTACTTAATAAACAATTTTGTTATTACTGTTGTATACATATATATTTTTTTTATGATATTTATTAAGTTTTTTATTTTATGTACTTAGTCTATAATATCCAACATGTCAGCTATGACAATATGATCTGATAGACGTAAACTGATAATCAAATTTTTGTATGCGTCTGGTCCTCTTGTTTTGATTGTTGAAAAAATGTCTTTTATTGTATCTGGATTGTTTAGGTTTTTGCTCCATGTGGGAATATTACAGTCATCTTGGTTAAAAATTCCAGTTTGAATTAAGTATGGCCAGAGAGCTACCATGTCGATAAAACAGGGAACTATTTCAATGAGATCATCTATGCGTTTGCGATGAATTTGATCCATTATATCTGGAATAATGTGTTATGTCTAAATTTGTTGTATATATTTTTTATATAAAATATATATATTTTTATATAAATTTTATATATGTATATTTTTTTTTTTATTTTTACCATTTATCGACAAAATAAAATTTCTATATTTTGTTTAAACTGTATATGTATACATATTTTTTATAATTAAAGTAAAGATATTTTGTTTGTTATTTTTTTATTTATCTACTTTTGTACTTGTACGTGTGAGCGTTTTAGTCTATTAATGTGAACTACAGTAGGTTTGACTTTATAGCTTATTTTGACATTCCCTTTTCCTAACACTTCCAATATTTCATAAGGCTCTGTATAATGGTTCTCTAGTTTTTTTATTTTACCTCCTTTTAATAAAAATACGTTGTCTCCAATTTTTACTTCTAAAGGATTTATTTTTTTATCATAATATATTTTCGATTTTTCTTTTGCTGAAATAAGATTCTCTCTTGCTTGTGTTCGCATTTCGTGTAGTTGAGTTACGAAATTAATTAAATAATCATCATACGTTTGTAATTTTTCTTGTTGTGATAAAGGTTCGCTGGAAGGTTCACGAGCTAATTTACCAAAAACCAATTCATAGGGTGTGCATTTTGTGCCTTCATGTACACTAGTATTATACGAGAACATTGCTAGTTCAAGCCAATCACCCCATTCTGAATTTTTTGCAACAAATTGTTTGAGATATTCTCCTAAAACATGATGTGAACGTTCTAATGATCCGTTTGATTGAGGATGAAAAGCTGTGGTACGAAATTGTTTAATTCTAAAACGTTTTGCCAATCTTTTTAATAAATTACTTAAAAAATCTCTGCCTTGGTCAATAAGTACTCCTTTTGGTGATCCAAATATGCAAATAAATTTTTTCACAAAAGTATCTGCTATTGTACTAGCTTGGTGATTAGGAAGAGGTATTGCTAAAGAATATTTGGTAAAATTGTCTTGTATCGTTAGAATATATAAGTTACCAGATTTTGTTTCAGGTAGTGGACCAACAATGTCCATTGATATTTTTTCAAAAGCAGTAGTGGGTGTGTCTGTGATTACCATAGGATTTTTTGTTTTGACTCTGATTAATTTTTTCAGTTGACATTGTAAACAGCCTTGAATATATTTTTGAATGTCTACTTTCATATTTTCCCAAAAAAATTTTTGGCGAATTCGACTATAAGTTTTTGTGACGCCTTTATGGCCTCCTAATGCTGAAGAATGAGCTTCTTCGATTAAATGAGTTCGTTGTTCTTTTGTTGGATATTGCGTTATTCCATTGCAAACTATAATTTTTGTAGTTGAATTTGAAAAAATTGAGTCAAAAATTGATTTCACTTCTTCCCAAAGTATATGATTAATTCTGGAAGTTTTAGAAATACTAATTGATCGTAACTTCAGATTTTGAGATAATTCATGTAATGAGTATATTGATAATTTTATATTATTTAATGTTTCGGATAAATTGTCTTTAGTTTCTTTTTCAATTGGAAGTGCAAAATGGTAGTAGTTTCCTTTTTTAATCTCTTTTGCTATCCCTTTTTGTAAATTTTTAAATTTTGGTAAAATTTCACGTTTTTCTAATGTTTTTGATCCGTTGTCGCGAGGAGTTCCATTTGTTGTAACAAAATATGCATAATTATCTTTTCGCATAGTTAATTGATCGCGACATTCAACTAAATTTTTCCTTGTTATAATTTTTTCTGTTTGAGAGTTTATAGGAGGAGGTTCTGGGGGTGGGCGATTATAATTATCATGATCTTTATCGATTTTTTCACAATTTATTTGAGATCTTCGGTTTAATCTCAAATTTTCTTCAAAATAAGGCTCTTCAAATTCTTCTTCCAATTTTTCTTCTTGGTTTTCTTCAAACTTCTCTTCAAAATTTTCCTCAAGATTGTCTTCAAAATTTTCTTCAAAATTCTGTTCGAAATTCTTTTCGAAATTGTCTTCAAGATCATCTTCAAAATTATCTTCCAAATTTTCTTCATAATTTTCTCCATCATTTTCTTCGTGTGAGGTTTCAATGTCGTTGATTTCATCTTCTGAGGTTGAAAAATAATTCTCACTTTCTTCGCTTTCAAATTCATTAATATTTTTTCGCTTCTTGGCATTCTTCTTCATTTTGTTTTTTGCTTGAGCTTGTTTCAAATAATCTAAATAATCAGGATCAGAGTCGGAATCTGATTCTACTTGTGTTCGGTTTCCTTTTTGCATATTTATTTCTGGTAAATCATCTTCATATATTTGTTTTCTTGGTCTACCTCTCTTTCTTTTTGTTTGAGAGGGAATATATTTCAAATTTGTAAGTAGATTCTTCCTTGGCCTACCTCGAGGTTTTTTCACAAGAGGTTTAGAAGAAAAATTTTTGTCTAATTTTTCTTGGATTTCATTTTGATTCAAATTTTTTGCTTTTTCTTGTTGTATTCTCTTTTGAGCTCTTGTGGTAATAGTTTTCCATGATAAATTTTCGTATTTTTTGGAAAACATTGGACTTAATAAACATATTGTCATAAAAATAAGTCTTGAAGCCATATTTTTGAATAAATTTGTGTATTTTAAAATATTCTTACCAATCTCACTAAATGATTCTTCACTAAGGAATTCTTGTAAAAATTCTGGAATTTTTGTGTCAATATTTAATATTTGGGCTTCTGGAATTTCGCTAAAATGATCTACGTCGTCTGGTACCATTCCCGGATTCAAGTTTTTTCGTTTTAAAGGTCTTACCTTATTTTTAGAGTTTTCTTGTTTATTTCTTGTAAAAGTTTTCTTGGAAAACGTTTTTTCTTGAGAAGTCATGAAAGTATCATTGTCATCAACTTGTAAATATTTTGATTTTTCCTGGCTATCATCAATAGGGTTTCTTGAGAGAGCATCTGCATTTACATTCATTTTTCCTGCTTTGTAAATTACATCAAAATCATATTCTGCGAGTTTTAATCTCCAACGTGAAACTCGTGAACAAGGGTCTTTAGAATTTTGAAACCAAACTAGAGGTTTGTGATCAGTCACTAAGGTAAATTTTCTTCCATACAAATAAGGACGAAAATGAGTTACACAAAATATTATAGCAAGGGCTTCTTTTTCATATGTATCATATTTTTTCTCAGTATCACTTAGACTACGTGAAGCATATGCTATTGGTTTATCTTTACCTATTTTACCTTGTGATAAAATACCTCCTATTGCAAATCCTGAGGCATCTGTTGTGAGTATAAAGGGTTGAGAAAAATCAGGTCGTTGTAAAAGTGGTTCTTCACATAACTTTACTTTTAAAATATCGAAAGCTGCTTGTTGTTTTTCTGTCCAATTAAAAGGTATATCTTTTTTTAGAAGTTGATTTAAAGGACTTGCAATTTTTGAAAATCCATCAATAAATCGTCTATAATATCCTGCTAAGCCTAAAAATTGTTTAACATTTTTCTGTGTTTTTGGGACTGGAAAGTTTTTTACAGCTATTATCTTTTTTGGATCTGGACGTACTCCATTTTTATCAATTATATGACCTAAATATCCTACTTCAGGTCGTAAAAATTCGCATTTGTCTGGTTGTAAGTGAAGATTTGCTTTTCTAAGTCTTTCTGCTAAATTGTTGAATTTAATTTCGTGCTCTTCTAGAGTATTTGCATATATAACTATGTCATCAAGATATACAAAAAGTTCCGTTCCGATTAATCCAGTTAATGTTAAATCCATTAATCTTTGAAATGTGGCTGGTGCAGTTTTCAAACCGAAAGGCATTCTATCGAATTCGTAATGACCGTGAGGTGTAGAAAATGCGGTTTTATGTGAGTCTTTTGGGTCCATTTTTATATGGTGAAAACCGGTAGCTAAATCAAACACTGAAAAATATTTTGCTGACCCTAGAGAATCAAGTATATCGTTTATATTAGGTAGAGGATACGAATCGCCAATTGTTTTTTCATTTAATTTACGAAAATCAAGAACCATTCTCCATTTTATTTTTCCTTGAGAATCAGGTTTTTTTAGGAACTATCCACACTGGAGTGTTATATGGTGATTGTGAGGGCTTTATTATTTTATTTTTTAATAATTCATCGACTTGTCTTGTTATTTCTTCCTTGTGAACTGGGGGAAATCTATATTGTCTTGAAAAAATTGGAGCGTCATCTACAGTAGGGATTGAATGTTGTAATACATTAGTAGCTTCAAGTGGTTCTCCGGGGATTTGAAATCTGTCTGCATTATTTTTAATTAATTTTTCTACATGTTCATATTCATCTTGATTTAAGTGGTCTAATCGAAGAAGTTTTTTAATACATTCTACTCTGTCTTCGTCTGTTACGTTATAAAATTTGCATGAGTTAATTAGAGAATTGTCAGTTTTTAAAAAGTTATTTAATATTTTACTTGATAAATCTTCGTTATTTGTTTGTTTGAAAGTAATTAAATTTTCAATTTGTTTATAACATTCTTGTTCTTCAAAGTCTTCTAAATTAACTAATGGGACGGATAATGTAATTGGGATTTCATTTGTGTTTGCAAATTTTAAATAGGCTTTTCCCTTGTGATTTTTTACAACTGCGTCACCTACGTAGACGCCATCTTGGATATGCAATCGAGGTACATACCCTTCACTCTTTTCTGTATTTTTTATATTAACATAAAATGTTATAACTGTTCGAGCTGGAATAGTAAATGTATTGGTAGATTTAAAAGGGTAACAGTGATTCTCAATTTCTAAGCATTTTGAAGTATAGTTTATATTCACACTATTATCTTGAAAAAATTCTGATCCTAATACTCCATCTTCTTCTACTGGGACTTCATTGGGAATAATGTTAAATATCGTTGGATAACCAAAAATGTTTATTTTTACCTGTCCTAACGTGTAAAGTGGTAAATCATTAATTCCTGTAAGTTTCAATACGTTTTGGCTATTTATGGGTACTTCAGGGTTGAGAACCTTTTGTTTAATTAAATTTCGAGCAGCACCAGTATCAATCATCATGTGTGTTGGATTTTTTAGACCTTCCGTTGATATTATAATTGATGGAATTGAAGTGGACTTTGAAATATTTATTGTTGTTGTTGTATGATCGTTAGAAGTGGATGCCAGTGGTTCTGGATTTATGCTTTCCTCAGTGCACCCGTGCTGGGGAGAGCTTTGGAGTTTTCCTGATTAGCTGTTTGGGATTGGCTATTTGGTCGTATCTTGCAGTCTCGTACTAAATGACCGGGTTGTTCACAGTAATTGCAAATTATTTCAGTATAATTTGAATTTTGTTGAGTGTTATTATTTTGTAAAAATCTATTTTCATATGGTTTATTTCGATTTTGAAACTGTCCTGAGTTAAAGTTTTTATACTGTCCTGGATTCAATTGTCTATTAGTATTATTAACATTATTGTTATTATTGTAAAAATTTCTAGGAAAATTATTATTATTGTTGTATCTTTGTTGTAAAAAATTATTATTATTGTTTCTATAATTGTTATTTCTATTTTATAAAAAATGATTGTTGTTATTATTAAAATTATAATTTTTATTTCTCAAAAAATTGTTATTTGGAAAATTATTGTAATTGTTTCTTGCAAAATTATTATTATTATTACCTCTTTCACCATTGAAATTAATATATCTTCGTTGGTTAGGATTCAACAAATTTTGTTGTTTATTCTTAAGAACTGCATCTTGAGCTTTACTTAAATGAAAACATTTTTCAGTTGTGTGACCTGATTTTTTACAAATTAAACAAATAGTTTTATTTTCAAGTGCTACGTTGAATCGGGTGGTTTTATTACTTTTATTATTATTAGTTGATTCTTCGGTTTTTAAATAATCCGTATTTCTATTTCTTCGCAGTGCAGAAGATGCAGCCAGTCTTCGTTCTATGTCTATTGTATCATTAACTACTTCCTTAAATGTGTCCTTTTCTTCTACACGAATTTCTAACTCAGGACGCAAACCTCGTATAAAACATTGAATTACATCTCTTTCTAAATTTTGTTTGAAAGCATTATCTACCTGACCGTCATTATTAAGTCTGTGAGCATCTTCTATTCTATCAGCAATTTCCTTAATTCTAGCAGCATAGGAAAGGACATTTTCTCTTTCCCACATAAATGTATTACCTAATTCTCCCTGCAATTGATATACGCTTTTCGCAGGGGCATATACTCTTTTCAATTTTTCTATTAATTCCTCTATTGTTGCATACGTTGACCCAAAAATACATTTTCGTGCCTCACCAGACAATTTACCTCTCAATAGACGTGCAAGATTTTCTTGGGCAGCAGGTGTCGGCAGCATTGCCTTTGCTTCCATGCAACCCTCAATAAAATGGGACAATGGGAGGTTACTTCCGTCGAACAAAGGGACCACCTCTAGCGCGTCGCGTAAGGATACCTGCTGGCTGTTAGGTATGGCTACGGCCATCTCTTCGTTGTTTACTATTACGGGATTATCCTGATTTATGACTTCTGTATCGCTTTTGTCGTCGTCACTATCGTTGTTACTAATTAGAGAGTCGCGTGCCAATGAGGTTTTCAATTTTTCTTTCAAGGTTCTTTTTTCTATTGTTATTACCGTTGAGCTTAGCAAGTTAGATCCGTCAAAATAAGATAACTCGTTCGTTAAAGTTTGATCTTGATTACTAGATCCTGTCACAATGCTCAAATCTGGACAGAAACTTGAATGAAATCCGCTAGTATTACTAGAATTTTCACTTGATATGGTTTGATCATTAATTAGAGTCTTGTCGAAACGTGAATCGTCTATCTGAAGAGTGTTATCTAATTCTTGTTCAGCAGAAAAAGTGTTTGAAATATCCTTGTATTTATTATAATCGACTAAATTTTCTTTGATTTTACCTGATCTTTTTAGTTTCAAGGAATCTATTTGATTCTGATCGACAATTTTTGCGAGTTGATTGTCTTGTTTTGCTTTACTACGCGTAATAACTTTTTGGGCGGGTTCTACAGGGGTATTTGAATTTGACATTGAGTCATTATAAATTTACAGTTTCTTTTTGTTGAGCGTTATCATAGATTATTTATTGTTAATTATCGATTGCTTATAACAATTTAAAAAACTACATGTAAAATTTTGTTTGTAAATAAAGTGAAATTAGTAAAAATATAATTTTAATTTATAAAAATTCAAAAAATTTATAATAATAATTTCAAAATATAATTTAATTATTTTTATTTGTTTATAACAATAATTAATATTTTTACTCTTTCATTAGGAAATAAGATAATAAAATAAAAATATAATTCTATAAAATATTCAAATAAATAAATAATCGCTCAATTTTCGTAAAATTATAATGTTAAATAATACATTTCTTAAAATTATAACAATATATATATATATATATATATATATATATATATATATATATATATATATATATATATTTTGTACCAACCACGTGTGTCTTATAAATTATAATGATCTATTTTATTAATTTATTGAATTATAAATTGTTTTTTTAAATAAATAAAATTGTTTATAACAAGGATCAGATAAGATTCGAGTTATGCACAATTTATTTTTCTCTAGACTGGACAAGTTAGGCTCAAGCTCAGATCCTTGGACAATCTTTGCAAATAAAATTATTCTGTTCCTTAACAGAGTTAAAATTAAAGTTATAAACAATACAATCACAAGCACTTCGAACTTTGCCCTACCCAATGATCGTAATCAATGGTGACCGTTCAACGTACCCAAAAGGGACTTATACTCTCGTGTGCTGTTTTTTTTTGTTTGTTTTAACTTAAATCCAAACGTAGTTAACAAATTAGAATAATTTTTTGAATAAGATAAGTAACTTAATCACTTAGGTTAGCCTCAAGGTCAGATCCCTGCGTGATTTTTCAAACTTATTTTATTTTATACAATTTATATAAATTATAAAATTTCAAAGAAATGATTTGATTATTAAATCATTAAGGTTAGCCTCAAGGTGAAATCCCTTTGTGATCTAACAAATCTATTTTATTGAAATTTCAAGTTAAAAGTTGAAATAATATTTCATAATCATTTATTTATTCACTAGAAATAATCAATGTGTTAATTTTCAATTGACTTGTGTTTCCCGGGCCGATGCACCAGAAAAAAAGGAAGTATGTTACGTCACAAATACGTAAATACTTACTTTGATCGAAGATTCCTCGTTTTAAGTTAGGATCGAATGATCCTCGCTTAGGGATGAGGATAAGTCAATGAAAGACACAATGATTATGAATATAATACAAATTGAATTTATTTTACTGGTTAAAATTTCCGGATATACATTCGTTAAGACAATTCTTATATAATGTAGGCACAGGCTGGTTGGTACGTAGGTGAGAAAGAGACAAAGAATAAAGATAGAGAGAGAGAGAGAGAGGTTCGGTACCTTTATGATTCGTAAGTTGTGTTGAGGTTTAATCCACACGGCGGTGAGTTGTAAGTACTGGATCCCCACAGGTGTATTCCAAGTGTGTGAGAGAGACGGAGTTATAGGCCGCACAGGTATATTCCGTAAAGGGCGGCGATTCAAATTTACGACACTTTTCGAAGATCTTTACAAGATCTATTCAAGTCTACGATGACTTTTACGACTCCCGAACTTGGATTTTAAATTGTCCCAATCGAATTTTATTAATCTCAAACTCAGAGATTTCCGAAGTTAAATTGAAATACCGCACTGGACTATTGTCGCGAGACCGGTTATAAATCCGAAGGAAAATTTAAGTGTCGAACTAGACGAAGAATTTACTGACTGCTTTCTCTTGGTGTGGGCCTCTTTTATATTTTTCTATACAAATTGACGGTCAGCGAAAATCGTGACGTAGTCATATCTTCTTAGAGGAGAAGGGGCCCTATACTGCTCCCTACTTCCCCTACTCCCTATTCCCCCTTATCGATTCTCTCATAGATTTCTAACTCAAACCAGCCTGTGTGTATTATATACATTCAAATACGTCGCGGGACGTGACAGTACTTTTAATAGTCAGGTTTAGTAAAATACATATTTTAAAATATTATAATTAGCTTGTTACCAAAAATAGTATTGCATACAAGAACTGTAAAATATTAATAATAAATTCTCAAACTATAATAAACGCATTTATTCACTTAAAAATCTTTAATGTCAAAAAATATGTAGAATTTATCATCATTTGCAACCAAGTATCATTGAGAATCAAGATTTTTCATTAAAAATAGGTGGTTGCAGATTCACTAAAACACAAATGATGTGCACTATATCATCAATGTACCTGAATAACTCATGTGTTATTTTCCTTAAAATTAGATAAGTTCTTAGTCTCTGCATATTTCTTTCAACGCAAATACGACACTTGGCTACACTGTAAGTCTCCTTGGTTTCTTCTGCAGTGAATTCTGACTTATTTTCTAAAAATGGTGGCATCATAAGTAAAACTTTTGATCCTTTCTCATCTAGGGCAGTTTGAATATGTGGAAAACCTTCATCAGCGTTACTACGTCATCACCTTCAAGTAAATCAAGTAGCCCTGATTCTACAGTTATTTGCGAATCACTCTTTCTGCCTCCAGCTACTTTAGACTTGTAGCTTATGAATCGGCTGGGAGTGATTCCGACAAGCAATTTGGCTGTGAAACCTTTTTTGTAATGTGAATAAGTAAAAACTCAATCATCAACACGAGCAGGACTTTCAACGCGAAAATCAGTAGCATCTAAAATAACCCTGGTGTTACTGTACACTGGATGAAAACATGCAGGCATTGTGTGTTGAACATCTAGTTTATGTGGCCAGAATACAAGATCTGCTTTTGATCGAGCCAAGTACGCCAAAGTAGAATAAAAAGTTTTTGAAATTGTTGTCCTATGCTTACAAAAAATGACACTCATAGTTGAAAAAGTTAATCCTGTTTTAAATTTTACTAAAAACATGAAAAGTCGATTTTCTTTCGAAATTTGACGATTTTCTGCTTCTGCTACTTCTAATATTTTTAATAAGAAATTGTAATTGGCAATAGTCACGCCAGTAAGATCTAAAAGTTGCTCATCATTTTTAACAGATTTAATACCAGAAAAATACCTCAGTATCCTTTTCGAATGATTGAAATCCTTATTTCTAGAAATCTTTAAAAACCTTTAAACTACTGTAAAATGTTTTGGACCCTATTGAAAAACTTGACGTAAAAAACGACGTCAAAAATGACATAAAAAACGACGTCAAAAATTACGTCAAAAATGACGTAAAAAACGACGTCAAAAATCACGTAAAAAACGAAGTTAAAAATTGGGACAGTTTTTTACGTCGTTTTTTATGTCATTTTTGACGTCGTTTTTGACGTACTTTTTTGTCTTTAAGAAGCCTTACATTTCCTATTACATTTTTGTGACTCCTTTACGAAATGCCCATTCCACTTTGAAATAAATTATTTTATTATACAATAGTTCTTTTACTGATAAGCATTTCTCAATTACGATATCCAATGAACGACCGAATATAAATTGTCAAGGCTTCTTAATGTCGAAAAATTACGTAAAAAACGTCGTAAAAAATAACGTAAAAAATGACGTAAAAAACTAACCCAATTTTTGACATCGTTTTTTACTTAATTTTTGACGTCGTTTTTTATGTCGTTTTTGACGTACTTTTTGTCTTTAAGAAGCCTTAACAATTTATATTCGGTCGTTCATTGGGTATCGTAATTGAGAAATGCTTATCAGTAAAAGAACTATTGTATAATAAAATAATTTATTTCAAAGTGGAATGGGCATTTCGTAAAGGAGTCACAAAAATGTAATAGGAAATGTAAGGCTTCTTAAAGACAAAAAAGTACGTCAAAAACGACGACAAAAACGACGTCAAAAATGACATAAAAAACGACGTCAAAAATGACGTAAAAAACTGTCCCAATTTTAGACCTCGTTTTTTACGTAATTTTTGACGTCGTTTTTTATGTCATTTTTGACGTCGTTTTTTACGCCATTTTTGACGTCCTTTTTTACGTCATTTTTTACGTTATTTTTTACGTCAAGTTTTTCAATAGGGGAATCTTTAAAATTTTCTTCAAATCTTTTTGAATATTTTAAAATAATTTAAATTACTTTAAGATAAGAAATTTTTAAATGAATATCAATGTTTGAATCCCGCAGAAATTTCTTGGCATTGCCTAAAATCCTTTAAGAATTTAAGAAACTCATTAAAATCCCTTCCTTGAAAACCGTAGAAAGTTCGTAAAAACTTTTGAATACTCATAAAATGTCTTACAATCTCTAAAATTCATTGATTTTACTGCAAATCTCATAAAACTTTTTTAATTTCTTTAAAATGTTTAAAATCACCTACATTCTCGAAAAATCTTTCAAAATCCATAAAAAATGTTTAGTTCTCCAAATTCCTGAAAAGTCTTTTATGAAATCTTTTCAAATGAACCTTTTTAAGTCTTTAAAAATTCCTTTATATTTTTCGGAGTTCTTTGGAAAGGACCCCGCACAAAATACTAAGAAAAAAGTATTCAGTCGTTTGGGATATAACCAACGGGAATGTATTCTTTGAAGTACCCCGAATTAAAGTTCTTATATACACATGCCCCAATAGCCCTTAGATTTTGATATAAGAATATAAAAACTTTTATTCAGGGTACCTCAAAGAATACATTCCCGTTGGTTATATCCCAAACGACTGTATACTTTTTTCTTAGTATTTTGTGCGGGGTCCTTTACTGGTAGTCTCATGAAATCCTTTAAAACTCCACAAATTATTGAAATTTTTCGAACTCATATATAATCCGCAGAAATCTCTTTCAATAATGCTTTAAAATTGTTCTAAAGCCTTCGAGAACTAATACTTGTATTATTCTTGAATTTCATAAAATGCCTATTATTAAAATCTCTTGAAATCTGATAAAATCACATATTCATTTTTCTGTTTTACAACTTGTATCGTTTGAAAATTTCCCATTACTTAATATTTTTGTATGCGTAGAATTCAAGACAAGCAATATCCCTCTTGACAAAAAACTGAAATAAAAACAACAGTAACTATTATTTGAACTGATACAATTTGCATTTACTTTGAAAAGCAAGTTTAGTTACCTTGTATAAAGTTTTTTCTTTTAACGTATTTCTCACCTTTTTTGGAAAAAATGCACCTTTTCACACCTTTTTTGACGACAAGAGGTATTGTGATCCCTTTTGTAATTGTGGGTGCGAAGGCAATAACCGTCTAGGCGTTCGGCCGGCAGGCCGAGCGGAGAGGAGACGCTACAACTGATTAGCTGAAATTTCATTTTGAGAAAAATTCGGCTTATCATTTGTCGCGTCTGCCCTCCGCTCGATCTACTGGCCGAGCGCCTAGACGGTTATTGCATGCGCACCCTCAATTGTTCACAAGACAAGAAGTGGACTCTGATTTTTTTCCATGGGGCCATTGATTTCATTAAGCATCCTGTTAATTTAAGAAACAAAAAAAACGCAACCTCTTAATACCACTGCCCAAATTATAATTCGTATGTTATCCCTGCGGACAAATTTATATTGTTAAACTTCCTGCATTATGGAGACGAGGAAAGAAACTATGCACAGAATGGCTTCTGAGAGGCATAAGTATCCGCCATTGAAGAAAGCTATTCCAGCGGCATTAGGTTAAGATGCTGAAAATTTAAATCTGAATTCTTCAGTCTTGAAGAAACAAACTACCAAACGTGTGTATCAGCTGGCAACAACATAACTTTTAAGCATGATAAAATCGAAAGTAATGAAAATTCAAAAACGAAATCTTAAAATTGATGACGCGCTGTTGGTAACCAGCGAGGAGAGCGAAGGGTCAGATGTAGAACTTACGCACCCACAAAAGGTGGACAAATTATGTTACTTCATACAGTATACTTTGAAGTTATTATCTTCACTGAAAAACGTAGATTCTATCAGGTTCATTTCAGGTCAAAAAGGGAAGAAAAAATGTGATTCGAACTTCAAGAAGTCAGTTCCGGCTAATAATGTAAAAGCACAGACAAAACAAAATTCAGCTGATGAATATCTTGTATCTGAGTCAGAGAATAAGGACGTAAATTTTGGCTCAAAAGACGACTGTGCATTCTTAAGAAATTTGTTGAAAGAAAAAAATAAAGGAATTGCAAAAACAGAGAATAAAATTTGTGAACTACAAACTGAGATACTGGAGTGTAATAGAAGAAACTCGAGTCTTCAATATAAATACAGTAATTGCTTCTATTTATAAATATATTTTAATTTAAAAGTGATATATTCATTCATTGATCTATTTCTCTGCTTTCAGAAAACATTCAGGACGTAGAAAAAGATGCAGCAAACCAAATTGGAAAAGAAACCTTCGACAAATTTGGTGCTTTAAAGGAAAATAAAGTACAAGTCTCCTACGGATCATTTTTATTTTAAAAAATTACTTTCTTTCTTGTAAAAAATTATTAAATTCAGTTTTATTTCAGATTCATATCGGACAAAACATCTGGATTGAGAAGGATAAATATGACTGCGTTTTGGTGGTGGCAAAATCTCCCCAAACATTCATTAATCACTTGGCTGAGTCAACATTTGGATTAAAAGTGCTTATAAACAGTAGTGTTACTGGAGCATGTTGAAACAGGATAAAAAAATCGAACCCTACAGCACACCCTCGCCTTAACGGAAAAATCGTATGCGCAATACAAGGTTCGGTAAAAAGATTGTATCGCTTTTAACCTGGAACTTATTTAATGGTAGTGAGCGTGTGACTTATTTTTTTCAATCTATTAATTTTTAGATTGCTTTCAACACTGGGCTCGCAACTGCACACCACCTTACGATCCAGTGCAGATAAATTATTATCGATGGACAATTATTTTGTTGAAAAATTGAAAATTGTGGATAAAAATCTATACGAATTGAATTGCTAATATGGTTATTATTACATGCTCTTAAGTTACAATGTTTTTAAAATGACCTAAGTTGAGATTTAGAGAGGTCGAGTTTTCAAAATCTCGGGTTTTCGGCGCATATTGATATTTATTTAAGGATAATGTGTTCACGTTGTAATGACTGTCGATTGTTCTTGATTATACTTTCTAATAGTTATAGTAGTGTGAGCCTTTAATTTTGTTATAATTATTTATATTTTAACATTGTTTCAATATCACTATTATTCTTAACGAAAAGCTCGAGCTTCTCAAATTCATTACATATGCCTATAGTCCAAGCAACAGGGGATTTGTTATGACATTATTTATTTCAGAAAACGGACTACGCCATCAGAAGAAAGGTTTGTCTTAGAGTAATTGTGTCATATTTTGGACAACGAAATATGATTTATAAATTTTTTATTAACATTTAAGAGCAAAAAATCGCACTTTTTTAGTATTTTGTTTATAACATTAAAGATAATTATCCAATCTTGATAACATCCAATAAAAAGTTTAAGACAATTGAATCATGACCAAAATAGGCCGTGGCTTGATCTGATTGGATAATTAGAAGCTGAGAAAATTCGGAAAAACCGGGAAATTTATCTTTTGTTAAACAAATTAATATCTCGGTTAATTTTGAACTTTATTGGTTGAAAATTGGTGGAAAAGTAGCAGACTTTATGCTCTTCAAATGTATAAAAAAAGGGACACTTTAAGATAATACGTTTCCGCGCTATTGACACATTAATTTATTTAATGTGTTAATTGTAAAATGTCTGCTTGCCGCAGAGGTGGTCCGATTTTTATTTTGAAAACGGCTTTTAAAAATATAAATCAAGCACAACAGAACGTCAATCTTGGTTTTTCGCTGAAATGTTGCAAATTTTGATAAAAAAAAAACCCCAAACATGACTTCAAACGCCTGAACGCAGGAAAGTCGCCTTCTCCCCCCACCACTGTCACTTTGCTGCGTTCAGGAGTTTAAATCATAAATCATATTTCGTTGTCCAAACCATGACACAATTACTCTATGAAGTAACCTTCAACCTTCCTTCTGATGGGGCAGTCCGTTTTCTGAAATAAATAATGTTCTCAATCATTCATAACAAATTCCCTGTTGCTTGGACTACTAGGCAATGTATAGAATGCCTAGAATTCATAGTATATTTATCTTAGGTTTATATGTTCGTCTTTTTAATCGATGTTGATAATTTCCGTTCTAAAAGGCGTTAATAAATACTTGAATTTTTCATAAATTACAATGAGTTCAATTATTTCGGTTAAAATCCTACTCTGATCAAAAATATGTAAGACGTTTTAAAATTATGGATTGTTCGCTCCGTCTACTTCTGCTTAACACAACTTTACATATCTTCATATCTAATTCAGTTTTATCTTTTTCTATCTCTCTGTCTATGTTTCCTTAGAATGAAGTTTAATATCTTTATGTGCCTCCGGCGCGTAAACTCGTTTTTTCGCTACAGTCAAGAGTAGCGCAATGTTGTGTATTGTGCTACAGAGGAATGAAATGTAAAAATTGAACTGCGCATGTGTCTATAGCCATACAGCGGAGCACAATCTTCTTCTTCTTCGTACACCGTTAGCACCGTACTGACAAAGCCTGGTACATTTGAACTGCTCATGCTCTATTGCAACACGCTACTACTACACAAGATCGATAAAATCAAAATGTCCGGGACTTTTCGCGAAATATCAAGTGTAATGACTAGCGCCGCAAACAACTACAATACTAGGTTAGATTCGAGTGTACGCAAAAAACTCGTATACGCACCGAAGTCACATAAAATAGAATACGTGCCAATGCACACAATTCGGGAAATTACGAGACTCGCGACAATGCTCGCAGGACTGATCGCGCCTCGGCTTCGATCTCCTGCAAGCATTGTCGCTCGTTGCGCAATAACCCTCAATGTGCGCCTAGGCACATAATATACTATTTCATATCTGAGTCAATATTCGTGTTCCAGATTGCTACCCTTTTATTATCCCTTTCGCCTGAAATTTTTTATTCCTTTCTGTCTCGTCTACCCCTCCTTATTTTAAAATGAGGTATATAACTTATTCCAAAACATCATGTAACTATATTTTCCATAATATTAATTATTCTTTCACTAGGTAAAGAATACATATCACTCAAAGAATAGTTAATCTTGTGCAAAATAGTTACATGTTTTAGAATAAGATATACCTCATTCCGGAATACGGAGGGATAGACGAGAAAGAAAGGAATACAAAATTTCAGTCGAGAGGGATAAACTGAGGGATAAACTGAGGGATAATAAAAGGTAAGCATTCTCTGATACGAATATGGATTCAGGTATAGAAGGATATTAAAATTCATTCCAAAAAGATATAGATGAGGGTTCGAAAGAGATGAGTATTTCCACCACATACTGATAGAAAAGGATAATAATGCTGGAATAGAAAGAGATACAGATTTGGGATAGACTAAGCGAAAGAAAGGGATAGCTATTCTTAAATGAGTCAATGAAATTTCAAAAGATTACTTATTTTTTCAAAATGTGTTTCAGTTCTAATCGGAGCCCTCATCAGAGATTTATTTTTCAAATAAAAAATGCATAATAAAAAGTTGTTAACTTAGGACTTATTTGTTGGAAATTTTTAAAAATCAACACAGTTTTACATGCGAGTCAATAAAAAACTTGACATTGTTTCGAAAGAAGAGGTTGAAAGAATTCAACAATTTTTCAAAATATTTCTTAGGTATAAAATAATTGAAAATAATTTCAAATTAATAGTTTGTGTTCGAAATTTTTCCACTGATACTTCGGCTCAAATCCCAGCGCAGTCGAAAGCGTCTTTTTTTCCACAGAAAGAATTCAAATTCTTTAAATTGAAAATAATGTTTCAGAATATAATTATTTGGTTTCATATCGATGAAAGGACTTATGATAATTCTAGGCAGCTTTTTACAAGTTTTTTTCCTCAAATGCTGATTTTTAAAAATTCCCACCAAAGAAATCCTAAGTTGATAACCTTTTATCATGCATTTTTATTTTAAAAATAAATCTGATGAGGGCTTCGATCAGAACCAAAACTTCTATAACTACGTAAATCTAAGTTTTTAATTACTTTGGACCCTAGAGTCAATTATCAACAAAAACACATATTTTCAATTAAAATACTTTTGAAAATTCACTTTTAAAATATTTTGGATCTTGATTATTAATTTAATATGATTTAAAAGTTCTACACTTATTTAGAAATTATTTTTTATCCGTGATTGTAATTCTTCATTAATCATTATGCCATGAATTTTGTTTTCAAGTTTATTGTCAAGTTGTCAACCAGCCCTGTCCAACTAAAAATAAAATGGCGCTGCACGCGGCACGCTTTCGAAATGCATTATACTATGGGATAAATCCCATTGCCTCGAGTGTGTCCACAGACCTTTGAGTTTCCAATAATTATTCAAGAGGATCCACGTTTATAAAATAGTTTTTATTTAATACATCTGCCGTAGTGAAGGACAACTCTCTAGCTTACTTTCTAGCTTCTCTCCATCTTACTCTCTATCTTACTCTCTATCTTTGTTACCGATCTCAGCGCCCTCTCAGTCTTTCTCAACCCCGGCACTAGCCGGGCTTGTACCCTGGTCACTCTCAGTGACTTAGTTGGCTGGAAGCTGTGATACCCCACACACTCCCCCCCTAGTGTTAACGAGATTTTTAATTACAATAAATACATTTGTGCAGTATCGCTAATCTGATCAGTCAGAGACTCGGCATATCGCATGTAGGTTCGCAGCTTAGACTATTCGTCGACTCGAAGTTCAACACAATCTTTGGAAATACTACAATGAATTCTTTGGCCTATACTTAAGTTTACAGGAATGTTATCACACGTTGTAAAATCAAAATTTAAACGTTAAATTTTTAGCGACTGATTTTCGAAGGATATTTGGAATGTGTCACTGTGAACAGGGGCGGGGCTGAGAGATAGTTACATCTTTAATTACATTAGGAACACATTGAGATTCGCTGTTGTTTGGAGGATTTTCATGCAAGGGGAGGTCTTCAGGTTGGAAATCTTGAGGTGCTTGTATTTCCAAATTGCGCAACATATGGGCTGGTTTTATGTTTTCCAACGACACCCTTTTTGCACCTCCATTGACATCGATTTCAATTATACGGTCAGTTATTCGATTTAAGACCTTGTGAGTACCTGAGTAGGAAGGATTGAGTGATTTCCTTGCCGCACCGACGCGTAGAAAAACATGAGAGCAAGTTGATAATTCCTTAAACACAAAAATCTTCCTATTGCCCTGATGCTCAACTGGAATAGGCAAAGCTCTTGTCCATTCGCGTGTGGCATGGCACATTATTGCCGCTTTGAGGGCGCGATGAAATCTCTTAATCATTCCATTGGATGATGGATGGTAAGGAGTGGTTCTGACCCTGTGACAACCCAAGAGTTTAAGAAGTGATTGTGCTAAGTTCGACTCGAACTGGCGACCTTGGAACTGGAGTGCGAGATTTGCGTCGGCAATATAATTGGTTCCACTCGCGACACGGGGTGCGCACGAGGGCGATCATGCTTGCTTACCTGGTCTGCGTCCATAATGAGGTCAACCCGTGATAGTGCCAAAGCAACGACGTTTTCGGGTCCGGGTACATGCTCAATGCCAGTTGACGTTACTGGCGGGGGGGAGCTTTTTCCGAGCGCTGTATAAAGGCATAAATAAGCGGCTTGTGATCAGTGACCACTTTAAACGTTCGACCCTCCAGGAAATGTCGGAAATACTTTGTAGCTTCGTGGATGGCCGTGAGTTCCCGATCGTACGCGCTGTAATTTTGTTGAGCCTTGTTCAACTTTCTGGAGAATAATGCGAGGGGTTTCCATGCATTATCGACGAATTGCTCTAAGACCGCTCCGATACCGGTGTCGGAAGCGTCAGAAACGATTCGAGTTTCGGCATTCGGAGATGGATGGGCTAGTAGAGCAATATTTGCTACCTACGTTTTAATTTGATGGAATGCCATTTCCGCATCCGGGTTCCAAAGTATTTGACGTTTGTCATTCTTGCGCGATTAGTTAAGGAACTGATTAAGAGGGGCCTGAGTGTGTGCAGCATGACGTAAGGAGCGGCGATAAAAGTTTAACATGCCAAGGAAACGTCGCAGGTCGCGAACAGTCTTGGGCCGTGGGTAGTCGATAATCGCCTTGACCTTGTCAGAGGTGGGCTTAATGCCTCGGGCATTGATGACGTGCCCAAGAAATTCGATTTCGCGTTGACCGAACTGACATTTGTCGGGATTTATGGGTAGGGAATATTTCTTTAATCGATCAAAAACAAGGCGCAAGTAACGCTCATGTTCTTCTTCACTCGAGGAAGCTATGAGAATGTCGTCAATGTAAGAGAACGCGAAATCGAGATCGCCGAGGGTCTGGTGGATATATCTGTGAAAGGTTTGCCCAGCGTTTCGGAGGCCATATGGCCTAACGAGGTACTCAAACAATCCGAAAAGGGTGATGACCGAAGTCTTTGTTACATCCTCCGGAGCAATGGGTATCTGATGGTAAGCAGCTATTAAGTCGATATTTGAAAAGATCGACTTGCCGTGGAGGTTGGCTGTGAAGTCGTGCAAGTGCGGTACTGGATAGCGATCCGGAGTCGTCACTGCGTTCAAACGACGGTAATCACTGCATATTCTCCACTGCCCATTGCTTTTGCGGACCATGTGAATGAGTGAGGCCCAAGGCCTGCTCGAGGGCCTGCATATCCCATTCCTTGCGTCCTGCTTGAACTGCGCTTTAGCCGCTTCTAGTTTTTGAGGACCTAAGCGGCGAGCGCGTTCGTGTGTGGGGGGCCACTCGACATAATATGATGGAAGACGCCAACAGGCATTTTCTTGACTATCTGGGTTAAGCCGGTGATTTCCGGGAAGTCCGCAAGAATCTTTGTATATCTGGAGGAACGATCAATCTTACTGATACTGCTGAAAGACACCGATTTGACATGCCCATTTGCGATTACTCTAGTCAATGGATCGATTAGCCGGCGATGGCGTAAGTCAGGAAGAAGACCGTGGTGAGCGATCAAATCTGCCTCGATTATAGGGTAAGGCACTTTGGCGATGCAAAAATTCCACGCGAAATCTCTGCGAAGACCAAAATTTAAGGTTAAGCGCGCCTCGCCGAAGGTTGCAACCCGCGTGTTGTTCGCTGCATACAAGACAAGAGGTTCCGGTTTTGCTTTTGTGTTGGGTTTGGACGGAAGAATCGAGATGTCCGAGCCTGTATCGATAAGGAATACTCTTCCGGATATCCGATCTCTTATGTGGAGACGTTTGGATTTAACGCCGATGCCCACAGTCTCCACATGTAGGGGCGTTTCTAGTTTTCCGAGTTACGTGGTTCTTGCGGAACCCAGGAGCACGGTTGAGTGCACTTTTTGGCATTTTTGCCGAACTTTGAGTGATACCGAAAACGTTCTGCACGGATGCGGCTTTTCAAAAGGTTACGTTGTTTTTTGAAGCAGGAAACCGACCTTGCATGTCCGGAACTTGGACAACTTGAAGTGTCAAGTATTGTTTTTAATTCGGCTATTTCCGCAGCCAGCGCTGCGATTTGATTCGCGTCTGCCGGACCGGTAATTCTGCTCGCAGAGACCGAGGCGACTTCCGGATTCGCCATTGTAGTAGCGTCGTGGATAGTGTCTGCGAGGGTAGCGAGTACTTGAAGTTCTGTAATTTTTGAAGCGATAAGTATTACACGAATATTCTGCGGGATTTGATCGAGGAATATCGACCGAATGATTTCATCCCCGCATTGTTGATCATCCAGCGCTCTGAAGCCGGCTAGAATTTGGGAGGGTCGTCCGGAACTTAGGATTTGACCTTTAGTAATTGGTGAAGTCTTACTTCTGCCGAAACCGAGTAGCTCCCGATAATTCGCGTCCGAATTTGAGTATAAATGTTCGCGGGTCGCGGATCTTTCATTAGGATATCACGAATGCTGATCAAAATTTCAGATTCGAGTTGGATGATTCAACTTGTGCGAACCAAAGTCCTGGATCGGAAGCGATGAATTTTGGTATTTTCGGAACGCGGTAACTGTCTACTCGAGGGTTTTGCTCATGTGCTTCCCGTAAATCGTTCTCTAACTCGCGTCTCAGATTGACAATTTCATTCGCTTCATCTATGTTGTAAGAACATTTTTTTATATTTTCGAAATATTCAGTAAAACGTAAGACAGATGAACGTAAAGATCGATAAAAAAATAATGAAAACGGGCACTTGAATGAATACGCGTGCGTGTAACGAGATCACTCGAACATTCCTTGCATCATTGGCCTTGGGTAGATTACATCCATCAGTTCATTATAATACTTTTGGCCGGATGAAGTTATAAATCGCAAACATACAGTAAATTTATGAAAAAGATAACGTTGAGAAAGATCTACGCTCTAACGTAGATTATAACCTAAGACTTCAAGAAGGAACGCGTTACTGGTATATATAATTTCACGACACGAAATTCGAGCATTATTATTTCCAGATTCGCAGTGAAGATTGGTCGCACCACTGTAATTGTTTTTGGGTCGACGGCGTTTACAACAGGCTAGATCACTGAAGACATGTAGACTCTCTGCAAGACGTTGATAGGGAAAACATGTCCTACTGCGTTGGTGAAGTTCTTTTAGCGTCCAGGCATCGTGCCGGCTGGCAAGGATAGCGGCGTCCAAGCATGTGGAGTCCAGTTTTTATCTCAAAATGGAGATTAGAAATTTAGGAGAGCGTTCCAGAAGTTCCAGGAAATGCTTCTTTTTCTAGCTCAAGACCTCGTGGAAGACTTGATGTTGCCACCGTCGATGGGTTTCTTTCTGTAGACACATGTGCCTGACGATCACGTCGGGGTCAACAATATGGAATAAATGAAGGCTATATCGAGACTCCAATTGCCTCGAGTGTGTCCACAGACCTTTGAGTTTTCAATAATTATTCAAGAGGATCCACGTTTATAAAATAGTTTTTATTTAATACATCTGCCGCAGTGAAGGACAACTCTCTAGCTCACTTTCTAGCTTCTCTCCATCTTACTCTCTATCTTACTCTCTATCTTTGTTACCGATCTCAGCCCTCTCTGAGTCTTTCTCAACCCCGGCAGTAGCCGGGCTTGTACCCTGGTCACTCTCAGTGACGTAGTTGGCGGGAAGCTGTGATACCCCACAATACTAATAGACAAATATTTAAAAATTTCAAATAATTAAGTTTCTGAACAATAAAAAATGAAAAAATTTTCCTAAAATGATTCTAGGACATAAAATACACATTTTCTATAAATAAATTAATACAAAACAAAAGAAAGAACACATTAAGTTTCGTAAAATATATACTGTAGATACGCAGAAAGAATTCTTGAGACCTGAACAAAATTTTTTTTATGTTATCCCCATAAAACTGAAAATATATTTAAAAATATATAAAAAGCTTAAGCTTTTAAATAGAAATATTTTCCATTTTCATTTTCCAGCTTCAGACGAGTGAAATAAATACAAATATATTGTTAAGCCCTGTGTTTAACATAAAAAACCATGTGAAGGCAAATACATACTCAATTAAAAATTTGTAAATGTAACAAAAAATATTCATGACTATAAAATTTTCTAGTACATATTTTTAACACATTTAAAATTTTTAACATGTACAGATCGATGATAACTAGTTAATTTCAGCCATTTCCTGCCTTACGATTTATCTCATCCTTATTTAAAATAAAATTAAATCACATATGCTAACATCTCCACAGGTTCATTTGCATTGAAAAATAAATATTGTTTCACATGAAATTAAATCATCTAGAATTAGATCAAAAGAATTGCTAGACCTGCAATGTTTGTTAAATAGATATTCGACAACTATGATAAGCTTGTATAACTTAACATTTGGACGGATGAAATCTTTATTTATTTTTGCAAATCTACTCAAACTTTCAGGTATCTGATCACAAGAAAAAAATATCGTATCTGCATGAATTTCAGACGTAGTCAAAAATGCATTTAAGCATGTTGAACACAGAGTGTGCTGTTTAATGCAAGCAGTTATACGACCAGTTGTGTAAAAAATCAAACAATCTCTAACAACTGGTAAAGCATAATCGTGCGCTACTGCATCTACAAAATCACTAAAATCAGTGTCTTCACAATCGATTATTGCTTTTAACTTTTCTCGAATTTCTTGAATTGCGTTTTTACTATTCGACTAATGTGATTCTTTCAATTTTGTAATTATTATTAAGGGCTGTGGAGGATTGCCACCGAAAGTACTACATTCAGTAAAAATATTTGATTGAATCAAAAAAATTATTTATTTAAAACACTTTCTTTGATGTAAAGAAATGTTTTGTTTTAATGAAACAAAATTTTTTTGATTCAAACAAAATATTTTTGGATCAAATAAATGTTGGTTCGAATCAAATAAATTTCTGCCTTAAATCAAACATATTATATCTTTGACCATATATCAATGCATTAATTTCTTTGTTTCAAAGAAAAATTAATTTGATTCAAACAAATATTTATTTGGTTCAAAGATATTTTGTTTGAATCATAAACAAATTTTATTTCATTTAAACAAATCATTTCTTTCAATCAAAGAAAGTTGTTGAAACTAATCATTATATTTGATTCAATCAAATCTTTTTTCTGAGTGTACAATGTCCAAGCTTTGGAGGTTTCAAAATGTTAAACGCAGCTAATATCTTGTATATTTGCAAGAAGGTTGGTGTACAAGGATGATCGTTTGTTCCTCCAGCTAATCTGATAGTGCCAAAAAATCTCTAAACCAAAGAAAAGGAACACAAAATTAGTGAAACTTTTATACAGTATTGATAATATTCCGTTCGAAATCTCATACAGAATAAAATATTTGTATCTTGTTCAGTTAAATTTTCTGAAATTAAGGAAACTTAAGGAATACTAAATGGATTTTAAATGCAACATCAACGACACTACATTTCTTATACAAATACATTTTGTAAAAAAATATAAAAGTGCTTTCTTCGATATTTAATTTATATTTATATTGTATATATATATTATTATATGAATTATATATTATATATTTATTTTAATTAATATTTAATTACACTTTTTTCAGAAAATCACCCGTTCAACACAATGCTTTTGTAGAGCGTGACGCGTGCAACGCGCTCTGGTGAGAAAATTTTGCACATAGAAACTATAATCACTGAGCGAAGCAAGTTCTCGCCTCTGCAGGCAGGGAGTCGGATAGGGCTGACCAGGCCTGACCACTGATCTCTATAATACACTGGATGCACAATCAATGCAAAGTCGTGTGCTTCATTGAAGGCTGCGCCGCCATCTTTACTTAGGTTGATTACAAAGAATGTTGCGGTAAATTCAAATATAGTAAAAAGGGAAAAGTGTAAATATTAAAGAAACAATATGAAATCCATTCTTTTTTACCGGTATTAGTATTGATATTAACCATAATTAAACTAATGAAATGAAATTTATTAAATAATACTAAAATATAACTCGGTAATATTTATTATTATGGTATATAATGTTGTATATATTTAAATTTCAATCGTATGAATGTGTCTCAATGGCGTTAAATTGTAGTTTTACGATTAAGTGACACAGGCCATAAAATTTAAATCGTCAAGATACGTTTCGTGAATTGTTCATCTCAGTTGTGAAATTACGGTAAAATGAGTGAAATAAATTTTTACGAATGGAAGAAGCGTAAAAACAATTCAACAAAGTGATGATTTAATCGGTCTGGGATCGAACTGACAATTGAAAAAGCTTACAAATTCAAATGCCCACAACACAATCAAACGAAAATATTTTGAATCTGCCATTGTAAAATACGCAATTCACGGCGATTTTAACGTATCGCTTTTTGTTTCCTGGGCGGATGCAGATATTACATGAAAATTAAGTATGTACATGCTGTGACTGGTATGTTACTAGATAATAGAATCCAATTCTATAAAGACCTAAGTAATAATACAGAAGATTATCACTAAATAGTACAAAACATCAGGTACGAAAGTACTTCACAAGCAGCAAATCACTTAATTAAAAATCACCAGAGTATCACAAACAAGAAGTTTTAAATGTCAAACTAAAGTAGTGACTAATTCAACACCTTCATTTTTAAACTACACGCAAAAGTAATAAATAAACAATTCTTAAAAGAAAAACATCAATAATAATTACAATAATAAACAAAATAATAAATATATAATAAAAAAATAATAAATGAAATCATTGCTTTCTTTTAAGAATTGTTTATTTATTACTTTTGCATGTAGTTTAAAAATTAAGGTGTTGAATTAGTCACTACTTTAGTTTGACATTTAAAACTTCTTGTTTGTGATACTCTGGTGATTTTTAATTAAGTGATTTGCTGCTTGTGAAGTACTTTCGTACCTGATGTTTTGTACTATTTAGTGACAATCTTCTATATTATTACTTAGGTCTTTATAGAATTGGATTCTATTATCTAGTAACATACCAGTCACAGCATGTACATACTTAATTTTCATGTAATATCTCCATTCAGTATTGATTATATTTCAGAGTTTGTTTCTTTTCCAATTTTATTATTTTCTGATAAATTAAAATGTTCGTAAACGACCAAAATACAATAGTTTATAATTTTTGTATATATTTAAAATTATTTCTATTACTTCTTTCAGTTGGAGCAAATTATTACTCCTGAGCAATTTAAACGTATGATGAAATACGCCAACAAGATCGAGTAATGCAACACTTTTTTTAAACAGAAGGGGATGAAGCTTTTTTCCAGTTTTCAAAACCGTTAATATACAGGTACATAAGGGTTGAATTATCAAACGCGAATTAATTTATACTAAAAATAGTTATTATACGTGACTATTATTAATAGTTCACGTTCAGAACGTGAGATAATTTTTACACTACTCCAAGAAACGTTTTCTTGTTGAATTCTGTAATCTATATTTGATAAATTTATATTTAATTATAGTTAAGAAATAAATACATATGCCTATTAAAATATATACAACATTGCATACCATAATAATAAATTTTACCGAGTTATATTTTAGTATTATTTAATAAATTTCATTTCATTAGTTTAATTATGTATACTATCAATACTAATACCGGTAAAAAAGCATTGATTTCATATTGTTACTTTAATATTTACACTTTTCCCTTTTTACTATATTTGAACTAACGGCAACATTCTTTGTAATCAACTTAAGTAAATATGGCGGCTCAGCCTTCAATTGGGCACACTACTTTGCGGACTTTCCCATTGGCACATTTTATTATACGCGTAAAATATACTAAGTATAATGTAATTAAAATAAATATTTTAATATTATTATTTTTCCGCGAAGTTCAATACTTACAAAAATTGATTGAATTTAGTGAAAAAAGACGAAAAAAATCAGCTATATCTGATAAAGTATCTAATATATCTATATTACCTGTACGAAATATGTCGAACATAACCGAAGACATATATACATATGTTAAAAATATGTACTAGCAAATTTTATAGTAATAAATATTTTTTGTCATGTGAAACAAAATTTATTTTCCAATGCAAAGAACATGCCAATGAAGCTGTAGAGATGTTAGCATATGTGATTTAATTTTATTTTAAATAAGAATGAGACAATTCGTATGACAGGAAATGGCTGAAATTTAAAAATTTAGCGTCTTGAAAAAAAAAGCATGCCAAGCTTTGCGACACTTAACTAGTCATCATCGATCTGTACATGTTACAAATTTAAAATATGTTAAAAATATTTACTAGCATATTTTATAGTACTGAATATTTTTTGTTACATTTACAAATTTTTAATTGAGTAAATATTTCCCTTCGCATGGTTTTTTATGTTGAACACAGGGCTTAACAAAATATTTATTTTTCATTTAAAATACTTCTATTTATAAGCTTAAGCTTTTTATTTATTTTTAAATATATTTTCAATTATATGGGAATAACATAAAAAAAATTTTGTTCAGGGTCTCAAGAATTCTTCATGCGTATCCACAGTATATATTTTACGAAGTTTAATGTGTTCTTTTTTTATTTTGTATTAATTGATTTATGCAAAATGTGTATTTTATGTCCTAGAATCATTTCAGGAACATTTTTTCATTTCATATTGTTCAGAAACTTAATTATTTAAAATTTTTTAAATACTTGTCTATTAGTACAATGCTTTTGTAGAGCGTGCCGCGTGCAGCGCCGCTCGGGTGAGAAAACTTCGCACATAGAAACTATAATCACTAAGGGAATCAAGTTCCACGTGAAACTTCGACGAAGATTGAGGCTCAGCGTGAGGCGCTTCTCTCCAAAGGTGTAAACGCGACTGTCGTTAGCTGCGTACAAGATGAAATCGTCCGGCTTGCGATTTGGCTTTTTGTCGACCGGTAATAGAGATATGTCGGATCCTGTATCAATAAGAAAAACCAAACCGGAGTTACAGTCAGATATATGGAGACGTTTGAAGTCCCGCGGGCCTGCACGGACAGCCTCCGAGCGAGCAGACGTATTTAGTTTCCCGACTTGCCGGGTTGTTTCCAAGAACACGGCTTGTAGCAGCGCTCGGCCTTCACGCCGAACTTGTGATGGTAGTAGCAAACTCCATCAAATTTCGTGTTGGATGAGCGGTCTCGTCTTTTCATGTCCCGTGAGTTGGATCGCGATCTTCTTCGGGGAAATCTAGCATTGGAACTTTGGTTACGGTCCAATAGTTGAGACATTTGTTTGGTTAGCTGAGCTACCTGTCTTTCGATAGCCTCAAGCTTACCATGTGGGGTCGTCGCCATGACACTCGGTGCGTTATGCCCAGCGTCGTGCGCGATGGCTGAGACCTGGAAACCGCTAGGACCAGCTGCTTCAGTCACTTTGTCCGCCAGCTCGGCAAGGGCTTGCAGATCATCTACATTGGACATGGCCAAGATGGCGCTGACATGTGACGGAAGTTGATCCAGAAAGATCGTTTTGAGTACGTCATCACTGCACCTGTTGTTATTGAGGTTGCGAAGTCTGTTTAAAAGAAGTGAAGGTTTACCGTCCGACAATACCTCGCCTTTAAGAAGTTGCCTCAGACGGCTCTCAGCAGAAACAGAAAAACCGGAAATCAAGCGATTTTTGATGCGCGTATAAATGTCTAAGTGAGGTGGGTCCGCGGTTATGATGTCGCGGACTAATGCGACATGGTCGCATTCCAAGTTCATAATGACGTAATCCGCCTTGGTTCGTTGATCAGTAATGCGTGACCCATCAAAAGATGCCTCGACTTGGATGAACCATAATGATGGGTATTTTGCGAAAAAACTAGAGATTTTAGGAATCCTATAGTTGTCGACACGCGCTAGATTAAGCAATTGCTCCATAACCCGACCGTTCTGCTCAGAGTTAAGCCCGGCCGGATCACTCTGCCCAGGTGTCTGACCGTTCATGATCGTGAAAATTCGAAAAGTCAAACCCAAAAAGTGAAAGGAACTTAAATTGAATTACGGGTGACCGTCTGATTAGCTGACACGATGGGGGAAGCCAGTGGTCCCCTCGAGCAACCGCGGTTGATCTAATGTTAATACACTGCTGCGCACTCAACAAAGCATAGAAAGAAAGAAAGAGAGCCCGCTGCTCCTATAGCGAAAATTTCAATATGCGAGTTTCGTGTTGTAATATTTTTAACATAAGAATTCAGAAGCATGAACGCGAGTTTGTTACTTATAAAAAGGCGGACAGTTCGAACTATACACTTACACGCCCCACGGGAATAAAAACTAAGTTCGAATAGAAATACGAATACAGGGAGTACCTTACAGAATCTTTAAAGATGTACAGGATTCCGAGTGTTGACTTTGAAGATCCCAGGCGATCTGCTTTGCTTGAGTCCGCTACTCCCGTGTACTAGTAGGAAAAATGGCGGCGCCCAAGCCGATCCAGGAAATCCGACCTTTCGAAGCTGAATCCGTATGGAACTCGTTTAAGAATCGGCTATACGTTGAAGATGAGTCATTGACTAGCAGTTTAGGTCTTTGGAGATACACATCCAGGACATTTCGGCTTGCGGAAGCAGACGGATTGCTTTTTAGCAGCGTGAAGTCATCCCACGTGACGATGTAATGGACTCGTCCGTCCGGAAATCCTTCGTTAAAAGAAAGATAATGTTTCTTTCCTTTTTTGGGTGGAAGTATTAGAATGTCGGTAGCCCAGGCCTCGTTGGTAATTTAATCCTCGAGCATTTTCCTATTTGGCGTTGGAATGCGTTGTCTCTGCTTCGAGAGTTAGTGATTGCCTAATGGCGTCACGTTTTACCGCCGACGTATATCACGTCGGGGTCACCACTTGTAGGTTGTCTCGCTTTTCTGACTCCAAGTTAGCGTGAGCGGCCTACTGCCTTTCAGAAGGAGGTTAAAGAACCATGAGGTTATATCACACTTTACAATTAATATTTATTCAAAAACCAACGTGTGTTGCACATACAGAGAATGACAAGGTACGGTCGCTCGTTAGGCTAGTTACCGACTACTTGAGCCACGCATGAACCAAATTCATACAAGCTCGCCAACGCTATGACTCGACCGCGCGCACGAAAGGTTAAGCCGGGGCTCTAGAGCCCTGGGATCCTACAAATTTTCAGGTCCCCCCGTACACCTCTAACTGCCGATTTGGCCTATCAAAGTAGTTCGCCAACTAAACCTTAGGAGCGCTGTCCACAACTCTCTCCGTACCCCTCAATCCTCCAGAATACCGAAAAGCTTACATTTGCTTAAGCTGTATAAATTGAAAATGTTCAATTCCAACGATATAGCGCAAGATATTATGTTGAACATTTGTGCGTATAATATGATGAGTTTGATTTTGAATCTTTTATTGATTTTAATTTCAGAAGTTTATTGATATTCATTAAACATTAATTAATTAATTATAATATTAGATTATAATTAATTATTAAATATTATATTGTAATTATATTATAATTAAATATAATTTAATAATGAATTATTAAATTTTAATGAATAAATAAATTTTAATTTTAATCAATCATTTTAGTAAATGAATATAAATAATAATATTCAAATATTGTTGATGTTCTTAGTTGGCTTTAGTGTCCAGTAAAAAATGATGTAAAAAATACAAAGGAAGAAACTTAACAAATGTGCACGTGTGACCGATGAATATTGTGGTAATAAATGATATAAAAGAATTGCGACTGTGAAACTATGAAATCGGTCTAAATAACTACATTTGCAAAAAAATGAAACTGTAAAAACCAAATATTTTATAAAAATACTAGGGGGAGATCATTGAAGAATTGCACGTGTGACGGATAAACATTATGGTAAAAACGATATAAATGAATTATACATATGAAATTATAAAACTGGTCTAAATAACTAACTTTGCAAAAAAAATGAAAACTGTACAAAAAAAAATTTTTTTCTATAAAAATACAAAGGGAAAAAACATAAAAAAGTTAGCACATGTCACCGATGAACATTGTGGTAAAAATGATATAAAAGAATTGCAAGGGTAAAAATTTAAAATTGGTCTAAATAACTAAATTTGTAAAAAAATATGCAAAAAATATTATTATCACTAAAGGGTCGATACAAGTCCTAATCATTAATATAAATAATATTCAAACATATACCCACATTAGACTCTCTTTCTACAAAGTTGAATTTCGGAATTATAAAAAAAAATAATAACAACGAATGTCTAGTTTATATGTTGACTTTAATTTACAATCCGAATCAATTTCGTCAGCAAATGAGTACTTGTAATAATGTTTCTTCAAATTGAATTGAATTTATTGTTCATTATTTACATTTTGTCATATTATGTACATAGAAGTATTATATATCCGAAACAGAATACAGGAGTACGTGACAAAAATTCTGTACTGAAATAATTGTAATTCATACCTATAAGTTCCTAATTAAAATTTCTAAACTTTTTGTAAATTAAAAATATTCAGAACAGAATTAAGTATAACATTTTTAAACATAATTTCAATTTTATTTAAAGTTCATAATATTTCAATTCAATTTTTATTATCATACACTATTTTCTTTAGGTACACGGAGAAACTCTTCATATAAACTTCTACTATAGTATTTTTAAATTTAGGGAAAAACATCACTCTAAGACCTTTTGTCAAAAAAAATACTAAACTTTAAAAGAATGATATGAAACTTTAGCATAGTTCATAACAAATTTTAATATAATTCAGACTAGTTTCATATCATTCTTCTGAAATTTAGTATTTTTTTTGACAAAAGGTCTTTAATTCAAAGTTTAAGTTGCATTGACCTTTGGTCTTAAATACTCGTTTATTGTTGGAAAAGATTGACTTTCTGGTTGAAAATGATGAAGTTAATATGAATCTGATATTTTGGCTCAGATCGGAGCCCTTCGCGGTAAGAAGAGAAGAATTCAGAAAAATTCAGAATCTGAATTCCCATTAATACGCGAATTTTCCACCACCTAAAGTTCCACGAACGAGTAGAAAAAAAAGCAAAGCCTATTCCTTTTAATCGACGTAGAAAAATTCGAGAAGAATTAAAAAGTGGAAAAATACGAAGCAGAGACTAGAAGGGAATAGAATAATGTCACTTTGAAGACGCAACTGAGAATTAAATTAAATGCATTTTTTAAAATCAATAAATATTGTATTAAATTTATAAATTATAGGTAAAAAAACGAATTTGGGTGAATTATATTAAAAAAATTTTATTCATTTATTGAAAAGAGACAAAGTTTGACCGATTTCATATGAAATCTTTCTTGGAACACAATTAAAAGATATCATAAATAACGAGAAAAATGTTGATCGTGTAGTAAAATTATACTTTTATTGTTAATAACTTTTGCGAAAAAAAATTTTCTCGTGGACAGATTAGAAATAATTCAATTAATGGAAAATACAGCATGTAAGTATGGAATTAAAAAAATTACCCTGACAAAAGGATTCAAATTTCTAAACTTACATTGCACAAGAAGGAATAGAAATCATTTACGTGCACATGTTTTGTGAGTAGATCAGAAAGAATTAAATTAATCGAAAATACAGCATGTAAGAATGGAATTAAAAATAACCGTGAGAGGTGTGTCTATGCTCGGATTAAGAGGAATTAAAAAAATTGAAAAAATGTTCGCCTGCATGGAATACAACACAACTGGCAATCGTTAAGGAAATAGAAAACAATTGGTTTCGGAGATAAACCTATTCTTTCATTGGGCACTTTTTCCGATGGAAAATTAACACATTCAAAAAAATTAAATAATTCTCATTCTTTAATTTAAGTCTGGAAATACTAATTTTTCTGAATTCTTCTCTTCTTACCGGGTTATTAGTGTTTTTTATTAAAACCTAACAAAACACAGAAGAAGTGGGAAGCTGAATTGAGATTTTCTTGGAATTAAATATTTTAGATTTGAAACGACGTAGCTTTTTTACATGGTAAATAAATTATATATTTGGAAACTAAAGGCTTGAATATAAAATAATCTTAAAAACATTTTTTTCAACCAAAATATTTCAAAGAAATTTTTTACGTAACATTTTTTGCACGGCAAATTGAGTATGTATTGTATTGGGTGTAAAATACATGATTTATATTTCTTGGAATAAGTATACTTAGTAAACTCCAAAAACGTAAACTATTTTACAATTGTCATATAAAAATGTTACGTCAATTTAACAACCCACTTTTTCTGTATATTTTCATAATTTAATAAAAAACACTGATGAGGGTTCCGATCTAAGCTGAAATGTCAGATTGATATTGATTTCATCATTTATGGACCTCAAAGCAAATCTTTTCCAAAAATATACTAAACTATTAATTGCTACTTATATACCTCAATATATTATTTAAATTAATAGATTAATTATAAAAAACACAATAACAATACAGACAGTTTCAAAACAGCATTTAAGAAGAGATATCAAAATATTGAAATAAGACGATAATCTTAGAAATTATAGAGTTTTTTACCTATGTAAAAAACAAGATTAACATATACTTTCAACTTAAAGTGTTTGCAAAAAAATGTAACAAAGGATGATAATTGTTGACATATTTTTCATCACAAACTGCACAGCAGTTTACAATTATACTTTAAAATTAACATGATTCAATTCTTCTCATTTTGATGAAGAAAAAAAGCGAAATTTTAAGTAATCAATGTATGTGACGATTTCAAAACGATTGAAAACAGTTGATAAGCAGGAAAAATCTAATTCGCCTGTACAATCATTTCTTGAAGTGTACTAACATCAAAGATTTATAATTACACGAAATATTACATATGAAAATAAAATAATTATTTTTCTCAAACTAAATGAATTTGATCAATTTTACACAAAAAAAAACGAGTAGCATACTTCTCAAAAATATTTGAGCAGCAATCTGTAGAATTAGAGAAGTTATCGGTCGCCGAAAGGAGTGAAAAACCTACACACACCAACTTACACGCTAATGTGATGATTTTTTCAAAAAATGTCTGCATTTTGTAAACGCCATTTTGTTTTTTGGAAAATCCATTTTTAAATTCGGGATCAGCGATCAGCGACAGGTCTAATTTTCGTGGATCAACTACATTAAGGTAGTTCGTTCACGAAAATTAGAGCTCAGGCAAAAATAGATAATTTTGCTTTCAAGAATAGCAATAATATTATTAAAGGGCTAATTTGAAAGAGAAAAGATTATTTTTCATGAAAAAAATTTGAAACACAAAAAAATAATTTTTATAATAAATTTTATTTTTGCCCAAACTTATTTTCTTATCGCTTTGAGCCAAATTTAAAAAAATGATGCGATTCTAATAAATCACGGTTCATTTTTTTAGGAAAAAGATTCTCCACAGCATGACCGTTTTCTATTTTTGAAATTGAATTAATTATTATTAAATACATCAATTTGTTTATAAAAATTTTGTTTTGAAAAATGGTTTTTTTATACAATAATTTCAGCCATTAAAGAATTCATTTTCAAAAACAGGAAACGGTCGTGTTGTAGAGAATCTTTTTCCTAAAAAAATGAACCGTGATTTATTAGAATCGCATAATTTTTTAAAATTTGGCTCCAAGCAATAAGAAAATAAGTTTGGGCAAAAAAAAAATTTATTAATAAAATTATTCTTTTGTGTTTCAAATTTTGTTCATGAAAAATAATCTTTTCTCTTCCAAATTAGCCCTTCAATAATAATATTGCTATTCTTGAAAGTAAAATTATCTATTTTTGCCTGAGCTCTAATTTTCGTGAACGAACTACCTTAATACAATTACTTTAATACCTAGACAAAATTTCAAGTATTTTTCTTTTTAAAGAATTTGAAAATCTTTCTGTGGAAAAAATCAACTAATTAATTTGAAATCATTTACAGCCGCAAGGCTGAGCCACTAGGCGATATAAGGAGATCTTCCTGTGGAGAAGGAGATGTTGGACGCCTGTGTAGCTCAGTGGTTAGAGCAGTCGACCGGCAATCGAAAGACCTGGGCTCGAATCCCAGCGCAGTCGAAAGCGTCATTTTTTCCACAGAAAGATTTTCAAATTCTTTAAATATTGAATTTATTTGCATTATTTGCGATATAAGAGTTTGAAATTGTCTACGAGGACACCTGTCGACAACGTATCCTATCTGATACGCGACTAGTGATCCTCCGATAATGTAGGCAGTGACAAAAATTTCAAACTCAACTAATTAATTTATCTTTTTAACTTTTCTCCCGAAAAATTCGAGAAAATGGTATAGCTTTTTGACCCAGCAAGGTAGAAACCCCCCTTAACTAGTAACATGAATAAAATTTGGGGCAATGAATGAGCTCGATCAGCCTGAGGATTTATTTAGATAGGCATCCTAAAATATTAAAAAGTGGTTAGAAATTATAAAATTTCACATCTTAAAGGAGTCCCTAAAAAATTATGCTTTAGCGAAGTACAAGATCTCGAATCTGTAATTACCTATTCATATAGTTATATATGTATGAAATTGCAAAAGTTTATTTATTTTTTCAAAATGTGTTTCGGTTCTAATCGGAGCCCTCATCAGAGATTTATTTTCCAAATAAAAAATGCATTATAAAAAGTTGTTAACTTAGAATTTCTTTGTTGAAAATTTTTAAAAATCAATATAGTTTTACATGCGAGTCAATAAAAAACTTGACATTGTTTCGAAAGAAGAGGTTGAAAGAATTCAACACTTTTTCAAAATATTTCTTTGGTATAAAATAATTAAAAATAATTTTAAATTAATAGGTTGAGTTCGAAATTTTTCCACTGAGACTTGGGCTTAAATTGCAGCGCAGTCGAAAGCGTCTTTTTTTCCACAGAAAGAATTTAAATTCTTTAAATTGGAAATAATGTTTCAGAATATAATTATTTGGTTTCATATCGATGAAAGGACTTAATGATAATTTTAGGCAGCTTTTTACAAGTTTTTTTCTCAATTTTTGATTTTAAAAAATTTCCACCAAAGAAATCCTGTCAATAACTTTTTACTATGCATTTTTTATTTCAAAAATAAATCTCTGATGAGGGCTTCGATCAGAACCAAAACTTCTATAACTGTGTAAATCTAAGTTTTTATTTACTTTGGAACCTAGAGCCGCCAAGTATCAAGAACAACACATATCTTCAATTAAAATACTTTTAAAAATTCACTTTTAAAATATTTTGGATCTTAATTATTAATTTAATATAATTTAAAAGTTCGACACTTATTTAGAAATTATTTTTTATTCGTGATTGTAATTCTTAATTAATCATTATTCCATATCTTTTGTTTACATTATGTTCTCAAGCTGACAACTTTGACATTCCTAACCTTAAAAATCTTGGAAAAGAATTTTTGGCTCTGCTTTACCCAAACGTTATCGACATTTCTTTGCTGGGTTTGATTTGGCTTGGTAGTACGATGAGGGCAGCACTTCGATATGGCGTGTAGGCAGTTTGTAGTAAATGTAGGACCACCTACTATCCTAAGCCAGTCTGATTATATGTAGGAAAATAACTTAACACCCTGGACTTCAACAATAATAAACTTTATTTAAAATCAATGTTGATGAACTTAAACATCGTCATGTCGTGGGAACGACCTGTTACCAACTGTCGAACTTCGAACATGGCCGCCGCTGCAGCATAGAATGTGTGCACGTGAGAAGGTGTATTCTCTCTACCAATCACGTGCCGTCGTTCCCTACAGTACTCCCCCCCCAAGCGAGAGTGGTCAATAAGGGTGAGCTCACACAAGTTACATATCATTCGCAGTGCGTACAATATAACGCGAAAAAGGTTTTGGTAAAAAAACTTTTTGTTAACAATAAAAATATGTAAGTTTTCGCTGCGCGCAGGTACAATAGTAAATCGTAGACTAGATAAATACGATTACAATAGTTCGTTCGTAGATTAGAAAGGCTAGGTACTACGCAAAACGTAGCGTCGTTACATTTCACGTAAAACTAGTAACGTAAGGCAGTGACGTGTCTGTCGAAGATACAACATACATAAAGACGTGTGCCTTGTAGATGCGTAGTAAGCATAGTAACAATACATAGTCTAGTAAGACAAACAGCAAATTTGTACATCTACTCATTTGATGTTTTGGAAATCGCAAAATAATTATACTAGTCGCGAAAATTATTTGATACAAATAATGTGACACGTAAAATTTACGGAAAAGGGTACTGAATTGGCGTGAAAAATTGTTTGTTAAGCATGGGTTCAGTCGAAGAAAGCATCAAACCAGTGTCTCAGACGTTAGACCTGCTTTGAGCCTTGTTCGGCGTCATCCCAAACGCAGTAAACACCTTTCAGCCGATTAAAGTACGTACATTATTTAAAAGAAACGTGCTTGCGTGAATACGTACGCAAAGCGGGCAGAGCGGCCTTGTCAGCAGCCTGGAGTTGATCGATGTCGTCGCGCATGAAGTACGCGGGTTTGATGTTTTCCACTGAAACGTGGCGAGAAACACCGTTGACATCGATTTCGAAAATTCTATCAGTTACGCGTTTTAGTACCTTGTGAGGGCCCGTATAAGGACGCTCTAAGGATTTTCTAGCGTGGTCACGCAAGAATACATGAGTACAAGAATTCAAGTCTTTGAAAACGAAAGCTTTTCGTTGATATTTTTGCGCAACCGGAACTGGTTTAATCTTTCGCATGTGTTTTCGAAATTCTTCGAGGAAGACATGCGGGTTAGGCGAAAAATCCTCGGGAAGGACAAACTCCCCAGGAATCCAGAGTGTAGTACCGAAAGTAAATTCCGCCGGAGATGATCCGATGTCCAAAACGTTGGTACGAAGTCCTAGTAGCACGGTAGACAAAGAGCGCGACCAATCGCGATCAGAGTGGCACATAATGGCGGCCTTCAGCGAGCGGTGCCATCGCTCAATCATGCGGTTTGAAGCGGGATGATAAACGGTGGTTCGTATGCGGTTACAACCTATAAGTCGCAACAATGTTGCGAAAAATTGCGACTCGAATTGACTTCCTTGGTCAGTATTTAGTGTTTCAGGTGCGCCGTAACGTGAAACCCAATTGTCGAAAAATGCTCTACAAACAGTTGGGGCCTCGATATTGGAAAGAGGAA